>OX578215.1:12870000-14070000 GCA_951216915.1 Tetheella fluctuosa | reverse complement strand
CAAAAAGGGGGTTGCAAGCCGAAAGTGGGTTGTTAGGGACTTCATTCTGAACAACTTTTACTATGAGACCAACTTGATCAGAACAACTTTATTTTTCTCATCTCAGTACATTTCGGGCCGAGCGCTCAGCTGATTTGTATGGTGGAGTGAAAAATAAAGTTGCTCTGATCAAGTCGGTCCCATAATGAAAGTTGTTCAAAATGATGTCCCCAAAAATCCCTTTTCAGCTTGTAACCCCCTTTTTGTTACAACCTGTATATATTTTTAAGTTATTTAAGGTTCAAATGATTTCTTTTGACCTGTGTATTAATGCTATAATAAGGACCTCAGCTAATAATATTAGACCTTACATATATAATAATAGTTCTAGAGCGCATTGACCATAGATAGAGATCGACTATAAACTATAGATAGGCCTAACAATGATCCGGCTCGAAGGACCATGTCTTCGATGTCGTAGATGCAAGTGTGGTCTAGGGCACAGCCCCCGCGGCCGCCACATAGTGATGCGCGCTCGAACAATTAAACAACAAAAACATCTACTTCCAACTACAGATATATTTTACGTAACAGTAGAGAACATCACCTCCTGCGCAGATGTCTGACTCATGAGTAGTTGTCGACATCTCGCTAGTTCTTCAGAGATGGCTTGGAGAGCCGCTTCCATCTTTTGCGACGACGGTATTTCTGCTGGTGCCCTGGGGAAATTTATTATTTATAGCTAGTTTTCCATCCCACAATCTTTTATTTTACTCTTCTTAATTTTACTCCTACTAAAAACCTCTAGGTTCAGGCTGTGCGTTGTCTGTCAGTCAGTCACGGTTCCTATTTTAAATCAATTGTTGGAAATTCCATAATTGCGTTCGCTGTCGAAACCTAAGCATGAGTATAAAACTACGTTGTAGTGAAACATTGACCTACAAGTCATATTAAAAAAACAAAAAACAGCGCTGATTCCATAGATAAGGACCAGTGCCAAATTATGTGTCAAAAATGTCTGGGAAACTGAGAGTGTATTCCGAAGAACGATCCATGATCGTTCAATCATCATTTTCAAATATTTATAAATAGAATTGCACGAAAGTCAAAATTGGTTAATATTTCAAAGCGACTTTATTTTTAATTTCAGGAATCAGGATGAAATAAAAGTGAAGCTTACGACTGAAGAGTATCCTTTCCTTTACTGGCAGGTTTTGTAGCTGTAAAAAAATAAACATAAATTGAGAAAAAAATTAAAATATTCAAGGTGAAGATGCAGTTTTAGTTTTCATCAAAATCGGGCTCGTGACTCCTGAAGTATTTTTGGCTATTCCTTATAATTTAAGATTTGACCATCTACGCCCTCTTGAAAAATTTATACTTTCATTTTTGTAGCTTCAGTAGTCATTTTAGATTAATTTAATATTGCAATATTTTTCATTGAAAGATAATACAACTAAATAAGTGTATTTGCTTCGTAGTACCCGCGTAACTGGCTACCACTCGCTAGATGAAACTCTGATGCCAAGCACCCACCGGTGTGTTCTGTCACATACCTACACTTGTGACGTCAGTTGCTTTCTAGGCTTTGTAGAGGTCAGTAACAGATTTTCAATCCCCCAGGTATTGCTAATGTCCACTAATGTTCATTGTCCACTAATGTTATATCATCAGATGGACTGCCAGCCTGTCACCCTTCTAAAATAACAAAAATAGTTTTTCCAACCATATCTTGTGAATTATTATTCGTTTGATCAGACAATCCTATGAGCTTGAGCTTTCGGTGAAGGAAAACATCGTGACGAAACTATAGCAGGGTGGTAGGATTTCTTGTAGTACCCCGCTTGGCTTGCTACCACTCTTAAGTTGAAAATGTCGCCAAGCACCTAACGGTGTGTTCCGGCAGCTGCACTTTATGTAAAACACAAGCCTATACAAAGTAAAAAAATACACTTTTTTAAGACACTGCCCAATTAATTGACATTATAGAAAAAACTTACGTTGATTTCTCTTAACTCCGGGCAGTTCACCTTCGCTAAGGGATCCGTAGTCAGTAGTGGTGGGTGCCGAATATGAGTCGCTGTATGTCACCGTAGCTTTCTCTTCGCCAGGGGAGAGTGAGCCACGAGGACTTTTACCTTACCACGAAATATATCATTAAGTAGGTCTGTAACTCCACCGATTAACTGTTGGCTAAACAGGATGAATGTCGACTCTAAAACGCGAGATTTGAAATCGAAATGTCACGTGATTTTTATCGTTCTCCTATGTCAATCTCATACAAAAGTAGTTCGTCTAGTATCGATGAAAGTTCTTGATCCATGTTGTATAGGGGGACTGACTTTAAATTTTAGAACACAGGACCACATAGGAACATTTTATTATCCTATAGCTAGTCGTTGCATATAGCCAAAGGTATCTCTGAAATCTGAAAATAAAACGTGCTAAAAGGAGTAACATAACTTACCATCCTTGTCAGAAGGCAGGTCGGCAAGCGACGATATCTCAAACTCCGTGTTTTCGGGCGAAGTGGCGCGCGTACACTTGTTTTCATTTGGATTTAATGTGTATGTTTGACCCGGAGATTGTGACATACTATGGACGTTTTGTTCTGGTTGAGGTTCGGATTGGTCTGTCTGAATGCCTAAAAAAAACTACGTATAACGTTTCAAGCGTGCCACATAAGGAAAAGTAGTATATGTAATATATCAGTTATCTGGCTTCCATAGTACAAACTCTGCTTAGTTTGGGGTCAGATGGCAGTGTGTGAGAAATAATGTCCAGAATATTTATTTTTTATTACATACTAGTCTCTTTGATCTTTTCAGTGTCAAAGAATTTCGAGAAACAACTGTTCAAAAACAGCTTCAACCTGCATCAGCCGAGTTTCAATTAATTAAAAATCATAATTACAATTCAGTATAAATAAAAACTAATGTGGATAAGTACCTCCTTGCTGATCCGTAATACACGACAACTGGGGAATATTAAACTAACGAATAAAATATACATCGCCGGCCCTAGCCTTTTATCAGGGTAGAGCGAGATTATCTTTCTTTGGTTGATGTTTCACATTCCAAAATTGTTTATCAGTTTATGTTAAATAATTGTCTAATTACAAAATTTTCCATACGTAAATCAACTTTTATATCAATAATAATTTTATGGTGCCATCTTTATTATTTCGCTCAAAATTGTTATTCACATT
Source organism: Tetheella fluctuosa (assembly GCA_951216915.1). Taxonomy (NCBI): domain Eukaryota; kingdom Metazoa; phylum Arthropoda; class Insecta; order Lepidoptera; family Drepanidae; genus Tetheella; species Tetheella fluctuosa. The sequence goes on along the minus strand of OX578215.1, from coordinate 14,066,813 downwards.
TGACAATTGATACCTCTTGCTCTACCCCAGGACCGACGCTGACAATAAACAATTAACAGTACCACATTCAGGTCGTATCATCCGATTAGGTTTACATCCGCATCGCCTAAACATAGTAACACCGGTGGCAGTTGTTCTGAACCGTAGGGTCCCGCTGCAAGTGCGGAACACTGCGACATCGCGACGTGTCGCGCGGCAGCGGCATACTGTCGTCGTTGACTCGCATATGTCTGTACACCGGCGGATGTAGTGTTAACCCTTTTCTAACTTGTTGGTACCACATAAGCGCACCATCGGTATGCTCAGTACAGTAAGTTTACTATCCTACATTTGTAAGAGAGCTTCCTGATTGGCGCAGTAGGTATCGCCACCCACGCACAGTGACCGCTCGGCAAAGCCTTACTTGCTACAGCAAAATGGCGGCAGAGATACCCGAAAATATATCTACAAATGAGTCTCATTGACTCACTGGTGACGACAACACGGTATTATTTATGTATCGAGAAAGCCCATTGCGCGCTTACGTTGTACCGACAAGTCAGGAAAAGGCCTTAGGATGGGATTATACGCACTACAGGAAACAGTATAGAAAAGGTTTTTGGGTGCTAGTATAGTGAAGGACGTTCCAATTTATGGTCGGAACGAACATCTAAGGGAGAAATGCACGGGTGGACCGTCCGCCTGTTTGTCAAATTTTTGACATAAAACCGGCTAAGTGCGAGTCGGACTCGCGCACCGAGGGGTCCGTACAAACTTCGTCCATTGTTCGTCCATCAAGGGAAATGCACAATTTTATTTATTTACCTTATTTGAGGTTAGTGCCAATTAAGCTACACCTCTAAATTGTATGAGCGCCGATACAACTCTACTGATTTACTTATTTGCTTATGAACTTATGTACTAATGAACTTATGTATTTTATGTACTTATTGTACTTATTTACTGATTTATTTATTTATTTATTTATTATATATGATTTATATATTTATTTCCTTATTTACTGATTTACTTATTTGCTTATCTACTTATTTACTTATTCACATATTCACTTATTTATTTTATTTATTTATTTATTAACTTATTTACTTTTTTATTTATTTATCTATTTACTTTTTTATTGACATACTTTTGACCTACCTTATTATCGTTTGTTTTTTTTTTTTGCTGAATAATATGTTTGATTATTAAACAAATATATGTAATCTGTAATATATCTACAAAATTTAATTTAAATCAGACTTATTTACTTGTTTACTCGTTACTCGTTATCTTATTTACTTATTTGCTTGTGTACTTATGTACTAATGAACTAATTTACTTATTTCCTTATTTACTTATGTACTTATGTACTAATGAACTAATAAACTTATGTACTAATTTACTTGCTTACTTATTTACTTTATTGCTTATATACTTATGTTCTAATGTACTATTGTACTTATGTACTTATTTACTTGTTTACTCGTTATCTTATTTACTTATTTGCTTGTGTACTTATGTACTTATGTACTAATGTACTAATGAACGAATATACTTATGTACTAATGTACTATTGTACTTATTTCCTTATTTACTTTTGAACTTATAGTACATATGTACTATTGTACTTATGTACTAATGAACTTATGTACTAATAAACTTATGTATTTAATGTACTTATTTACTTATTGTACTTATTTACTGATTTATTTATTTATTTATATATTTATTTATTATATATGATTTATATATTTATTTCCTTATTTACTGATTTACTTATGTACTTATTTACTTATTCACATATTCACTTATTTATTTTATTAATTTATTTATTAACTTATTTACTGATGTACTTATTTACTTTTTTATTTATTAACCTATTTACTTTTTTATGGACATACTTTTTACCTACCTTATTATCGTTTGTTTATTTTTTGCTGAATAATATGTTTGATTATTAAACAAATATATGTAATCTGTAATATATCTACAAAATTTAATTTAAATCAGACTTATTTACTTGTTTACTCGTTATCTTATTTACTTATTTGCTTGTATACTTATGTACTAATTTACTTATTTGCTTATGTACTTATGTACTAATGAACTAATATACTTACGTAGTTATGTACTAATGTACCATTGTACTTATTACCTTATTTACTTTTGTACTTATGTACTAATGAGCTTATGTACTAATGAACTTATGTATTTAATGTACTTATTTACTTATTGTAGTTATTTACTGTTTTATTTATTTATATATTTATTTATTATATATGATTTATATATTTATTTCCTTATTTACTGATTTACTTATGTACTTATTTACTTATTCACATATTCACTTATTTTATTTATTTATTCATTAACTTATGTACTTATTTACTTTTTTATTGACATACTTTTTACTTACCTTATTATCGTTTGTATTTTTTTTGCTGAATAATATGTTTGATTATTAAACAAATATATGTAATATATCTACAAAATTTAATTTAAATCAGACTTATTTACTTGTTTACTCGTTATGTTATTTACTAATTTACTTGTGTACTTATGTACTAATGTACTTATTTACTTATTTCCTTATATGCTTATGTACTTATGTACTAATGAACTAATATACTTATGTACTAATGTACTATTGTACTTATTTCCTTATAAACTTTTGTACTTATGTACTATGGTACTTATGTACTGTTGTACTTATGTACTAATGAACTTATGTATTTTATGTACTTATTTACTGATTGATTTATTTATTTATTTATATATTAATTTATTATATATGTTTTATATATTTATTTACTTGTGTACTTATTTACTTATTCACTTATTTATTTTATTTATTTATTTATTAACTTATTTACTTATGTACTTATTTACTTTTTTATTTATTTACCTATTTACTTTTTTATTGACATACTTTTTACCTACTAGATAATTTAACAAATATATGTAATATATCTACAAAATTTAATTTATATCAGACTTATTTACTTGTTTACTCGTTATCTTATTAACTTATTTGCTTGTGTACTTATGTACTAATGAACTTATTTACTTATTTCCTTATTTGCTTATGTACTTATGTACTAATGAACTAATATACTTATGTACTAATGTACTAATGTACTATTGTACTTATTTCCTTATTTAGTTTTGTACTTATGTACTATTGTACTTAAGTACAATGTACTTATGTACTATTGTACTTATGTACTAATGAACCTATGTACTAATGTATTTAATGTATTTTATGTACTTACTTACTTATTGTACTTATTTACTGATTTATATATTTATTTATTATATATGATTTATATATTTATTTCCTTATTTACTTATTTGCTTATCTACTTATTTACTTATTCACATATTCACTTATTTATTTTATTTATTTATTTATTAACTTATTAACTTTTTTATTTATTTACCTATTTACTTCTTTAGTGACCTTATGATCGTTTGTTTTTTTTTTTTGCTGAATAATATGTTTATTTATTAAACGAATATATGTAATCTGTAATATATCTACAAAATTTAATTTAAATCAGACTTATTTACTTGTTTACTCGTTATCTTATTTACTTATTTGCTTGTGCACTTATGTACTTATGTACTAATTTACTAATTACCTAATTTACTTATTTGCTTATGTACTAATGTACTAATGAACTAATATACTTATGTACTAATGTACTATTGTACTTATTTCCTTATTTACTTTTGTACTTATAGTACATATGTACTATTGTACTTATGTACTAATGAACTTATGTACTAATGAACTTATGTATTTAATGTACTTATTTACTTATTGTACTTATTTACTGATTTATTTATATATTTATTTATGATATATGATTTATATATTTATTTCCTTATTTACTGATTTCCTTATGTACTTATTTACTTATTCACATATTCACTTATTTATTTTATTTATTTATTTATTAACTTATTTACCTATGTACTTATTTACTTTTTTATTTATTTACCTATTTACTTTTTTATCGACATACTTTTTACCTACTTGATTATTAAACAAATATATGTAATATATCTACAAAATTTAATTTATATCAGACTTATTTACTTGTTTACTCGTTATCTTATTTACTTTATTGCTTATGTACTTATGTTCTAATGTACTAATGTACTATTGTACTTATGTACTTATTTACTTGTGTACTTGTGTAGTATTGTACTTATATACTATTAGTACATATTTACTTATGTAATTATGTACTATTTTTGTACTTATTTCCTTATTTACTTATTTGCTTATGTACTTATGTACTAATGTACTAATGAACTAATATACTTATTCACATATTCACTTATTTATTTTATTTATTTCCTTATTTACTTTTGTACTTATGTACTATTGTACTTATGTACTTATGTACTAATAAACTTATGTACTAATGAACTTTCATTAGTACATAAGTTTATTAGTACATAAGTTATACATAAGTATGTATTTTATGTACTAATGAACTTATGTATTTTATGTACTTACTTACTTATTGTACTTATTTACTGATTTATTTATTTATATATTTATTTATTATATATGATTTATATATTAATTTCCTTTTTACTCCATTTACTGATTTACTTATGTATTCAAATATTCACTTATTTATTTTATTTATTAACTTATTTACTTATGTACTTATTAACTTTTTTATTTATTTACCTATTTACTTTTTTATTGACATACTTTTTACCTACTTGATTATTAAACAAATATATGTAATATATCTACAAAATTTAATTTATATCAGACTTATTTACTTGTTTACTCGTTATCTTATTTACTTATTTGCTTGTGTACTTATGTACTTGTTTCCTTATTTACTTATTTACTTATGTACTAATGAACTAATATACTTATGTACTAATTTACTTGTTTACTTATTTACTTTATTGCTTATGTATATAATTACATAATAGTACATAATTACATAAGTAAATATGATCTATTTTTTTACTTATTTCCTTATTAACTTATTTGCTTATGTACTAATGAACTAATATACTTATTCACATATTCACTTATTTATTTTATTTATTTATTTATTTCCTTATTTACTTCTGTACTGATGTACTTATGTACTAATGAACTGATGTACTAATGAACTTATGTACTAATGAACTTATGTATTTTATGTACTTACTTACTTATTGTACTTATTTAATTATTTCCTTATTTACTTATTTCCTTATTTGCTTATGTACTTATGTACTAATGTACTAATGAACTAATATACTTATGTACTTATGTACTAATGTACTAATGAACTAATATACTTATGTACTTATGTACTAATGTACTATTGTACTTATTTCCTTTTGTACTTATGTACTATTGTACTTATGTACTAATGAACTTATGTACTAATGTATTTTATATATTTTATGTACTTATTTACTTATTGTACTTATTTACTGATTTATTTATTTATATATTTATTAATTATATATGATTTATATATTTATTTCCTTATTTACTGATTTCCTTATGTACTTATTCACTTATTTATTTATTTATTAACTTATTTACTTATGTACTTATTTACTTTTTTATTTATTTACCTATTTACTTTTTTATTGACATACTTTTTACCTACCTTATTATCGTTAGTTTTTTTTTTGCTGAATAATTTGTTTCATTATTAAACAAATATATGTAATATATCTACAAAATTTAATTTAAATTAGACTTATTGACTTGTTTACTCGTTATCTTATTTACTTATTTGCTTGTGTACTTATGTACTTATTTACTAATTTCCTTATTTACTTATTTACTTATTTGCTTATGTACTTATGTACTAATGAACTAATATACTTATGTACTAATGAACTAATATACTTATGTACTAATGTACTATTGTACTTATTTCCTTATTTACTTTTGTACTTATGTACTATTGTACTTATGTACTAGTACATATGTACTAATGAACTTATGTACTAATGAACTTATGTATTTTATGTACTTATTTACTTATTGTACTTATTTACTGATTTATTTATTTATAATTTTTTTTATTATATATGATTTATATATTAATTTCCTTATTTACTGATTTACTTATGTACTTATTTACTTATTCACATATTCACTTATTTATTATATTTATTTATTTATTATTATCGTTAGTTTTTTTTTTGCTGAATAATTTGTTTCATTATTAAACAAATATATGTAATATATCTACAAAATTTAATTTAAATTAGACTTATTGACTTGTTTACTCGTTATCTTATTTACTTATTTGCTTGTGTACTTATGTACTTATTTACTAATTTCCTTATTTACTTATTTACTTATTTGCTTATGTACTTATGTACTAATGAACTAATATACTTATGTACTAATGAACTAATATACTTATGTACTAATGTACTATTGTACTTATTTCCTTATTTACTTTTGTACTTATGTACTATTGTACTTATGTACTAGTACATATGTACTAATGAACTTATGTACTAATGAACTTATGTATTTTATGTACTTATTTACTTATTGTACTTATTTACTGATTTATTTATTTATAATTTTTTTTATTATATATGATTTATATATTAATTTCCTTATTTACTGATTTACTTATGTACTTATTTACTTATTCACATATTCACTTATTTATTATATTTATTTATTTATTATTATCGTTAGTTTTTTTTTTGCTGAATAATTTGTTTCATTATTAAACAAATATATGTAATATATCTACAAAATTTAATTTAAATTAGACTTATTGACTTGTTTACTCGTTATCTTATTTACTTATTTGCTTGTGTACTTATGTACTTATTTACTAATTTCCTTATTTACTTATTTGCTTATGTACTTATGTACTAATGAACTAATATACTTATGTACTAATGTACTATTGTACTTATTTCCTTATTTACTTTTGTACTTATGTACTATTGTACTTATTTCCTTATTTACTTTTGTACTTATGTACTATTGTACTTATGTACTAGTACATATGTACTAATGAACTTATGTACTAATGAACTTATGTATTTTATGTACTTATTTACTTATTGTACTTATTTACTGATTTATTTTATATTTATTTATACATTTTTTTATTATATATGATTTATATATTAATTTCCTTATTTACTGATTTACTTATGTACTTATTTACTTATTCACATATTCACTTATTTATTTTATTTATTTATTTATTAACTTATTTACTTATGTACTTATTTACTTTTTTTATTTATTTACCTATTTACTTTTTTATTGACATACTTTTTACCTACCTTATTATAGTTTGTTTTTTTTTTTGCTGAATAATATGTTTGATTATTAAACAAATATATGTAATATATCTACAAAATTTCATTTAAATCACTTATTTACTTGTTTACTCGTTATCTTATTTACGTATTTGCTGGTGTACTTCTGTATTTATGTACTAATGTACTTATTTACTTTTGTACTTGTGTAGTATTGTACTTATATACTATTAGTACATATTTACTTATGTAATTATGTACTATTTTTGTACTTATTTCCTTAATTCCTAATTTACTTATTTGCTTATGTATTTATGTACTAATGAACTAATATACGTATGTACTAATGTACTAATTTACTTGTTTACTTATTTACTTTTATGCTTATGTACTTATGTTCTAATGTACTAATGTACTTATTTACTTTTGTACTTGTGTAGTATTGTACTTATATACTATTAGTACATATTTACTTATGTAATTATGTACTATTTTTGTACTTATTTCCTTATTTACTTATTTGCTTATGTACTAATGTACTAATGAACTAATATAATTATTCACATATTCACTTATTTATTTATTTTATTTTTTTATTTCCTTATTTACTTTTGTACTTATGTACTATTGTACTTATGTACTATTGTACTTATGTAGTAATGAACTTATGTACTAATGAACATATGTATTTTATGTACTAATGAACTTATGTATTTTATGTACTTACTTACTTATTGTACTTATTTACTGATTTATTTATATATTTATTTATTATATATGATTTATATATTTATTTTCTTATTTACTGATTTACTTATTTGCTTATGTACTTATTTACTTATTCACATATTCACTTATTTATTTTATTTATTTATTTATTTACTTATGTACTTATTTACTTTTTTATTTATTTACCTATTTACTTTTTTATTGACATACTTTTTACCTACTTGATTATTAAACAAATATATGTAATATATCTACAAAATTTAATTTATATCAGACTTATTATCTTATTTACTTATTTGCTTGTGTACTTATGCACTTATTTACTTATTTACTTATTTCCTTATTTACTTATTTACTTATGTACTAATGAACTAATATACTTATGTACTAATGTACTATTGTACTTATTTCCTTATTTACTTTTGTACTTATGTACTATTGTACTTATGTACTAGTACATATGTACTAATGAACTTATGTACTAATGAACTTATGTATTTTATGTACTTATTTACTTATTGTACTTATTTACTGATTTATTTTATATTTATTTATACATTTTTTTATTATATATGATTTATATATTAATTTCCTTATTTACTGATTTACTTATGTACTTATTTACTTATTCACATATTCACTTATTTATTTTATTTATTTATTTATTAACTTATTTACTTATGTACTTATTTACTTTTTTTATTTATTTACCTATTTACTTTTTTATTGACATACTTTTTACCTACCTTATTATCGTTTGTTTTTTTTTTTGCTGAATAATATGTTTGATTATTAAACAAATATATGTAATATATCTACAAAATTTCATTTAAATCAGACTTATTTACTTGTTTACTCGTTATCTTATTTACTTATTTGCTGGTGTACTTCTGTATTTATGTACTAATGTACTTATTTCCTTATTTGCTTATGTATTTATGTACTAATGAACTAATATACGTATGTACTAATGTACTAATTTACTTGTTTACTTATTTACTTTTATGCTTATGTACTTATGTTCTAATGTACTAATGTACTTATTTACTTTTGTACTTGTGTAGTATTGTACTTATATACTATTAGTACAAATTCAAAAAATTCAAAATTCAAAAATCATTTATTCAGTTTAGGCCCTAATAAGGCACTTATGAACGTTACAAATGATTCTACCACCGGTTCGGAATACACTTGGACTGAGAAGACTCCGGCAAGAAACTCAGCAAGGGACATTTTTTATAAATCTTTGTTCTTTTTATTTATGTAAAAATTTAATTACTAATAACAAAGTTTATAAAATTTTAATGAAATAGTTTGTGTAGCGAACATTTCATTTAAATGCATTCTTGTCTTTTATAAAATCAGAAACTTTATAGTACCCTTTCTTACATAACTTTTGTTTAACTAATTTTTTAAATCTATACACAGATAGTTCTTGAATTTCTTTGGGTACTTTGTTATAGAAACGTATACATTGCCCCTTAAATGAGTCCCTCACTTTGCTGAGCCGAGTTACAGGTACAGCGAGTTTGTGCTTATTTCTAGTGTTCAAGCTATGAGTATCGCTGTTCTTAGGAAAATTTTGTATATTTTTCCGAACATAAATTAAATTTTCATAAATGTACTGTGACGACACAGTCATAATATTTATGGATTTGAATTTATCTTTAAGAGAATCTCTAGGACATAATTTATAGATTGCGCGAATAGCCCTCTTCTGCAGAATAAAAATTCTATTGATGTCGGCACCACTGCCCCAAAGGAGGATGCCGTAAGACATCAAGCTGTGAAAATAACTGAAATAAACTAATCTTGCCGTAGATTCGTCAGTGAGAGAACGAATTTTCCTCACTGCATAAGCTGCAGAACTAAGTCTATTCACTAAATTACAAATATGTGGGCTCCATTGTAGCTTATCATCTAAAGTGATACCTAAAAATACGGTTGTTTCAACAAGATCCAGTTTTTCGCCTTTAATAACGATGTCTGTGTTCAAATGTCTTACATTGGGTTGACTGAATCTGATACATTTGGTTTTTTTCTCATTGAGCAATAAATTATTAATAGTAAACCAATCAACGACTACTGAAAGAGCATTGTTTACGTCGTCAGAAGAATTAAAATCATGTCTATTCACTTTGTAAAGAAGTGAAGTGTCATCAGCAAACAATACTATCTCATGTTTTTTTTCTACAAGGTAAGGCAAGTCGTTGATGTAAATCAGAAAAAGAAAAGGTCCCAGGATAGAACCTTGTGGGACGCCCATCGTTACCGAAGACCCAGAGGAAACTTTACCATTTACATCAACCCTTTGAATTCTATCACTCAAGTATGAATTCAAAAGACTGAGTGCAATGTCTCTAATACCATAGTGGCGTAATTTCCTGATCAGTAATTCATGGTGTACACAATCAAATGCCTTGGATAAGTCACAAAAGACACCGATGGTATCACGTGACTCCTCCCAGGCGCTAAAAATATTCTGAACAAGCTCAACACCAGCATCGGTTGTTGAGCAACCCCTGGTAAAACCAAATTGTTTACTGTGAAGCAGTCTATTACTATTGAAATGTACCAATAGTTGATTAAGTATAATTTTTTCGAAAATTTTACTAAATGTCGGTAGTACAGAAATCGGTCTAAAATTAGTGGGGTCAGATGTACTACCGGTTTTAAATAAAGGCACTACTTTACTATGTTTCATCAGATCAGGAAATACGCCACAATCTATGCATTTATTAAAAGTGACAGCCAAATGTGGCGCAATACAATCGATTATAGAATTAACAAGTTTAACGGAAAGTCCTCATAGATCAACAGTATTTTTCAAATCTATGGATTTAAAAGTTTTAATTATGTCACTAGAGTTAACAGGGGAAAATTGAAAATCGACTGCACATTCTGTTACATTTTCTCTTAGTAATGATAGAGCGAGGGTAGGAGAAGAATCAAGAGATTTGGTAGTCGAAACTGGAATATCGGTGAAAAATAGCTCAAACGCGTCAGCAACATCTCGGTCAGATTCAATTAATTTATCATTAATCATTAGTCGAAACTCATGATTATGTACTTTGACCTTTCCAGTTTCACTGTTTATAATTTTCCAAGTCATCTTGATCTTATCTTGGCTACTTTCTATTTTATTTCTTATATGTATTGATTTAGCCGCGGCACAAACGCGTTTAAATATTTTAGAGTAATTACGCACATAATTCAGAAAAACAGCATTATGATTATACGGTTTTTCACTATATAGTTCGTACAGTCTTTTCCTGCTTCTATGAATACCGACCGTCGCCCAATCATTGAAAACCATACCAGTTTTTCGTTTAACATTTTTAGAGGTAAATATGGAACTATACTCATTTTTGGTAAGATTGAAAATGGAGTTATAAAGTTGATTTGCATTATCATTATAAGGTAGGTATGGTAATTTACTGACAATATTGTTTCTAAACTTTTCAAGGCGACTGTCACTCATAGGAACACACTTAATATCTTTTTTTATTACCTTTTTTCTAGGTATATTAAAGGAGACCATCTGACCACAATGATCCGAGCTTAATTGACTAAAGACTGACTTAGTAACTGGTTGCAGATTAGTATATATATTATCTATGCAAGTTGCTGAACTAGAAGTTATCCTAGTTGGTTCTAAAAAAAGATTTACAAGATTATAGCACAAGAAAAGGGATTTTATTCTATTAGATAATACATTATCCTCTAATAAATTTATATTAAAATCTCCACAAATTATTATATTTTTATTAACATTATTAAGTTTACACAATGCTTCATCCATATGTTTTTCAAACAAGTTAAATACTGCCAAAGGGGGTCTATATACGCTCATAACAATGAATTGTTCAAGCTCAACACAAGCTATTTCAATAGTTCGCTCAATAGACAGGCTCTGAATATCCTTTCGTTCCTTAAATTTCAAACTATTATGTATTATTATTAGTGAGCCACCATGTATTGAATTTTCTCTACTGAACGAACCAGCAACTTGGTGATTACTGAAGTTGAACATGAACTGATGGGCCTTTAGCCAGTGTTCAGTAATGCATAAAATATCAATTTTACTACAGTTCATGAATAACTCCAGCTCTAATTCCTTGCCCTTTATTCCTTGTATGTTTTGATGCACCAAGTTAATTTTATTATTTTTACATATTTACTTATGTAATTATGTACTATTTTTGTACTTATTTCCTTATTTACTTATTTGCTTATGTACTAATGTACTAATGAACTAATATAATTATTCACATATTCACTTATTTATTTATTTAATTTTTTTATTTCCTTATTTACTTTTGTACTTATGTACTATTGTACTTATGTAGTAATGAACTTATGTACTAATGAACTTATGTATTTTATGTACTAATGAACTTATGTATTTTATGTACTTACTTACTTATTGTACTTATTTACTGATTTATTTATATATTTATTTATTATATATGATTTATATATTTATTTTCTTATTTACTGATTTACTTATTTGCTTATGTACTTATGTACTTATTAACTTTTTTATTTATTTACCTATTTCCTTTTTTATTGACATACTTTTTACCTACTTGATTATTAAACAAATATATGTAATATATCTACAAAATTTAATTTATATCAGACTTATTTACTTGTTTACTCGTTATCTTATTTACTTATTTGCTTGTGTACTTATGTACTTGTTTCCTTATTTACTTATTTGCTTATGTACTTATGTACTAATGAACTAATATACTTATGTACTAATTTACTTGTTTACTTATTTACTTTATTGCTTATGTATATAATTACATAATAGTACATAATTACATGAGTAAATATGAACTATTTTTTTACTTATTTCCTTATTAACTTATTTGCTTATGTACTAATGAACTAATATACTTATTCACATATTCACTGATTTATTGTATTTATTTATTTATTTCCTTATTTACTTTTGTACTTATATACTATTGTACTTATGTACTAATGAACTGATGTACTAATGAACTGATGTACTAATGAACTTATGTATTTTATGTACTTACTTACTTATTGTACTTATTTAATTATTTCCTTATTTACTTATTTCCTTATTTGCTTATGTACTTATGTACTAATGAACTAATATACTTATGTACTAATGTACTATAGTACTTATTTCCTTATTTACTTTTGTACTTATGTACTATTGTACTTATGTACTAATGAACTTATGTACTAATGAACTTATGTATTTTATGTACTTACTTACTTATTGTACTTATTTACTGATTTATTTATATATTTATTTATTATATATGATTTATATATTTATTTCCTTATTTACTGATTTACTTATCTACTTATTTACTTATTCACTTATTTATTTTATTTTTTTATCTTGAAAATCTTAATGCGGTTCACAGAATACATCTACTTACCAAGTTTCAACAGTGTAGCTCTTATAGTTTCGGGAAAAAGTGGCTGTGACATACGGACGGACAGACAGACAGACATGACGAATCTATAAGGGTTCCGTTTTTTGCCATTTGGCTACGGAACCCTAAAAATGTGCCACTAGAGGCTACGAGTAATAGTTAGGTTAGCTATAAGAGCTATACTGTTGTTTTATATTTGAGTTGATTGAATGAAAGGTAAATTGCGGTTTACGATTTATGACGTATTAAAAAAAAACTACTTACTAGATCTCGTTCAAACCAATTTTCGGTGGAAATTTGCATGGTAATGTACATCATATATTTTTTTTAGTTTTATCATTCTCTTATTTTAGAAGTTACAGGGGGGGGGGACCAACATTTTACCACTTTGGAAGTGTCTCTCGCGCAAACTATTCAGTTTAGAAAAAAATGATTTGAGAAACCTAAATATCATTTTTGAAGACCTATCCATAGATACTAAACACTTATGGGTTTGACGAAAAAAAAAAATTTGAGTTTCAGTTATGGGGAACTAAATTTTTTGTCTTTTTCTATTTTTGTGTGAAAATCTTAATGCGGTTCACAGAATACATCTACTTACCAAGTTTCAACAGTGTAGCTCTTATAGTTTCGGAAAAAAGTGGCTGTGACATACGGACGGACAGACAGACAGACATGACGAATCTATAAGGGTTCCGTTTTTTGCCATTTGGCTACGGAACCCTAAAAATGGCGCCTTCGTATCCTCTTGTTGTCAATATTCATGACGATCGGGCCTTAGGATCCAGTCATGACAACAATCCCGCAATATCGATAATACATGAAAAGCATGATTGGATGAAGATGCTAATTAAATTTGCTTTAGCCTATGATCAGAAGCGGGTGTGGTGCGTCTAAAATTCTGGCTTGATTATTATGTTGTATGTAAAATGTCTAATTACCTACACCCTCCTTCTCTACATCAGTTTGATCTAACTCTCGCTGCAAAGTTGTTTGATTTATTTGACTCTGCTCTGCAAGGGAATGTTAAGTTTATTGAAATGTTATAGTATTCATTAATCAATAAATTTTATTGTCTCTTCGATATAATGGACGCTCTCGTGGCTCTACACTCACTTACTTTATCAATTATTATTATCATGAATCTTACCAAGCTGCGAATCCTCTTTCTTCAAAGCAAACTGCATGGGCCCTAGGGAAACTTGATATTGCCCATCTGGGAACGTCGAGGAATCTTTCCTAGTCTTAATTTTTTCAACCGCCTTTACACACAAAGCCGGAATAGATAATTCACTCACATTATTTGATTCTTTAGTTTTGTCATCTGAGGCCTGAACTTCTTCATGTTTATAAATCAGATTACTTGGATCTATTATAACAGATTCTTTGTGATCTACCATTACAGTTTGTGAGCTAGCCCCACTCTGTTTTTTAAGTGTATTTTCAAGATATTTTTTCTCATCATCTTCAAAACTCAAAGTCTTTTCTTTAGTTTTTTTTTGCGCATTATTTGGACATACCACATCCACATTCTGCTTTATGTTCTCGGTATTATATATAGGTACCATTTCAGTTTTAGCTGTACCATCCAAATTATCTAGTATTTTGAATTCGAGCATTTCACCGTTAACAATATTGTCGAAATCCGGAGGATGCCTTTGCATACTCATACTATTTCGAACAACAGTATTTATTGAATTAACGACGTCATTATGGAGTTTAGCATCCAAGTTTTTTCTGTTATTAATTCCCTCAACAAATATCTGCCCAAGTGATATTTTTTCGTTTTTATTATTTTCTAAGCCAGGTATTGGTCCGGGTATTTGGTAGCTATTATGACAGTCGTCCTTTTTCGTACATGAAGTTCTAATTGCTTTAATAGCATCTTTATTATTAATTAATACGGATAACGCGGAGTTAAAATCTTCTCTGAAACAGGACAAACTACTAAATAATATATATTACTAGTTGTCCCCAGCGGTATGAAACATACTTTACGACCAATTCTCAGACCTACACAAAAAATTTCAAAAGAATCGGTCAAGCCGTTTTGAGTTTGCAGACAAACACTGTGACACGAGAATTTTATATATTAGATGAAGAGATATTTATTTTGTATATGCATATGTTCGACAATCTAACATACAAAGCACAAAAAGCCTATAAGGAACTGGCTCTCGAGTGCAATTGCCGGAACACACCGATAATAAGTGATTGGCGATGGATTTTCAACTTAACTTTCAACTAACTGGCCAGATACTACAACTACCCTACCACCGTGCTATGGTTTCCTCACGATGTTTTCCTTCACCGAAAGCTCAAGCTCATTGTAGGATGCGATTCATTGCTTCATTAATCGCGGCATTTGACGTCACTACCACTAAGCTATCATCGCTTTATAAATTGCCTTAAGTTTTTTTTTAAATTGATGTATAAGAATTCGCCTTTGTTCTTTAAATATAACAAAAAACACTTACCTTTGTGCCACGTCAATTGTACACTTGACCTGTCCAGTCGTCTTGCTCGATGACTCCTCCGTAGGATATTGCCAATTCTTCACAGCAGCACTTATTTTTTTATTAGCACCTTGAACATCGTCGTTGTCGAATGACAAGTTTTTAACCGACTGCTGCGCACTCATGTGGGTGCTGACCTTGCTACTGTTTTCTATTTCATTCATAAACTTCTCGTCTAAGTAATTTGGCTGCAAAATGGCCAAAGAAACATCACAAATATTTTAAACGCTATTTCACCTTTCGCGGCCGCCATTTGGATTTTATAAAAGAAATCCTGCACGGCTTACACGAGCCGATAGACATTCATTAAAATTCATCCCGCTGTTGGCATACTTTGAGGGTATGAAGAACCTTACATACATTAAGATACGCGTGAAAAACATGACTCTGTTTTTGTTGACGCGCAGTCGGGTAAAAAGCTTTTGCAGATGATAAGCACTTTTCAACTAAACATAGTCGTTATTTATGTAGTACGCTGAAGAAACTTACATCGACAGTAGATTTCATAGGATCATTGGCCACAGCAGTAGGTTGCATTCCATCTTTCTGCTCAACATACGGGTGTACAATATTTTCGTAATATTCAGTACTAAACTGATCATCTAATGATTTTTCTTCCCGGTAAGCGAATTTGCCCGGTTTCTAAGAGTACACAAAAAATAAATCATTATATTTTTTTAAATTTCAGCTTTGAAATACCATTAAAACAATGAATAACTAAATAAACAGGATCCGGATCCTGTAGAGGGCCTTGATTTGGCACGGCAAAGAATCGCATAAATCACCTCAACACTAACATTTATTCTACATTCGCCTTCTGAAGGATAATCTTTGACAATTTTCTGAGCATCGTATTGCTGAATAATCGTGTCGCTAGATTCGTTATATAATTTTATCTGATGGTCAGTTGTAGTAATATCCTGGGAACAATAAAATTGATTCAAATAAATTTCTTTATTATAAAATGGTTCAACAGTTGGCCGTCGGCTCATTGCAAAAGGAGTTATGACGTTGCCGTACAAGTAACACTTGCCCAGAAAATGCTAACAAGAAACAAGAAGACAGCTGTATGTATTCGGGAACACAAATGGCGGAAGTAAGTTTCTCTCCTTTGTTATAAACTTTCCTCTAAAATTTTGAAGAATTAGACTTTTGGGGCATGTAATTTCCCACACGGTGTTTTAATTAAGATAAGTCAGTAGCATCACTTACCTCGTAATTTAGCTTAGGCTCGATACTGATAGAAGTAGGGTGCTTTATTTTTTTCTGCGCGTCGTATTGTTGTATAATCGTATCGCTAGATTCATTATATAATTTTATCTTGGAAGTTTCTTCCTGAAAACAAAATTTACAACCGAATTTTCAGGGTTCCTTAGGGTTAGCAGATTTTATTGAAGTAACTCCTTTGGGCACGATGAGATTAAGAAAATTTTAAAGTCGATTTGAGAGCAACGTTCTATTATTTTGTAACGTTTTTAGGTATTGTAACGAAAATTATAAATTTCTGACGCAAAAATAAAACGTAATGTAGGTACTTAGCCAGAGAAAGAAAAAGAGAACTTGGCTATACCTATACGTCGCTAGGTGACGAGCATAGACTAGAAAAAGGCAAGCTGAGTGCACATGCGCGGGCATAAGAGAGAGAGACGGAGTAACTGACCAGAGAAAGAGAACTATAGTTTCACTTGTTACGTATTCCATGCTCTTTTTTATTTTTCGACGTAAGAACGTTATAAAGATCTCTAGGACAATTGAAAACCAATTGTACTATCCCGGTAATCTGTTTAAATGAGGACAGTGATATTGTGTTATAATTTAAAATTATATTTTCTACAAAATACTATGTAACTTATCATGATTTAAATTGTAGCATTAGTTACCTCAGCAATCTCGAACTGCTTTATAGTCGTATCACTAGGTTTATCATTTAATTTTATCTCACGATCGTTTGATATTTCAGTCTGGAAACCAAATTTTCAATAGAATATTCAGGATTCCTAAGGATGATCATACATTTAGATGTTTAGTATATTGCTGATCGTGGTGTTGTAAAGTAGGGAGATGTGCCCCCTTATTCAGACCTGATCTGTTGCGGTCCTGATCGGGTAGACAAACCGATTGAGTAGTCTACCTTTGGATGGCTACCTTTTCTCATTTCAGACTTCCATTTGGAGTGAGGTAGCCCAAATTTAACGAAATAAAATCGTCCTTTGCGATCGGAATGGCAACCGAATGGGTCTCAATAACGATTGAGAAAATATACTTACGGTGGAGTTATTTAAGGTATCTAATCGATTCTGCATGTGGGCTATCCTATTCATCAACTCTTGGTTAAATTTATTCTGTAAGGTAGTTAAGGATATTTACTTCATAGTTGTACTATTAATTTTAGATTCCCCGAGAAATCGTGAAAAACAGATAAGAACTTTACCTTTACTTCATTCATATCATCAATCTTAATTGAATCCGCGTACCCCGAATCGTCTGAATATTTAATGGTTTTGCTTCCATCAAGAATATTTCCAGGGAAGGGTACCTTCATTCTTCGGGAATGTGAAGGCATATCGGACTGAAATATTTACCAACTATACAATTTTTGGGCCTTGATAGCTGTGGTAGTGATGTCAGATGCTGCTGCAAACTTTGTGAGTGAAGAAACCATGGCACGGTGGTAGGGTGCTTAGTAGTACCCACCTGGCTGGTGGACCCTGTGTGTTACGGCAGCTACACTTGAGGGCCAAATCCTTCTAGGCCTTGTGTGGTTACCTTTTACCTTCGGCCACATCTTCATTTACCATGATGACATTGTGGTCAAACAAATAGTAAAAATTTAAAAAAAATACTAGAAATCATCACGTGATCAAATAATAATTATTTGAGTTAAAAATAGATTTGAAGTATCTTGTATGAGACTGATAAGTCTGAAGATTTACTCGTATATGATAACCTTTCGAGGTAAATTCAAAGTCAAAGTCAAAGCCATTTATTCAGTTTAGGCCCTAGGAGGGCACTTATGAAGGTCGAATTTACTGAAGCTACCACCGATTCGGAAATCAGCCTTCAACTGAGAAGAACCGGCAAGAAACTCAGCAAGGTTACATTTTTTATATATATTTTTCTTTTTTTTTATATAATCTGACTATTGGCTATATTTTTTTCAATAACAGCAAAATGTACAATACAATATACAATTAAATCAAAACGAAAAATACCAATACAAAGTAAATAATAAAATGTAACGCAAACAAGTTCTTATTAAATAATAGCGAATACGCTATTGGCTAAAACTAAAAAAATAAAAAAAAAACAATATGCTAAGTGCACCTGTGCAGAGTGAAACTATTTCCAAACATCCCTATCTTCAATATAATGAGCTACCTTGTAATAAACCTTTTCCTTCAAAACTTTCTTTACGTAATATTTGAATTTAAAATCGGTCATCTTGGTTACCGAGTTAGGTATTTTATTATAAAAACGAACGCAATTACCAAGGAATGACTTGCTAACTTTGGCTAGCCTAAAATATGGAACAACTAATTTCTCTCTTTGCCTTGTATTTTTATTATGGACATCTACTTTTGTTTTAAACATTCCTATATTTCTACGTATGAACATTATATTTTCATAAATGTAAAGTGAAGGCAAAGTCATTATATTTATTTCTTTAAATAAATACTTTAATGAGTCCCGAGGACCCATACTATAAATTGCACGAATTGCCCTTTTTTGTAGTATAAAAATATTTTCAATATCGGCTGCTGCTCCCCATAATAAAATACCGTATGATAAAAGACTGTGAAAGTAAGCAAAATATACTAGTTTAGCCGTCTCGACATTCGTCAATTGTTTAATTTTCCTTACAGCAAATGCAGCAGAACTTAATTTACCTGCCAAAGAATCTATATGAGGACCCCATTGTAATTTATTATCTAATGTTAAACCTTTGAATACAGTTTTATTAACCATATCCAAATTACTGCTATCTATTATTACTTGACTATCTACTTGTGCTACATTGGGTAGAGAGAATCTTAAACATTTAGTCTTCTTAGAGTTGAGTAACAAATTGTTTGCAGCAAACCATTTGGAGACTATTGACAAGGTATCATTTACTCTTATAAATTCTTTGTCTTTTCTATCAACTTTAAAAATCAAAGAAGTATCGTCAGCAAACAAGACTATATCTGAGAGGCCATTTACAATAGATGGTAACTCATTTATATAAACTAAAAACAAAAATGGTCCTAGTATTGAGCCCTGGGGTACCCCCATTTCGATTAAAGAGCCCTCAGATGTTGTACTACTAATCCCTACCTTTTGTTGACGATTAGATAAATAATATAGAACAAGATCATAAGCAGTTCCACGAATTCCGTAATAGTCTAGCTTTAGTAGCAGTGTACGGTGGTCGACACAGTCGAAGGCCTTGGATAGATCACAAAATATACCAATTGCATCCTGTGAACCCTCCCAAGCCTCATAAATGGATTTCAATAATTAAAATATCATACCAGAGGCGTCGATGCATCCCATCTTGTGGTTGTCGTGTTGTTTGGAGACGAGCTAGGTCCAGGCTGAGCAGGATCTTTAACTGATTCTTTCGTCGCCTGCATTTTGTTTAACCTATTTACGTCCTGATGGCACGCTGGAGTTTTTTCTGTATCCATTTCCTCTTTTATCGCCTGTACCATCATCGTTTTGAAATACTTAATACTATGAGATAATTAAATAATACTTAATTTTATGAGAGGTAGAGCATAGCGATATGTCGCTCAAAGAGTAGCTCGACTGAGGAAGTACCTCCACCTTACAGAATACCGCAGCCAATTAACTTATAGTTGTGTTCCTGCGCGTGAATAAGGTCGCCAGACCTCATCGGGGAGGGGGCTGACCGGATTTTATAGAAATTAGGTAAATACATAGATCATACTTTGGAATGATTAAACATTTTCCGTTAAATCCCTATGGAACGCGGGTAATTATAAGTGACAACTCACGTCAATGTTGCCCAGATGCTCATGAATTCTTTTGACAGCCTTACAGGACATGTTTTCAGCTCTTATACGCATCTCTAATTCGGACACCCGTTTTCTTTCCAAGGAGAGTTCGAGTGCTAATTCACCTAAAATATTTATAGATTAATTAAATGTTGTATGTAGCGTAGTGTAGTGTAGTGTGGTGTGGTGTGGTGTGGTGTGGTGTGGTGTGGTGTGGTGTGGTGTGGTGTGGTGTAGTGTAGTGTATTGTAGTGTAGTGTAGTGTAGTGTGTAGTGTAGTGCTCACTATAGTGCGCCTCGGCTCCCCGGAGCTTGGCGGCCAGGTCGTTGGCGCGCTGGTCGCGCGCGCGCAGCCCCTCCACCGCGAGGGCGTGCTCGCTGCGCACGCGCACGTTGTCATCACGCACCTCACTCATCTCCCTCTCGAGTCGAGAAATACGCGTCGAGTACTCTTCGTGGCCATTTGATAGCTCCTGTAAGAATACACGCACATAAATACCTACTATCTTAAAATAAAACGACCATAAAAATGTCGACAGTAAATTAACATTTTTGCGTGACGATGACGATTATCTGAATCATAATACAATAAGCTTAAAAGGTTTCGTGTAAGTTAGGGTTGGTTCGGTCAGATCCCCTATAATTTGCTTTTCTTTCTTGAAACCTTTTTACATACTTACGAAGTATGCAGGATGTAGCGCGCCCCAGACTTATGGTGTGAATTCAGTATATCATACCAAGATGACCGGTACATGAAATCATTTCAGATCCGGCTTCAGCGAGTAGTTGATGGGTTCGACCAGTGCAGCCATGAGTTTGATGATGCTCTCAGGCGCATTACTGCATTGGAATTGGAACTATGTGACGCTAGGAAATACATTACACACCTAGAAAATTCAAACCAAAACGCCATAGAATCAAATAACCAGTCACTGTTTGATGAATTGATTGGGTCAGCTCCGGGCATGATTTCTGGTTCCTCAGACACAAATATAGTTCCTACTGTCACTATAGACTTAACTTGTAGTGATTCAATTATATCTAACAGTGCAGTACGGCTTGTTAATTGTAGTAAAAATAAATTAAAGAAATATATAAAAATTAAAAATTACATAAAGAAAACCCAAAACCTAATTAAAAAAAATAAAATAATTTGTAATAATATTAAGTTAAGAAAGGAACGATTAAACTTATTAAGTGAAGTTCATATGAGTCATGTAGATTTAGAAAAATGTATTTTAAAGTATGAATCTGACACATATCAACTTCGGTGTGAAATTGAACATTTAAATACTAAGTTAAACTCCATTTCATGTAAATATGAAAACTCTCAAAAACAAATGAATTCATATATTCTGGCAATGAATGAACTTGTAGAGGTTTCAAAGTCAAATGCTGAGAAATTAGAGTCTTTAAATTTAAACCATCAATGTGAATGTTATAAGAGTTCCCTAAATTATTCTTCTCAGCTTGACTTTTCTGAAAAATCAACTTCAAAAGAATTAATAAACACTTCCTTCAATAAAAATAAATATAAACCTAATATTGTTATGTTTAGTGATGAAATGGGAAGAGGCATGGGTTTACAACTTAGCCAATGTTTAGGTCAGGCTATAACAAATACTTGTATGCCCGGTGCATCATATTCTCAGATTTTAGAGAAAATTATTACTAGCAATTTTGCAGAAAATACTATGTTGATCATATTAATTGGAAGAAGGGGAAATGTAAACAAAAATTCTCTGATAAGGTACTTTACCTCATTATCATTAATAAATGTTAATCAAATTGTAATGTATGCATTTCCCTATATAAATAGTGTGCCACAGACGGAAAATACTTTAAGACACAATTTAAATATTACCATGCATACTTTGACATGTCGTCATAATGACAAATTTCATTTTATTGATATTAATAATTATTTGAGTAAAAGCTTTTATTTGACTAAAGATAGCTTTCATCTTTTAAAATATCATAAGAGACAGATAGCAGAATCGCTATCATTTTATATACTTAACTTGACCAAATGCTTGGCCACACAGACGGCTGCTTCTATTGAGCAGCATAATATTTTACACTCATTGGAAGTTATTCCAAATAGTTTGAATACATTGGAAAATTATTCCAAATAATTTAAATTAGAACATGTGACAATAGAGGCAACCTCTAGCATAATTTGTAATAATGTATTTAAAAGTTTTTCCTACCCAATATCTGAAATTAAGGACGCGTTCGCAAAATTGATAGGTAGAGAATCGAACTACTACATTGACACGGGTCACACACACAAGTGTACGCAAGAGTCGCACGACTAACTGCGAGAATTGTAGTCAAGTGAACTCATTTTGATACTTTGAAGGATTCATTTTTTATTTACGTATTTGTTTGTCATAAAATTATGGTACCTACAAAAAATATTTATTATTGCTGTTTATATAGAGTGACCTGAAGGTGTACTTCGGTGACTGCTACGGAACTCCTCAACGAGTTGTACTAGGTGTGCCGAGTTTGGGCTCGTTTTGTTAGTCATGATGAGACCTTACTTCCGGACTTGATGGAGCGACCTGAAGGTGTACTTCAGTGACTGCTTTAAGACACAATTTAAATATTACCACCGAGGTACACCTTCAGGTCGCTCCATCAAGTCCGGAGGTAAGGTCTCATCATGACTAACAAAACGAGCCCAAACTCGGCTCACCTAGTACAACTCGTCGAGGAGTTCCAGTAGCAGTCACCGAAGTACACCTTCAGGTCGCTCCATCAAGTCCGGAGGTAAGGTCTTATCATGACTAACAAAACGAGCCCAAACTCGGCTCACCTAGTACAACTCGTCGAGGAGTTCCAGTAGCAGTCACCGAAGTACACCTTCAGGTCGCTCCATCAAGTCCGGAGGTAAGGTCTCATCATGACTAACAAAACGAGCCCAAACTCGGCTCACCTAGTACTACTCGTCGAGGAGTTCCAGTAGCAGTCACCGAAGTACACCTTCAGGTCGCTCCATCAAGTCCGTAGGTAAGGTCTCATCATGACTAACAAAACGAGCCCAAACTCGGCTGACCTAGTACTACTCGTCGAGGAGTTCCAGTAGCAGTCACCGAAGTACACCTTCAGGTCGCTCCATCAAGTCCGGAGGTAAGGTCTCATCATGACTAACAAAACGAGCCCAAACTCGGCTCACCTAGTACAACTCGTCGAGGAGTTCCAGTAGCAGTCACCGAAGTACACCTTCAGGTCGCTCCATCAAGTCCGGAGGTAAGGTCTCATCATGACTAACAAAACGAGCCCAAACTCGGCTCACCTAGTACTACTCGTCGAGGAGTTCCAGTAGCAGTCACCGAAGTACACCTTCAGGTCGCTCCATCAAGTCCGTAGGTAAGGTCTCATCATGACTAACAAAACGAGCCCAAACTCGGCTGACCTAGTACTACTCGTCGAGGAGTTCCAGTAGCAGTCACCGAAGTACACCTTCAGGTCGCTCCATCAAGTCCGGAGGTAAGGTCTCATCATGACTAACAAAACGAGCCCAAACTCGGCTCACCTAGTACAACTCGTCGAGGAGTTCCAGTAGCAGTCACCGAAGTACACCTTCAGGTCGCTCCATCAAGTCCGGAGGTAAGGTCTCATCATGACTAACAAAACGAGCCCATACTCGGCTTACCTAGTAACTCGTCGAGGAGTTCCAGTAGCAGTTACTGAAGTACACCTTCAGGTTGCTGCATCTTTTTTATAGCGAAATAAAATCTTACCTCGTCAAGTATCAAATTTGGTTTATCGAATATTTTGTGTTTGTACAGCGATCTTTTTCAACTCGAGCTGCTCTAAACAGGCGATACAGGTCCACTCTCGACGGCGGCCGCGGGCCGACTAAAGTTTCATTCAAAATGCTTGCAATACATCAAGACGAGTTTTATAACTAAAATAAGCCTTAATGCAACCGATTAAGATTCAACCAGAACAGAAAAAAATGTGAAAAAATAAGTTCCGCTTTTAATTTTTTCTGCGACTATTTATAGCATTTAGATAAAAAATAACTCCTATCGTTAAGAATTGAATATGTTTGCCTACATCTAGTATTTTTAGAAATAGTGAAATATGTTCATAATAGCTAAAAAATGTACCTAAACTCAACCCGGTATCGATAATTTTGTGGAAAATGGCAACGACAGATCGATTTTACATTATGAGAAACTTAAATTTTCAATAATAATGTAACTATTATTTGAAGATGAAGAACCAATCTATACGAGGTAGTTAATATTTACATTGGATTTTGTTTGGTTATGCCATAAAATGTACCGAAAAACAGCTTAATTTTGCCTGATATGCGAACGCGCCCTTAAGAATAAAAATAATAATCATAAATGTAAAAATAATAAAATTAACTTGGTGCATCAAAACATACAAGGAATAAAGGGCAAGGAATTAGAGCTGGAGTTATTCATGAACTGTAGTAAAATTGATATTTTATGCATTACTGAACACTGGCTAAAGGCCCATCAGTTCATGTTCAACTTCAGTAATCACCAAGTTGCTGGTTCGTTCAGTAGAGAAAATTCAATACATGGTGGCTCACTAATAATAATACATAATAGTTTGAAATTTAAGGAACGAAAGGATATTCAGAGCCTGTCTATTGAGCGAACTATTGAAATAGCTTGTGTTGAGCTTGAACAAATCATTGTTATGAGCGTATATAGACCCCCTTTGGCAGTATTTAACTTGTTTGAAAAACATATGGATGAAGCATTGTGTAAACTTAATAATGTTAATAAAAATATAATAATTTGTGGAGATTTTAATATAAATTTATTAGAGGATAATGTATTATCTAATAGAATAAAATCCCTTTTCTTGTGCTATAATCTTGTAAATCTTTTTTTAGAACCAACTAGGATAACTTCTAGTTCAGCAACTTGCATAGATAATATATATACTAATCTGCAACCAGTTACTAAGTCAGTCTTTAGTCAATTAAGCTCGGATCATTGTGGTCAGATGGTCTCCTTTAATATACCTAGAAAAAAGGTAATAAAAAAAGATATTAAGTGTGTTCCTATGAGTGACAGTCGCCTTGAAAAGTTTAGAAACAATATTGTCAGTAAATTACCATACCTACCTTATAATGATAATGCAAATCAACTTTATAACTCCATTTTCAATCTTACCAAAAATGAGTATAGTTCCATATTTACCTCTAAAAATGTTAAACGAAAAACTGGTATGGTTTTCAATGATTGGGCGACGGTCGGTATTCATAGAAGCAGGAAAAGACTGTACGAACTATATAGTGAAAAACCGTATAATCATAATGCTGTTTTTCTGAATTATGTGCGTAATTACTCTAAAATATTTAAACGCGTTTGTGCCGCGGCTAAATCAATACATATAAGAAATAAAATAGAAAGTAGCCAAGATAAGATCAAGATGACTTGGAAAATTATAAACAGTGAAACTGGAAAGGTCAAAGTACATAATCATGAGTTTCGACTAATGATTAATGATAAATTAATTGAATCTGACCGAGATGTTGCTGACGCGTTTGAGTTATTTTTCACCGATATTCCAGTTTCGACTACCAAATCTCTTGATTCTTCTCCTACCCTCGCTCTATCATTACTAAGAGAAAATGTAACAGAATGTGCAGTCGATTTTCAATTTTCCCCTGTTAACTCTAGTGACATAATTAAAACTTTTAAATCCATAGATTTGAAAAATACTGTTGATCTATGGGGACTTTCCGTTAAACTTGTTAATTCTATAATCGATTGTATTGCGCCACATTTGGCTGTCACTTTTAATAAATGCATAGATTGTGGCGTATTTCCTGATCTGATGAAACATAGTAAAGTAGTGCCTTTATTTAAAACCGGTAGTACATCTGACCCCACTAATTTTAGACCGATTTCTGTACTACCGACATTTAGTAAAATTTTCGAAAAAATTATACTTAATCAACTATTGGTACATTTCAATAGTAATAGACTGCTTCACAGTAAACAATTTGGTTTTACCAGGGGTCGCTCAACAACCGATGCTGGTGTTGAGCTTGTTCAGAATATTTTTGGCGCCTGGGAGGAGTCACGTGATACCATCGGTGTCTTTTGTGACTTATCCAAGGCATTTGATTGTGTACACCATGAATTACTGATCAGGAAATTACACCACTATGGTATTAGAGACATTGCACTCAGTCTTTTGAATTCATACTTGAGTGATAGAATTCAAAGGGTTGATGTAAATGGTAAAGTTTCCTCTGGGTCTTCGGTAACGATGGGCGTCCCACAAGGTTCTATCCTGGGACCTTTTCTTTTTCTGATTTACATCAACGACTTGCCTTACCTTGTAGAAAAAAAACATGAGATAGTATTGTTTGCTGATGACACTTCACTTCTTTACAAAGTGAAAAGACATGATTTTAATTCTTCTGACGACGTAAACAATGCTCTTTCAGTAGTCGTTGATTGGTTTACTATTAATAATTTATTGCTCAATGAGAAAAAAACCAAATGTATCAGATTCAGTCAACCCAATGTAAGACATTTGAACACAGACATCGTTATTAAAGGCGAAAAACTGGATCTTGTTGAAACAACCGTATTTTTAGGTATCACTTTAGATGATAAGCTACAATGGAGCCCACATATTTGTAATTTAGTGAATAGACTTAGTTCTGCAGCTTATGCAGTGAGGAAAATTCGTTCTCTCACTGACGAATCTACGGCAAGATTAGTTTATTTCAGTTATTTTCACAGCTTGATGTCTTACGGCATCCTCCTTTGGGGCAGTGGTGCCGACATCAATAGAATTTTTATTCTGCAGAAGAGGGCTATTCGCGCAATCTATAAATTATGTCCTAGAGATTCTCTTAAAGATAAATTCAAATCCATAAATATTATGACTGTGTCGTCACAGTATATTTATGAAAATTTAATTTATGTTCGGAAAAATATACAAAATTTTCCTAAGAACAGCGATACTCATAGCTTGAACACTAGAAATAAGCACAAACTCGCTGTACCTGTAACTCGGCTCAGCAAAGTGAGGGACTCATTAAGGGGCAATGTATACGTTTCTATAACAAAGTACCCAAAGAAATTCAAGAACTATCTGTGTATAGATTTAAAAAATTAGTTTAACAAAAGTTATGTAAGAAAGGGTACTATAAAGTTTCTGATTTTATAGAAGACAAGAATGCATTTAAATGAAATGTTCGCTACACAAACTATTTCATTAAAATTTTATAAACTTTGTTATTAGTAATTAAATTTTTACATAAATAAAAAGAACAAAGATCTATAAAAAATGTCCCTTGCTGAGTTTCTTGCCGGAGTCTTCTCAGTCCAAGTGTATTCCGAACCGGTGGTAGAATCATTTGTAACGTTCATAAGTGCCTTATTAGGGCCTAAACTGAATAAATGATTTTTGAATTTGAATTTGAATAAATTATGGGAATTCAAGAAACCTGATTTCTTTGATTACCTCATACAAAATGTATCGGTACCGTGGCAATACGCACGAAGCGAGCCATCAGCCGCCCTCCCCGCGTCGTTTGTTAGAGTATTTTAACATCGATTGCTGTTTTTTTATTTTATTTTAGCTGTTTTATTTACATAAATGGGGTGTTGTGTACAAAGAATTTAATTTTACATTGAAATACAGGAATAGTAAGTAACTAAAACAACGATAAATAAATTATTTTTTTCTGGAGAAATTTTCCTGTGGAATATGATTCTAAATGAAGAGCTGAATGCACCCTGTCAGTTTGCGGAGGGTTGTTCCTTACACCCTGTATTTCATTAGAATACAGAGACAATTTTTCTCCCTTTGGTTTGGACAATCCATTATATCGTCCTATTGTTTTCTTTTTTTTTTTTAATAAATATAAGCCTATATTTGAACACAATCTTAATCTTAATCAATATAAGTGATGATGTGGCCGAAGGTAGTATAATATTGTTACTTTTAAAATCTTATTTTCTTTTTGACGGGCCGATTGGCGTGGTTGGTAAGATACCCTATCTATCACGCCGCAGGTCGTGGGTTCGATTCCCACACAGGACAAACATTTGTGTGCATGAACATGTCTGTTTGTCCTGAGTCTGGGTGTAATTACCTATATATGTATGTATTTACAAAAGAAAAAGTAGTATATCAGTTATCTGGCTTCCATAGTACAAGCTCTGCTTAGTTTGGGGTCAGATAGCCGTGTGTGAGGAATAATGTCCTAGAATATTTATTTATTTAAAACTACTGTATGGCTTCAAATTTGTTTTTTTGGTAACTAATCTAAAAGATTGCCAAGTAAACTTTTAAAGTGCTTTCTCTCTCTCTCTCTCTCTCTTTTAGTATGAAATGAAGCAAGCCCAAAAATTACTTACCTCCTGCAAATTAACTATCTTCTGTTTCAATTCCTTCATGACAGTTTGGCATCTGTTCTGATCACATGGCTTGTCAGGATCCTCTCTATAAATTATGGTCACTTAATCAAATTCAAAAATCACCCAGTAGGTTTACTCGGGACTTAAGGGTTTCATAAGGGTATCAATGGGAATCTATTACTAAACCTCAGCCGTCTGTCTGTCAGTCAGAGAGCTGTTTCTTTTTAACTAAAAAAAGTAGAGTTAGTGCGAGTATGTGTTGCACTTGGCCCGTTTTTTTTCCATTGCAATATCCAAAAGAAATAAAATAAATTAATGTCCAAATTCAATGCTTACTTTTCCTGATCACTGGTTTCAGTTTCAACTGATCTTGTACACATCTCATCTCTGTAAAAGATTACTTTGTAAGCTTTATTGTACACATAATAAGACTCAAAATTGTACTCCTCATGTAGTTAGAATACTTACTTTTCAAAATTGTCGCATGATACTGCAACAGACTTGAGATTACTATCACTACCCTTTGTATTTATAACAGTTGATGAGCAATTTCTGAAACACCACCAAACCCTTTAATATCTTTATGTAGTTTTTAATAAAATTATTACATACAAATTTCGAAGCGCCTGATGTAGAAGACATAGCAATATATTACATACATTAAAATTATAGTTATTTGCATTGAACACTTTTTTTAAATAAAATAGGATTGCGAGGATACATTAATAATTATAATATAATATATTCTGGGACATTCCTCACACACGGCCGTCTGACCCCAAACTAAGCAGAGCTTGTACTATGGAAGCCAGATAACTGATAAACTACATACAAACTGACAGTGTGCATTTAGCTCCTTATTTTGAGTCATAATATTCTACCGGAATTTTTCTCCGGAAAATTTTCATATTTTTTTATCATTTTTTCAGTTACTACCTTTATTTCAATGTAAAATTAAATTCTTTGTACACAACACTACATTTATGGAAAAAGAAACAGCAAAAATAAATCTTAATCGTATCGAAAGACGCGGGGAGGGCGGCCGACGACGGTTCGTTGCGCTGCAGTTCGCTACGTGTGTTTTGCCACGGTAGCGATACATTGCATATGAGGTGTTCAATAACAAATCAGATTTATTGTAGTGGACAAGGAAGTGTAGATAAGGAGTGTGTGTGGTTGGGAATGTGAGTGGGATGAATGGGAAACTGGAAAGATTTGAATTGTACATTATAAAAAAATATACAAAATTAAACAAACTTACTTCAAGGAAGTGGTAGTAGGGCCTGCAGTTACACATCTATTCACGCACCGAGACGTTGATTGGTTGGGACACTTGAGGAATTGCTTTGCAGAGCACAACTTCATGTTCAGGAGTTTAATCCTTTCTATCATCCGCTCATTTGCTTTCTTAAGGTCTGCTATTCTGTTAGTATTTGATTTATAAACATGTATCGAAAAAATCAGTAGTAGTTTACCTAGTACCATTCCTTTATAATTTAGTAGATTCCGCCCCGCGGTGTCACCCGCGTTCCCCAGGGATCTTATGTTTTCTCGTAATAAAAAGTAGCCCATGTCCTTCTCCATACCATAGGCTATCTGTGTACCAAGTTTCATCGCGATCGGTTCAACGGTTTAAGCGTGAAAAGGTAACAAACAAACAAACTCACTTTCGCATTTATAATATAATTACTAGCTTCCGCCCCGCGGTTTCACCCGTGTTCCCGAGGGATCTTAAATTTTCCCGGGATAAAAAGTAGCCTATGTTCTTCCTCATACCATAGGCTATCTGCATACCAAATTTCATCGCGATCGGTTCAGCGGTTTAAGCGTGAAAAGGTAACAAACAAACAAACAAACCAACAAACAAACAAACTCACTTTCGCATTTATAATATTAAGTTAGAATTAGGATAGATAATAAATTATAATATAAGGATTGGGAACAGGTACCTAATGCAGATGATAAATGATTGAAAGTAACCTACCTAAATCTACGCAGGTATTACTGGTATAAAACATTTTATTTAATTAAATAACAAGCTTTCCACCACATACTTTCACCCATGATTCCTTATTTTACCCCTAATATGACTTTTTGAGGAATATTTTATCCAAATTTATGTATTTTTATGTAAATAAGTAGGATGGGATACTAATTTATCATGTTAAATGCCCAGCCAAATATGGGAAAATGCACAAGCAGTCACATGGTGTCTGCCATAGCATTATACATAAAAATCATAAGCTATGTAACCACATACTAATGGTATTCTGCTACTTACACTTGAACCATATATACTGAGTATGTACAACTAAGTACCTAGCGAGCAATTTTATATTTTTTTATACCACATTGTCGCAAACAAGTATACGGCCAGCCTGATGGTAAGCAGTTACCATAGCCTATGAACGCTTATGACATCAGGGGTATCACTCGCGCATTCCCGACCCATCCCCCCTCCCTGATGAGCTCTGGAAACCTTACTCACGTGCAGGAACACAACTATAAGTTATTTGGCTACGGTATTCTGTAAGGTGGAGGTACTTCCCCAGTCAACCTGCTCTTTGAGCAACATATCACTATGTTCTACCTCTCATCTATTTTATTTACTATGTATCGGCCTGTGTTGACCACAATCGCACCATGGTCAGTTCTAGAAGGAACTGGCTCTTAAATGCATTTGCCAATGGGGCACTTTCTTACTCTTTCTCTTCTTAATAACAATCTAAAACTTAATCAAAATACTCACGACTCCTTCTGTTCACAAATAATAGCCTTAGCATTAGCACAACACATCTGTTCTTTCCCTGAGCAATTTCTCTGTGCTGTGGTTATTCTATGCACCTTTGTTGATAGCACCTTGATCTTCTCCATTTGGCCATTGATTGTACGCTTCAAGTCTAGATTGTTCTCAAGCAGGGCATAGTACAGGTCTTCTAGTTCACGCTTACTGAGCTTTGATGGACAAATGCGGTATAGTTCAGCTGAAATTTTTACAGAATTAATATATATTATTCACTGCTTACAGTCCCTATGTTCCCCATGGATTTCCACGCTTAAGATAGGACCTAGCTCAGCGAATATGTAGAATTTTAATTGCCTAACTCCTTTGTTTTGTCAAGGGTTTGAGAATGGGATAAGTTGATTTCACTTTTAAATTTGTTTGCTTAACATACCTCGTTCAGATCTCGCCGAGTGACTCTTGCATGTTATTCCTCTGCAACACTGATCTTTGTTCGTATCATTCATCGTTACACTTCGAACTTTTTCCAATAACAAACAAAACACTTAAGATTTTTCCTATCACTCAAATTTACCCATACATTTCACTTATCTCATAACAAATTCTGTTTATAAACATGACTATTCGACTTGTATTCACACACACCACATAATTTGAAATCGAATTAAACACGTTTTCGTGTAATTTTCACATAGGAGCAAGAAAACTCATTTCATTTTGTCAATAAAATGAAAATGCCGCCATAGCAACTCAATGTTTGATTTCATGACAGTCAGTCAGCAAAGAAACAAACAAATCTTGGCTTGCAATGCAACCATTGGCTGGCTGATAGGCGGCCATTTTTCGGAACTGTCAAAGTAAAACTATTAACATTGATATTCAATAGCAAACTTTATTCACAAAGTTTAAAGTCTATTTCCAGCTGTATGAAATAAAATTACAGTAGTCGTGTTTCGATACACAAGGATTGGTAAGGGTGGTACACTAGTATAAAGTGATCTGTGGGTAAGGGTCGTTGACCATACAGCTTCTTCACTAATTATTTTAATAATTACTAATGTTATTTTTATACATGAGTTATGACTTTTAGCTTAGTCCTTATGGTATGTTTATATACAATTTAAAAGTTTATATTTAGTCGTTAATCCATATGACGTTCCTATTCTATTTATAACAATAAGGTTTAGTTTAGATAGTTCAGTGTATGATTTCTAGATTCACATGTGATTTCGGTGCATCGCCGGTGTGATTCCTTATCTGTCTCCTCCGACGTAATCGGAACCTATGCTTTCGTTAACGCTTTCATTCATACCAGTTCTCGCTTTTATGCCTCTGGTACTTTCATTCTACATACTGATTCTTTATAACATTCATCTTCTCTTATTCCATTGTGGGTGGGTAGGTACATAGATATTTCGTGTTAGATAGCCAAAGGTTGACTAGAGATTCTATTGTCTTCTTCTTTTTTTCTAAATCATCACCTACTGCTCCTGTATGATAAAGGTGTAGGTATATTAGATACCTACAATAAAGATTATTTAAATAAGTAGGTAGGTAATTTTATTCGTAAATTAATTCAAACTGTTATGCTTTGTATTTTGTATGCGAATTGAATTCACATTTGTTCCCATGAGATGATTGCGTGGTATCTACTACCAATTTTAAAGTTTGTTTTTTTTTATTAAATAAATACGTGTTGCACTCGGGGACTGCCGCGGTAAAGCTATTGCATAGCATTTTTATCAACTTATGCAATTATATAATTATTTATTTATTTTTTATTTAGGCAGTTTTTTTTTTTTTTTCTTTGATATTAATAGATACCTATACACCTATATACTTTCTCACAAACAGCATACATATAGATAGGTAAAGCTATTGCATAGCATTTTTATCAACTTATGCAATTATATAATTATTTATTTATTTTTTATTTAGGCAGTTTTTTTTTTTTTCTTTGATATTAATAGATACCTATACACCTATATACTTTCTCACAAACAGCATACATATAGATAGTGGGAGGTGTTAGGTTTTTTCGTTACAGATTTTTTTCGTTACGAATTTTCTTGATTCGGTCGCCGTAATTTATCATAGTAGATAAGTAGGTAGGTACCTAATCATTCCACGCAGGAAATTAAATTAACGGTCACAATAGGTCAGAAAAATTTCACGCTCTGCATGCCTTAAATCTGACAATTCATTACTTAGTTAAGCGTTTCCGATGTTTTTTTTTCTCGGAACTGATAAAATAGTGGTACTGGTACCTAACCAACCTCCTTTTTAGGGTTCCGTAGCTGAATGGCAAAAAGCGGAACCCTTATAATTTCATCCTATCCGTCTGTCCTATGTCACAGCCATTTTACTCGGAGACTTATAAGTACTTATATAAAATTTGGAAGGTAATACTTTTTATGACTCGCTAAGCCATAAAATTAACTTTTCAAACTCTTGCTACTTTAGGTAGGTACTGATACCTACCTACCTACATGCTATCAACCCTACATACAAGGTGAGGTTTTTTGAAGTGTTAACTTCTTTTAGCGCGGTACGCATATTTTTAGATGAGGTAAAACCTCTGGACTCGCGACACCGTTACGAGCGAGACGCAGTTTTACGTTCAATCTCAATCTCTCAAAAAAAAAAAGTTTTCCCTTCTGTCGGCACTCCCGGAGTGCAATTTTTTTTTTAACAAATGTAGGTACCTAGCTCTACTCTAATAAGGGGCATTTATCTGAAATAATAAGACATCATAAGTTTTCAACTTTATTAACAAAGCAATAGGGATTACGGTAGATTCATTATTACATGTAGGTATTACGCTCATTTCTCCATCATCCGGTCGGCTACATTCAATTAACAAATAATAAAAATAACTCCTTAATATATATTATAATCACAAGCCTTAAATAAATTCACAGATTCTAAACATTAATTACAAATTACTAAAGAGACTTAAAAAGTTACGAGCACGCCAAATTTATCTAGTTGTATGCGAATTAAATACTTGAATGATTTTAAAACAACAAAATTTACGTACGCTCGTTACCTTTAAGAACTACCTTATCATTTA
The DNA here is from genome assembly GCA_951216915.1 of Tetheella fluctuosa. NCBI lineage: Eukaryota > Metazoa > Arthropoda > Insecta > Lepidoptera > Drepanidae > Tetheella > Tetheella fluctuosa. Next base: position 14,031,691 of record OX578215.1, on the reverse strand, counting down.
TCTCCAATACCTATCACAATCCTTAATTTGGTGGGATGACGACACTTTTCAGAAAAAAATACTATAGTCCATAGTAATAGATATTCGGGGTTATTCAGACCTGCTCGGTTGCGGTCCCGATCGGGTAGACAAACCGATTGACTAGTCTACTGAATAGGATAGCTTCTATATTCGCATTCCATTTGGAATGAGGCAGTCGATCGGTACATGATCGCGGCAAATGAATTCTGCGACTAACACAGCATCAGCCTAAATAAAATCGTTTTTTTCCGATTGGAATGGCAACCGAATGGGTCTGAATAAGGGGGATTTATCGTCAAAATATAGATTCTCACAAAATGAGTAGAACTTCAAAGGTATGTAAGTATATATAGGTCTGTGATAGATATTGGAGTTAAACAATAAACCTTTCACGCTTTTAAAAGTCTCAATAATAATTATAATTTGCAACTTTATAATCCATATTGCACATAGGTACTTAGTACTTATTTGTGATAATATCAACTGAAATAATGGAATATCAATAGTTGTATATTCACAAAGTAAATGCGATACCTAGGTACCTACTTAGGTTTTAATTTCAAACGGGGGAGCCTAAATTTTACGAGAGAGGCCTATTGAGTTGTTTTACTTTGATCATTTAATAAGAATATTAAAAGTTTATTAAAATAATACCACAGTATCTAATAGGTACAGTAATTTAATTTCGTAACTAACTGTGCACATCAGTATCTGTACTACGTTACAAAACTATATCAGCGCCCTCTTTCAAAGACTTCTATTACTAAAACTAACATTCAGATTATGCTTATTTTTTAACATTGCAATAAAAAAAAGTAAATATACAATGTTTGTAGGTATGTACCTGTAAGAGTGTATGTATGAATGTGTGGGTGTCGGAAATGTAAGAGTATGTTATTACTCCAGATTTATCTGCGATGTCATATTGTAGTAGGTATGTATATTCAAGCCAAAAATTCGACAAGGACTTGGAATGATGACAGAATATCTAATCTGCTATCAGCTAGGTATATGTCCACTTATAATGACTTTATTAAATCCTCCATCTTGTCGTAGGTAGGTGGGGGCTTGAGGGTATCCAGCAGTATTTATGTGACAAATCTTTCTAGTAGACTAGCGCCACCTTTTGAAACTACGCAAATACTGTCAATATTTTTTTTTATCCATTAGCTAATGATGTGACTAAAATGGCACACAAAGAGCAATCTTACCTAATTGAGGTGATGATGAAAATTAAACTCGTCATAATAAATTTCATTTTTTTTTTCTTTCTATAGGCTTATGTTTGACCACAATCTCACTATGGTAAGTTATGACGTAGCCGAAGGTGGCAACACAAAACTAAAAGTAAGCAGCCATTCGAATTTGACTTAAATATCCTTTATAAATAATATTTAATTTTTAACAATACTTTATATAGGATTTAAAATCCATCCACTACTTCGTATTTTTAATATTATTTATAAATAAGGTTCATATTCAATTTTAAAACTAAGCTGCTAATTTGTGTAACATTATCACAAGTAGTAATCTACTTAAATTAAAATTTGGATATAACTGACTCTTAGGTCTACAGTTTTTGCACCTCATACGCACATTCAAGAAATCAATAAATAAGTTGCCAGCCTTACCTCAATTTATGGATTAGGTGGGTGGTCGTGTAGGTACCTACTTCTAAAAATTAAATTAAAATATACTACGTGACCGGTCCTATTGGAGATCCTTAGGGGATGCCTATGTCCAGCAGTGGACGACTTGCGGCTGACTGAGATGATGATGATGTAAAACGGAAAATTAGTAGCTGCTCAATTTGATTTTGTTTAGCACATATTATTTTGGTATTATATTTTAGTAGGTACGTACTTATGATAAAGGCTTTATGCGCCAATTACATCTATTATGAAAGGAATTAGTTTATATTTTATAGTTAAATACTGTTTCAAAAACTATCTCGTGAAGAGTTGCTAATTATTTCTATCTACGTAAATAATAAAAATCTAAATTTAGGTACTATTTTACTGATCATTAAAACACCTGCAAATAAAGCAATCCAGGCATTTTGGAAGAAAATGGTAGCAGACATACAATACACACAAACAAACTCTTACCCCAAACGCAGCTACCTTTTTTGTTCCGTTATGGGTTACTAGGCAACAAAAATAAACATAACATGGAACAGTGTTCAACCGAATTTCATCAACATACTTTTCCTAAAGTTCTTAAAAGTATTAGAATGATAGGAATTTTATATTTAAACAATCTAAATACCCTATATCAATTTAAAACTAATCTAATACAATATGTAATCACTAAGTTCTCTAAGACAAATAAATACAATAATTTGTTCGTTATTATGTACTACAAATATTATTTAATACAATATTACCTATATATATAATTATTTATTTTGGCAAAAATACTTCCATAAAACAGTCACACAATTATTGTCGCGATTAACATGTTTCGAGTCCTCCCTCCAAACAACAAGAGTTATTTTTTTTAAATATAATTGTACATAATTAATATAATTTTACTTCTAAATTGGGGTTGCTACACTATGCAAGGGTTCAATGAATATTTATTTTAAATTCACTCAAGTCACTGCCTTGCTTGATTTAAATCCTAGGCATTAGGCCGTGGGCATTCAAAATATTTATTTTATTAATTATTTATTTATTTATTATTTTTGTCTCAAAGCCAGATTAATCCTATAATCATTGTATACAACATTCTTCTAAAACATTAACTAACAAATTGTAGTTCTAAATAGTTGTTCTTTTCCACTAATTCCACCAAGTCTGTTCAATTTTATTTGTAGTTGTAGCGTGTAAAGATGAGTATGTATATTATGTAAGTGTGTGTATCGTACACACACTTACATAATTTACATCTAAACGTGACAGATGCACTCACACATTCATATACAAACCGACTTTGTGAGATAGAATATACGTAGATACGTTTAGGTTACGATTAGCTTTTTTTTAGTCAATTATAGTTTAATAATTGATTGAAGTTTATCCGTCTTTGTTTAACGATTAGCTATAGAAAGAGAGGTATAAAGATAATTAATTTATTAAACTTAATTGACGGCTGATTAGCATTAGGCAGAACAAACTTTATTTGCATCTAAAAACAAAAATTACAGCTGACAATATACCTTAAGCCAACTGCAAAGTTAAGATGGTAAAACTTTGTAAAGTTGTAGTCAGTTTAGATTAACTATTCTATATATAAGTATTGTAGATACATATGTAAAACGATTCTACTATCGTTTATAATTTTCCTCACAAATATGAGCCTTTAAAATAATAATGACTCAAGCATTTGTTTGACTTTTTTTTTTTATTGGAGCTATGTGACCATGAATGTTTGTGACATATCATGCAATGGATATGATGACTGACATATCAAGGGTATGTTCCGTTATACACTGCGAGCACTGTTCAGTACTCTTACTGGGGAGAAATTCGTTACGTTATAGATGACAGTATACTATATAGGATACTGCTAGGGAAATATATGACGTCATAAATCGTCACCATTTTTGTACTGTGAGCACTGGCGTTTTCGAGGTAAGGTGCTCTCAGTGCTATGATCACGTGATCAATGGCGTCCAGAATGACAGTGGATGACACACAGTATACTGGACTGCGTTCCGTTATAAACAGTACCCAGTATAGCTAACTATAAAGGAACGGCTTCTCAGTACACTAAATGACGTCACACCTTACAGTGCCCCAAATCAGCAACTTTTTATTGAATGTCAAAACGATAGGTTTATAATATGGAGTTTTGTATTAAATTCCATACTTTGGTAAGTGTTTGGTAATTTATTTTGAAGCATCTTCCCTATTGTAAGAGTTTGCTTTAGTAGGTAATTGGCTCTAGCTATCTGTTACGGTGTAGTTAATTAAGAATACCTAGACTCTTCGCTTATTATTCCACCAGAGGATTCTCTAAGTATTATAGGTAGGTTGTTTAGCTTCAATACCTATCACGATCGCTTTAATTTGACATTAGATTTTGTTTCTTAAAACCAGCGCTAATGAGCCAAATTAGAATGTAGTTTTTGATTGTTATAATTATCCGCTGTTTATTTCAAGATAGCGATAGATATTAAAGTTAGATAAAAGTCACTATTTTCAAAGTCACAAAACATGCAATAAACAGCTATATGCGCGTAATTATAAGGTATCTTATCCCTTGTTCTGTGCGGCCTGTCGGCGCAGGTCGGAGCGGATGGCGGCCGTGATGGCGGCGCCGACCGCGAGCAGGCCGCACAGAGTGAGGTTGGACCAGCGGTCGCCGACTGAACCGAGCATCCACTCGTACAGGAGGGTCAGCACTATGCCGAATATCTGAAAAATATTGAAAATAACACCTAAATTGGCAATTTTTAAGGCGATGATTGCTCAGTGGTATTGACGTCGAATGCCACGGCGAAGGTTGTGGGTTCGAATTCTAAAATGAGCTTGAGCTTTCGGTAAAGGAAAACATTGTAAGGAACCCATAGCACGGTGGTAGGGTACTTTGTAGTACCCACCTGGCTGGCTACCACCCTCAAGATGAAAATCTGTCGCCAAACACCTATTGTGTGTTCCGGCAGCTGAACTTGCGAGCCAGTTCCTTCTAGGCTTTGTGTGCTTACCACCTTCGGCCACATCATCACTTACCATAGTGAGATTGTGGCCAAACACAAGCCTATATAGAGTAAAAATAAAATCTTTTGTCATAATCTGCCTTGATTATTATTTAACTCCAACACCTAATAATCCCTTATTCAATGGGATCGTCAAGTATGTTGTAGTTACGATAAACTCAGTTGTGTATTTCCATTAATAAACTTCCAAGCAAGTAAATTAATATCTGCTTTGAGTTTTTATTAATTTCTATCTAAATTTCTAATCTACTAATATATAATCTACTTATCTACTTATAATCTGTATTATATAAAAGGAAAACGTGACTGACTGACTGATCTATCAACGCGCAGCTCAAACCTCTGGACGGATCGGGCTAAAATTTAGCATACAGATAGCTATTATGATGTAGGCATCCGCTAAGAAAGGATTTTTGAAAATTCCACCCAGGGGATAAAATAGGGGTTTGCGGGTGAAACCGCGGGGCAGTAAGCTAGTCTACTAATATTACATTAATGTGAAAGTTTGTATGGATGGATGTTTGTTACTCAATCAGGCCAGAACGGCTGAACGGATCTGGATGAAAGGCACAGAGTTAGATTATAGTCTGGAATAGCACATAGGCTACTTATTATCACGGGAAAACATAAGATCAATCGGGAACGCGGGTGAAACCGCGGGGCGGAAGCTAATCTAACCTAAAAGTTCGATGTTGAGAATTCCATCGTAATTCGATTTAATTTAATGTACAAAATAATGTTACCTGAACAACAGCATTGAGTATTCCAGACGTAGTTCCTTCAGGTTCAGGGTACGTGACTTCCGAAGCGAATTCAAATCCAACGGGCAGATATCCAGTCATGAAGAAGCTGAAAATTATTCAGTCAAAGTATTAGAAATTAATAAAATTCCAATTACCGTTCAACACAAAATAGGAAACTAGACCTAAAACATATTAGAAATAAGCTAGATTATGAAATTTAAACTCACCCAAGCAAAATACTGCTCAAGTAAACAACACCAATGATACCACAGTCGAGTGTGAAGGTGAAGATGACCATGCCGACGACAGAGGCGGCGTACACCGCGAGCGTGGTCTCCTTGAACTTGTGCGTCTTGTCGAGCACCAGCCCGCACACCACCGAGCCCGCCATGCCGGCCACCACGATCACGAGCCCGATGCGACCTGCGTCCGCGTTAGCTCCCTGGAATACATTATAAAACAACTAGAGGTCGAACCACTGCTGAGAGAGTAAACTATAAGGTAATAAAGGAAACGGTATAGAAAAAAATTTAAACAAAAAGAAACGAACGAACTACCTGGCTTTTAGATTATTCTATATTTTTTTTCGATTCACAGTAGAATAGCCCATTAGTCTTGCATAATAATGACTGTTTATACGGAGAGTTCCATTGTGTTCCACAGCAAATGAGGATTAGCAGAAGCCATTTTCTCCTTGGTGGTTATGCTAATAATATAGACAATTCATCACGCGATCACAATAGTCGTATAATATTGCTTGCTTTACAGCGTGTAGCAAAAAGGTGAAACAATACTGTCAATAAATAGCTTTATGTGTTAATTATTTGATAGTTAAGAAATATAAGTTTGTGCAAAAAATTTAATGTTCAGTCCGACGTTTGTCTTCCGTCTCAATCTTGTCTGTCAGACTTGTGAATAATGCCAATATACCCTGCAGTCGGTCTCATTCCTTAAAAATCAATCCCAAGCAAACAATAGAGCTATCTAAAATTTATACATAAATTATTTTTACAATAATATTGAGTTACATAAATTCAATACTTTTTATGCATACCCTTCGATATTCTTGCACCTTTTTACTATACATTAGAATATATCATCATCATCATCTCAACCGCAAGACGTCCACTGTTGGACATAGGCTTCCCCTAAGGATATTAGTTCAACCCATTGGTAGATGTATCTAAGCATCCATTACTCTACGAGCATTTTCTTCCAGACATCCTACAGTAATTTTACAGGCATAACTGGGACTCAGCTAATTACATGCATTTTATAATACAGTGTGGATAAAAGTAAACGCTATCCCAAGATAAGATTTACCCGATTTACTGATGATGTATTTACCAACCCACGATGGTGATAATAAATCAATCTGCCACTTACCGGATAATAAGTCAAAATGACTTGATTCAGCAGAGTGGAGATGGCGTAGAACACTCCAACATTCAGACCGTAGGAGATGAGCAGGAGGACATAGTTCCTGTTAGTGAGGAGCTTCTTGATCGATTGGAAAAAGTTGGAGTCGAGACTGGAACCGAGGTCTGCGGCTGCTGATGGAGGCGATGGTGGGGCTGCTTTGAAGACTGGTAATAGAAAGTTATAGTGGTTATTTGTTTCGTCAATTTTCGAACATGATGCGTCAAAATGATGTCAAGTAATTTTTGTATTAGATAGAATCATCTACCACATATAATTCAGATATATTACGTCCCCGTCTATTCTCAACTCAAAATTCGTAAGTAATATCAAATTTATAAAGGTCTCTCTGGATTAGAAGAGATTTTAACAATGGCCAGATTTCACGAATGACAAGTAATTCATAAATTATTAAAAGTTATAACTTACACAGCAAAATCATAACGAACAGCACGCTGGTGAAGCCTGCCACCAAGTAAAACATGAGTCTGAAGTCTGCTGCTATCTCGTCGACAGTACCTTGAGCTCGGACCAGCATAGGTGGCAGGAGGAAGCCTAAAGCTACACCCAGCTGAAAACAACGAAAATAGCAATGCATCCGATTATGTGTAGCAAAAATTTCAAAAACTCTTTTGTTTTTTTTAATTTCTCTCTAGAGATATTTCGAAATGCAATTAATTCATAGTTCAGTTTCATTCTATACTGTTACGATACAATAATTCCTACATAAATTTAGTCCCTAGTAACAAACATTTCAATAGTTGGATTTATCATTCTGTCATTATATCATCGTAAAGTGACAGTATGAAAATGCCATTGTTTCTCGATTACAAAATAGTAAATAAATATCGTTTTTAAGCCGTTTTGGTTCTGTTGTGACGTACCTACCTTTTATGAGGTATATGCCTACCTATTAATTTTATCACTGGTAATATTATGGTACGATTTCCGAGGTATGAACTAATGCATGGATTCTCGATATCTTTTTAGTGAATAAAAACATTGTATGAAAGGTAAATAAATGTAAAATCCTTGGCCTAATGGCATTGACCAGGCCGTTGTGGCTAAGGAAGGCCACCCATGCAGGTCGGTAGGTCCATATGTGAGCTATCATTGTTACAGTACCTATTAATAAAATGTATTATAAACTAGCTTTTCACTCCGTAGTTTCACCCGCACTTTTTTTGTTAGTAGGATGACAATCAGGCAGACGGCCCACCTGATGGTAAGTGGTCACCGCCGCCTATTTACATTTGCAATACCAGGGGGAATGTGTTGCCGACCTTGACACGCCCCTTATGAAGCACCCCATATTGTAGCGCTGTGTAATGGGGATTTCATTCCTCATCCCGTATTCCCGTATTTTACTCCCTTAGAGATAGGCTTTGCGTTGATAGATCAGTCAGTCAGTCAGTCAGGAGAAGTATTTTTATACGTATATAAGATTATTAAGATACTTTTTGCAAAATAGCCTTGTCCGATAGACATTTCTGTAATAGAATAATGATAAATAGGTATATTTATATTAGGTAATTAAAGAAATTACAAATGCCAGATTAGACAATTTTAGCAAAAATATGGAATATAAACTCAATAGTAAGAAATGAGCCGTCCTATCAAAAAAGTGAAGGTAAATAGTAAACTGGAATTTAGTTAATTACTTTGTGGACAGAGTCTCAACAAGGCTCTGTTATGTTGACAATTATTGTATCTTATCAACCATTTAATGACATTTATAGTAATTTTTATTTGATAAAAAGTGCACTGTTATGAAAATAGTACAATAAATTTTTTCATTAAAAAAGGGCGACTTTAACCCGGGGTTTTATTTTTCAAACTTTAGCACCTATCGTAATCCCTTTGAATGACCAGTGAACTATGCCTTAATTATTTTTTTTATTATAGATCTGTGTTATAGATCTTACGATAGTAAGTGATGATGGGCCGAAGGTGGCAAGCACTCAAAGCTTAGGAGGAAACTGGATCTCAAGTGCAGCTGTCGGAACATATACTAGTAACATATACATATACGTTGTCCTGTCTTAGCTATGAATAATCAATTCGAACTGGAATAAATATTTAAAAAAAAACATATAAAGATGCATGTGGAAAATTTCAACAAAAAAACATCTGTGCAATTTTAATTTTTTTTCTAACTATCAACACAAACGCGCGAAGTTAAGATAGTCGTTAAGTTTTCTGAAATTTTCCAATTTTCTGTACATATTTCTTATCTACAAAGTATTTGATAACCATCGCGATATTCATGTTCTTTTCCGTTGAGGAAATCCATCATATCTTTAGAGTATGGACCCTAAAAGATATGATGTGACCCAATAAAAATATGGGACCACCTCGGGTTCTTATTAAATAGATAACAGTGAAAACCATTAAAATCCGTTAAGCCGTCTCCATGGAAAAAAATACGCGTCGAGAGTAGAACATCCTCCTTTTTTGAAGTTGGTTAATAAAAAACGATCCTTCAAGAAAACTCCAATCAAATCTAAGTTATAAAATCAGGTAGGACTTATAATCATAAGGTATGCATTCAGGGCGTTTATTATTTTCATTCGGAATTTTTTCGATGTCGTTGCAAGAGATTTATTGGAGCAATTTTCACCGTTGGAGATTAATTGAAATTCCAGAACGTGACAGTCCCGAACAAATTGTTCCGAATGTATAAATTTATTTTTAAATTGAATATGGAATCTCAGAAAGTTGTTACTTTAAATTCTAGGTAATACTGAGACTGAAAGATTGAGCTACCTAAAGTTCTCCTTTTCAATATAAAAATTCTTGGTTATCAAAAGATTTAAATGCGGAAAGAATAAGCAAAAAAGTTACAATTAAAAAACAAAGATTTAAATGCTCAAATGAATAGGTACATATTTTAAATAACAAATAGAATCTGATTAAAAGAATATCTTTTAAAAAAAGTATTTTATAGTTACTTATTGTTTTTTATAATTGTTGATGATTTTGTTCATAAAAGGGAAATGTAAACTATGCACTACTATGTGTGAAAACTTAGGATTAAAGTAGTGTTTGTCTATGGTTTGTCATTATTTTTGGTTATTTACTGATTGTTATCTATGTGTAGGGTCAGTTTGTCTGCTCTTTATGTATAAAATAATGTAAATCCATCATTGGACGTAAGGCCTAATATAATGTACAATTAATCACAAAAACAAGATATGTGAATTTTGTGAAATTAATAAAATTATCTTTAGCTTTTTACTCCAATAAACTACAATGGCTTGTTTTTTAAAGTGAAACTTGCTATGAGGGTAAAACAAGGTCAAATTTGACCGCAAAATTTTCAAAATGAAACGTTTCTGACGCAAAAAGGACAGAATATAGCACCTGGCCAGACAGAGAAAAAGAGAGAACTATACATGTTGCTAGGTGACGAGTAAAGTAAGAAAAAGACGAGGTGTAGGTGGATGTACGGGCATAAGCGAGAGAAACTGAGCACATGGGCATAGAAGGAAAATAATAGAAAAATACGTTTCACTTCTGTCACGTGAACACGGGTTTTTTTAACTCGTAAGGCCGATAAGCAGCACATTGATATGCAATAAATATTATTCCGCAAAACCAAATGTCCACTCCACTGCTTTTTTAACAGTGATTTATTTACCTACATCTCCCACAAATTTCATAAATACAAACCTACTTAGATGATAATGTAATCATTAAAAATGTTGTAATTTAAAAAAATATTTATTAAATGTTGTAAATACAACTATCTCCTTATCTATAACAAATTAATCTTGCCCATATAAATGAATTTATGTTAAGTAGGTATATACGATTATGAAAGTCTAAACTTGATAAACGATACGTTATCTCCGACTAGAATGAGTAATAAACAGCTGATTTACAACTATTGTTTACCGACAAGTCATTTGCATTCAATTTATGCATGATTCTATTAACTATTATATTAAATTTTGGAAAATCCATTCATATTACATCCTTACGTTAAATTTATAAAGAATCTACTCTCCAGATTTCATGTTTCTATGCATACAAAGGATTTTTTTATGTCACATAAGGCAGGCGGTCTCTACCGTCATCTATGGACATAAGCAATACCAGAATTGACGACCTTTATATACCTACTAGCTGTCCCCCGCGGTTTCACCCGCGTTTTCAACATAAAAAAGTAGCCTATATTCCACAATAAACTGCCTATCCAACGCAAAAATATCTGTGTCTTAATTTCATACAAAAATCCCATACTTCCAGTTTTTTCCGAATATTCCAATTTTCTGCGCAATTTTTTTTTTCCGTAAGAACCTTATACAAAGTATTAGAAAACTTTAAAAAAAATAACAAAGTAGGTACCCATATCAAGCCAACAAATGCACCGGAGTGATATTTAAATAGTGACCAATTTTTAAAGCTTTCTTTTTTCGAGTCTGCTAAAATATAGCCTTCAATAAAATTCGAGTTTTATTTTATCCTTTTCCAGCAGCCAGTGTACCCGTTACGGTATACAACTGTTGACACTGTTTTTTTTTAATTTAGTACGATTTTATGTGAAACACGCAGTTTTAAGTATTACGTCTCTCTTTTTTGGTTACAGGGTTTGTCATAAGTACGTCCGCTGCCTTTTTAATATGAGTTATATTCTAAACATACTGATCACCAGGGGGAAACAAAATTGTCTGGTTTTTTTATAATGACATATTTTTATTTAATTTTTAACTATTGCATCCAGAAAGAGCCTTGCTGATGTAAAAATAAGCAGAAGTGTAAAAGGATTGCTATAATTATTATTTAAAACTGATAAGATTCGAATGTATGTCACCAAATAACATTACACATTTAGGAGGAAAATTAAAATAAGTAAATGATTTCGCAAAGGCTTGCAAGACATAATCCATGAACGTGATCTGCAGCGTGATTTTCCTTATTATGTAACTGCGACGGGTGAGGTCGTCAACCCAAATTGTTTTTTGATAAAAAACAAAAATAACAAAAATATCAAGTTTTATTTAAAAACATAGTTTTGGATAAAATTTTGATAGCACAGAGAATACTATAGTCATTTCTAGGGGAGAATGGAAAAAAAGAATAGAGTACTTATCAAAATAAACTTCATGTCATAAGTTTAGAATTCAAATTCAATCGTTCCAATGTTCACTATAAAAATGTATAATTTTGACAAAATGTTCCCTTCATAATGTATAGTCACGATCATACACACTTGGCAAAATTCAAAAATAATTTTCTCTTAAAGTATTAATTGAAATTTCATGATGTTACGAACACAGTATTTTCCAACCAATTGGTACCTAAGATATAGGTTTTATCTCAAATATGCAATCATTATTTCACGACAAAATCTATCAAGTTACCTATACTTATGTTCGTGACTGTATTTACTTAGATTTTGGATCTTGGTGAAAATGCGAGGCAACAATATAATATTCCGGAATAAACAATATTCATTCATAATTATTATCAAAATTATTTAAAACCTACTATCAAACAGCAACAAGGTGTATTTTTGTTTGAGCAGCCGTATGAAAACGCGAAGGTAAACATGCGTAAGAAATGTACAATCAGTAGGTACCTTCTAGGCAATCTAGGCTTTGTAAAGGTCGGCTACACTACTAATAATGATGCCAAATGCAAACCGTGAGTCGAAACAAAACGGGCGAGAATGACCCGTTTCGAAACAAGAAGCGACACAAAATCACCAAACGTACTAAACTTTACGCAACATCATTGATAAAATTATACATAAGTCTAGTAGAGTGTACATGAGAAGTAGACCCCTCACAGACCTCGTTGCAAATTGGATAAACACTTCCGGGAGTCACAATCACAGCAGATATACTTGTGACTGTCTGACTGTTTGATATAATCTATGTTGTGAATGAGGAAAATAGTTCGCCTCTCTTTGTTACGTATTGGTCTCACAAAGGACATAAAAATGTTATGATAGCAGTTCTAAGAGTACGCAATCAACTTATTTTGGAAGGCACTTCCCAATATTTAGATGATAGATATGATAGTGTCGTAGATTCCGTAAGGGATAGTAAAATATTATTTACTGTGAGTAGTACATAAGATGTAGTAGTAAATAACCAATAATAGACACAAACGTAAGGAAACGTGACGTACAAAGTATTTAATAGTGGTCTAATGACAAATTATTAAATCTAAACTCAACAAAACACTTTTATGATATACCTAATCAAATGAACGATGATAAGTAGTGGTAATAACAAAGAAATACTTGACTCTCCACAACAATTAAGTAAAATAAAGACGTGACACATAAAAAATATATTTGATAAACTCCATATAAAAAGTAACAACACGTGCAAAACTTTATACAGTAATAATGCTAAATCCCAACAAGAGCGTAACAATTTTTTATGAGACCCTTTCGCAAAATGAAAAAGAGCATCGCTCACTTATCATACCAGAGTCAGGCAGCAATAAACCTAATTTTCCACGACTGGTCATCAAAATAACAGGCCATTGTTATCTTTAAAGTCATTCGCATAAGCGTCAGAATTAATTGGCAGACCAGCCAGGTTTTGGACACAATAAATGGTTACTTCCTTTTTCCATACGAGGCAGTTTATTTGCATTTGATGTTTGAAAAAAAATATAATCGTTTAGCTTGATTTGTATGAAGCTGTGGTTGCTTTTGTAAAGAAAATATCAAACAGTGTTGAGTGATTAACATACACTGATAGTAGGTATGCTTTAAAAATAATATTTATGACGAGAGCTGCAGACAGAATTAGTCACGCATTAATGCTACGAAAATACAAAACTGTAAATCTTTGATTTCAGCATGGTGTTCTTTAAAAAGAAGCAAGGTCGAAAACGCGCGAGATTCCCCTGGTGTTGCAAGCGTCAATAGGCTACGGTAACCGCTTACCATCAGGCGGGCCTGGTTTCTTGTCTCCTTAGTGGTATAAAAAAAATAGACAATACGCGGAGACAAGCCTACGTGATATCTTATTCGGCAATAAAAAAGGATATCATAAAACGTTACCATACAAAGCTATATCAGCGATCTACACTTGTATCTTATTACTAGCGAAAGTCGAAATGCTGAAGGTCATGGATTCGAATCCTACAATAAGCTTAAGTTTCCCGTGAAGGAAAACATCGAGATAAAACTATATCTCAGTGTAAGTACTTGGCTCTTTCCAATTCTCAAGTTGAAAATCTATTGCCGAATAATGGTGTGTTCCTGCAGCTTCCTATCCGAGAGCCAGTTTCCTTCGAGGCTTTGTGTGCTTACCAACTTGGGCGTATCATCACTTATCACCGTGAGATTGTGGTCAAACACAAGCCTATAAACAAATATGCTAATAATGAGAGAATACTGGCTGTAAGTCTGTGCCATCTACTGCTCCCAAAGGAAGAGTATGAAAGTATAAAATTTATTTGCCACGCTTATTTTTTTATGTATATATTCCTATATTTTTTTATTCCTGCTTATAAAATAACTAGACGGGCCGGTTGGCGTGGTTGGTAAGATACCCTATCTATCACGCCGCAGGTCGTGGGTTCGATTCCCACTCAGGACAAACATTTGTGTGCATGAACATGTCTGTTTGTCCTGAGTCTGGGTGTAATTATCTATATATGTATGTATTTACAAAAGAAAAGTAGTATATGTAGTATATCAGTTATCTGGCTTCCATAGTACAAGCTCTGCTTAGTTTGGGGTCAGATGGCCGTGTGTGAGGAATAATGTCCCAGAATATTTATTTATTTATTTATTAACTATTATATTATCATAAACGCGTTTTGTTACTCTATCACGTAATGCCTATACGGATTTGGATGAAACAAAGCTCATATATAGATTATACCTGTATTAACATAAAGGATTATTTTCATCCCGGGAAAATATTGAAGCGAGGCTAGCTTCAAACTAGCTTCCAGTAATGGACTAATAAATCTCTATTTTTGATTACAGAAGTAAATGACCAGATACAATACCAACCTTGTAGAAGGATGATGACGGAGAGTAAAGGTTATACGAAGAAATAAATTCATTTGAACAGGCGAAAGGTGTGAAAAGTTCCAAGTTTTATGAGCGAAAGCTTTATAAAAGAAAGTTCATTAGCATACTTTGACACAGAGAGGGTGCTTACAACAAAAGATTCCCGAAATGTTTCGATCCTTTGTTCGAAACAACCACTCCATTAAAAATTCCATTATCACTTGATTGCATTGGAACTGCGGAATCTTAAAAGATGCCTAAATTCTTACGTCGAAGTTTAATTCAGTAACAGTTGGGACTTTACTCGGTACCTACTAAATTGCATTTACGTAGCAATAGGAATTTCGTACAATGACCCGCCAAAACATTGTCATGTCATACAGTCATGGGAGCGTGATAGCAATATATTTGTACGCGTGCGACAGAAACAAGTATTGACGGGTCATTAACCAAATTCCGGTCTGGCAAAATATAAGTGTACTCTTAAGAAATATTGAATAACCATCTGGAATTTCCAATCGTGATACAAATCGAAGGTCCGCTGAAAAGACAAAATCTTTTCGAATTTCACGATTTTTGTATTTGTTCTATCTATATTTATTTGTTAGCGCAGATTATTATAATAAAAGTAAATTATTAAAAGGCAAATTAAGTCACAGTCACAGTACATTTCGTTATTTTAAAGATCTTTGTGAACCATTTAGGAGAATTTTTGTGCAGCAGTGATGAAATTACATATTTTCCGAATAATAAAATCTTCATCATACCTGGTTTCCAAAAACCCCCACACTGCATGCCGAAGACACTTGATCAGCGCCGAACCACACAGCCGCCAGCCTTGGAGGTACGTTTAAGATGAAGACTTGTGAGACTGCCACCACGGTCTGGCCGGTGAAACCCAGCCAGAACATGTCCTGAGGCACGGAGAACACCTTCAGCCATGCTCCTGCGCAAGTGCCAAAAGCACCGATGATAGTTGTCACTCGTAGACCCTGGGAAAGAAAAATAAATAGCCTGTTACGAGGTGGCAAAGATTTTAGAGCTCTAATCTTATTAAATAAAACTAAGAGGGGTATAAGAGAACCTGGCACGATTTGTAGGTATGTAGGTCTTGCCATCATTCTTTTATTTTTATACTACGATTTTCCTTATCGACCACAGAAATAACGAGTACGATGGACATAATAATATGAACGGTAATTATCTACCAACATATTGAGAGCAAATTACATTGAGCATCTCATTACAATGCATGGACTGTCTCTTACGTTAGGATAATAATGGAGTGCTTAGCAAATTGTTCGTTATAGCTGCTGAGTAACCGGTCGTTAAATTACATAGTAAATTTAAATACTGTCATGAAAATTAGTAGATCCATGATTGGGTAGAAAGATATAATACCGACACTCGAAAGAATAAAATAATTACAATGCTATACTCTAACAAAATATAACGATGTCCTGACAGGATTCTTGCAGAAATTGATTGTAAATTGAATAAAAGTTGAGATTTTGAGTAATGTTTAAACTTGTGAGACGCAGTTACGCAATTTGTAATATGGATTTGTGAGAAGAAAATTTCCTAGTGGCCCTAAACTAGGGATAGCTTGATAGATTTAAAAATAAAAGTTATAGGATTTTGATGGTTCAGTTACATAAATATTTTTGAGAAACTAATAAATACAAAGACCTAAGCTATTGACTCTTGAGTTTTCTAGACGAATACCAACCGGTACTAAACTTGAGACCGATCATCGATCGATGATGATGAATCAATTAAACTTTGTGATTAGATACTATTCTCGGTATAGTATTATATATAAATGGGTAAAAAAAAAAGTGCAACCACTAACATTTATAGGTTAAGTACTTCAAAACGAAGAAGGTAATCTGGAGACTATGTGATAATAGCATTACCACGAGAGTGATACGTAATTTTCATGAAATTACTCAATGATTACCACATTTAGAATAACTCGAGAATACATGGGTACCTAGTTATTCTAATCCATTTACGTTTCGACGTTATGACAAACAAACAGTCCTCAAGGTTGTGCCATTTTTGTTAAGCTGTGAATTTGTACAGGGATTTAACAAATTGCTGTCAATAACACTTATACATATATAGATACTTATGTTACGTCATATTTTATAGTTGGGTAAATATTTTTTTAGTATTTTACAAGGCCAGGTTAAACTTCCTGAGTATTTCTCTCTAGTATCTACAAGTGCCAGAATATTTGTTATATCTGAGGGCACGGTAGTGCCCCCGCCAAGACGAGCCAAGCGAAGCGCAAGGGCACTACTACCTTTTCTCGAAGCGCTTCGTCGTTTTTTTGAACCCTCATAACTTAGGTTTGTATTGTACCAGATAAACGAAATTCTCGGGATATGATGTCAATAGGGGACTTATTTAATATATAAAGTTTCAATTGTATAGCTCTTATACTTTAGATTTTATTGATATCTAAAAAACCCTGATTTCGTCACTGACTCACTCACTCACTCACTGATGATCATCAAAGTTCTAGGGTACTTTCTGAAGTCCTAAAAAGCTGAAATTTGGTATGTAAGCTAGTATTAGTACACAAACGACAAAAAAAATCTAAAACTTGGAACTTTTCCCCCCCAACCCCATAAACTAGGGGATGGAAGTTTGTATAAGACTTCCACAAATTTTGATGCTAGAGGTCTGAAAATTGATATATAGACTCCTTTTGTTATAAATAATAAAATACATATTTCAGGATATTTAGTAAATCACCCCCCACCCTTTAAATTAGGGGATAGAAGTTTGTATGGGTTTTCCTATACAAACTTAATTCATACTAGAGATCTGAAAATTATACAAGGACACAGAGCACAGACTTCTTATTACATATTAAAAAATACATGTTTACGGGTTTTTTTAAAAATCATACCTCAACTCCTTAAATTAGGTGATAAAAGTGTATATGGGGACATTCGTCAAGTTTTAGATCAGAATATTACTATATATTATTATTATACGAATAATATTATACTTTACATATTATGCACTTCGTTAAAAATTTAAATGTGTTGACAAGTATTTACAAAAGAAAACTTCTATGGGGATGGGAAATCACAAAAATGATGTAAACCCCGGTGATTGTAAGATAAAAATCGAATTAACAAAATAAAAAATATTGTCATTGGCAACTTACAAAAAGAAGCGAAATCCCACCAAAAACATTTTCATGTAAAATGTTGCCAAGACGAGACCATATAGCTCGCACTGTCAAAAAGTTATCAGATCTCATGTAGAGCCAAGCTTCTAACTCTACACGCCCTAACTCTACAAGCCCTAACTTCACAAACTCTACACCTTAGTCAAAATATATGGCTTGGCCGTCTTGGCAACATTTTACATGAAAATGTTTTTGGTGGGATCGTTTGTATGCAATTTGTCTATGACATTGCCATTTAAATCTGATATAGTAGCCAGTATTTCCAATACACAATAGTAGTCTTTGGTAGGGCGTCATCCCTACACATCATATACGTCACGGCACGACATGGCGGGGATTCACGTACACCGCTTGACAGCTAGGTGACGTGCCCGTGACGTCACCAATGTGCGGAATCTTTTGTCAAGTCTAATAAGTTAATTAAGTATTAATCAAAGAAGTTTCAATAGAGCCTAAATACTTACGTAATTATTTTTATATGGTGTAATATATTGGTTTGTTATAAAATATTAGAATCTGTTTTATTTTATTTACATTCTCATAGTGTTAATATACAGTAAATAAACAAAGGCGTGAATTAATTATTACATATTACGATAACCTATGAAATACTTACCTATATAATGATAACAGTTGACCTGAAGATAGAGGTCCATTAATAAATTAATCGATGTGTAATACAAAAATATTCCAATTACTTAATAATGTAAATGCGAAAGTTTGTTAGTTACCGCAACAATTTGTTACTCAATCATAGTTCCGTAAGTTAGGGTACTCCCAACATAGTATGATACCAAAGCTAACTCAAGACTGTTTAGTGAGGTTAAACTTGTAGCAGGAAGCAAAATTAAAAAAAAACTCGCAAAAAATCTCATATTTTTAATGCGTCGTCGAACAAATATGAACGTTCGCATATATAACCGTAACTCTGTGCAAACAAATTTAATTAAAAACACGCTCGCTGCAAAAGCATTCAGTTGTAAAGTCGGGCGTAGGTACATGAAATTCACATGGCCAAACATTGGCCAAACAAAGTTACAGGGCTTAATTAAACGTAGTACCGACAGAGGTATTCGTCACACATCTCTACGCAATACCAACTATGCATACCGTGTAATCTCTACGTAATGTTATTTGGTACAGAGCATGACATCCGCGGCATTTAGAATTACAATTGTTCGGGGATGTTGTTTAAGGGAGGGATTTTATTATAATAACTTAAATTGTTTTGTATCATCACGACTCATTACTTTAAGCTTGGATTAGAGAGAGAAGCTGAATTTATTACAGCAATAGCTTTTCTAAAAACTGGTGATTTTTAGGGTTCCGTACCCAAAGGGTAAAAACGGGACCCTATTACTAAGACTTCGCTGTCTGTCCGTCCGTCTGTCTGTCTCCAGGCTGTATCTCAAGAACCGCTATAGCTAGACAGTTGAAATTTTCACAAATTATGAAAATGAAAATATTTTTTATTCAAATAGGCCTTCACAAGCACTTATGAATAGTCTGACTCTAACGCACGGTTCGGAAGGTTGCTTTTACTGAGAAGAGCCGGCAAGAAACTCAGCAATTACTCTTTTCAAAACCAACTCAGATTCATTACATCAAATTATTTATCTAGTCTCACTGACAATATGTGTGTTATATGACAGTAAGGAAAAAAATATATCAAAATTATGAGTAACTTAGTAAACAAATGGATTGCAAACTTAAGCAGACCAGCCCCCACAAGCCGCACCTGTTCACAAGTATGACGCATGTGGCAGCCATCGCCCTCCTCGCACATATTATAGGGAAGTGAGCGACCCGCCACACGACGCCGCCGCAAGCAAAGACCCTAAAGTGAGCATGACTAACTTAAGCTTACTACAAATAATACAAAGAGAATCTATTTCAAGAAATACGAATTATATCACACAATGTATTTCTGATGCCGCTATAACAAAAAAATACTAAAAACGATATAAAATAAATATTTAAGGGGGGCTCTCATACAACAAACGCGATTTTTTTGCCCTTTTATTTCTTGTGGTAGTTTCCGTTGACCTAGAATCACGAAATTTGGCAAAAAGCAAGGTCTTACAGCACAAATAATGGGAAAGTTCCAAAATATAAAAAAAGTTGTAAATTAAAGGGTGGCCTTCTTTAAAAATCTGAGCAGTGTAGCAAGACATCAATACAGTTTAGAAGAAACTATATTTTGTTATACAACATAGCACAATGTTATTTACACTAAACAGCTCTTCAAATCCTGTATTGCGAAAATTCCATTTCCCGTCATGCGAGAATATTCTTTCACAAAGACATTTGCCTGATTAAAACACGTTCATAAGTCAGCGCCTCTATTCGACATGTACTCCGATTTACATACTAGATTTTACGATTTGGGCACACAGCACACTCAGAATTGCAAATGTGATATTGTGGAAATTGAATAATTTCTTTTAACATTAAAATGGAAGAACTAGGATTATTTCACTATCCTTTTTCCTTTTTGGGCCGGTTGGCGTGGTTGGTAAGATACCCTATCTATCACGCCGCAGGTCGTGGGTTCGATTCCCACTCAGGACAAACATTTGTGTGCATGAACATGTCTGTTTGTCCTATGTCTGGGTGTAATTATCTATATATGTATGTATTTACAAAAGAAAAGTAGTATATGTAGTATATCAGTTATCTGGCTTCCATAGTACAAGCTCTACTTAGTTTGGGGTCAGATGGCCGTGTGTGAGGAATCATGTCCCAGAATATTTATTTATTTACTTTTAACCAAAAGAGTCTCGTCTATAAAGTATACTCGATCATTATTGATCTGATTCACATAAAAGAAGGTAAGCCCCAGTACAATTATCTAGATAGAGCTTCTCTAATCCGATTGCAATTATGGCCAGAATATGGTAGCATTCTGGTGGGACATTCTTTCAAATTAAAATAAGATCATCAAAATCGGTTCAGATTTGAGGTACCTAGATAAAAATGCAGTAAGTAACATCATACATCATATGCATCAAATTGAGAACCTCGTCCTTTTTTAATCGGCTAAAAATATGTTTACTAGGTTCAAAACTGCGTTGAAAATATTCGTTACCAACCTTACCAACCTTAGATACTACATTCATACCTTTAACAGTGACTAAAATGGAACAGCTATAGCTACAAAACCTTATAAATCTATAGAGTAACTCGTGTGTACCGAACATAAAATAGGACTTTACCACACTTTACTGAGAGAAATGTGAAATTCTAAGGAACTGCACTGCTTGACTTGTTATCGACTTATAGTATCTTGTAGTTTGAACTGTCTCTTGTTAGCAGAACTTTTTAAAACAACTTTCTATGATACTTATTAGTTTACATTCTACAGCTTTAGGAAACTGCAACTTTTCCTACGGATTTATCAGTCTTCGAAAGATTATCTCGCTTATGTTATTACAGCTTGTTTTTTTAGTGTTGAAGATAAGCTTGATAGTAATAAAATAAAATAAAATAATAATAAATATTCTAGGACATTATTCCTCACACACGGCCATCTGACCCCAAACTAAGCAGAGCTTGTACTATGGAAGCCAGATAACTGATATACTACATATACTACTTTTCTTTTGTAAATACATACATAAATAGATAATAAAATGTCTCATATTTTAGCCTTTTAAAAGTCAGTAGGCACCAATCTTAGTTTTCTATGAATGTAAACGTATTGTAGGCAAGTGATAACCTATCTAGACACGCGGGGGCGTGTCAAGCCAAGTTCAAGCCAAGAAGGAACTCCCATTTTCACATTTATGTTTTTGATGATATTTATAAAAACACTATCGTTTTTTATTCATTCTGATACCGGGCCGAATCGACACCTTTAAAAATAGCAGGGGGAGTTTCGATCCGCGGTCCGAATGACGAGCGGACCGAATAAACTAAAGACCCATATTTGTTACTAGATTTCTATCCGCGGCTTCACTCGAAAACACGTTGAGCGTTTCTCTATTGCTAGGTAAAAGAAGGACAAACAAAATTTCTCATTTATAGTTGAGTTATTAGGGATTTTATTTTATTTTGTACTATTTGGAAAAGTAGTGAATTAAAGTAGTTTTCAAGTGAAAATACTATTTAGATTTTTTTTAATAAAAAGGTAAAATAGTTATACAAAAATCTATGTTATAATAATATGCAGAAATCTCAAAAAAATAAGAAAATACCTAACAATTTAGCGTACTGGGAGGCCGAGTAAATGTGTATAACATTTTTCAGCTCAATGAAATCAACGCTCAATCAAATCCAGGTTTCCTCCAATACTACAGATTCAGCAAATAACACAAACGATTCCCGAATCCAGTATCAAAGACGCGATATCATTATTATCATGAGATTAAGTTAGAGACGGGTGACGGGATGCGGGACTCGCTTTCCCGGTACCCAGGCTGTTCGACCCAGCTTAATTGCTCGCTACTAATGAGCGATAGGCTCTGAGCCCGGATTTAAAGGCTTTGGTGGCGTTGTACGGGTGGCTTTTCTACTCTACCCAAACTATACTTGTTCGGATTGTGAAAATGTAATTTGCTTGTATAGCTAAAATTAATTGAAAAAGCTATCGTAGTATCAGAGTTGGAAATATATGGATTGATCACGTTTAGATCCACTATGTGGGGTAAGTTCAGAACCTGGAACTATGAACTCAATTTGAAAAAACTTAGTTATTTTTTAATAAACTCCATGATATTATAACGAACTAAAGTGCGCTCCTGGAGCAGGCGGAATTTCGGTCATTGACCCGTCTATACTCTGTCACTCGCGCACAAATGTATTGCTGTCGCTTTCGCACAGAATCGGTGCGTATAGACGGATATTGAAAATCTGCCTGCTACGGGAACGCTCTTAAGCAAAACTAATACCTGTATTTTTTTTATACGCTCTCTAAAAAAGGTAGGTAGAGGTAAGGGTACAAATTAGCAATAGAATAGAACAAGACATGCAGTCATATTTTCTCAAACGGAAGATATGAAACAGAAAAAACTTGTTGATTATATGCGTGTGTATATTTGATATATTACTTTAGCAGTCTCTGCTTCTTCGCTTTATTTTTGTGGAATATATCCTTTTTTATCCTAACTTTTTTTATATTATAAATGCGAAAGTGAGTTTGTTTGTTTGTTACCTTTTCACGCCTAAACCACTGAACCGATCGCGATGAAATTTGGTATGCAGATAGCCAGAGAAGAACATAGGCTACTTTTTATCCCGGGAAAACATAAGATCCCTGGGGAACGTGGGTGAAACCGCGGGGCGGAATCTAGTACATCCATAAATTTATTACCTTTTAATACATAATCTGTTATTTTAGAAATGGTAGACTTTTACTATTATCGGATTTGTATGTTATTGAAAATATAAGTAAGTACACGCAAGGAAATTCCGATTAATTTCGGCCTCTGTATAGAAACCTATATCCTTCTCCACCCTGAAGGAAATCCATCCAAGAATTCTAGTGGCAAAACTCCATCAATAAGTTTCTCCTTTACAGAAAAAATATGATAAACAAACCAACAAACATACATTTAATATATGAGAATATGCCTAAATTTTTTATACTTACAATTTGTTTTTTTTTTTCACAAAGAACAGCTCAAAAATAACAGGAACTAACAAACAAAACTCATATCTACGTACACTAGCACACGAGAGTCGACTCTATTAATCCTGACCTGAATAGAGTGAGCTACACTGAGCTGGCGTGAGCTAGCGTGAGCTAAAAGGCTATTAGATGCATCCACGTTGATTTCCATGCGAGCGCCAAGGACCGGATATCCACTTTCCCAGGCGCTTTACAATAAGCCGCTTAGGGAAATCGTCTTGTCACTCACCTGCTTTTACAAATGTTTTTGTTGTTTCTACGTCAAGAAGATTAACGTTGCGTTGCATTATAATCCTGAACTTATGAGAGAATTATGTTGTCTGATTGACTAGTATTTCTGAATTTATTAAGGTCTGTGGTCCGAATCAAGTGAGTGATGATTTGAATGATTTCCAACTCTAAGCATTATAATTATATGATTGTTATTTATTTTATATCAGAACTAAAAATATAATAATACTAGCTGTCCCCCGCGGATGCACCCGTATGAAATATACTTTACGACCTATTCTCAGACCTACTTACCGAATATGCACAAAAAAATTCATAAGAATCGGTCAAGCCGTTTCGGGGGAGTTTGCAGACAAACACTTTGACACGAGAATTTTATATATTAGAAGATATAAATATGCGGGTCTGAACATGGATTTTTTTTTGTATTAATACAAAAAATATTGACGTCTTTACGTTTCTAAAACCAATAAAAAATCTTCTTGTTTAAAAGTTCCTATATATAATTGGATAATAGTAGTTGTGCATAGTAAACTAAGCTGAATAAATCTACTCGTAGTATTTGAAGAGATCTGAAGGAAAAAATTGCTCCAAATATATTTACATATTGATTACAATATTAGCACTAAAATATCATAAATCCCAACTATCACATGAAAAAATATAGTCATTTACTTGCAAGATATATCACGCCTAACGACTCCCGTGTAAATCATTTCATTCTGCAGGTGACAGGTTCGAGTTCACACGCTTTTCATATGGGACATTATGCGCAAAACTTAAATCGCATTAGGGCGTATTATGCCTAAATAATGAATACCAAGGGTAAATGACATCCTGATATCATAAAAACCGGCCCAGTGTATGTCGGAACACGCGCAGTTAGTTATTTAAAAATGTTGGTTTTATCTCAAGAACTACACATCTTTTCTTGATTCTTCTTTTTTAAGAGAGGTAGAGCATAGCGATATGTCGTTCAAAGAGCAGCTCGACTGGGGAAGTATCTCCACCTTACAGAACACCGCAGCCAAATAACTTAAAGTTGTGTTCCTGCGCGTGAGTAAGGTCGCCAGAGCTCACCGGGGAGGGGGGAAGGGTCGGCAACGCGTGAGTGATGATACCCCTCCTGGTATAGCAAGCGTTCATAGGCTACGGTGACCGCTTACCATCAGGCGGGCCGTATGCTTGTTTGCCGACAATTTGCATAAAAAATAAAAATAATAATCTTCTTTGTGTTACCTACTACCTTAATTTTTTTCAGAATTATCCACCCCTTAGTTAAAAAGTAAAAAAGGTAGAGCGGGCACATTTTTTACGACTCTAGAATCGAATAACTCACCATTGATTTAAATAAAAAAATTAAAAAATTATACCTCGATGTCATTTTTGAAGACCTAGGTATCTAAAAATACCTCATACGTTTATGTCCTCTGAATTTTTTCATCCCTCATTTACATGCATGGATGTACATCATCAATTTTAGCCAAATTTCATTTTTTTTTTCAAATTATCCATAGTCTCCAAAATGGCTGTGACATGCGGACAGACGGACAGTTGGACAGGACCTATTATGTAACCTACTTATGTAACTATTACGGATTGCAAATTAGATTTACAAGTTTCCTGTCGTCTCGTAACGTCTTCTTCGTTTGTTACATCCATGTAGCAGGATGTCATTTAATTCATTTTAGACCGTAGAAGGGCATTTATGAAGGTTGAATTTACTGACGTTATTACTGATTTGAAATCCAGCCTAGGTACATAAATAAAATAGCCACACATTTCAAAGAACACAGAGTGTAGACTCCATTCATATCCAAGGAAACATCCACGCAAAATACATGTAAATCATTCCACGTGTGCTTGTAGACAGGTGCGACCTTAATTCACAAGCATTCGCATATTATTACGGGCATTATGTTTAGACAATTGTAGTCTGATAGGAGGTCGACTCTACATATTTTTTGTTATAACTGGCTTTGTAACTGACGGTCGGATGAATGGATTACTTAACTGAGCGATAACGATCTCTGGCGCAAAACAATGTGACTCGGGTTTTCTTTAGAAGTTAATTAATCTCATATAAAAAATTAAACAAGACTGCCACCCTCAAGATGGTAGACAGCCAGGTGCGATTTTTATTTTACTTTGTATAGGCTTTACCACAATTTCACCATTGTAAGTGATAATGTGGCCTAAGGTGGTAAACACACAAAGCCTAGAAGGAACTGGCTCTCAAACGCAGCTGCCGGAACACACCGGTAGGTGTTTGGACACAGATTTTCAACTTGAGATGGTAGCCCGCCAGGTGGGTACTACAAAATACCCTACCCGGCTTTGGTTTCTTCATTTTTCCCTTCACGGAAAGCTCAAGCTCATTGAACGTTTCGAAGCCAGGACCTTCGCCATGGCATTCCACGTCACTATCACTAAGATATCATCGCCCCTTATAATTTCTTTATTTGCTGTAAAATTTTAAAATACAATCAAATACCAATCCTACTAATATTATAAATGCGAACGTTTGGATGGATGGATGTATGTTTGTTACTCAATCACGACAGAACGGATGAATGGATTTAGATGAAGTTTGGCACAGAGATTATAGTCTGGAATAGCACATAGGCTACTTTTTATCCTGGGAAAACATAAGAACCCTCGGGACCGCGGCTGAAACCGCGGGGCGGAAGCTAGTGAAAAATAAAACAAAAAATAATTATTTTCTACGAATGTTGAGTGAGTTGCAATGAATGAATTGCATCAACAGGTACACAAATAACCTATGATGATACGAAAAGATATAAAATAGATACTTCTGTACCTTGTTAATTTATTTACGAGTCTGTAAATTGTAAGAATAAATAGCTTATTTACAATGTAATTTTATATACATTTGTTGTAACTGACTATCAGGGAAAAACCTGATTTTAGTCTGTATTGGATTAGATAATTATTAGCTAGCACGTGGCAATAGGCCTATAGCGACCCAACTATAGGTGCTCCTGTTATTGAGAGCGGTAGCTACACTTGAGAGCTAGTCCTGGAGAACTAGAATTTATGTCTCCGCCCCGCGGTTTCACCAGTGATCCTCTATTTTATCCTTTGAATTTTATAAGCCCTACCCAGCTTTTGAAATCCAAGGGTTTGGGCTGGGCGTATATGAGTCAGTCAGTGAGTGTGTCAGGACTTTTCTTTTATATGTATTGATTTGACTTAACACTTAACCTAAACTAAATAATACAAACACCAGGCTAAATAGGCCTTTTCTGGGCAAGGGTGCTACATCCCATCCTCATCATAACTCTTTCCAGGATGAATCTATGGCGAAACCTAAGCTCATTTTACATTAAAAAAAACTAGGTACCAAAAGCCACCAACTAAGTAGATAGTGTAGGATTTATATTGCTCGAGATTTCCGCATCTTCCGCATTATTTTTGCTATCTAAGTATATGCAAGAGCTGTATTGCTTGACTTTTGAGGATGACGAATAAGTATCTACCTACTCATGTCGACCTCATAGATATATAGGATGATTTTTTAATCATTGGTACTACTTGCAGGGGTGGAAGTACTCATTAACTTTTACTGTGGAACTAACTGTGAAATCACGAAAAAAACATCAGCTGTACCATACAAAAGTTTAATACCTACTGGAAATGTATGAAGCAACTGTTTTATTTTAAACGATATTTGAATGGGTCCAAAAATAGGCATATTATGAAAGGCATAATGACGCCATAGAAAGAAAGTAATTAATAAACTCGGTTCCAATTAAAGATAATCTTTATCACTGTAATAACATTTGTAATTAACCTTTCGCTTAAATTAAGTGTTTCAAATTAATTACTTAGTTACATATACGCACTAAATACCGTCAAGTATTTATCGGAGTAATTATTTTCGCCACAGATTATAACCACACTGGTAACAACATTATAAATGATATTTCAAAAATGAACCAACATTGCATACTTTCATAGTCTAATGTCCTAGAATTAAATATCGAAATCGATAAATATATCATGACATAAGGTATTATATTTACGTATCAACTGCTAGAGACCACTCGTTGCATATCGCACGCTAACGATAGATAAATATCGAATGTGATATCTCGAGAATACCAAAAATTGATTTTTATAGATATCCACCATGTTTTATGATAAATATCGAAAGTGATATTTATCTCTACAGCTCGAGAATCGCCTCCCTGGAATCGAGGCTGATATATCCTCCCTTACAGCCTTCTATTGTGGAGTTCAGCTGCTTATTTGAACAAACTACTTCATCAAAGTCTGCTGTTGTGATATCTTGTTTGTTTCTTTAGTTTTTGACGGTGGTAGAATCTAGTTGGCTACACCTACTGGTGTGATCCGGCAACTGCCGGATGCAACTGCATTTGAGAGCCAGTTCTTTTTAGGCTTTGTGTGCTTACCACCTTCGACCACATCATCACTTACCATGGTGAGAACGTGGTCAAACACAGGCCTATAAATAATTAAAAGATTTAAGATACTATATAACAACGTTTTCAATCCTCATTTATAATGCGAACAGCAAAGGAGTGGAACTTGCTCCCGGCGTCTTTGTTTCCTGACTCCTACAATCTAGAGACATTCAAGGCCAGAGTGAATAGGTTTCTTCTGGGTAAGCGTGCTCCATCTTAGGCTTCGTCTTCGCCTTTCGACGGGTCAGAAGCCAAACGCAAACCCATTGTAAGTAAAAAAAATAAAAAATACCATTTTGTCATATTTTTTTTAAATACGTTCCGACTAGTGCGCTTTGGTCACGTCAGCATTTCCGGGACCAAAAGCATTCCATCCATCTCCGCGTTCTAAACAACCTTTCTGCCAATTTTAATCGAAATCGGTTCCATTTAGAAACAAACAAACACATTCACGGAATATTTGAAATAACTTTGCAAGATTTTCAATAAGCCACCTTTTCCAATAGGTATCATTACAAAAACCCGACGCTATTAAAGAATGCGATAACATGAATACATTTAAAAATAAACTTAAGGAACATGTACGAACATTATAACTATGACTTCTAATACTCTGGAGGAAATTGTATTGTATTATTATACTTATTACTTTGTATCTCATTATAAGCGAACTGTATGTAATATGTTCTTATGAGAAATAAATTTCTTTAAACCGAAAATCAGAAGCATATACGGTCGTTACATTGTGCGAACATGACATTGTAACAAACATAGGTTTACCTGCACGTGTTACATATGAAAAATAACTAACATAATACCTAATTGTAGGTATTAACAACCGCCGTACCTTATCACACACGTTATTGTTAGGAATCCCTTTAGGGGCACATATTCACAAAATTATAGGTTCCCGGTGTGAAAAAAACCAATAGGGTATTTGACTGACATTCAAATCAGCAACTTTTTATGAAATGTCAAAACGATATGTTTATATGGAGTTTTGTATGAAATACAAGCATGTGACATCATAATTGAAAATAAAAAAAAATTATATAGCATACCTATTCTTTATGGTTAGATTGGTCATTAAAAATCATAATAAGGATAAATTTATAAAATAATCGTGGTTTCCCCTTTTTTTTAGATGTTTTATACATTGGTTAGTGTTGGATAATTTATTTTGAATAAATGCAAATACCCTATTGTTTTAATAGTTATTCTGCTATTCGGGGCAGAGACAATCCAACAAACCAAAGATTATAAAAATGGCTCCAGTCGTTCTTAAGTTATAAATGGTGTAACTAACGCGACTTTGTTAAGTATAGGTTATATATATAGGTATATAGAAGATACAGCCTATTTAAAATAAAATTATTATTGTTTTTGTATATTTCAATCAATGTCTGTATGTTTGTTTGTAACGTAGGCGCTTCTATACCATTCATCCCAATGCGATGGTGGTAACTTCAGTAGCTTCGACGTTCATAAGTGCCCTTTTAGGGTCTAAACTGAATAAGTGGCAAAAAGAGGCAATGCAACGCAGGCTAGGGTATTAGCTAGTTTTATGAGAAAGCAAAAAAAAAACTGCTGTTCCATACAAAAGTTCAATTCATAGGTATGTTTCTCAGCTTAGACTTCTTCTAAACCACGCATCGGATTTTGATACGGTTTTCACTAAAAGAAAGAGCGTTACACGAGGAAGGTTTGTGTGTATATAAATTGGACCCGAGCAAAACCGGGCGGGTCGCTAGTATAATATAATATGTAATATAAATATGAAGACAAATTGAGAACCAAACTCAGTTTTTTTTTGTATTTTTTGAAGTCGAATAATGGACATATACTACTTATTTGAAACCACAAAATGATGATGATCACGTTGTTTGATGATAAGGCAACTAGGTACATTTATTATACACCATTATACTTATAGCATAATGGTATACCTGTAGTGGTATTTTGTGAAAGACGCTGTCCAAATATAAGGAAAAACTGATTAATAATATTGACATATAATAATACGTATAAATATGACGTCAGATGGTAAATGAACCGGTCTTTTGATGTTTATCCGCAGTCGAGACCGATTGTCCTTATTTTAAATGATTTCTAAATGCAACGATAGCTCAGTGGTAGAGTTATAACTTCAAATTTCGTGACGAAGGTCGTGGATTCAAATACTACAGTGAAATGACATAGCTTAACGAAGAATATTGATGTTTACTTGTTATTTACCATTTTATCCAAAAGCCAGCTAGCAGGAAATATCAATGGAATGTATGTGATCATATAAATCATCGAAGTCCAGTACACCATGATGCTGGAGACCCCATAATACTTGACCACGGCGTCCTGGATAATACTGTACTGTATCCATTGCATGGAATTTGAAGACGAGTAGAGCACGAATATGAACAAAACCGCCCATCTAACGGGAAACACCACGTATTCTGTCGCCGCCTTTTTGCTTGGGGAATCTAAGACACCCCCCTTTTCAGCCACTCCGTCCATTACACTTCCACAAACTTCCATATTTTTTGGCTCCGTCATTATTTATTAAATATATACTTGTATATATTAAAATGTTATAAATGTAAATATTGTTCTATGATTATTGTCGTAATTTGGCTTTGCTTATGGCACAAAATACATTAAAACTACGTTCTAATTTGCTTTTGAAGCATTAAATTCTTATTTTAAAATTTTATTATTGTCAGTTTTCCCGCGCGCGCGTCTTTATTTTTTTTTCTGAGTGTGGGCACAGGCGTGTTGCTCGCGCGGCCGCCCGCCGATGACTGTTTTTCATTTTCCTTCCACCAGAGACTGAATGGAGCACTTCCTGTGCACCCTCCGTCCGCTAGCGTGACGGTAACAATGATATAGGCGAGTCTGTCTGAATGTCAACAACGTAATCAAATCATTGAGAAGGCTATTACTTGAGGATAGACACGATATCTAAATCAATTTAATATCTAAGTAGTTTGTTTTGTTTATCATTTTCTAAATTGTTATCATTTTTCAGATTAATTGCTAAGAAAATAGTAGGTAAGCAAGAACCTATTTTAGTGAAATGAAAATTGAGTGTTAAATACCGGGTGGAGACGCCTTCTTTTTGAAACCTATGCTGAGTTTGATTTTTCGTTGTACCAACAGCATGTCTAAAATCTGGAAAAAAGTCATGTACCTACTTGCCGCACCCCCGTAAATACAGACGTTATCAACACAAAACAATATACATTAGGTATTCTGTGCGTTCTGTGGATTTGGGAACGAAATTATAAATAAATCTTAGTCCTATAAAAAAAACCTGATAGTAACCAACTGTCTACAGCGGCTTATGGATAGATGACTAAGCGTATAAACAAGTTGCTGCAACAATCTCTGCCTTATAAATAAGAAGGCCCGTAGCATAATATCTTAACTAGCTTCCGCCCCGCGGTTTCACCCGCGTTCCCGAGGGATCTTATGTTTTCCCGGTATAAAAAGTAGTCTATGTGCTGTTCCAGACTATAATCTATCTCTGTGCCAAATTTGCGTATATTCGTTTATAATATTAGTAAGGATATTATTATATAAAATTCCCGTAAGTAAGTATCACGATGTTGGTCCGCGATGAACTCCAAAACTACTTATCCGATTATAACCTTTTTTTTTCAAAATTATGAGTTTTTTCAAATTGTTCCAACCTTTTTTTCATTACCAGGAACGCGGGTGAAGCCGTGGGGAACAGCTAGTTAACCATATAATTCGATTTATTAGCGTATCAACACATTACCTACAAAATAACGTATCGTGGGTGTATCAAATCAGTAACACAATGTCAATGTAATGTTGCTAGAAACATGATACAAATTCAAAACAAATATATATGGTCAGTTCCGTCATTCAGTTTAACAAAAGGTATTTCCCACGGTTACAGTAGGTATACATTCACTATACCTAATTATGTGTGGATGGATACCCATAAAGCGCTAGTTAAAAATTTATTATATTTACGTTATTAAGTAAGGCTGTACGTAAATAAAGCCTTTATTATCCTTAAATCATCATAAAATACAATGATTAAGGTAATACATAAGGTTTTTAGCATTTTAAATACCCAGAATTAGAATATTTGCACAGAAAAATACAGTCATACCTACGTAATTAAGGATAGACAGGTGTCATACAGCGGTCGGCTTGGTTTTTACGAAGGGATAAAAGGTTTTTGTTTAACTTAAAAACCACCATTGTAAGTGTGAATGTGGTCAAAGGTGGTAGGCACAGAAAGCTTAGGAGGGATCTGGCATATGTTTGACCACATATACCAATTTGAATGATAGGATATTGATACTTGTAGGTAATCATAGAAAATAACTTTGCTATGTATACAAGCAAAGTAAAGGTAAATTAATTATAAATCAATTTATAACTCGAGCGCAATCTCAGCAAATTACTAAGATCGTTAGCGGAAAAGCTCTTTCAGACACCGGTGACATTCGTTAAGGGAGCATCAAGAAAATACGGCGCGATGTTTGAAATCATAACTTAGAGGTTTGTAACAATAGCTAGCTAGCTATTGATCACGCTTAGACAAATTAAAGTTTATTCTCGATAAATTGGTGTTATCTTCGATACAAAAATAACACAATAAATGAAGGAGTGTTCATTGCACTGCCAGCTGCTGCTGTCAGAAAACAGCAGCGCGTTTTATGTTGCCAGCAACCAGATGTAGAAAGTAAACGGCTTGATGAGCCGTAATTATTTATTTAAATAAATGCTTTCGAAGCTTTATAAAGATCGGTAACACATTGACAATGCCCCTGGCAATTTTAATGTCTATCGGCTACGGTAGTCACTTACCATCTGTCTTCTTGTTAGCCTTCTGACATAAAAAAAAAATATAAAATCTTATTTACAAGTATAACCATGCACCAAAATTAGTTTTAGACAGTTTTACATTTTCCTGAAACAAAGTGACACAATATTATGAAAACTGTTTATTTAGGTTCACGGAAATGTCGCTAGAGTAGAGGCATATTTGACGGTCGTACCCTAATTAGAAATTAAATTACGAAGATGATCTGGGCATTTCAGGTGACAGCGGTTAATTGAATATTTTAGATAACACCCGGTGGCTTAATGAACTTGGGTAGTAAACAAAAGTTTAATCTACCTGAAAGTTGCAACCTTGGTTTCCTAGTGAGATGGTAAACAAAAACCATATAATCTTAGGTTATATTAAAGGTTTAACGGGTCACTAGTCGTTTCAGTCGGACCAAACTCAGTTCGGACCGCGGACCGAAACTATCTACGCTCTTTTTGTATTCGCTTTAAACTGTAGTTTTTTTTATGTTTTAGTACTGATAGATGGAAAAGTCGTAAGATGTAGTATTCGAACCTTTGACCTTCGTCGCGGCATTTGACATTAGTCTCACTGAGTCATCGCGAGATAAGGTTATCTTAAAATACTTATTCTAGCACCAATAGACTTTACACATCCTATCTAACATAATCTTACTACCTATCACACTAATATTATAAATGCGAGTGTGTAGGTATGTCAGTTACCACTTAGCTCCGTAACTGCTAAACGGATTTACTTATATGAAACTTGGTAGGTATACATAGATACATGATAGACTGGAATAAAATATAGAATACTACTATTTGAATACTACTCTTTTGATAAACATTAGGTCCCTCATCATCATTTCAGCTGCGAGACGTCCACTGCTGGATATAGGCCACCCCTAATGATCACCAATAGGACCGGTCTGCATCCAGCGTTTTCCGACCGCCTTAACAAGGTCGTCTGTCCACCTTGTAAGTGGACGTCCTACGCTGCGCTTGCCGGTCCGTAGTCTCCACTCCAGAACTCTTCGGGCCCATCGGCCATTCGTTCTGCGCACTATGTGGCCTGCCCATTACCACTTCAACTTGCCAATCCCTCAACGAGGATGAAACCACGGGATGGATGTTCTGGATCATGGGATACTTTATTCCCGGGAAGCTGTAACTAGTTATAAATACTGGGTGACTTTTTAGTCACTGGCAATACTTGTAGAGGTGGAAGTACTCATCAATATGAACAACTTTTATTATTAGACTAAGTGTGAAATCACGAAAAAATTATACAAAAGTTCAATACCTACTCGACCAAATTTTACGCGATCTCAGAGTTGGTCCCATAGTAAAAGTTGTTCATATTGATGAGTACTTCTACCCCTGCAAGCATTGCCAGCGACTAAAAAGTCATCCTGTATGTTTGAAAGTAAATCGAGTATTACATTTCATCTCTCATTCCAGCCCCACTTTACTAAAGCTTAAGCTACATTTTACTAGTGTCAATTTCCAATGACTACCTACTTAGTAACGATCTTATAATCTCATCTTCAAGAAAGTTTAAATGACTTGAAGATGAGTTGAGAATTTTCCATCAAAAGAACTAGAGTTTCAAATAGTCTGTAGTTTATGAACTAACTTTTAGACGCTAATTAGTAAGAATAATTAAGGACTGGAATATGAAATTCTGTCGTTTTATTTGCGCGAAAATATTTCACAGTTTTTGCCAAGGATTGTTTTTTGTGACAAGTTTAGTCATTTGACCAAACATTTATCATAGTAGATGGAAATTTCGATATGGCATATTTTCAAAATATATCTTGGTTCTAACAATTTTTTCTATAGGTCCTACTACAGGAGTAATAGAGGATCGCGGGTGATAGAGGGGGGGAGAAACCTACTCATAAATATTTGTATAGGAAATGCAAAAGCTCAATTTCAATCATTCGAACATAATACGTCGATTTACATTCGCTACACAACGCGAGGCAGTTTCCACGATGACATAGGTTCAGCGGGGATTTATAGTCCGGGACTGGGTAATAAATTCCCGGGGAATTGGTTGTCTTTTATGCAAACGGGTCCCGCGACCGCAAGCACCCTTTGCTTGTGACCTTTGAGGAAAATAGGTTTGTAGTATCATATTATTTGTTATTTAGTAGGTATGTATTGTATCCAAAAGGGGTAAAGATTAATAGCAATATTTCGTTTTGGAGATATGCCTAACTTCAAATTAATTGCTTTCATGTTCTATTTCGCGTTAATTATCTCGCTAAAGTATCGATAGTTTAAAGTTTTCATGCGATCGTTGTATCGCTTTCAACGTGCTTTCACGACGCCACTCAGGAAGAAAAGAGATACAAAATAAAAGGGACAATATTTTGTTCTATATTATCCAGAAAAACGAACTTATGTTATCACTACGAGTAAATTTCCTTTCATCAAAACCTCAGCTCCTGGAAATGATATTATTTATGCAATAAGATATCAACCAGTTTATCACCGCAATGTCAAAGCAAGGAGCAAACGCTGATAAATTTATAAGCTTTTGTCAATACCCTTTGTCCGTCAACAATTCCCAAACATTTATAAAGTAAAATATTGAGAAAGCCGTATTATTAAAATGTATTTCGTCGTCCGGACTCCGGGCCTATTGTCGGAAACCGCTACAGATTAATCATCGAACTTCCTTTGTTTTGCTTTCATCCCACACTTTTGTTGACACTTTCGTTTTGTTTGTGCGATAAAAACAATTTTTTTTAAATTATTTTAGCTGGTATTAAAAGTATCGTATGTATTCATGAAATAAAATCTATATTTTTATTATGCATAGACTTGTGTTTAACCAGAATCTCATATACAGGTAAGTGATGATGTGGCCGAAGGCGGTGAGCACACAAAGCCTAGAATGGACTGGCTCTCAAGTAGATGCCGAACACACCGGTATGTTTTTGGCGGAACGGATAATACCATGTATTTGTATAACATAGTCATCCACGAAGAAAGGGTTTTTCAAAAGTAAACCATAAAGGGGGTAAAATAGGGGATCGGGGCTGAAACCGCGGGGTAGAATGCTGGTAATGTATAAATTCCGTCCTATAAATAGAAAGGATATTTCCCAGCCATTTTCCTGTTCCATTTTACCCGTGACGAAAAAGCTACGCAAGAGGTTGTACGTCTTATAATATAATCGGATATATTTATTGGTTGACTGTTCTCTTGAGATAAGGGTGCACATAATTTCAGGGTACGGAGCTTAAGAAAGCTTTGTCTATAAATGGCTTGTAGTTGAGAAGTTTCGTTGAAGCGATGTTGATAAAATGCTAAATTTGCTAAACAAGGTTATGAAATTGTTTTTCTTTTGTCTAAATATTTGGTGTAACTGTAACTCTTTTTATGGAAACCATATCGATCTCAGATTAATCCTACTAATCCAACTATCCTACTTATCCCATCCTACTTCCTACTGTAATATTAAAAATGTGAAAGTTTGGATAGATGGATGTTTGTTACTCTTTCACGCCAGAACGGGTGAACGGATTTGGATGAAATTTGGCATTGAGATAGATTATACTCTAGAATAGCACATAGGCTAATTTTTATCCCGGGAAAACATAAAACCCCTGGGAAACGCGGGTGAAACCGCGGGGCGGAAGCTAGTAGTTCCTAAAATACTAGTCTTCGCCCCGCGGTTTTATCTGCGTTCCCGAGATAAAATGAAGCCTATGTCACACGCCCGTAAATTCCGTAAGCTCCGTTGGGGCGTGACAGAATGACCAACAAACAACACACTTTCGTATTTATTACAGTAAGGGATAATAAATGATATTAAAATTAAAAAAGATTCCGACGAATTGAGAACCTCCTCCTTTTTTGAAGTGGTTAAAAAAATAGACAAAGATAGCAACAGCATTGATAGTAAATTTAATTTAAAAACAGGCGGGCCGCAACTGTGTGGTAGAAAACCATAAATCAGGCCACTAAAAGAGACGTCAAACATTCAAATAAGGAACAGCAGCCTCTATACAGGCTGATTTTGTTATCACTGGCAATACTTGCAAGGGTGGAAGTACTCATCAATATGAACAACTTTTATAATGGGACTAACTGTGATATCGCGTAAAATAAAACGGTTGCTTCATACATTTTGGTCGAGTAGGTATTGAACTTTTGTATGGAACAGCTGATAATTTTTTCAAGATTTCACAGTTAGTCCCATAATAAAAGTTGTTAATTTTGATGAGTACTTCCACCCCTGCAAGTATTGCCAGTGACTAAAAAATCATCCTGTATACAGATTTATAGAATTATAATATTTCTTAGAAGTAAGTAGGTATTGGTAAAAACTCAAATTAGTTCAGTCAGTTACTTAAAGATACTTAAAATGGCGTCATAATGTCTCTTTTCAAACATAAATCATTCTAGTTAATACAGTATCTCGATAACAATGCACTGACGTGAATGTTTCACAAGATGGAAAATATTCTGGAATATTTTGTGTTTACACGTTTTGTCTGCTAATTGAACGGTTGATCATTAATCTTCAGGGTTCATTACTTCTAGATTCTATACCAACTATTGCCTCTTTAGTTGTATCTTTTTGTAAATAATTTGGAATATTTTATGCAAAACTGAAACCAAACCAAAATATTAATTCTTTAAAAAGTTTCCAAATGTGACTCCGCGGTTAGTGATACGAAAGGGTAACAATTTTTTAAATAAAAAAAGTGTTAAATACTGTGAATTCTATTATAGAAATAAACCTTCATATAAAGCACTATCTTCCGCCTCGTGGTTTCACCCGCGGTCCCGAGTGATCCGATCGCCACCAAACCTTACAGGATTACTCGCGGGGCTAATATGAAGATTGTCTGAAAATTTCATCGCGATCGGTTCAGCGGTTTCAGAGTCTATAAGGAACATAATAATACATACATACTTTCTTTTTTATA
The DNA here is from genome assembly GCA_951216915.1 of Tetheella fluctuosa. Taxonomy (NCBI): domain Eukaryota; kingdom Metazoa; phylum Arthropoda; class Insecta; order Lepidoptera; family Drepanidae; genus Tetheella; species Tetheella fluctuosa. The sequence goes on along the minus strand of OX578215.1, from coordinate 13,993,563 downwards.
TACTGGGTGATTTTGTTATCACTGGCAATACTTGCAAGGGTTGCATCAAAATGAACAACTTTTATAATGGGACTAACTGTGAAATCATGAAAAAATTATCAGCTGTTCCATACAAAAGTTCAATACCTACTCGACCAAAATGTATGAAGCAACCGTATTATTTTACTCGATATCAGAGTTAGCCCTATAATAAAAGTTGTTCACATTGATGAGTACTTCCACCCCTGCAAGTATTGCCAATGAGAACAAAGTCACTCTGTATAATATATAGATATAGATATTTGTAATCTAGATTAGATTAGGGAAGTTTATGACATAAGATAATAGTAGAGTTGCTAAGTTAATTGATGAATACTGATGCAAAGAATAGCAGAAAACTATACCGGATGGATATTCTGAAAAGGTCAACCAAACTCACAAAAGTCACTGACTAAGAATTAAAAGGTTTTTTCTGAAAAAAAAAATCGATTTCAGACTTGGTCCCATACTAAAAGTTGTACACAATCATAAACCTAACATATACGTTTCGAACATTATAACATCAAGAAAAAACCAAACCGTATAAATAATTGAAACCATATTCAATTTACAGTATGTCAAAGTTCAACTCTCGTATAGCCTTTCAATCGATATTAACAAAAAGTCTGTGAAAATCCGCAGAGGGTGGAAACTATCTCCCCACACACACATTTACTTTAGAATATGATTACATTTCACATTACACATTGAAGATCGACCTTTATTGTCATTATAAAAGACCTCATTATGGAGTAGCAGTTTTGACACACAGAGAAGCAATAGGCAAGAGGGAAAGTCACTAAAAAACATCTGAGTTTTTTTCAGTATTTTATATTTTTTCCCTCATCACATAAATAATTATTTTTATCATTATGTAGGTACCTACCTAACATTAGATAGCATAAGTATAGAGCAAAAAAAAAAGGTTAGATTATTCTTTGAGATTCACAGAAAATGACAAATTACAATAAAACCTAAAGGACGTGTTCAACATATTACATGTACCTACATTTTGTAACAGCACATTACCTTCCCACCAGCATGTCCATCAAAGTTATTAAATACGTCGCTCATCAAAAGTATTGATTTTCGATAACCCTAAAACACGAAACAGCTGTTGATAACCCTGTCAGTACTAAAAAGTTTTTAACTAGCTTACTTTTACCCGACTGCGATACATCCACATGGCTGGATGGATTTTAATGAATGCAGTGTCTATCGATTCGTTAAATTAAAACCGTTTAGTTTTATAAAATCAAAATGGCGGCTATGGAATAGAAAAAAATCAACTATATTTAGGGAGTAGGTATCACAGAAAAGGTAATGTAAAATCAGGAGGCTTCCGGCGAATGGGACCGCAATAAACTTGAACCGCGGTCCCAGCTGCCGGATACATTTATTTTAGTTCTTACTGCCGGCGACTGGGACCACCCATAAATTAATAGGCATCACGTTTCCTTCCTTCCTTATTTTACAGCCATACGATACTAAGAATTACACTACTAGAATGTTGTGTAAGATCTACATTGCCAACTAAAGCGAGTAAAGACAAAAATAAAGATAAAATTAATTACCTATGTATACCCGACTGACAGGCACCACCCTCTAATTGAAAATCTATCGCCAAACATCTACCAGTTACACTTGAGAGCCAGTTCCTTCCAGGGTTTGAGTGCTAGCCACCTACAAATACAGATCTACATATACTCGTAGTAAAAACCCACAATCAAAAAGATGGAAACGAGAAAATTCCATGGTACTTTGTAAAATTCATACAATGAAATAATGACTTAGCTCAAACGTAAGTTCAAACGTATAACCACAATCCGTAACATAGTTTCTCTACAATTAATGATATACCAGTCTAAATTGAGAGACCTTCATGGTTGCGATCCTGAAGTGAAGGAACTTTGCTTGATAGTCCCAGAATTGTTACTTTAGACATCAAAGGAAACATAGAGGACCTTTAGAAATAGTTTAGGAAGTTATTCAACACGGGTTATGTTGAAACAAGTATGTAAAATACGTGTGTGTATATAGAGTTGAGAAAATTATTACATAAAATACGAGTGAAACTGCGGGACAAAAGAATATTGAAGTAAATTATGCGCAGTTTATGTCGTTCAACACAGACATGTCCTTCCAAATACTAGCTTCAAAAAACGTAATAATACTCTATTGTGATGAATGATATCCGTGTAATAATCAAATTTGAAGAAATAAAAATATGTAAAAAAAAAATTGAGCGCGTAATGTAATGTTTGGCCTTGAATGATTCTGTGTGTTTTTATAGAATATCATTGAGAAAATTTTTAACTTAAGTACTTAGTTTTTATAATAAAGATATTATTAGATTAGAATTTTTGTTTATATAAAAAATGTTCTCTTACAATAAGTAGATAAAATTCGACATTATCTGTTCATTCGTCTTGTAAAATTGAAGATTTTGGCTCATTTCTATTCTCAATGAGAACGCCAAACCTCCAAAACGCGTGTAAAATCTGGATGAATTCCATCAGGAAGCCATGTAAGAGCTTAATCCCGAAAATCCATGGGGAAAACGTCACGACAATCATTTGTCTTTCTCATAGTGACCGAGCGGGAATTACAGAGAAATTTCACTTGGAATAAAGGCCATTCACGTCCATTGTGACATGGAACAAATTGAATAAGAGCTTGTAAAAAAGAATTATATTATGTCTGAAAATATTGTAAATAGGGATTCACACTTTTCAATCATGCTGGATTGGAAAACCGATTGGCACACTTGGTTATGAAGTCGAAGCTTCTTTTAAAATTGTCTGTTCTGAAAAAACACATAACCATTCCCCCGTCTGATCCCAATAAACGTAGAAACTACCCCTTAGGTGTAAAACATAACACCACGTTCGCCAAACACCAATACTACACACTGGGCACCCATATCTACAATCAAATTCACCGAAAACTGAACATCTTAGACCTCAATAAATACAAAATCAAACTCATGTTATCAGAATGGCTACTAAAACAGGATTATTCCTACACAGAATCCCTACTCACCTACATTGACTAAAATCCTCTCCCAAAGATACAGTCCCCCATACACACACAAGTGTTTGTCACACACATCACACATACAAATATTCTCACCCTCACACACCCTAACATACATACACACTTACACACACGCATACACACATACACACACATGCATACACACATACACACACACGCAATTATATAAACCACTTAAGAATTTTATTTTCTATATATTTTATTTTAATTGTCTGTTACTTATTTTTATTTAATGGTAGATTGACACAGTTCACTCAGTGCATAATAAAGTAAGAATTTTATAGCCGAACACTGTCTCTTAAGACACAGGTTATCCTAGTTTAAGAGGCAGGGTTTTTAATATATTGTGTACAGATTTCTACAATAAACTGTAAATAGCCTGGTTACTCTACCTTGTGTATAACTTTATGTATAAAATTATTTTTTTTTTCAACATCTGTAACTTTCTTGAAATAAATTATTATTATTATTATTATTTATCATTTATTTTTTATGATTTTTTGACCTGTGACCGCAATATCACCATGGTGAGTGGTGATGTAGCCACTTTGTACTTTGTAGTACCCGTCTGGCTGGCTCCCACCCTCAAGTTGAAAATCAGTCGCCAAACACCTATCGGTATGTTCCGGCACCTGCACTTGAGAGACAAGGTGAGCAAATGGCTCTCGAACTACAGCTACCAAAATACAACGGTTTTCAACTTGAGGGTGGTACCTGCCGCCAGAAAGGCGGACACTACAAAGAACTCTACCACCGTGCTATGGTTTCCTCACGATGTTTTCCTTCACCAAAAGCTCAAGCTCATCGTAGGATTTGAACCCACGACCTTCGACACGGCATTTGACGTCACTACCGCTGGGCTCATTACCCTACTTACAACTCAGACGTTTTATCACAACAATGTATTTTTGCGATATAGTTTTCACAGGCGCTTTAGTACATTTACGAAATAAAATAAAATAATTTTATTATTGAAATTTAGTAATTTTTAATGCACATTTTTTTTTAATATATATATATTTTTTTATCACATAACATTTTTCCATTACTAATTCAAATTTATATGTCTCTGAAAGAGCTCGACTGGGGAAGTACCTCCACCTAACAGAATACCGCAGCCAAATAACTTATAGTTGTGTTCCTACGAGCAGAGCACATTTGCAAGTTGCAAGCGTTCATAGGCTACCTACGGTAACCGCTTACCTACCACCAGGCGGGCCGTATGCTTGTTTGCCAATAATAAAAAAAAACACATTAAGTTTCATATTTATTTGTGAAACGCGTTAGAATAATGTTATCTGGTACCTATACTATATGATATAATAGTTGTTAAAATTCTAAATTAAAAGTGTGAAGTAGACAAATATTATGACTGTGTCGTCACAGTACATTTATGAAAATTTAATTTATGTTCGGAAAAATATACAAAATTTTCCTAAGAACAGCGATACTCATAGCTTGAACACTAGAAATAAGCACAAACTCGCTGTACCTGTAACTCGGCTCAGCAAAGTGAGCGACTCATTCAAGGGGCAATGTATACGTTTCTAACAAAGTACCCAAAGAAATTCAAGAACTATCTGTGTATAGATTTAAAAAGTTAGTTAAACAAAAGTTATGTAAGAAAGGGTAAGTACTATAAAGTATCTGATTTTGTATAAACTTTGTTATCTGTAATTAAATAGTTACATAAATTGAATTTAAAAACAAAGATCTATAAAAAATATGCCTTGCTGAGTTTCTTGCCGGAGTCTTCTCAGTCCAAGTGTATTCCGAACCGGTGGTAGAATCAATTGTAACGTCCATAAGTGCCTTACTATGGCCTAAACTGAATAAATAATTTTGGATTTGAATTTGAATTTGTACTAGCATACTAATGAAAAACCATCAGTACCTAATTGAAAGAATATCGTTCCAGAAAAAGAACAGAGCCTTATTATAGATTGTCTTCAAATAATTTCTCAATATTTTACATTATCTAAGTACTTATTTAATGCTTGGTAAAAACAACAATAGGACTTCTATTCTCACGATATTCATGTGGATCAATGTATCGTGTTTTCTGATTCGATAAACACTAAATCAGATGATAATCGTCAGTTAATCGCTTCCAAGGAAACATATCGATTTAATCTCCGGGTCTTGTTTGTAGAAAAAACATTTGGTGTCCTACTTTCTGTTTGTGTATGTTTACGTTTGATTGATAAATACTCATTTGGTTTTACGCAACTGTATGTTTGTTTACTACAAAATATAATCAATACTGTAAGTAATAAGGTGTAGAATCCCATTCTTTAGTTGTACCTAGCTATCTAATATCTATAGCCGCGACGTTTAACAAGTATTTTATTGATTTAACGAATGAAGATGCAAATTCTAAATATTTTAATAGTAATGACATTAAATATATAGAGAAATCTGATTATACCATGTTTTTGTATCCCTTATCAGAGTGTGAAGTTCGGAAGCAAATAATGTCACTAAATGACACTAACTCTGATGGTTTTGATGGAATTTGCACAAAAGTAATAAAAACGTGTATAAATAAAATACTCAATTATAAAACCATTATTTAAAAAAGGTGATAAAAAAGATCTAACCAACTATCGACCCATAACATTGATACCCATAATATCTAAAATATTCGAAAAATGTATGCATATTCGATTGATGATTTTTTTTTCTAAATACAAAATAATAAACAAACAAACAACAAGGTTTTCAAAAAGGTAAATCAACAACACTTGCCATGTTTAAACTAATGAATGATGTACTAAATAACGTAGACAAAAAAATGTTAACTACAGTTTTATTTTTCGATATGTCTAAAGCATTTGATTACGTTTCTCATGGAATTTTATTAGACAAACTGGAAAGCTACGGTATTCGAGGGCCTACTCTAAAATGGATTAAGACATATTTACACGAGAGACAGCAATGTGTGGTTATAAATAAATTAGATGAAGACAACATTGTCACTTCGTATGAGTCTGAATATGTGTTTAACAGATTTGGTGTTCCCCAAGGAAGTGTATTGGGACCTCTTTTATTTTTGATTTATATCAATGATATGCCAAATATAATTAAACACAAATGTATACTCTTTGCTGATGACATATCTGTTGTGATTTCAAATAATGAAATTAAAAATCATGAGTCGGATGTTAATAATACAATTAAATCTATAGTAAATTGGCTTGACACTAATAACCTGAAAGTAAACTTAAACAAAACATGTTACACTCAATTCAATCATGTTAATACGTTAAATATATGTTATGATAATGTTCCTTACATGGAGGCGGAAACAGTAAAATTTTTAGGCTTGAATGTAGACAGAGACATTAAATGGAAATCACATATTAGTAACGTATGTGATAAAATAAATCGCTTTGTATACGTCCTCAAACGTTTGACTAATGTTGTCAATCAAAAAACTGCATTAGTGGCATATCACGCCTACGTAAGCTCAGTACTAAGGTATGGTTTGCTGATATGGGGTAACAGTGTAAATCTGAATAGAGCATTTATAGCTCAGAAAAAGTGCATAAGAGCAATGTGTGGGGCGGTACCTTTTAACTCATGTAAGCCACTCTTTAAAAAATTGGAACTACTCACGCTACCATGTCTATATATCTTTGAAGTCTGTACTTTTGTTAAGTTACTCGGGGATTTATTTACAAGGGCTGGCGATATATATCTACGCAGCACGAGAAACGCAGATAGACTTGTTTTTGTAGGAAACTTGCGTGATTGTGGTAATAATAATATACCTTTTATTACTGAACAACTTGTGTTTTATTTAAAAGAGTATATATCCGAGAGGTTAACAATCGCCGGCAAGTAAGTAGAGAGGAGACCACAGATAAGAGAGAATACAGTTAGGTCAACACAATAGACAAAAATGGTTGCGTTCCATTATTCTAACACCCTCCCTTGGAGCGCAACCCCATTTTTGTTACACAATACAAGTGCTTTTCAACAGTAGTGCCCTTAGTTAAGTTATCCGCAATCATTTCTTCACCTTTAACATAGCAAAACTTTAACACTAACATATTTACAAGATCCTTCAGAAAATGATAGCGTATGTCTATATGCTTAGACCTAGGTAGATAATTATCATTAATGGATAGTTTTATGGCACTCTGGTTGTCACTGAAGATGATGAGCGGGTTGGTCTGCTGTTGACCGAGCTCGCCATGCAGCTGTTGCAGATACAACGCCTCTTGCGCCGCAGAAGACATCACCATATACTCTGCTTCGGCTGTTGAAAGTGCGACAGTCTGTTGTTTGTGAGACCGCCAAGAGATAGCCCCACCCTGCAACAGAAAAACATAACCAGTGCACGATTTACGATCGCGCACGTCGCTGGCCCAGTCTGCATCACAATATCCTGTGATCTTCTCATTACCATCTTTGGTGTAAATTAATTTTGAATCTTTAGTACCTTGAAGATATCTGAATATTCTTTTCACTGCAGTCCAGTGTATAGTACTAGGATTTTTGTTAAAACGGCTCAATGTATTTACTGCAAAAGATATGTCTGGTCGGGTACCTTGAGCCACATAGAGTAAAGAGCCAATTGCTTGTTGGTAAGGAAAGTCAGTCAATTTTCCATCTTCCATTTCTTTATCAAATTTCATACCAACTTCAAATGGCGTTTTCACAGGCTTGCAGTCTGACATTCTGAATCTTGCCAATATATCATTTATGTATTTTTCTTGATCTAATATTACTCTGTCCTCATCTCTAGTTATGTGCAGACCCACACACTGGCTTGCTGGGCCAATGTCTTTCATTTCAAAGTGCTGTTTTAAATTTTCCTTCAATAAATTCTTTGTTGATTTTTGTGCAGTAATTATAATTAAATCATCAACCCAGACAGCTATAAATGTATTCTTTTCTGAATTATAATATACACAAGAATCTGTTTTTGATTGTTGCATTCCCAACTTATGTAAAACATTATTCAGCTTCATATTCCACAGCCTACTTGCCTGCTTGAGTCCATATATAGATTTATGCAGCATGCACACTTGAGATCCTTGTAAGTATTGTTCTGGTTGCTGCATATAGATCTCTTTATCAATCTCCCCTTGCAGGAAAGCTGATACAGCATCCATCTGATCTATGTCTAATCCATATCTGGCTGCTAAAGCAAACAGGTAGCGAATAGTTGAATACCTGACAACTGGAGAGTATGTTTCTTCATAATCTATACCCTTCTTTTGTACATAACCCTTGATTACCAGTCTGGCCTTGTAACGAACAACATTTCCATCTAGATCAGTTTTTGTTTTGAAAATCCATTTACATGGTAGGGCCTTTTTTCCTAAAGGAAGGTCAGTCAAACTCCAAGTTTCATTTTTCATCAATGAACTGTACTCCTGGTCCATGGCTTGCTTCCACTTGGCAGCTTGCGGTGACGACATAGCCTCCTCAACAGTCTGTGGATCCATTAAGTCAGTATACATACATAAAAGTCCCTTTTGATTATTTCCTATATTATTCTGTTTATTCCTCGGCCTTAATGTAATATTACGACTGTCGACTTGTACTACTGGACGATGGGGATAATAGGTTTCATCTAATTCTCCAGTGTCAGTGTCATATTCACTTGAGTCTTCACTGTAACCTTCTTGTGTGTTTGGTGTTGACTCCTGAGTGTGTAATTCTTTTTTCTGACTGACACACACACTTTCTGACTTCTCACTTGCAGGTGAAACAGAGCTGGCACTGTCTGTCTGGTTCTCCTTGACTGAAACATTTATTTGACAGGGCATGGGTACATTAACATTCTCATTACAATTTTCTATGAAAGCAACATCTCTACTTTTCACTATTTTATGGGTTTTTGGGTCCATTAAACGGTATCCCTTGGAGTTTTCACAGTAACCTACTAATATCATCTTCATAGACTTTTTGTCCCACTTTTGGCGTTTTTCCTTTGGTACATGGACCATAGCAACGGAGCCAAATATTTTCATATGTGCTAAACTGGGTTTCTTACCTTTCCATAACTCATATGGAGTCTTACCATCCAGTGACTTGGTGGGGCAACGGTTGACAATATATGCAGCTGTTGCCACAGCTTCAGCCCAAAAACTCTTCTCTAGATTAGCATAGAATAACATGCTTCTTGCTCGTTCCACCAGAGTTCTGTTCATTCTTTCAGCCAAGCCATTGTGCTCCGGAGTGTATGGAGTAGATGTCTGATGTACAATACCATGAAGAGATAAAAAATGTTCAAAATTGTGATTGCAGTACTCTGTTCCATTATCTGTTCGAATCTTTTTAATCTTGCAATTCAATTCATTCTCAACTTTTGATTTAAAATCCTGAAAGATGTCCAACACATTCATTTTATCTTTAAGAAAATATACATAGGTCATTCTTGTAAAATCATCTGTGAAAGTGATGAAGTATCTCATACCTCCATGTGACTTGTTTTCCATGGGACCACACAAGTCTGAATGTATAAGTTCTAGTGGTCTCTCTGCTCTAGAACCAACATTTTTAAATGGCAATCGAGCTTGCTTACCTTCTAGACAGTGAGTGCAGGTGATGACATTACTTTTATCCTGAGTCAGAGTCACATCCTCAGCACACATGGGCAGTTTCTTGATATCTGAGAAATTTAAATGGCCCATTCGCAGATGCCATAGGTAAACATTGTTACAATTCACAACACTTGATGTTAAATGAGCCATTTCTTTGCTAGTATTCATGACATACAAATTGTTGTTCAATGTTGCAGTGCATATTAGCTCTCCTTTGACACTTTGAACTTCACATGTTTTGTTATTGAACATTACTTTATAACCACTTTTCACAATTGTGCTGACAGAAAGGAGATTTGCTGCTAGTCCAGGAACAAATAAGACATTTTTAATCTGAATTTTATTTTTGTGATTAATCTGAATGTCAACACATCCAACTCCTTTAACGGCTAATGGTTCTCTGTTAGCCACTGTAATATTCTTCACTGGTGGTTCTGTGATATTATACATCCAATCCTCTCTACCTGACATATGCATGGATGCACCAGAGTCAATAAACCAGTCCCCACTCATGTTTTCTTCAACACTAGCTGAAAATGCTGCTACAAAACTGGAGCTTTCTCCTTTACTTGATATTTTCTTTGGTTGTTTACAAAACTTGGCAAAATGACCATTCTTGTTGCAATTATAGCATCTTGGTCCCTTTGATTTCACTGGCTGATTATTATTCCTTGACTTCTTTGAGTTTGTATAAAAAGCTGCTGACTTAGGTGCATTAATTTCTTGTATAAGTTTAGTCTTTACTGAGTCAGCACTGATTTTTATCCCCGAACTCTCTAACCCCATTATCATGGGTTTGTATTCGTCAGGTAGACCAGCTAGCATCAATGTACCGAGCCACTCATCATTGACATCAAACCCAATATTTCTCAATTTGTGGGCAGTGTTCATGATCTTGCTCACATATTCCTCGACACTGTTGCTTGATTCTAGTGAAGTGTTTATTAAATCCTTGAGAAGGCCCACTCTCCTTGTAAGCCCATTATCATCAAAAGCTTTTTGTAAACACTCCCATACCTGTTTAGCGGTTGTGCATTCTTGAACATGGACGTAGTTTTGTGGGTCCAAAAGCAAAATCAGCTTAGCCTTTGCTTTAACGTCCTTGCTAGTATCAACCGGCACCTTGTCGGGGGGTTCCACGCAACACCACAGATCTTCGTGCTCTAAATATGTCTTCATACTGAATTTCCAGGTGGCGAAGTTTTCTCTTCCTATCAGTTTTTCTATGTTAAACATATTATGTGAAGAGCTCATTTTGTGCATTTTCGCACACTCGAGATGCACGTTGTGATAACCTCAATGCGAGTCGCAACAAGTAAGTATTTCGCCGACCGAATTTGTATTTCGAACTGTACCACACCGAACCACGCTCTGCTACCATGTAGGAAACTTGCGTGATTGTGGTAATAATAATATACCTTTTATTACTGAACAACTTGTGTTTTATTTAAAAGAGTATATATCCGAGAGGTTAACAATCGCCGGCAAGTAAGTAGAGAGGAGACCACAGATAAGAGAGAATACAGTTAGGTCAACACAATAGACAAAAATGGTTGCGTTCCATTATTCTAACAGTTTTAAAACATATACCAAGAACGATGCACTTTAAAAAACACTGCTCAGCAATGTGCGTTCAAATATATAATAAAATACCCAAAGAAATTGCTGCGCAAACGAATATACGTCAATTCAAGACTAGGTTATATAAATGGTTGAATCAATATAATTTTTACGATGTAAAGGAACTAATGACATTATAATTTGATTTGATTTTGATTAAAAATGTGTCTAATATTATATATTAAGAATAAATTAGTAATTAATATACATAATTTTTTTTTAAATATGCCATATTGTCATTAAATTGTTAAATAAGTTGCATGCTATTATATTAGCAACACATGTATGACCTATAATTTTCAATGTATCTGACATCTATTACTACCGTGTGTTACGCAAATAAATTTTTATCTTTATCTTTAAAAACATTTAGATCATCATGGGAGTACCTACTATAAAGGCGAAAGTGAGTTTGTCGAAAAACTGTGAGTAAATCCCGCTTCCTACTATAGCGACCTCTCATAGAAAACCCGCGTAAAGGGAAAGGGCGTATGCGACAAAATGGTTTTTATTGTTTAATTTAAAAACTACAAATATATTTCATAAAACCTATGTACAAATTATAGTATAAGTTTCAATTAATATCTATATGTAGAAATTTTGGAACCTCAAATCGATCCTCAATGTCGGTAAAATTGGAATCTCTTATATTAAAGAGGTATTTTTGATTAATTATTTTGTGTCATAAAGGTTAACCAATCATGTTATGCAATGGACAAAATAAATGCAAATACATGATGAATTCTTACAATAAATTTCATTTCGTCCGCTTTAGTCATTGTTGAGAAAAATCGGTATCCTTGCAACCAAAATCTTCAAGGCTTCGCCCGAAAATAAGCTGAAAATGAATGAATAACGAGGAATTATAAAATGAACAATGAATGAAAATGAAAATGAAAATATTTTTAATTCAAATAGGCCTTCACATGCGCGCACTTATGACTAGTCTGACTCTAACGCACGGTTCGGAAGGTTGTTTTTAGTGAGAAGAGCTGGCAAGAAACTACAACTATACAATACAATAGGAATCGATTTATCGTCAGGAATCGATTTATCATCATCATCAGCTGTTATTATAGATGATAACATTACAGTTTGCTAAAATTAAACCTAAACAAAACTTCAGACTATACCAAATATCGATTGCAATAGTAGAAGTATTCTACTAATTCTACTATCCTACTAAAAATATAGACGCGAATGTTTGTGAATGGATAGATAGATGGATGGATGGATGTTTGTTCTTTCACGCAAAAACTACTATTTGAATGAAATTTGACAAAAAGATAGAATATATTCTCTATTAACATATACGATACTTTTTATCCCGGGAAACATAACATTCGGGAACGCGGATGAAACCACGGGGCGGAAGCTAGTTTATCTACATATGTAATTGTACTCTCGATTAAAGTAAATATTTGAAAAGGACGTTTGGATCATTATCCGGTACATGTAATATCGCAGATTCAGAGTAACAATCATACAAAGGAATTTATATCAAGTTGGCATATTTTCGAAACGCATTTTTCGATTTGCTGGGTCCGTAAGTTTTACTATTGCATCGACTCTGAAATCGAGAAAATAATTTAAAACTTTTCATATTAAAGATCAAGCTTGCTCGATCAAAACATTTGTTTTTTTTCCGTGATTTCAAAGTTGGTTCCATAGTAAGAATTATTCAGCATGCCGAAAATATACCATCTCGAAATTTACATCCTGCATACCTAATATTAGGTACTCCTTATTTATATCTACTATGACTTTTCCAGGAGAAACTATAAAGGATTATACTGAAACTAGCTGTCTCCCTCGGTTTCACCTGCGTTCCTGAAAAAAAAAGTACCCTATGTCCCTCTCCATACCATAGGCTATATGCGTAGGTATGGTTAGGCGTGAAAAGGTAACAAACAAACAAACTCACATTCGCATTTATAATATTAACTTAGGATTAGGATATATACTTATATTGGTATTGAAATATCTACCTTACTGCTTATTATATAGAGGTCATTCAAAACACAACCTCTGCACTGCTTAATTACTCAATAACGCTACTGTCATGCAAGTAAGTGCAAATATCTCTAACGCGCCCAATTTGACAAGACCTGTTTTGCTCTCCACTTTATTTATAATCCCATTGTGAATGCACCCAGAGGGTGAAGTCAGAGGTCAAGCTTCGTTGGATAGTGTAAGATAGATCACCGACGATAGTCAACAAAGGGTGAAATGTATCAAACGATAAGTCTCACAAGTAACCGGACGGTTAAGTTACTTGTGAGAAAGCGTGACAGTGCTGATCGTAGGTTATGTACACTGGGGACTTATAGAGTTGTCGCTTTCATTTCGATTAGATAATAATTAACTGGGCTCGCACAGTAGCCTACTACCCCGGACGCTCTGTTTGTGGAATGAGCTCCCCGCCGTGGTAGGTACCAAGGGAAGTACAGCATGGGGTTCTTCAAGGGTGAGATGATGTTTTACAGGGTCGACAACGTGAAACTGTACAAGCGTCAATATAGGCTATGGCAATGATCTTATATGTTACTATCGTAACTAGATTAAGTGTTTACGGCACCGACACGTTGCCTTGCCACTTTGTATATGCCTGTAGGCATATCTGCCGTTTCTCAGCTTGACGTCAAGTGTCCCTGTCTCGTTTTTACGTAATTAGTTTGACGCTAGAAGAAACGAGACTAAAATGCTTTTCAAAGGTACGTCTTTTGAACTCGCAAGTGGCCACGCATGTCTGAGAAATTAATGTTTGTAAAGCGTTGCTACTCTAGTATTTGTAAGCTCACTGGGCTAAGGTAACAGTTTCCCATCAGGCGGGCCATATGCTTGTTTGCCACCTTAGTGACACAAAAAAAAAGTGTGTGTGTGTGCAAGTCACACATGGTAGAAGTGAAACTTCTGAAAAGTCCCTGATTAAAATTCTGACGGAAGTAACGCTTACTAAAAAACATTGGTTGCCATGGCTAGCTAACTTCATACCTTTATATTTTAAGATGTCAGACATTAATTCAAAAACATTGGTTGCCATGGCAACCAATGTTTTTTGCTAGCTAACTTCATACGATGGCGCGTAACGGAAGAATGTGACGCGTAACGAAAAAATGTTACACTAAATTTTTTTCCAACCCCGATAAAGAAGTTTCACTTCAAAAATATAACTTTTGGGTAAATAAATATAAGCAAAATATTTATTTGGTTCATGTCTGTTTATGCTGCCTTGTGAAGGTACTTTTTCTAGTATTATACGATGAGAAATATATGAAAAAAAACACCCATATCAGGATCTATACAAAATTACAAGGAAACCATAGTTCGGTGGCACTTTGTAGTGCCCCCCTGGCTACCTGGCATGAAACCTCAACATGAAAATCAGTTGCCAAGTATCTGCGTGTATTGTATCAGCAGTACATGAGAGCCAGTTTCCTTCTAGGCTTCGTGCACCTTCGGCCAAACCACCAATCACAGTCAAAAATAATTGTCATTATCTATAGTCTAGTAAATATTTAGTTACTTACAGTTTTATCCAGGAGCCAACTCGCCGGGAATATCAACGGTATATAAGTGATCATGTACACCATCGAAGTCCAAGACACCACTGTACTGTCCACACCATAGTATTTCACCACAATATCTTGAATTATTGAATACTGTGTCCATTGTAATGAATTACACGCGGAGTTAAACACAAAAATTGCTAACATTAACCATCTATTTCTATAAACTGTGTATATAGTTTTATTTAGATCTATGTTGGAGTCATCCATGACGCTGCCACTGATTGTCTCTTGTATATACGCATCGTCGAGGAGGATCTTTGAGGTCCTCTCCGTAGGGAGTTCTATCGCTCCCATATTAGTAACTGCTTATCTACTACTTATCACTTTTAAGGCACTTTGATTAATGTTATCACCTTGAATATTGGTCCCAGTATTGCATCCGCAATTGAATATCGTATAATAAACGTTAGATTAGTTTACTTAGTCGTATCAATCTTGAGGCGGCGAAATATCCCACTCACATAGATAAATATCACGGATATACAATTATCGGAAGAGTCGCAGATGAAAATTCATCAGTTTTCTGTCACTCTTCAAGTAAAATTCAATATTTTTAAAAATTCGTATTTTTTTCACCAATGGTACCTGTCGAAGAATAAAGTCACGATTATTTACTTGAAAGCCTATAACAGTTTATTCTATATTTATTAGGCCCTAGGAGAACACTTATGAAAGTCGAAGTTACTGAAGTTACTTATCACCTGTTCGGAAGTCAGCCTCAACTGTTTTAGCTTTTTAGGGTACCGTACCCAGAGGGTGAAAACGGGACCCTATTATTAAGACTTTACTGTCTGTCCGTCCGCCTGTCTGTCACCAGCCTGCATCTCAAGAACCGCGATAGCTAGACAGTTGAAATTTCACATTTTCTGTTGCCGCTATAACAACAACAAATACTAAAAACAAAATAAAATAAATATTTAAGGGGGCTCCCATACAACAAACGCGATCTTTTTGCCGTTTTTATAGATAATGTACTACGGAACCCTTCGTGCGCGAGTCCGACTCGCACTTGGCCGGTTTTTTTTTAATAAGTATTTTGATAGTCTTCGTTTTTTTTTTATAAGTTACGTGAATTACCTACGTATGTAAGAGATACACTGGAGCATCAGCGGAGAAACCTCGATATTTAAGTAACACAATTCGTATGACTCGCGTAGCGTGACCAATGCCACATGATATAATTCAAATAGCATTTTCCGTTTGTTATCCATTGAAAATTGTGTAAGTACCTATCATTTTTCAATGTTCATACACGTGTAGCATACATAAATGCTGTTAACGTAGCTAGTATATTTATATATCGATGGTATCTTTAATCTTGAAAACATAATCTATTGATCGCACCATAGTCTGGCGATATTTGGCTATTTAAGCGTGTCATTTAGATTTTAGTAAGTACTTTTTTTTTTCAAACGTTTGGCTTCAGACTCACTCTGGGATGAGCGAAGTCGTAACCGAGGATGTTACACGTTTACTCAGAAGATGCCTATTCATTCTAGCCTCTTTCACTTCATCATCATCATCATCTCAGCAGCAAGACGTCCACTGTTGGAAATTATATTATAACAATCCTTTCGAACCATTCCAGTCAACAATTTATAGGACGTCTCCACTACAGCGGCACAACCCTTGCCTGGGTCTAACAAGGAATATAGCCAAAGTCTACCACAGTTCAGGACATTCACATTGAGAGGATGTCAAAATAAAGGACTTTGACATCACGGCCATGCAGGGTATTCCATCACCAAAAAAACAGTAGTTCCATACCTACCAGTTGAACTTGCACCTAGTAGAACACAAGGAGCCACAAGGACAAAAAATATCGTTCATTATGTTTCAAATCTTTATATTTACGTAATTTGGTCAAATTGTGTATTAATTTTGTTATCTAGGCTGTCATCCTTAATTAATATAATCATTTGTAACGTTCATAAGTGCCTTATTAGGGCCTAAACTGAATAAATGATTTTTGAATTTGAATTTAATACCACATTAGGAACACTTCTCAAAACAAAACAAACAAGTATTCCATTAGCACTTATTGGAGTATTTAATTAAATCGATCGCGATAATGCAACATAAATGGCATCTATAAAACCGTCACGCCCGACCGACCGATATACAAGCACTGTTTGGTCACGTGTAAAACTACCCGACTTTAAAAAAAAAAACAATTATGTATCTTAATAGTTTACTGACACGGTCGGCTTATAATAAAGAGAGTGATAACGTGATGACATTGATGCCGAGTGTTTTTAATGGAAACTCTTTTGTAGGTACTTATAATCATATTATTTTCGTTGCTTATCTGAAACAATAATTTCTATACTGTATTGTGTTAGCTATTATTTAACGATTGTGCTAAAAATTAGCTCATAGTAGATCATTTAAAACTTATGAGCTCATGCGCATGAAATTTGCACATTTATTTTGAATGGTTTCTTCAGTTAAGGTGACAAAATTAAGTCAACCTACCGGCAGTAAATTATGCGCAATAGCAAGTTCACTGCGTTTAATCTTAGCGCGTAAGGGTAGCAGAAAAATCTATTAAAATATTTTTCCCCTTTATTACCAGCTACTATATATTTAAAATAAATAAAAGGACATTGCTCTGCGTCCATACATGATTCGCCCCAGAACCAACAGCTATGAAAAAATGCTTATAATATTTTTGATCACCTATAAATTCTCTTCATACATTTTTTAAGTTACGGACAAGCTGGAAAACAACAATATTACAAAAAAGTATCACATTTTGAGGTTATAATTGAGTGGTCAAAAGTCAATTTAATGTTTATATTTTCAATACCTAGAGTGGATTTAGAGATTTAAAATGTGTTTATATAATAGATATCGAGACACTAATGAACAAAGTAGAAATTAGTCTAAAATAAAAATAATTGAAAATATTTGAAAACACTACACAACACAAACTAAGCAGATCAAAAGCGAGCGAGTGAACTTGAGTGAAGTTGATTGTGGTAAGTAGGGATGGCGATCTGACATTGATTCATTGAAGAATAGATTTTTAGAGCCAAACTAATTATTTTTTTTATCGATATTAAGTACTGAATCGATCTCAGACACAAGAAAAGCGAGATTCGTTTTTTTTGTTTCGATGAAATTATTTAGAAAAAAAAAATATTGAAAAAGTCGCACGATGTCGATGTGAAATACAAAAAATATCTATTTTTGAGAAATCGATCTTCTAATTCTCTTTTTTAATGAACGATTTAAAAATTGATCTTTTTCGTGAAGAATCGCCACCCTAGTGTTAAGAAATTAGAGATTTATACTCAATTAGATTCTAAGACCGAATCGATAATATTGATTGTACATAATATACTCCAGAGAATCGATCGATTGTGTTTTTTTTCGTAATATTATTATGTATGTCGATGATTGTCAAAAAGTATAACTATACTAATTTTAATTGACTAGCTAATTATTGGAACAGTTATTTTAATACTGATGCAATTTATTTTATATTTTATTAAGTTAATATTTTATTGTATTAATAAAAGATATCAGTACCTTAAAACATATGAAAATATTTAAACCTTAATTAAATAGATCGATTAAACTTTAATATAGTCGATGGATAGAATTGAGTTGAACGTCTCTAACCGGTAAAGTTGTCGGCGAAGTAGTTTCAATACTTTTAAATATTCATTTTGGATAGCAGCTTGTCCGTTTGATACAAATATTTGCAACGAATACAATATAATATATAAATAATTATGGTGTAAGTCCCATGTTTGTTGGGTGTCTGTTTGTTATACCAGGACCGCGGCTACATGCTACAAGGCTACCTACTTTTATTATACCCGGGAACGCGGGTGAATTCGCGAGGAAATGCTTTTTGATGGTAGATAAATATACGAGGCATTATAACTTAGAAAATTTAACACCAATGAACACTAAAGATTATAAATTAATTATTATTTACAATATAGGTACTCATATCTACAATTATTCGTGTATTAAACAACAATTATCTATTAATGACTATTAATCATTGTGTAATGAGGTTGATAAACTAATCTTATTGTTGTGTCAAAACAATACATTATCGTCAAGTGAATAAAATAAAATTATAATACCTGGTATCTTGACTATATATACATACATAGGTACCTATATAACTATATCTATACTAATAAAATAAAAGACTTATCTTGACTGACTGACTGACTCTATCAATGCACAGCCTACACCGCTGGGGTTAGAAACATGAAATTTTGTACACAGGTTCCTTAAATAACTTAGGCATCCACTAAGGAGGTATTTTGCAAAATTCCAGTATTTCAATGTTTCTTCAAGTCCAAGCCATTAAGTTTAGGACTCAGGAGGGCCTATACGAAGGTAAAAACTACTGAAGGTACCAGTATGTGTGGACTAGGGTTACCAAGGATAGAAAATAATAATTGGGGGTTTTTCACAATTTTACTTCTTTCCCGTTATTTATTTTTGATTGCTTAGTTGTTAGGCAGTGTTCGTCAATTTTAACTTCTTGTCTAGTTATTGTATAGGCCGCGTAATAAAAATAACAATTTATTGACAATAATTACTTTACTTCTCGAATTTATTATAAAACGACTGGACGAATTAGGTACCGGAAAACTAAAAATCCTATGGTCACTTTATTCGGACATCTTCAAAATTTTTTGAAGATATTAAACCTTAGTGATCTATCTAGATAGGCTAAATAATAATAATAATAAGATTAACATCTCTGTTGCTATCTCTACACACGTAACGCAATCGCGCCCCCGAGAGCTATCGCCGGAGTTAAAACGTAATGATGCGATACTAACCGACTAATCTTTCCGCTCTATTTGCTACTCTCGAATATTCTTCAGCCCTCCAATAATCTTGAGTTTAAACATTTTTCAACTTCAACTGTTCTACAATAAAGTCTCTATTTAAATATACAAGTACATTTGGATTTATTAGTTGAAAATACAGTATCCTATACAATATCTTAAACTATCCTATTCTATTAAATTACCATATATTTGTATCACGTTCTCAAAAAGGTCACTAACGATTTCGATGAAAGAAGCTAGTTCTCACGTCGTAGTTTTCTCTATTTTCACCCGAGCAGAGCTCGGTCGCCCAGATACTAAAAGAGAAGTCGTGACTAATTCATTGACTGACTCATCAAACGCCCAGCTCAAACCCTTGGACCTAGAATGCAGAAATTTTGCATGCCCGTTATGATATACAAAATTTTTGTAAATGCAAACGTGATCGTATGTAAGCATTTACTAACGTCAATTTTAAACACTCAGGGTACAAGTTGTCCCTATAACAATCTTTTTGTAGCATCCTTTATGTGGATATTATATTAATGAGTTAGTATAGGGGTGGCCTGTCGCCTGTCCTGAAATATATTAACAAATCGATAGATCAATTTTATTATTGACTGATATTGTAGAAATACCAGAATATCTAGTTAATAGCAAATGCTTGACTAGACAAGGACATTGCTTTAAATTTTATTTTTTCTTTGTATAGGTTTGTGTTTGACCACAATCTCATCTCACCATGATAAGTGATGATTTTTTAAGCTATTGTATAGCTTTTATCGCGGGCTTCGGGGTTTGAGCGCGGCGACCGAATCAAGAAATTTCGTAACGAAAAAACCTAACACCCCCCACACACACATACATACACGTTAAGCGAACGCTTGTGTGTGTATGCTGTTTGTGAGAAAGTATATGTATAGGTGTATAGGTATCTATTAATATCAAAGAAAAGAAAAAAAAAAAAACTGCCTAAATTAATAAATTACTATAATTGCATAAGTTGATAAAAAAATGCTATGCAATAGCTTCACCGCGGCAGTCCCCGAGTGCCACACGTATTTTTTTTTTATACTACATTGTCGGCAAACAAGCATACGGCCCACCTGATGGTAAGCGGTTACCGTAGCCTATAAACGCTCGCAACACCAGACGTATCACACGCGAGTTGCCGACCCTTCCCCCCTCCTCGATGAGCTCTGGCGAGGCGAGAGCGATGCGATGAGCGCAGGATAATCAATAATTGTGGTTTGTAAAACACGTCGAACGACAATCGATAAAAATGTTACTAATCTATCAATCAATCAACCATCTAAAGCCAAATATTTTCATCGATCAATCGGCAATACGATCAATACATGGCACATCGGTATGATGGAATAGCACAGCACATATCAAATACAAGACGATGATAGCTCAGTGGTAGTGACGTGAATACGTTACGAAGGTTGTGGGTTCAAATCCTACAATGAGCTTGAGATTTCGGTGCAGGAAAAGATCACGAGGAAACCATAGCACGGTAGTTGGGTACTTTGTAGTTCCCGCCTGGCTGGCTAACACCCTCAAGTTGAAAATCTGTCGCCAAGGACCTACCGATGTGTTCCGGCAGCTGCTTTTGAAAGCCAGTTCCTTCAAGGCTTTACCATCTTCGACCACATTATCACTTATTGTGGTCAAACACTAGTCTACATTTATAGTAAATTAAATAAGATAATGGCGCGCGCCGGCGTAAAACCACCCACTAGCGACTTGAAATCCGACTACCGAATTTACGTTAATTTCGCACCTTTAAGTTAACTGTCCTGATAAAACCGGAATTCCGAACCCTTAGCGACCTCTAAAGGCATATTTTAAAGGGTCAGGAAGGGATCTCCTGTATCAATTGAAAGGGCTACTTTTTACCCTTCAATCTTGGGTGGGTTTAGGGTCACAACCCGTTATATAGATATCTTGATTCTTGTACCTGGTATTCATCGTTGCTGTTGTATTAACATCGTTGCTGTCGTGTAAATAGGAAGCGGCAATAGCCCAGTTCAGATACTCAGACAGATACTCGTAGTAAACAGTGATTTAAAAAATATTTGATACATAAAACATGTTTACGGACGATTTACTTCGATCACACATTTCTGATAACACCGCCCCGCAGTATCACCCTCGTTCCTGGGGTAGAATCTATCCGATCTGTCAATCCAGAACATATTCTAATTGTGTGCAAGTTAATGCAAATTCGTTCAGCCGTTTACTTATGCGTGATTGAGTCACAAACATCCAAAAATACAAAATTTCACATTTATAATATTACTTAGTTGGCCTTGTGTTCACCACCTTCAGTTTCATCACACATTTTACATAGGTAACACTATAAGCAAACATAAGCCTTACTAATAAATAAAAAAGTATACTTTATCATCAATTAATTAAAAAGAAAAAGAAGCCTGTTAAAATTGGCGCCTATTTAAATAGACGCCAATGTGTTCTCTGCAATTTATCAAGGTTAATTATACACCGCCTAAGAACCGTAATACATTGTTTTTTGCCTTCAGTCAAATACCGTTAGACCAGTGCCACAGATTAGATACTTACTACTACAGGCCAATGCTAGCTTTCTGTCAGTACAGGCTCAATGACCTCAGCACGTGCCTCACGTTTGGAGATTTGAAGAGTTAGAGTAATGATGATTTTTTAGGGTTCCGTATCCAAAGGATAAAACGGGACCCTGTTGCTAAGACTCCGCTGTCCGTCCGTCTGTTTGTCCGTCTTTCACCAGGCTGTTATCTCAACCGTGACTAAAAAAACAAAATACAATAAATATTTAGGGGGGCTCTCATACAACAAACGTTGTATTTTTTTGCCATTTTTATAGATAATGGTACGGAACCCTTCGTGCGCGAGTCCGACTCGCACTTGGCCGGTTTTTTTTACAGGACACAATCAATATTCCGCAAGTGTTTTTCTATTGAGTTTTACAATCAAAAGGGTCAGTGGACTGATGATAAAGATGTGCTATATATTCTTTTGTGAAATAGAGAGCTTTTTAGATGTTCGTAAGGCTTTTGAGTTGGTATAGTTTCTGGCCGCACGAATTTGGAGTTTCAGTGAGTTGAATCGAGCAGGAGTTCGTGTTTTTGGGTTGGCTTCAGCGAGTCGCAAGACAAAACTTCTCAGCAAGAGAAGGTTTGTCCTCCGAAGCACTAGGGGTGAGATTTGAAAACTGATTTTGCTCACAAAACCTTCAATGGTGGAAAAAAAAATTGGTGCAACAAAGAGCGTATATAGCGTAGGTAGTGTTTATTTACACAAATATTTGGTATATTTGGGTAGGAATCGAATCCACGACTGGCCTTACATACGCAGAAACCCAGTCCCTATCAGTACATATCAATGTCTGTGTATGATTCATGCTAATATATTACAAGGAATATTGTATCACCAGGTACCGCACATACACGTGATACACGAGTGTACTAAATGCAGTACCGAATGAATTACCTATTAGATACTTCCAAATTCCAAGGTATAATTACGAACCGTTTAGTATTTGTGTGGTGTAGAAACTTGTATACTTTAGGAATCTAAGTGGTTCATAAAAAACTTATAATTTTTTTACTCATAGCTCAAAAACTTTATATACTTACTTATATAATTGATTTTCTGAAAATTACGTTTTTCATACTTTTCTTGACTACCGTAAACAAATAATTCGTTATTCAAGCTTACGTAAGAAATAAATAGAAATAATATTGATAAACATATTTTTATGAGTAAAACTTCATCAACTTATCGAACCACAAACAAAAATAGGTAAGTACTGAAGGGAGAAAAAGACAAAAACTAACCTCAAAACGAATGTTTACAATTTTCCCATGTCACTTTTCGTTTTCGCACTTAAAATAGTTCACAAACTAACAATATAACTTATTTATTACACATATATGATATATTTTGTCATAATCATCTAAAACAGTGCTAGTAAAATGCTAGCCATCTAAAATACGCGGCGAAACTGTGCGGAGTCCGGACTGATTCTTTCAAGTGTTGTTAATTCACAGCCGATGGTACGATGGTACACAGCCAATAAGAAAGTTGTAAATCACTCACACGAACTCACATACTATACGTAAATAATAATAAAACTGCACACAATAAGTATGTTGTTTTGATTTGGAGTCCCTTTTAGGTTATTTGCGGACGGGTTGGAGCGCGCATGCGCGAAATGTCGCGGTAGCCCATAGAAAAAATATCGGATGTTTCTTGATGACGTCACTCTGAAAGAGACATAGACAGCAAAGAGTTTAAAATCACCAATAGGCAGGCTGCAAACCGGGCTCGAGCATGAATTCCGCCAAAAAAACTTATAAATAGGTAGGTAAACAAAAACTAAAACCGACTCCAAAATTGGTTTACAATTATACTGATGTAACTATGGATGTAGGAATTATAATCTGACTTCTAACTTCGAAATAGTAGGTGCCTAATTACCAAGGACGCGACGTTGCTAATTACACCAGTCAAATTAGAATAGTAGGTATGCCTACGTAGTTATCCTATAGGTACATAATTAGTGCAAACCCATTTTGGAGTTGGTGTCGGTATTACAAGACTAGCTCCACCCCACGGTTTCCGCACCCGAGGATCTTATGTTGCCTCCCTCGATAAATGGGATATCCAACACTGAAATAATTTTTCAAATCGAACCAGTAGTTCCTGAAATTAGCGCATTCAACCAACGAACAATTCTTTGCTCCATCACTCTCTCTAAGTAACATACCTACACATAAGGTACTAACTAGGTACCTACACATTTACCTACTGTTTACGCCTAGATACCTACCTATAAAAACAGTTAACGGAGCTGATAAATTCAATCAATACCGGCGATTGGCTTAATTGTATGAGTTATTATTATACACAGAGTTAATAACAGTGGCTCGCAGTGGTGCTGTGAAGGTTTTTTTCATTTAACATGTTATTCAAGATTTCACAAGGAAAATGATAAGGTAAGCTATACTGGATTTGTTTTAAATTGAACCTTATATTTATGATGTATAATGACAAATATGTAAATACGAGAAATGCTCTCTAGATAGAAAGAACGAATAACGTAGATAGACATTTAAGTGCTTATTTTTATCATTTCAAAGTCAAAGCCATTTATTCAGTGTAGACTCTAGTAAAGTCTAATGAAGGTCGAATTTACTGAAGTTACCACCGTTTCGGAAACCAATTAAGCTTTCAACTAAGAAGAACTCGCAAGAAACTATGTTTTTAGGGTTCCGTAACCAAAGGGTAAAAACGGGACCCTATTACTAAGACTTCGCTGTCTGTCCGTCTGGCGTCCGTCCGTCTGTCACCAGTCTGTATCTCAAGAACCGCGATAGCTAGACAGTTGAAATTTTCACAAATTATATTACTATAACAACAAATACTAAAAACAAAATACAATAAATATTTAGCTCCCATACAACAAACGCGATTTTTTTGCCATTTTATTTGGGTGCAACCTATATGGTAGTTCCCGTTGACCTAGAATCACGAATTTTGGCAAAAAGCAAGGTTGAAGTTGACAATTAGTTTCGGTTATCCACATACATACATAGTTACGCCAATTAATAAAGACCTCTGAGTTGTATGGGCGCTCATACAATTTAGAGGTCTAGCTTAATTGACACCAACCTCAAATAAGGTAAATAAATAAAATTGTGGATTTCCCGTGATGGACGAACGATGGACGAAGTTTGTACGGAACCCTCGGTGCGCGAGTTCGAATCGCACTTGGCCGGTTTTTCATTTAGGCTACATTTTTTTTTCTGAAACTTACATTACAAAAATTTTAACATTTATGTACTTAGTTACATACTTATTAACAATTAAAAAAGTAAATTAAGATAATATAAGGTAACCGAAACATGTTCGCAAACATGAGTGCAGCTTTTTCCATGGATCCTTATCTTCAATATTATGAGCTATCTAGTAATAGTTCCTTACTTTCATAACCTCTTTGGCTGGCAAATGAGACGCGCGTCCCAAAACTACCTAAAAAAAAAATGATTCAAGGAATCGTGAATCAAGTTATTTAAACATTAAATAATTTTATTTTTTAAGTTTTTTAAACACCAATAATTATTAATAATTGATGATGTTGTGGTGTTGTGTTGTATGAAAAGTTGAATTTAAATTAATAGGTAAAATGCCTGGCAGAAAATTAATAGCAATATTTCCCATGTAAGCGCAAAAGTGATTGAAAGTTGAGACTCAAGCTTAAATGGTAGAATCAATTGTAACGTTCATAAGTGCCTTATTAGGGCCTAAACTGAATAAATGATTTTTGAATTTTTAATTTGAATGCTTAGATATATTCTTTCTCTATGCGTAAATGTAAACGAAACTCCCCCCCCTCTTAAGGCTCCAGTCTCCCTAAAATCAGTGTTCTTGCGGAATTTATCAGAAAAGAAATATTGTTTTTTAGTCATCAGAAAAGCAATAAATGAAATATATTTAACGTTATTTTAAAGTGTGAGATTTGAAGTTTCCAATACATATTTTATTTTTTAATTTGACGCCACTTTTATTAGCTTTGTGAGGCTTTAAACATACCTCTATTTACGTTCCACGCGTAGAGGGTCTCATTCATGCACACGCTACGAAAAAAATATAACAAAAACAAGAAATGTATTCAGATTACATTTGTCGGCAAATCCTCTACAATAATCTTATCTAGTTACTTTCTTTCCAAATTGTCTCAATTTCTTATTTAAATTGCTTTAAAAAGTTATAAATTTCTGAATTTGACCCTTGCAACATATATTTTTTTCTATTACAAAGTAATGGTTTAGAGAAATCACACTTTAACCACTCCGAAAGCAACTACTTATCTGTCGAATAAAATATATATGCATTCAAAAAATCATTTGAACTAAATTTACCGAAACTAAACAAATAAAACATAAAATGCATCAAAATTCCATTCAATTTCGCTGGGAATTGACAGCGTTCGATGTGTTATATGTTTAGTCTCGGTAAATTTATTTCAAATAATTTTTTGAATGCATATATATTTTATTCGACAGATAAGTAGTTGCTTTCGGAGTGGTTAAAGTGTGATTTCTCTAAACCATTACTTTGTAATAGAAAAAAATATATGTTGCAAGGGTCAAATTCAGAAATTTATAACTTTTTAAAGCAATTTAAATAAGAAATTGAGACAATTTGGAAAGAAAGTAACTAGATAAGATTATTGTAGAGGATTTGCCGACAAATGTAATCTGAATACATTTCTTGTTTTTGTTATATTTTTTTCGTAGCGTGTGCATGAATGAGACCCTCTACGCGTGGAACGTAAATAGAGGTATGTTTAAAGCCTCACAAAGCTAATAAAAGTGGCGTCAAATTAACAAATAAAATATGTATTGGAAACTTCAAATCTCACACTTTAAAATAACGTTAAATATATTTCATTTATTGCTTTTCTGATGACTAAAAAACAATATTTCTTTTCTGATAAATTCCGCAAGAACACTGATTTTAGGAAGACTGGAGCCTTAAGGCCTCTTAAAAATGTTACTTCAGCAATATTGCTGAAAGGAATAAATTTTCCGAATACACAGCATTTTAGATCCCCAAACTCTTTGTCTGTAGCTAGAAGTTTGTATCTAATACAGTCACGAACATAGATATAGGTACCTATAGACTTAGACGTACCTATAGATTTTGACGTCGGACGCCGCGGCGATGGTCGTGGGTTCGAATCCTACAATGAGCTTGAGCTTGAAGGAAAACATCGTGAGGAAACCATAGCACGGTGGTAGGGTACTTTGTAGTACCCGCCTGGCTGGCTACCACCCTCAAGTTGAAAGTCTGTCGCCAAACACCTATTGGTGTGTTCAGGCAGCTGCACTTGAGAGCCAGATCCTTCTAGGCTTTGTGTGCTTACCACCTTCGGCCACATCATCACCTACCATAGTGAGATTGTGGACAAACACAAGCCTATACAAAGTAAAAAAAAAAAAAAAAGTAAAATTCGAACGTGATTTTCTCGAGAAATAGCCATTGCAACTTTAAGATACCAACTATGTAGGTAGTATTGGTTCAAAAATACTATGTACACTACTTAGTAACACTATACAACTTCAATTAATAATAATATCCTTCTTTTTAAGCTATTGTATAGCTTTTATCACGGGCTTCGGGCTTTGAGCACGGCGACCGAATCAAGAAATTTCGTAACGAAAAAACCTAACACCTCCCACACACACGTTTGTGAGAAAGTATATAGGTGTATATGGTATCTATTAATATCAAAGAAAAAACTTGAATTTATATCAAAGAAAAAAAAAATACTGACTAAATTAAAAATAAATAAATAATTATAATTGCATAAGTTGATAAAAAATGCTATGCAATAGCTTTACCGCGGCAGTCCCCGAGTGCCACACGTATTTTTAACTCTGCGAAGTGTACCTATAGGTATATAGTTATGCTCGTGAATTTACAATGTGTATGTAAACACAATATTATCAGTCGACGACATAGATTGCAAAGAAAGATACCTCAGTATCCAGGTACCTACATCTCAAAGGCTTCCTCACTGCAGCCGATACGAATCCTAAAAAATGATTTCCAGAGTAATCGGATGACAGAACTCGGATCTAGTGCGTAACCTGTCAGAAATAGTACCGTGGTTACTTAGGACAGCATTTATTCGGATTCGGATCGGATCGGATGCAGTGCGATAGCGCTTTTAGTCTCAGCTTTGTGGCACTGCTTGTCAATCAATCAATCGATTTTTTTTTCATGGCTATACGTCGATGCTAAAGTCGAAGCAAGTTCGATCCTATTTTGTAGGTACTTCACTTTCCTTTTCAAATGTTTTTCTAAAAGATACCTACTTAGTTACAATGAACTCTCTCTTCAGAGCCGATAGTTTTCTTAATTTTTGTCACCTAAATCAGGTTCTTGTTCTAATCGTATTTGTAATATCTACCTACTTCTAGTTACGGTCCTTTTATGTGTTACCTACCACGAAGGTTCCTATTTTAAAGCAATCAATCTGTATGCGTCTCGATATCTCAGTGAATACAAAATAGATATACACAGAAGATACACTCTGACTATTTCATATTGTAGCATGGGCAAGTTCATGCCTCAGTGGTAACGAAGTTGGATATTGCAGCCAAGGTTGTGTGCTCGCTGAAGTGGTACATCGTAAGCAAACGTGCTAGGAGGGCGGTGGCTGCCACATGCGTCATACTTGTGAACAGGTGCTGCTTGTGGGGGCTGGTCTGCTTAAGTTTGCAATCCATTTATTTACTAAGTTACTCATAATTTTGATATTTTTTCCTTTTTGTCATATATATACACTCAAGTATTGTCAGTGAGACTACATAAATAATTTTATGTAATAAATCGGTTGATTGTGAAAAGAGTAATTGCTGAGTTTCATGCCGGCTCTTCTCAGTAAAAGCAACCTTCCGAACCAAACGTTAGAGTCAGACTATTCATAAGTGTTTGTAAAGGCCTATTTGAATAAAAAATATTTTCATTTTCAACCATAGGTCTATGTTAGGGTAATACAATATTATATTTTTGTAGCACTCGCCAAACTGCTACCTTTAAGTTAAAAATATATTATTTCCAAGCACCTTCCAAGGGATCTCCAGCTATAGACCTTTGCCTATTTAGTGCAGTGAGTGATTCAATCCACCCGCAACCGCATAGTAATCGTATGACCTAGTTGCGAACACTCCGAACGCAACCACTACCACTCTGTTAAAAAATCCATTTAAAAGCAATTCTTTTTTTTACATTCCAGATTTGAATTGCGCTTAAATCTTTTTTATGAAACTGGCAATTAAATAAAAATGCGCGGTAAAAAATATTTCCAGGTCATTCGTTTAATAGTACCGTACCATCAGTTAATTATCCAATCTATTATTCATTTATTTATTAATCTAGAGTCCATCCAATAAGCATAGAGTAAAACAAGCACTTTTCATATTCGGTGCCATACATCCATTAACTGTTTAAAAGAAAAAAAAATCAGGAGAGCAATCATAAGCATTCTCACATACATTTACGTATAGGTAGCTACATCAATTTTTATTCTATGCTTGTAATAGTGCTAGAATTCTTGATCACTGTTTCACGGAATTAATAGACCTTACATTTTAAACGATCTCAATTTAAACTCTATTCACAGCCACATTAAAACCATTATCCGCAGAGCTAGGCCAATATCTCTCACTCAACGACACCGGGAACTGAAAATAAGTATAAAAGAGACCTTATTTAGCAAGATGAACTGGAGGACAATTAAAAGTGGAATTAAATTAAATTTCTTCTGTTTGTTAATGTACTTTTATACTTAGGTAAGTATGTAATGCATATTGGATTTTCAGTATACGAAATATAATCGGGGAAACATGTATAAATAAATAATATATATAGGTATCTGGATATTCTCAAGATATAATATAAAAATCTCGTCAAGTTAAGTCTGTAAAAGTTAGTCAGGCATTTATTTAATTTCACTTCACTAGTGCATTTAGATTGATCTTCATTGGACAAAACGCCACCGATTTTATAAAACAAAACTCAAAATACTTATACGATTTTATGAGAATTAAATAAAAACGCATCGTCTCTTTGGAAGTTCACCTCAAAAACTCCTTACTCACGCTTAAATTGAGAAATCGAAAACGCTTCTAAATCTTGAAAGCAATTCATTAGTTACTTTATCTTCATTATCAAAATCTCAAGTCAATCTGTAGGAAACCCTCTGGAATAGAACATATAGGTACACTATGGTCATATTTATATTATTCGAAACTCGATATCCAATAAATCTAGTAAATCCATAGACCGAATCGAAACCGAAGTACACAACATATAACATATATTATAATTTATATTCCGTTTCGGATGTCGAGTCTCGAAATGCAGTTACGGAAATCCCACCCGTATACCTGATTTCGAATATCACGATAAACTCGTCTCATGATTTAGTTTCAGACCTAGATAAATTTAGGAGATATGTAAGTATATGTATCTATCTAGATCCTGATAAATAAATATTAAAATTACTTATTTTGGGAATTCTATCTAGGAAAATGTTTGGAAAAGGATCAAAACGATAATATTCGTAAAAACCTAAACTGGTCTATGCTACACCCTATCTGCAAGTTCTTTTGTTTATGTACTTTCTTTTAATAAATATAAATAAACTTAATATTATAAACTAATATTACAAAGAGGAAAGATTTGTTTGTTTGTTTATTTGTTACGATTTAACTCAAAAACTACTCGACCGATTTTAAAAATTCTTTCACCGTCAGAAAACTACATCTTCACCGAGTAACATAGGCTATATTTTATCCCAGGAACGCGGGTGAAACCGCGCAGAAAAGCTAGTAATAATTAAATATAAAAACTGTCTACCTTATTCCCAATTAGGGTCAATATATTCGCTTCCAATAAATATTAATTCTTTCTTTCATGATATTCATAAACATGAGTTAGAGAAAACTTTTCTAACCCAGTTTGTAATGTTGTCAGCGAAAAAAATAGGTCACTGCTCCTAAAAGATTATGCGATATCTTATTTATTAAAAAATAAATTTCTATGCTACGCTACCAAGGAGTCTGTCCTTATTTATTTGTCCTCTAGTGCATAATCTTTTTCATCAAATGGATTATTTTTATCCACGTTACATTACAGTAGAACAAAAGTGATTTAATAATACTATCTACCACGGTTACCTATTCCGTGCTATCTACGTATATGGACTTATCGAAAAACTATTTCATGGGAGATATTTCAATTAAACGTGGTCGCTCTACCTACTGAGTATCAGATTATAGATATATGGAAGAAGTATTTTGTTAAATACCTAACTACCTAAATATATCACATCACATGTTCATATGAATGCACAAGAAGATTAACCAGGAGTTTGTATTTGGTGACTTGCATTAGGCCTGCCAAAGTTGATGTAAAGCGATTTATTCTATTTAGGACCTAGAAAGGCACTTATGAAGGTCGAGTTTACTGAAATTACCATCTGTTCGGAAAACAGCCATCAACTCATAACAACCCGAAAGAAACTCAACAATGTTACATATTTATGATCTGACATGTTTGATTTCTCTCTCACTATGGGCCGTCCTCTCACTATGAGCCTCATAAAGCAGCACTAAGTCGCTCAGCGAGCCATGGAGAGGGCTATGCTCGGGGTTTCTCTACGCGATCGAATCAGGAATGAGGAGATCCGTAGACGAACTAGGTTCACCGACATAGCCCAGCGGATTGGCAAGTTGAAGTGGCAATGGGCAGGCCACATAGTGCGCAGAACGGATGGCCTATGGGGCCGAAGAGTTCTGGAGTGGAGACTACGGACCGGCAAGCGCAGCGTAGGACGTCCGCTTACAAGGTGGACAGACGACCTTGTAAAGGTCGTCAGAAAACGCTGGATGCAGGCTGCCCAAGACCGGTCCTATTGGTGATCTTTAGGGGAGGCCTATGTTCAGCAGTAGACGTCTTGCGGCTGAGATGATGATAATGATGATTTTTGATTTTGGCTACACTATTTCTCCAAACGCTTTACAATATAAAAATTGCTAAATATCTACAACATAATAATACAAACATACAATCTTACGAATTTATAATAATTAGAATATTAATAAGGCTTTTACTATCACAAGTAAATTAACAAAAAGTGTGCGAGCTCCCTTTAGAAGCCTCACCTACGGAGCTATCGTGATCTATGGAGTAGAACATAAAAAGCTAAGTTGTAATGACATTTTTAAAGATCAGCAGTGTAAACAAATGATAAAATAGATAACAACGTTTATCAGACACTAAAGAATACGTACTTGAAGTACATGTAAAAAGTACGAGAAAATTACTTGAGTAAATATTTAATATTTTCATTAGGAAATACGCATATATTTAGTGTAAATTACTTTAAAGAATGTAAACGTGCATCAATTTATTATGTACATAAATGACCACAATCTGGTATAAATGACATTATCATAACGTCTGTCTATCTGTCTGTCTATCTAAACGCGATTAATTGAATAAACCAATGGACGAAGTGATGAATGAGGGAGGTTTAAGTATGCAATTCATTAATGCCCTTTATAAATTGACTGAAATATGACGATGATTATTGAAGTAGGGAAAATTCAAGCCAACTGGGAACAGAAAAAAATGTATACATATGTATATGCTCTGCTACCTGAGCGAAGCCGGGGCGGGTCGCTAGTATAATATAAACACGTACTCATTTTAGGTACATAAATAACCACAATCTAGTGTTGTAGTTTTTGTATGATATATTTTTTAATTTCTCAAATTAATGTAGTCGCTCGGTCGACGTTATGCGAAAATTGTCTTGACGATCTTGTCAGCACTACCGGGGTTCCGGACGGAACCTGCGTTTAAGAGCGGAGCGAGGCTTCCTTTCCTACCATCCTAGGACTCATCATCAGTCATTGTCAAATAAGCCTGTCAAAAGTAATATAAAAATACCTACATAGTATACTTATAATTTTTAATACCAACTACGTGTTTGCTACGAGGTCTACGATGCTATGACATGGCCTAATTTCACATATTGAATGAAACCAAGATGGCACCACACTACAGCATAAACGTAATAATAAAACACACCTCACATACATAACAACATCTCTCTCACGCGACGCGACCCTTAGTTATAATTTTTATGTTATCTAAAGCCGACCCACTTATTCATTTGTATTTTTTACATCACCTAGCTATACCACTCTCTAAGTAACAATGCAATTAAGTTTGGATTATGTAATGTGATTCTTTTTGGCTGTAATGCTGTGAATCTTGTAAAATTAAATAAATAAATAAATAATAATTTTATTAATCGTATTTAATTATCTATATTTTAGCTTCAGTCCTAAACGAATTTTATTAATATTTTGTAACATACTAGTATTATAAAATCTATTAATTACAAGCTGTCCCCCGCGGCTTCACCCGCGTACTTGAGAAAACAAGTTGCCCATTACCATAGGCTATCTGCGTACTTACCAAATGTGTTGCAAAACTTCAATAATTTTTTACGACATTTTATGAGATCCCGATGCTGTAGCGCTGCAGGAAAACCTTAAATAAATAATTTATATATATATATATATATAGTATAATATTGTAATAGTACTATGAAAACCAAATAACTGACATACTACATACCTACCACTTTTTTATTATACCTTATTCCTTATCCTTATATGTAATCCGCAATAGGAAAGTCCGACTGAATCATTGCGTTTACAACTGAGGCGGTTCGAATGCAAATACCACTTAGTAAATACCTACTTTAAATACATTTAAAGATACATGTTTTCCTTACATCCAAGAAATTATAACAATAATATTTAGTCACGAGATCTATTCACACCGTACGGTACTCAGTGAGTGCTATATATCTCATTGTATGTGATGATATAGGCTCGTTTATTTCAATTACTACTATTATTAACAATTGACGGAGTCTGTGAACGGTCGTTTTACATGTAAATGAATATTATATTTGTTTCCTTCTTAGTTTATGAGTGAGATTTCTAAAGAAAACTTAGGTCATTTGATCCCAAACTAAATAAAGTTTGTTCTAATACATGTAAATTCATAAAATAGAACTTCAACTGCTAGCAGGTCAAACCGTAATTAAAAAATGGAATAAAAATGGAGAGAAGAGAAATATTAAATATTTTATTTATAGATAGAGTGCCGTCATGAGCTATAGCTTTGGGTGAAGGAAAAGAAGAAGAAGAAACCATTGCATTATGGTAGGGTATTATTAACCGAACTTCAAAAAAGGAGGAGGTTTACAAATCGTCGGAATCTTGGAAAATGGAAAAATTAAACTTTTAACAAAAATCAAAACCCACTTCAAAATGGGTTTGCACCAAAAAGTACATCTACATTCATTAATTTATTTCATAAACACTAATCTATACTAATATTATAAAGCTGAACATGGATCTAGAAAAAAAGGCGGACGCCATTCATAAAACAATTACTGAAGCACCCACAGTAAGCCAGCTCGCTAAATAAAAATGGCATACACGTCCGGCACGCACACATTCACACCACACTTAGCCGGCCGCCCGCCATTACGCTCCGAACCACACACACACAAAGTTACGTCGCCACCATTTTGGTGCTTCAATAGTTTCTTAGCGGCCATCTGTCCGCCTTTTTTTGTAGGTCCATGTCCACTAAGTGTCTGACAATGGACGACGTGATTTTTAATATTATTCCCAATGAAATATATAAAAACTGAGCTTTATACTTTAACGAAATTGAGGTCCAATTTTATGCACCTTTGCTACCAACTTATGATCCAGACTTCATAGTCGGGGATCGTTCTTACCTGTATTGGGGACATACACAGATAAACTTTCAGCTTTTATAAAATGACGAAGATCTAACCGTAGTGGGCCGTGGGCTCTTTGGCCATTACCTAAATACAAGTTATGAAAAAAAAAACACTAAAATAGAATAGTAGGACTGCCTACTCCAAATCACTGCATTCACTGAAATGCTATTTTCATTTGTTAGAAAATACATGAAAATACATACCTTGTACATAAGTAGTTGTAACCTAATAACCGATGCATTAGTGCATTGAACCATAACCGACATGGGTATAATTATTAAATAAGCAACATACTAAGTCTAGAGATAGAAGATAAAGCACTAATGTAGGACACTTTCCTATTCTATTATATATATTTCATTTGAAACCTGCCCCAATGATATAAGGTTTATTTTTGATAACGATTTCGGCGTTCGACTTATAACGTTTTTAATTTGTGTTAGTAATATTAATAATTTACAAAATTAATGACATATATAAGCAATAGAACATTGACTTCATCAAGGTGTCGCCCGCATATCTACACGACTGCACTCCCATTCATAAATACAATGGGGTGACCGCACGTTATCGCATAAATAATACTGGGCTAAGAAATACAGGGTGATTTTGTTATCACTGGCAATACTTGCAGGGGTGGAAGTGTCATCAATGTGAACAACTTTTATTATAGGGCTAACTCTGATATCGCGTAAAATAATATGGTTGCTTCATACATTTTGGTCGAGTAGGTATTGAACTTTTGTATGGAACAGCTGATAATTTTTTCATGATTTCACAGGTAGTCCCATTATAAAAGTTGTTCATTTTGATGATTACTTCCACCCTTGCAAGTATTGCCAGTGATAACAAAATCACCCAGTATAATGTAGAAGCCTGTAGTTGCACAGGGTTTACCAATCAAGATAATATTTAAAAACTCATGAAAAATATTATAAGCGTGTCACCTACTCGGTAGTATTTTTTAGGATTCCGTACCCAAAGGGTAAAACGGGACCCTATTACTAAGACTCCGCTGTCCGTCCGTCTGTCTGTCCGTCTGTCACCAGGCTGTATCTCATGAACTGTGATAGTTAGGCAGTTGAAATTTTCACAGATGATGTATTTCTTTTGCAGAATACACTACACAACATAATAAAATAAATATTTAAGGGGGCTCCCATACAACAGACATGTTTTTTTAGCCGTTTTTATAGATAATGGTACGGTTGCCTATAAATACAAAATAGTTTGGTAGCATTTTCTTTTCTGTTTGTGAATCTATTTTTTAACCGACTTAAAAAAAACGAGGAGGTTCTCGATTCGGTTGTATTTTTTTGTTTAGTAGCTATTGCTATCGCTATATTACATCTATAACTTGCTAAGCTGTGAAAATAAAGCGATCCTATTGGCACATAAAAACACATCCCTCGCTACGCATCCAAGTCTGCTAATTGTCCTGGTAGAAACGCAGCGAAGCGTAGGGTTCACTCTAGTTTTTTCTAAATACCCTACTTAGTATATTTGGCATAATATTCAACTATATTTTGGACTTAGTTAAATTTCCCTACGTTGTTAGGGGAAGTCGTGCTACACAAGCGGGGATATTATACCTTTATGTAAGTTATTAAGATAAATACCTTTAATAAAAACCACAAATTTTCTATTTTGTTAAGTAGAATCATGGTCACAGTATTTTTACAGCAGATGACAGGCGTCGTGATAACAGCCTTCTCCACTCATCTGCGCATGCGCCTCGGCCTTGTGCGCCCGCGTCGACTTGAGCATTAACCGCGTCTATTACCCACATTCTAATTTACACCTTACCTTTATTATCTTACGAGCAAATTGCGTATGAATCAAAGCGCTTTCTTTGGAGTGTCGGTGTTTTTTTTTCAAGATTATTTATATAGTGATCTACAAGTGGGAGTGAGTGTGCATACATTACGGTAATTAAATTTTACTAAGCCGGTAAGCTGAGAGAAAATTATATTTGAATGTTTACACTTTTTAATTTTGTAAATTATTATTACTTCTTTAAAAATATTCTTAAAAACTTGAAGAGTAGGACTTGGTTAGTCCAAACTGCATTTCTGACCCCTGAATACTTCTACATTAAGTTTATATTCAAATGTGACTATGTCAGTTGGACTCTAGATAACTCTATAGGCTGTAGCGCACATTGTAAAGGCTATTTTTAATAGGATGTCCATTGACTAATGATGATGATGAATTGCGATTAACCTAACCTTGCATTGTCTTTTGGATACAATTTGAAGATGTTTTCAGCCGTATCGTTTCAATCCCTTAGTCATAATCTTTGTACAGTCAGCGGCAAAATTATCTTGGCACTTTAGTACCGTGTCACATTGCACAATTCATAATTTTCATACAAACTGTCAAGAAAATGTCAATAGATTATTATGAAAGGGTACTAAAATGTCAAGCTACTTTTGCCGCTGACTGTACCTATCTGACACACTTGCTGTATTCTAGAAAACTGTTTTTGGCTTGCATTGACCATAGACTCTATCAAATTCACTCTATTCTTGAAGATCTTGGTTATTGTATCATCCTAACTTCCTAACTAATATTATAAAAGCGAAAGAGAGTTTGTTTATTACCTTTTCACGCTTAAGCCGCTGAACCGATCGCGATGAAATTTGGTATGCAGAGAGCCTATATGGTACGGAGAAGAACATAGGCTACTTTTTATCCCGGGAAAACATACGATCCCTCGGGAACGCAGGTAAAACCGCGGGGCGGAATCTAGTTATTCATAATTAATCGTCTTGAGCTTAGATAATCTAAAGCTGTCTACTATTCACCTAATTCTGTAGCGATCACATCAGTAGCTCTCACGATTCTTTCAATCTTGTCATCCATTAACTCTATTGTTTATAGTACATTAAAATATTGATTTTCAATCAATTAAGGTTGCCCGTCAAATGCAAATATTGGTTTACGTGTCTCTTGGTTACGGATGTTTAACAATCTGCTTCGCAGATAAAACTCTAAAGCATTACTTTTCCCTGAAGCGAAAGTATAAACTCCACTGGATAGAAGGTATCAAGGGATTTGATATAAATAGGAAGGAGTTTTATTGCACTATATACAGTTTAAAGACAACAATATTTATCTGGATTTGCTAGAATGCTTCCATTTTGTTGGAAACTTGTCGAGTCTTTGATTTAACTTTAAATGTTAAATGTTTTGGGAAATTTGGTTCGTTTTAAAGTAACTGTTTGAATTTTACACGTTGGTTGGATACTTAGTAGTATTCGCCTGGCTAGCCCTCAAGTTAAAAACTGTCACCAAGTACCTATCATGAGTTCCAGCAGCTGCAATTGACAGCCAGTTCTTACCTTAAAAGTTCTTACCTTTTAATCACATTATCTTGAGATTGTGGTCAAACATAAGCCTGACTGTCGAAAACCAAGATGTTATAGTAATTTCCCTGCTATTGCAAATGTCTTTAAGCAACTGTAGGCACTTATCGTTAGGTCACCTGCTTGCTTGTTAGCCCTCTGTTATAAAAATATAATAGCTAGATCAAAAACTTCTAAAGTTATCACAAAAGCAATTCAATACAGTACAATATTATTACAAAGTGCATTCCTAGTTTCTGTAGAAGATATAGTTTGTTTATAATAAGAACAATGATCATTATTTTAAATGAATAGAAATGATCGATTGTTTTGTGTCATTGTAATGAATTTATGTGGTATTGTATTAAATTTTATATACTTTGATGTCAAGGATGTTTTTTCCTCTTATCTTGCTTGTATAGCTTAGTCGATGACTTCTTATAATAATGCTCGATAGTTGGCTTGTACACTTGGTGTGCTCACCACCTTGGGTACATCTTCACTTACCATGGATATTGCGGTCAATCACAATCATCCATTATTGGATGTAATACTTCAAGATGTATTTAACGTTAATGTTCCAGTTAAACATACAATAACCAAATAAGATCTGATCAATAAAGGTAATCTAAAGTTTATTAATTTTTAAATATTTGTACCCATTATTGAGGTGATGGGAAGCCCATGATGATTCAATCTTGCTTTAAATACATTGACCACAGCTATGGTTAATTTTTAAAATATCCTCGTTTTGAGATAATAATGTCTTTACGTGTGTAAAATAATTACTTGCGTTACATAGTTTCTGAATTCATTTCCGACATTATAATAGACGAGGACAATTTACTTTAATATCCATTCCCACAAGTTTCGACTAATTTCTTTGTCAACTTTGTATTTCTTATTGCCAAAGCAATTAGTTTCTAGCACTCACATGTTATTATTTTCTTTTAAATATTATATTTAAATATGAACTGTTTAATTTCTAAAAAATGTACTGCTCTTAAAATCATTATTATTGTGAATATTTACGTCATTTGGTCACAGATTACTATTATAAAGTAGACATGCGCAGATGACGCGCATTAATTTTCCACCAACTGCTTTTAGGCAGTGTCCTTCTATCTTCTGGTTTTACCCAAGGGTATTACAGAGTATTTATAAAATTTTATATAATATGTAATTTCTATTCTAAAACTTTTCTCTAAAGGTTTTGCTACTCTTTCATTACCTATACAATGTACTTCAATGTAGTAATTTTAACAACAAAATACAGCATAATACTTACGTAGCCACGTTTTGTATTCAAAATTCCTTGTTTATACATAATTGCTCTTAGTGTTGTTTTTGTTAAGTTTGTTCAAATAAAATTGTATAAAACTGATGGGGATCGACTCTACCAAGCAAACTGATTTCTGGACAATGGCTTTTTTATGCCATAATGCTGATAAGCACGCAGGCGGTCCAACTGCTCGAACACAACAGTAGGCACTTGGCGACAGATTTTCAAATTGGTATTTGGTATTTCATTATTGTATCATAAGCTTACTAACAAATAGACAGAGACGTTGCGTTTTGTAAAGCGTAGGAATAAGTAATAGTTCATAATGTTAGCCGCACTATTGGACATAGGCCTCCCCTAAGGATCTCCCGGTCTTGGGCGACCTGCATCCAGCGTTTTCCGGCGACCTTTACAAGGTCGTCTATCCACCTTGTAAGTGGTCGTCCTACGCTGCGCTTGCCGGTCCGTGGTCTCCACTCCAGAGCTCTTCGGCCCCATCGGCCATCCGTTCTACGCACTATGTGGCCCGCCCATTGCCTCTTCAACTTGCCAATCCGCTGGGCTATGTCGGTGACCCTAGTTCGTCTACGGATCTCCTCATTCCTGATTCGATCGCGTAGAGAAACCCCGAGCATAGCCCTCTCCATGACTCGTTGAGTAACTTAGAGCTGCTTTATGAGGCCCATAGTAAGAGACCACGTCTCTGTGCCATATGTCATCATTAGTAACACTCAATGGTTGAAGACATTGAACATTGCGTGATTGTAACTTATTTTAGAACTGTTCTGGGATTCTGTAAGGAAAATTATATACTTAAATTCAATGATAAACTATCACAATGCTGTCTCTGTCGTTTACAAAGCAATCACGTGAAAAGTCCGCTGTCCGCGGCAATGTTGTGCGAACTCATCGACGAGTTTTGTTTTACATACATAGCTTTTATGTTTAAACTAGTGACGTCGATTGGTCGTACAATTGATACCTATACGATAGGTACTGATGTGACGTAGGACGTAGATCCTTTATGACGATTATAATCTTTGCTTAGTCTTATTTGATAGTGTGAAGTAGACAGTTAGTAGGTACATATGCAAATTTAAGATACACAAAAATATATTATAACTTACAGTCTTTAATCCAAAATATATTGTATCTGTGTGCCAAATTTCATCCAAATCTGTTCAATAGTTTTTGCTTAAAAGAGTAACAAACATCCAGACATCCAGCCTCACAGCTTCCGTCCCGCGGTTTCACCCGCGTTCCTGAAGGATCTTATGTTTCCTGGGATAAACAGTAGCCTATGTGCTATTTCAGATTATAGGTAATCTACAATTTCATCCAAATCCGTTCAACCGTTCCATCCATCCATCCAATTCTTTGGACTTAGAGAGCTGAAATTTTGCACCCTTTATAATATTTTCAAAGTTGGTCTCATAATCGCTGAAAACTAGCATAGGTTTCGAATGCCATCTCGAAATTCACTATGTAAGCCCAAGTCCTGATAAAAATTAGATTCTCTTTTATGTGAACACAATTTCTTATACATATCACTTTCTTTTGCATACATTATCTGCATTGATAGATATAAACTATAAATAGCCCGTCAAACACTTGATATATACTTGCCCAATGCTTATAAACGTTATATTTCAAGTGATAATAAGTCGTGTGTTAACTGTTATCACTCAAACACCTTGGCTTGACGCATGTTTGCACTCTATCTACATACAGACAAGTATGTATGTATACAGATTATGTGGAAACGTCCTTTCTAACTATTTTTATCAGTATTAATGGGTTAGTTAGGTAATTTTCAGTGAGAACCAGTGTTGGAGTTTATCAGTTTCTAACCACAGAAGTTTTTTATTGGATTTATAATTCAAAAGACATTTACTATGTAGGTGCAATTATATTTGTAATTTTAAATCGAGTCTACCACGGTGGGTCTCCCAAATACAATAGGAGAACAAATTGTTGTTAAATTGGAATATAGTATTTATGCTGAGGAATCAATTTACAACTCAAACTCATTTATTCAGTTTAGGCCCTAGTAAGGCACTTATGAACGTAACAATTGATTCTACCACCGGTTCGGAAATCAATTTTAATTTATGATAGCTCAGTGGTAGTGACGTCGGACGCCGCGGCGAAGGTCGTGGGTTCAAATCCTACAATGAGCTTGAGCTTTCGGTGGATCACATCGTGAGGAAACCATAGCACGGTGGTAGAGTACATTGTAGTACTCGCCTGGCTGGCTACCACCCTCAAGTTGAAAATCTGTCGCCAAACACCTATTGGTGTGTTTCGGCAGCAACATAACTAACTTTTTAAATCTATATACAGATAGTTCTTAAATTTCTTTGGGTACTTTGTTATAGAAACGTATACATTGCCCCTTGAATGAGTCCCTCACTTTGCTGAGCCGAATTACTGGTGCAGCAAGTCCTTATTTCAATGCAGCAGTAACAAGATTAGCTCTTCAATTTGTCACACCTATAGAAATGTACACCAATTCGTTTAACTTGCATAACAATGCCACTTTGAACCTATTTCGGACACCTGTTACAAAATTGTTTGAGCATCACAAAGTAAAGAGCTATTTGCAACGTTCTCTTGCAATTTATCAGATGTTACCAAGCGTTACTTGTGGGAACGAGGGGTCGAGATCATTTATGATGTGTGATCACATCACGTGAACGTAAAGCTAAATACATAAAGTACCTAACCTCGAAGTAAGACACGGGATTCTTGCGTGCAAGAATTCTTTGGTAATAAATTATTTTATCCTTGACATTATTGCAATTTTTTTTATATATTTCAGGCGTTTGTCCACATTACGAGAAAAGATATAACGTGACCATAGTTAGCATACTTGGCTTATAATTGCGTCTTAATTGACAAAGTTTTATATTTTTACTTAGTAGGATACAAAATATGATAGTTTTTTCATAGTAACATAGAATTTCGACTATGAAATGTGTTCCATTTGAAAAAATCGTGACAAAATGAGGTCATATCTGTTTGCTAAACTGTTTACGACACAATTTTATATTGATTTTCACAAATATATCGAACTCGGGACAGAAACATATTTTTAATCATTTTATTTTTGAATTATGAAATGATAGCAATGCAGCAGATCGCACCAATATCACTTGGCATTGACACTTGGTGATGATGATAGATTTTTAACTTAAGGGCAGCAAGTAAGAAAATAATGAAGACTTACTTTATGATAAACCATATGACGAATGATTTAATTAAATCTAGGATTGGCACACAAGTAACAAAAAAAAAGTAATCTGTAACTTTCGCCTTCCAACCCCCATAACTACTGCATGACACAACATACGAGGGCACTTTTTGAGAAAAAAAGTTTTTATGTATGTGACACTGGCCAGTTATAATTTATTTATAAAACACGATTATTTATAAGTAAAAATACAAACATTACAATTACAAAACATCCCTCCACTTTTTTTAAGAGCTAATTTGAACTATCGTGTCTCATTGAAAAATAGATCTGCGTCAGGAACACTTTCGCGCGATGATTTTTTATGATTTCAAATGTCGTCTTAAACCGGACGAATCGTAGAATAGACTTCAAATGTCATTTATTGATGAAGGCTCTTCTAAAGCAACCAAGTATACCACTGGTATAACGAATTTCATCGCGGTCGACTACTTTGAGGGATGAAAAACGAAATGGTCGCCCTTCGACAGCTGTTACGGAAGGAAACGTGCTAGCAGTGAAAAAAATAATTCAAGAGAATAGGCGAATCACGTATGAAGAGCTTTAACACATACTGCAAATTGGATCGGGAAGCGTTCACGAAATTCTACATGAGCATTTTCGCGTGAGGAGGATAGTTTCACGCTGGATGCCGCATGCGCTAACAGCGTTCGAGACGGCCATAGAAAAGGTGTCTCGCGGCGGATTGGAAAAAGTGTTTCGAAAATTGGTTTAGACGCATGAAACTTTGTATAGAGACTGGTGAAGAGTTCTTTGAAAAGATGAAATAAAAAAAACTTAACTCATAAAACTTTTTTTTTTAAATTTCTCAAAACTTTCTGAGTGCCCCACTTACTTTTTGACCAAGGGCTTGGCTCTTCATGAAATCTAATAACTTTTTAATAGTGAAAGCGTTATAAGTTTGTGAGTCTGGGCAACCAATTTTACATGAAATGATTTAGTGATATTATTTATTTGAGATAAATAATAACCTGTTGCAAACTAACTTGACGTATTTGAGCTAACTTAGTATTATAAGGGCAATGATGAAGGTGATTTATAAACGATATAGAATGCAAATTACTTTACCTTTCCATCCAGCAATTTTGAACCTTATCACACAATTGTAATAGAATTCAATTGCGTAAGTAACCACATTGACAGTATCTAGGAACATATAATCTACACTCATAGTATAGAAGGTCAGTGTACAGTATAAAACGAGGCTTCGAAGCAAAATGCTTTATAGTAATCTTGTAAGTGATTTTTAATATCAGGTTTCAGGGCCTATGGCCTGCATTGCATATAAAGTCATTATTCCGACATTGATGTCGACGCACTCACTCATTAGGGATGAAAAACTAGTTAAATGAAAGGATCGAGTCGATATCTATTTTTGAATTGCGATTGGGTTGCTATGCTGGTTTACAGATAGTATCAGATGGAAAATACGGTTTTTTATGTTGTTTTAAAAAACTGTATTTGCAAGAGCTCATCGGGGAGGGTCGGCAACGCGTGAGTGATGCCCCTGGTGTTGCAAGCGTTCATAGGCTACGGTAACCGCTTATCATCAGGCGGGCCGTATGCTTGTTTGCTGACAATGTTGTATAAAAAAAAAACTATAGCTCAGTGGTACTGGAAGTGCCCCACGCCACGGCGTAGATCGTGAGTACGAATCTTGCAATGAGTTTGAGCTTTTTGTGAAGGATACCATATTCAGAAGCACCTACCTACTGGTGTGTTCCGGCAGTGGCACTTGTGAGCCAGTGCCTTCTAGGTTTTATAAAAGTCGGCACGGTAGTCATATAAAATTAGGTGAACTGCC
Source organism: Tetheella fluctuosa (assembly GCA_951216915.1). Lineage (NCBI taxonomy): Eukaryota > Metazoa > Arthropoda > Insecta > Lepidoptera > Drepanidae > Tetheella > Tetheella fluctuosa. Next base: position 13,948,824 of record OX578215.1, on the reverse strand, counting down.
TGCCTACTTGTATGCCGCCTGAGAAAAAAAAAAGCCTAACGTTCTTCTATTTTCTTTGGGTAGTGGTTCACCTACCTAACAAAACTGGCGGATTGGCAGTTTCCCTATATCGACGTAGGCAAAATCTTGATGTTGAAGACCCTAATCTTGGTGATCAGAATAATACAAAAGCTAAAAAAATATAAAATATAATAAAATTAGGTAATATCTTCCAAAATTACACATAAATTAATGAAAAAAATGTAACCTTTCCTTATTTTGTGATAAATGTTGCGGGAGTTATTGTTTCCAATTGCTTGATACCGTCTTTGGAGATTAATTTAACTTGAAAATTCGGAAGGTTCACGAACAACCTCTCATGGACCTCATGAACGCACATTTTTAATACAGCATACGCCTCTTCTTGTGTTAAAGCTGAAAGAAATAAATCTATATATATAAATAAAAATGAATCGCCGAAATGTTTGTAGGTAGGTACGCGCATAACTTCCGAACGACTGTACAAAATTGGATAATAATTTTTTTATTGTGTTTGTAATTGTCAGGACAAGGTTTGTATGAAAGAAAATGTTCGAGGAAAAGTTTTGTATGTTCCTTAAGGTCCACGGAAGGTTTTAATACTATAAAAAATATACCGGGAACGCGGGTGAAACCGCGGGGAACAGCTAGTTAAATATAAATAACTATTGTACGCATCCCCATCGGCGTGAAATGTAACTTGTTTCACTTACCTAACACAATAATTACTAAGCTCCCATTACTTACAGCGCAATGTAATACCAAAAACCTTGCTCATAGAAAGAACCCCTATATGTATAACTGTGAAAACATCAAAATTTTCGAATAATCACACTGACGGACAAGATACACTACTCACTATAGTCCTTGATGATATTAATATAGTTGAAGGTGATATGTATCTACATAATGTCTGTAAGGGATCTATTTAAAAATAATATGTATATTTAACAGTAGGTATACTTGAAATATATATATCTGCGTAACTCTTCATAGATAATATATGTTATTTATATATCGGACACATAATATGTAGTAAACTTAATAAATATTTAAAAAACAATATCGGTAGTTCTCAGTACAATTTGGTATCATGAATAATGAAAAAAATCTTACGACGAACTACAAAATAAAGTAGATAGATAAACATGCAATATAAAAACTTACTAAATTTATAGTATCTATCCAAGATGCTCAAACTGAGTAGTCCTCCAAACCCATGAACTGCAAACGGCACCTTCACGCAAGAAGCCAAGAAATCCATCGTGTAAAGTTGCCCACCTTCTATAGGATCGAATCCAGCTAACAACATGTTCACCATTGATGGATTCTATGAGACAAAACATAAGTGAATCATTTTTTTTATCCTTATGTAATTTTCTGAGCACGAGTGTTCAAACTTCATCATCATCGTCAGTATTTGTCTTATTATACCACTAAAGTGACAAACAAGCATACGGCCCGCCTGATCGTAAGCGGTTACCGTAACTTACTGATGCTTGCAGCACCAGGGATACTCCCACTTTGCCAAACCTAATTAAATCATCTACTGCTAGTACCTAAATCTTTCCTAAAGCATACCTTAAACCACTGCCTTCCTTATCCACATGCATACGTAGCAGTAGAATTTCCCTATCTGCACTAAGGTACCGTACGTGATCTCCACCTCAAGAATTGCTTCTTCTAGTTACCGGTCCGGGAACAAATGTGACCATCCTACTGTCACTTTAAAATACTAACGTTTAGAGTTATGTCTTCTGACAGAACTGTCTTAGTTTATGCCTTGCAGTTCTTCCAGTAATTGTCACGAGATAGCAGAGAAAAAGAAAATCTGAGATTGCCTTTTCACCCTATTTGTCTATGAGATTAAATTACCCCCAGGCTTAACGATCATCTATTAATTGTCGTCGAGTAAGCGAGATAGATAAATTGTCGTGGTCTCGGAAGCTCGGGAGGGAATCGAGAGTAAACGAGAGCCATTAGTCGGGACTCGCTTCTTGTAGGCTCAAGTAAGGGTTCTATTCTTGACTAATCAATGTTACTATGTATCCATGTATTTATTTCAACCTACTACAATACGTTTATAACTAACGCGTTATGCTCAATTTGATTAGTGAATGTAGTTAAACTTATCATAGGTTTAGTCTATCTACTAATATTATAAATGTTAAAGTTTGTATGTTTGCGACTCAATCACGGAATGGATTTGGATGAAACTTGGCACATAGATAGATTATACCCTAGAATACCATATAGGCTACTTTTTATTTCGGGAAAACATAAGATCCTTCGGGAACGCGGGTGAAACCGTGGGGCATATTTGTCTCGAAAATGTTGAAAAAAATAATACAGTGTATTTCGTTTAGCAATTTCATTTCGACAAATTAGTAATACGTGACAGAATCACATAAAATTAAAAACAATATACAAACTAATTTAAAAACCTCAAGCGTGAAAACAAATTGTATAGTAAGTATATACTTACAAAACAGTAAATAAAAGAATAAGTCTAAACTGTAGCTACTAACACCATGATGATTACCAGTTTCGTTCTTACAAAGAAGTTAAATAAAATCGTTTCGAAGTAATTAGCACGGATATTATACATGCATGTGAAGGAAAGTGTTACAGAAACGTAATAATTAGTTTAAAAAAGAGAGTATTATACATTGTAACCCTGCAATTCAAGCCTTTGAATTGCAAAATTAATAATAACATCGATGTCATTATAAAGATTATAATAGGGCAGCAAGAATATATCAGTAAAGACCATCTTTGTTTCAATAGTATAGAGATAAAGATTGTTTCTTAATTTTAACAGCTGTAGCCCAAAAACATTGCTGATGAGTGTAAGATAACTGCAATTTTTTATTACACAAGCTTCCACCCCGCGGTTCACCCGCGTTCCCAAGGGATTTCATGTTTTCCCGGGATAAAAAGTAGCCTATAGCCTTCCTCGATAAATGAGCTATCCAACACTAAAATAAAGCATAGCGATATATCGCTCAAAGAGCAGCTCAGCTGGGGAAGTACCTCCGCCTTACAGAATACCGCACCCAAATAACTTGTACTTGTGTTCCTGCGCGTGAGTAAGGTCGCCAGAGCTCATTGGGGAGGGGGAAAGAGTCGGCAACGCGTGAGTGATACCCCTGGTGTTGCAAGCGTTCATAGGCTACGGTAACAGCTTACCATCAGGCGGGCCGTATGCTTGTTTGCCGACAATGTTGTATAAAAAAATGCAATTATCAATAAGTTTGTGTTTGACAACAACCTCACCATAGTAAGTGATGATGTGTCCGAACTTAAGCACTCAAAGCCTAGCAGAGAGGGGAAGATACTTACACCACTCTTCAAGGATTCAGCCAAGCTCTTCCTAGTAAAATGAACAGCTGCAGCTGTATGTAATTGGTACCCATTTTTCATTCTATACAGTTGTATATTCTTGGCTATGAACTGTGCAAATTGTCCAGCATCACCCGGGTCTCCAATCACACCTAATATTAGATCTTCTGATACTTCGTGGAGTTTTTGTTCATCTAAATTGAATGTTCGTAAGTTTATAACCAGTTCGATTTTATTTTTCGATTCTGTTTATTAACAGATTCTGCTTTAAAATATGAGAGGTAGAGTCGGTAGTGCTGCATCATTATAATAGTTATGCCATAGTTCAGAATTCATATCATTGGTAATGTCTATAATAAGCCTAGACTGTATAATAAATGTATTATGATTTAGAATTATTTGTAAGTCTATAGACTTACAGATTAATTTTGTAAGTAGATGGTAGAACCACTAGAGTCTCCCGGTTTCCGTAAGCAAGCAAAATGTGGGATGGAGCCCATGGACTGACAACTTAAAAAGGTAGCCGGACTGGGCTGCGAGTGGCGGAAACAGTGGCGCGCTTTGGGAGAGGCCTATGTTCAGCAGTGGACCGAAAAAGACTGATGATGATGGTAGAACCACAAAGTAATGTTAAAACCCCTACCATTCTTCAAAACAATAATACTCTGTGTATTTGTCTGGTCAGCAGCGATCATGGCGAAGTCCTTGCATTGAATCCCTAAAAGACATTGTAAGTAAATACTAGAACCCATCCTATAAAGATTTCTAGTAAATTAATAATAAATAAAAATTATCTTTAAAAATAATAACAAAAAAACCTTGAGTGTGACAAATATATAGGATATGATGACAAGTGCTTTTTTAATTCCTTTTTGTCTATTTATGGACGTAAAAAAAAGTATTCCTAGGTAACATGATGCGGCAAAATTTAAGAAAAAATCATATAGGTCTTCACAAGCACTTATAAATAGCTTGACTCTAACGCACGGTTCGGAAGGTTGCTTTTGCTGAGAAGAGCAGGCAGTAAACTCAACAATTATTCGTTTCAGAACCAACATAGATTTATTACATAAGTTTGTCTAGTCTCACTGACAATATTTAGGTACGAGTTACACAATGATGAGTGACGGAAGTCATTTTATATTCTCATGGCCCACTCTTAACCTGCACACAGGTAGGTTTATTGAAACAAAAGTATTTAAAAAAAGTAGTAGCAGTGCTACAAAATAAAAGTAAAATATAATTACAATATAATAGAGCAATAAACGTAAATGAAAGACAAACAATTTATTAAGAAATGTAACCGGTCTTCATTCGTTTGAGAATCCTATTGATCTGAAGTCTACGTCGATTATAATAATTATAATTTTTGTTAGAAAAATACAATATTTTTTATTCCATTTAGTACATTCGATATAAAAAAGTAGTACCACAGCGTAATTACATACAGTGGACTATCGCGTTTGAAGTCACGCGAAATGCCGTTTTATATAGGCATTCGTAATTGCTCCATTGTGTCCCAAGCGAGTGTGTGTATGGCAGCTTGGGCTCGCTACCGCCCCTCTCTCATCCCGCATGCCCCGCATGATTGCTCTGTCTAGACGTGTCCATTGGCCGACTGTAAGAGTTACATAGACTGTGGTAGTACATAATACTTATCCAATGAAATTGTTATGCAACCGGTTGAAAAATAATAAAGTTTAATGTTATATATTTATTCGTGTCGTGTACTTATGTAAGTAATTTTTAAATTTAATTATTTAGGTTTGTACACACACACCTAAAGTTTATATCCTGTTACTTTGAGAAAAATATGGTCCAAGAATTGGTCCTAACTAAACTATAATAGCTGAGTATATATACGTACCTTATAATAACTTGAAAATAAATACCATTTTGATTATGAAATAAACTCACAGAAGGTATCAAAGATTACATAAACGAAGTTTTCTCGGTAAATTAAAAAAAAAACATCAGACTTATTGAGATCATAAGCATTTGGTGTTTGTAAATTGATTCAGACTTTATTTTATACCCTTAGAATAAATAAAATTGATATTCATCCATTATAAGAGAAATGAATTACGTACCTAATTAGCTTTTTGCTATGGGTAATGTATCTGTGTTTCGAGTTAGAATCGGCTTAAGTAGGTACCTATGTGCCCTAGTGTCCAATTTATATCATTCATATTTTCCTCAAATCTCTTAATAAATGCATGAGTTTAATAAAACGCAAGGTCTAAAACAACAAGTAAAAGCAATAATAAATTACATTCGAAAACCTGTCGGTAAAACCGTCACAAGAACGGTAACAAGTGGGGTCACAGACCTGTGCAATAATTGAAAGTAAAGATCGAAAGCAAAGCAAGCAAAACAAAGGTGATGTGCTAAAATTGACATGTGGGCTGCAACGACGTAACCAACTAGTTGAGTGTAACCTTTCTCAAATATCCGCATATTACAATTACTGAGGTGTGGCCTGTGGGACACTGCTTTGACACCTGTTGAGGAAATCGAAATCGTTCACTTCCCAAGATTTCAATTTTCTAAATAGCCACTTGCTAAAATACCCATTCCCATCAAGTATACTTACAAAAAATACTTCTTCCTCTGACAGTTACAGGAGATATGCTTTCAGCTAATGATTTACCCACATAGACAGGTAATAGCTGGGTATTTTTTTTGCTAGAGAAGTTTCAACTATGAACTGTTCAACAAAGTTTCTTGTCGGGATTATTGCAGAGAGTATTATATATTGCACTATAAGTTATGCTTGATCTACTAATCTTCAGAGCCATAATAGCAAGCGGCCTCAATTTCAATTAATTATTCTGGATTTGGAAGCAAACCTTTTTACTGTCAAATCCAGGAAATCAGAAAGCGTTAATTTAGCGTGAACTAAATTTGCGCAGCAGATACTCCGAGAGCACTACAAATAACCCGTATTAGTATGATCCAAAGAACAATTGGAACCATCGCGAATGTTCTAGAATTTGTGCACGGTCAGTGTTGCACCCTGGGAGTCTCCCATGGCACCACAGCCTCTTGTGACATCCCGTTGTACTAGGTACTATTGTTTATGTACAGTTTAACCTTATCTTACTCGTGCGAATCGTTGAGTATAGTCTTTATTGGGTTAAGCAACTGTTATCGTATTCATTACTGCTAGTTTAAATAGGTGTTAAAGATTATCTAAGTAAGTCTTGTTGTGATAAAAAATGTGCGATCGAATATAATCATGGCAGGAAAATTACACAATGATTTTCAGGGAAGTTAGAAATGATGCTTGGTGCCTTGGATCATTTAAAATATTTGAAGTTAATAATTACGACTAACGAATCGAAACCAAAGACTAAGTACTAACTCCAATGTGGAAAAATTTAATTATTCATATTTAAGTATTATAAACTAGCTGTTCCCCGCGGTTTTACCCACGTTCCCGGTGTAATTTTTTTTTCATACAAACCTCCGGACAATAACGAACACAAAAAAAGAATCGCATTTGGTGCAGTCGTTCGGAAGTTATGCGCGTACAAACATTTTGGCGATCCATTTTTATTGATATAGATAGAATTGTAATATCAGCATTGGAAGACATTAATAATTTTTTTGAACAGTGAATTTCACGATTATTATTTGCAAGACACTCGTAGGTATAGCTTTCCTAAAAAGTACTTCCTGACTTGCTACCTTCCACATCTAGGCTTTCGATTTCACTTGGAGTCTTCCTGCCACTTACTCATCAAGATTGTAGGGTCCATAAAAGGCAATTACTACACTAATCAGAATGAATCATACCGGTTTGAGTACATTTTACATTGGACAATAGTGGATATTTTGCTCTATCGAATAAACCAAAATCTTTCAAATAGTTTTAATACTTCAGTAAAAAATATATTGTAACGTATGTGTTGCACACTTACAAATTCTAGATCTTCATAAGATGACAAATAAAATAACAAACTGAGTTGAAGTGTGACAGTGACAAAAATATAAATCAGTGCAAAGTGTAAAAGTGACAGAATGCCGGACACAATATCCTTGTCAGCTAGTGTCAGTTTGGGTCTACTCGCTGGCATCGTGTCTGGAGTGTGCTACCTCGTCGCCAATGGACTGACATGGCCCAAGTAAGTGTATACCAATTCTTATTCTTAGTATATTTTAATTTAGATTTTATCGTGATTAGAATGGACATATTCCTTCTATTATTCGTTTATTGGCAGTAACAGCAACTCTTCCCGAAATAATGATACTTACCTACCTAAGAAAAGAGCTAAATATAATTCGTCTGGATTTTAAAAACCTACATTTAGCAGCCTATTCAACCATAAACCTAAAGAAACAAACGTAGCGGGAAAACAATACCTCCTTGTTAACTTTTTAATTACCTATCTACCGCATCTATACAAAACGCAACTTACTTTAAGTCACAGTACTCGTAGCGACATCTATCAATAAACCCGTGAACCATTTTTACTTATTGCATTCTAACAAAACTATCCTTTAAAGTAGTTATAATAATGTTGTACAGATGGCATTAAAATCTATAAAAAATGGTTTTGCATTAAATTATATTCGCATTGAGATAATTAATAAAGCATTTGATCATACCAATACTTTACTGACCTAAATTAAACTAAACGTAGGTGTGATGAACAAATTATTTAATTATCTATCTGATAAAAAGATACCTATCACCCTACATTATAATATAATGCATAATTTCGTCATATCCGTTGTGAACAACGGGTTTTGATGAAAAGAGACAAAAAATTGTGACATCATCCGTAACCCAGATAAATGCGCCACTATATTTTTTACTCAATTATTTGATCTATCGTTTCGGTCACGTTTGATGCCGTTATTTAATAGACATTCGATAAATTAGATGGGTACAGTTGTGAATCGTACGAAAAACCCTAGAGCATGCATTTGTGACACCTGTAAATAATGGATTAATCACGGAAACGGCTAATATTCCGATGTGACATTTACTAAAGTATGCCTAAAAAAATACGAAACCTTCTGTGAAAGTCCTATCAAAATTGGATTAGTAATTTCCGTGATATGACCATTATTAATAGTTGTCAAAAATGGATTCTCTCGGCGGCCGCCTCTCATGTGCAACTGCCGGAACACACCGGCTGGTGCTTGGCGATACCACTTCAGCAGTTGGCAGTTTTTTTTAAATTATTTATACACATAATAAGTTCTATAACATCGCCAAACTGCTAAGGCAGGTAGGCGTAGTGCTCATTACAAATGTTTTCAATTTTATTAGGTATATCCTAGGTTCCTCCTACCTATAGGTACTATGAGAGTAGTAGATGTAAGAGCACGTTATTGCACTAATAATTGCACTAATAAAGAAATTATAGTGACCATGTTTGTGTTTCACGGTAGACCGAATGCCTGTAATTTCGGCATGTGTCACAGAGTATACGGGATCTTTTTCCTTTATAAGCCTTTGCCCCGCCGTTTCACTCGCGATCCAAGAATAAAAAGTAGCCTATTCCATTCTCCATACCATAGGCTATCTATCATTCACCCCTGCAAGTATTGCCAGTGACTAAAAAATCATCCTGTATATTGATTGTTTGTTTGTTTATCGTCAAATTACAAGTTATGAAGGGACGCTGACTGACCCTGACTCTGATATTGCGAAAAAGCAAGTCTGTCTTGAAATAAATTAGCTACAAATGTAGTAAAAGGTAAGTTCCGCTGAGAAACCTTGTTTGAGCAGATCCGGCTTTAAACTTAATTTAACATTTCTTATTAGATACAAGGATGATCTTTATCACTCGTTTAGGGTTAATGGAATGTTCATTGTTGGATGGGTTACTCTGTTATCTTGAAATTTGTTAATCATGAATTCCTTTCCCTACACTATTATCCAAACTAATATTATTAATGCGAATGTTTCACGCCTAAACCGCTGAACCGATCGCGATGAAAGGTACGCAGATAGATAGGACGCGGGGGAAACCGCGGGGCCCAGTTAGAAATTATAGTAGTAGTGATAGAACAACATTTGTGGGACAGACGGAGTTATAGGCTGTCCTACCAACGGAATTTCATAATCTGATATATGGACAATTGCTTTATGAAGCTACCTATGCCTGTAACAATGGTCCTCAGTAAAATGAGCTTACGTTTAGCTTCAAACTCATTCTGGAATGAACGAAGACACAAATTTAAATTCTGAACGTTATGTATTCTTTTTTTGAATTTGTCTCTAAATTCAGAGAGCTATTTCGGTCATGTTCGGCCTAATTATTATCAGCTCTCCAAAGCATTACTAAATTAAGGTATAAATCGTGGTTTTTTTTTTAAAGGTATAAATACTGATTAGTCTGTACAATAGCGTATTGCATTCATTTATTAACCAAGGGGTGTTTTTGAATTAGGAATGCACGAAGCATATCGCCGCCTGTCGGTGGCCGTCATTCACTCATTCAGTCAGTTTGCGGTGATGGTTCGTTTGAAACGCGATTTCGGATACGTTCCATGGTTACCGTGTTCGATATTTAATATTTATTTTAGTGCGGTGTGTTTTAGTGTAGTGTTTTTTTTTGCACCATTTAAAAAGGGATCGGTTTTTGAAGGTACCTACTTATTTATGTTGTCAATATTTTTTTGTATTTTTTTTTTATTGGTATCTACTAAAGGTAAACCTACTGAAATAAATTTTAATAGTCGCAATTGAGATGTAATTACAAACAACAGTTTAAGTTCATATTTTTAACTAAGTTTACGTTACGTTCTGTCTTTTATGCTTCAATTTAAAATAGTAGGCAAGTACCTACATTTTATTTTATTTTACAAGTGTAAGTATTTCATGAAAAAATACAAAATAACAAATATGTGTGGCACTCGGGGACTGCCGCGGTAAAGCTAAGTATTATAAGCTAGGCAGTTTTTTTTATTTTTATTAATAGATACCTATACACCTATATACCTTCTCACAAACAGCATACACACACATAACGTTATGTATTAACGTGTATGTATATGTGTGTGGGAGGTGTTAGGTTTTTTCGTTACGAAAAAAATTCTTGATTCGGTCGCCGCGCTCAAACCCCGAAGCAATACAATAGCTTAACAAACCCCGAAGCCCGCGATAAAAGCTATACAATAGCTTAATAAATAGACATTTAAATTATGTCCTAAAAGACTTAGGATGTTTATAAAAATTAGGATATGGTGAAATTTACACTTAACAATAACTACGAAACGGTCACAAAAGGTATGCAATTACCAACACGTAATCGCTATCAACGGATTTTGCAACGGACACTTCCTATTTTATGTTTTGGAACTACTCGAACTAAAAACACTATGAACTCTGTGTCCAATTTGTACTAAACCTCAGTCGTTCAGTGACAAAGTATCATTAACTGGAAAGCAGATGACAAAATAAAACGCTGTCGTTTCATGACGTCACTATCCAATTGCAGTGTTTAACTGAATATGGGTTATACTCAATTTGGTCGGTTGTCAACTTATTTTGGCGCACCAAATGCTCGCCGTTGCGGTTCGGTGCGCGCGTTTGCGGTGGGAGCGCGACTCGTCCAACAGTCTTCGAAATTTAAATTGTGTTTTATTTTTAAATACTATTTCTTTTTGCCCATTATAACTACCAGCCAGATGTTTCCATGTAAAAAATATGCTGTCATATTTATTTACTTTTATCAATATTTACCAAACTAATAAACTTCCAATGGAACCTACTGACTGGCTTTCCGGAAGGACTATAGACACGCTCACAGGAAGCGTAGGATCGGGATTCGAATATTAAATACTTGTCTATAGTAATAATAAGATGGTAGATGATGATCTATACGTTTTATTCCAACTTAAAAAAAACTGATTAATTTTACAACTTATAATTGAATTATGAGCTTCTAGCATTGTCTACCGAATTCTTGAACTACTTATCACTTATAAGTAATTAAAAAATACCTATAACAATTTCCCTAATCCGTTTAAAAGTCTCTTCGCTATTAATGTTTTTCAAATCTCAGATGAAAAGATGTTTTTTCCTGACCGTACCAATTACTTACCTACTTGGTATTCAAAGCAGGTAGATCCGCACACCATATTTGGTCACGAATTGCTTGATGTGACGGAACTGGCGGTTCCTGAACGTACGGTTGATAAACTCCAATCTATGTATGTTCACATTATAGGTAGGTAACCTAACGCCTGACAACCATAAATTGGTAGACATAAGAGATAACCTATTTAAAAAAGTGACGTTTCAAAAATAAAGATCACTCTTATCACTTATCACTCCATAATGTATTTTAAACTAAAAAACGTTAGATCACTTGACGGTTTCACGAGTTCCCGAGAGAAAAGTATAGTTTACCTAATTATATACCAATTTTGATGAAAATTCGTTCTGCCATTCGTGTACACTACACTACACACTCAAACTTTCATATTTATAATATTAGTTGTATTGGATAGTAAGTAGGATTGTAGGATATATTACCCAAGTTAGCCTATGTTCAGAGTTGCAAACATTATTAAGTCTTGATAAAGTTAAATTTCTAATTAAAAGTAATACTCGAAAGTGAAAGAAGCTTACTAAAAACGCGCCTAGATATAATGAAATGCAATATTATATGCAAGGCTATAGCTATGAGGTTATTGTAGGCGCTCACATAAACACATGTACTAGTTAGTAGGTATGAGCTTGGTGCGAGTCTTTCTCACGACGAGAAGGTTTTAGATTAATTAACACGGGCCTAGGATGGAAATGCGTCACTTCTCAAATAAAAAAGAATGAATAAAATATTCTTTTGGACTCAAATTCAGTAACCATCCTTTTTGCTTCGCCGTAGTCGGATAAAAAGAGTTAGGTTGAATGTATCATATACATCAGGAACAAACAACTAAAACTAGCTAAAAAGCATATCTATTTTATTACAGATTGATTATAGGCTATTTGGTGGGAACTTCTAAAGCGACGACGTTGCGTTTCTGTTACTTATTTAAAAAAAAAGTATTAATACCATCCACCAAAATATAAAAGTAAAGGCTGTATAGACAACGACTCTTGCCTATTTTTTTGGGATCGAAAACTCCTCAAATTGGTATACTACACATATTATCTCACGATCACTGAAAAGCCACTTGGAAATTTTGGCGATTTAATTGACGTTCTATGCCACCGCAGCCATTTAAATTTAATAAGTTTTTTTTCCAATATAACTAAGATAAGCAGATTATTATTTATTAAAACAAACATTATAATTAAAAACTATTTATCCACGTCCTCCTATTTCTTCGTCCCTTTAGCTTTTGCTGTTGGTGGGGTAACCTTCCCAGGGGGCGTGACCTTACCAGGCGGTGTAACCTTACCAGGGGGTGTGACCTTTCCAGGGGGTGTAGTCTTCCCCGGACTCAGCGTTCCTATTGTCATGAACTTATTCACCTTAGATTTGAGGTCCTGGTACAATCGGTTCTCATGGTTCAGCTGAGGGTAGATTGATAAACGTCTGTCACTCTCCTGGGGGAAAATTATACAAACCCAATGAGGATAAGCTTTTGGTGAAGGTATCTTCAGGATTAATTGGTGATAAGATACTTTTTAGCATGTTCTCACTTAGTTTCCAAGTAAACGTTTGCTAAGAAACCTGATCCGTAAATGTGTAGGTACTGGTCTTATTGGCTAACTTAGTGGTAGAAACATCGGATGGCACAGCAGTCGTTGGTTTGAATCCTACAATGAGCTTGAGCTTTCGGTGAAGGAAAACATTGTGAGGAAACCAAAGCTGTAGTTGAGTAGGTATTTTGTCTGACAGCACTTGAGAGCCAGTTGCGTTCTAGGCTTTATAATGCACGGTAACATAATTTATAATAATAATAAAAATAAAAAAGTGTTGAGAATAAGGATAAGAGTGTGGTGTGTATGAGGGTTTAATAAATAAATAATAAATAAATATTCTGGGACATTATTCCTAACACACGGCCATCTGACCCCAAACTAAGCAGAGCTTGTACTATGGAAGCCAGATAACTGATATACTACATATTTGTAAATACATACATATATAGATAATTACACCCAGACACAGGACAAACAGACATATTCATGCACACAAATGTTTGTCCTGAGTGGGAATCGAACCCACGACCTGCGGCGTGATAGATAGGGTATCTTATCAACCACGCCAACCGGACCGTCTGAATTTTTCAAAATGGCGGAAGAAAATTGACGCTATAAACATCGCAATAAAAATACCATAGTGATGTTAATCAGGTACCTAATAAACTAGTTATATGATACTCTATATAATGATTAATTACATTTTTAATGTTACAACCAAGGATGATACAATACTTATTACGTATTTATGTACTAGTTTCTGCTACGCGGTTTTATCAGTACTTACACTCTATTTTATTTCATATCTCTGATACCTATGGGAGCCAGTTTTTATACTACATAGGTGGCAAACAAGCTTACGGCCCACCTGATAGTAAGTGGTTACCGAAGCCTCTAGATAGACGCTAATAACACTACGGGCAAAGAAAATACAATTTCATATTTTCCCTGCCAGGGGTATCACTCACGCGTTGCCAACCTTGAGACATGAAGTTGTTAAGTCTCCTGTGCCTGTAATTTCACCGGCTCCCATACCCTCCTAACCGAAACACAGTACCTAATACAAGTGCACTACTATTTCACGGTAGAAATAGATATGGTGGTAGTACTTCCCCGGGCACTGCACTATGAGTTCTATTACCTACAGTTTCAAATTAATTTGCAATACTTGGAGTTCTATCCACATCCTAATGGTCCGCAGTTGGAACGTCCGACTGAATAGTTGTGTGGACGATCGAGGCGACTCGAGGAAATTATGAATTTTGTAACTACCTACTACATAATTTTTTATCATAATGCCTACCTGAAGCACTGTACATACATTGAATAAAACATATAATATCATTTATCAGACAGCCTTGTATTATTAACAGGGCTGGTTTATTTATAGTCATGTATTTTATTAATAGACAATCGTAAATAAAAGTTGTTTACCTGCCTTATAACAATGATATAGTAAGTCTTCTTATGTTCAAATAAGTCTGTGGCGTATGCGTATGTAGGCATGTTGAAGAGGCCTTTAAGAGCACCGCCCTCATCACATAAATCGAAGTATGTAAATATACCCAGCTTGCATTTATTACGTATGTATTCAAGCATGATCCGCACTGGACATTTAGGGTTGACAAGTAATGTCTTCTCGACAGATAAGTCCAATTCTGTTGTAGATGTTATGCGAATGCTGGATAGTTCTGGCACGTCCCTATATGAAACGAAGATAAACATTGTTCTTCTTCTTCTTCTTCTTGATAGAATGGCGACTGAAGCCAATAGCACAATTCCGCCAATGTCACGTTAAAGATAAACGAAGGGGATTCTTTTACAAGAAAATTTTGTTAGTGTTGATAGGAGGAGGAATTTGTTCAATCTCGTTTTGTGCAGTTTTTGTCGTTTCTCTAGGTCCTTCAAAAATTCCTGTCATTTTTGACAGTAAATTTTTTTTTATTTGTCTAGTCTCAATGTTCTCTCTATATTTGGTGTTAGTTGAAAGAGGATGAATTCAAAATATTTCTTATAAAATAATATATTAAATAATACGACATCTTTCATATTTTAATTCTCTCTCCAGGCATGTAAGATTACTTATATAACATAATAATATACTTCTTACATTTTATGTTATTCTTATATCCTACTCTTTAATATTATTTTCGAAAGTAACTTTATCCGATACCTTTTCACGCCTACACCGCTGAACCGATTGCGGTGAAATTTGGCAGCCCTATGATATGGAGAGGGACATAGGCTACTTTTTTCTCGGAAACGCGGGTGAAACCGCCGGGTACAGCTAGATCCATGTAAAACCACATTGGAGCATTATTTCATGAATAGTTTATTCGTTCCTGTTGCTTATTTATATTAATTAGATTGTCAGACTTTACCTACTTATAACCATTTAACCTATGCAAATTATTACAATTCTATTGCAGGTATTTAATTAATACATTTAGAGCTACCTATTATCACACTAAAAGAAACCACCGCGAAATGAAAATCTATTTGGTTTCTGTACCCAAAGGGTCAGTTGGGGGGTATGGGGTTCTTCAATGAGAAGGGATTTTCAGAAAAGCAACCAAAAACCACAAAAATTATATTATAGTTGTAAGAATCATTTTGTATAATTTTTTTGATAGGAACATTTTTATTGGAGACGTATGTCTTGGGTCGTATATAGGTTAACTACTTAAACCATTGGTTTATCTATCACATTATTTAAACTTTGACAAGCTATAACTTTTTGGGGCACATGTAGAGTTCGCGTCACGAAAGAAATCCCGTAGAATTAATGAAAATCGTTCTTATTTCTTCTGCGATAGAGGTGGTTTCGGGATTTCTTTGGTGGCGCGAACTCTAGTACAGAGTTCTGTCATTTTCAGAAATGTCAGTCATTCTGTCGTTATTAAGCTATTGTATAGCTTTTATCGCGGGCTTCGGGCTTTGAGCGCGGCGACCGAATCAAGAAATTTCATAACGAATAAATTCCGTAACGAAAAACCTAACACCTCCCACACACACATACATACACGTTAATTTTAAACGTTTGAATTTATATCAAAGAAAAAAAAAAAAGCCTAAATAAAAAATAAATAAATAATTATAATTGCATAAGTTGATAAAAAATGCTAAGCAATAGCTTTACCGCGGCTTTTCCTTATCCTGTATTTCAGAATCCACAGCAAACGTGCTATGTATGACCCCTAAACAATGACTCGAAAGCTAAGCTCGACTCTATAGTATAATTAAATCACTTTATATGCATTTGGAACATAAATAATGCATCTTATTTACCCACTTAACTCTATTAAAACGTTTTTGTATGTATTTGAATATAATTTTTTATTGGTAGGTACTCACATTTTTTTTACTTTGTATAGGCTTGTGTTTGACTACAATCTCACTATGGTAAGTGATGATGTGGCCGAAGGTGGTAAGCACACAAAGCCTAGAAGGAACTGGCTCTCAAGTGCAGCTGCCGGAACACACCATTAGGTGTTTGGAGACAGATTTTCAACTTGAGGGTGGTAGCCAGCCAGGCGGGTACTACAAAGTACCCTACCACCGTGCTATGGTTTCCTCACGATGTTTTCCTTCACCGAAAGCTCAAGCTCATTGTAGGATTCGAACCCACGACCTTCGCCGCGGCGTCCGACGTCACTACCACTGAGCTATCATCGCCTTAAAACAACTAAGTTTGTTAATTCTTGGTATTACAACCCCACATGATGGTGGGGTTGGCTTTTATTACGTCTGCTTCGTCCATTGTAGCTGCTGTGAAGTTAGTCTTTTTTTCGCCATTTTAATTAATCTTCAAACTAGCTTTCGCCCCGTGGATTTACCCGCGTTCCCTAGGTATCTTGTGTTTTTCCGGGATAAAAAGTAGCCTATGTTCTTCTCCATACCATAGGCTATCAGCATACTAAGTTTCATCGCGATCGGTTCAGCGGTTTAAGCGTGAAAAGGTAACAAACAAACAAACTCACTTTCGCATTTATTATTAAGTTAGGATTAGGATTAGGATAAAAAAAAACGATTTGATAATCTGTAAGTTTCATAAAAATATTTATTATTATTTTTTAGAAACTTTTCTACCAACTTGTACCAAATTCCAATATCAGGCAAGTGCGAGATATTTGTGCATGTGATGGTTCTGTACAATAATAATGCGCGGCGTTTAGTAGCTATGCCAAAGCGAATTAAATATAATCTAATAACTGGAATAATATTCAGCTCAAAGATAACAATTATTTTATTTTGTATCCAACACAATCTAATTTGATAGATAAATAGGCTTTATTTGTGGAACAAAACAAATAATCCTCTACGTCCCGCCACACGGGCATACAAAATATATGTCAAATACATATTAGTCAATGAAATTTATTCTGATTCTAAGCAATAAAATCTGTAGGTATATTGTATAAAAAGGAAAACGTGACTGACTGACTGATCTATCAACGCAACGCACAGCTGAAACCACTGGTCCGATCGGGCTAAAAGGCATACAGATAGCTATTATGATATAGGCATCCGCTAAGAAAGGATTTTTGAAAATGCCACCCCTAAGGAGGTAATATAGGGGTAAGCTAGTAAAAATAACAATGTAAAATCCCATTCTTCCTACCAATATTTTAAATGTGAACGTTTGTGACTGTTGTAGCATCACATCACTACAAACACCGGCACATCACTTGGTCGGCCATTACTCAAGACCGGAACATAACCTTACTTTTTATCACGTCTCTTGTCAATGTGGTTACGCGTGAGTGAAATACTTTTATTTTTAAATAATTTAAGAATCAGACCAGCGACCAGAACATTTAATCTTACTCGTAAACACTGGTCCTTCGAGCCGGATTTCTTATAAACTGGATGACTTGAATTGATCTCAGTGCGTGGCACAATCGTATGGTAGGTATTATATGAACGGCGATCGACCGACGCTATGATGAGATTGTATTTTTTCTCTTTTAATCTATTTTTTCTTAATGAAAAATATGAACGGCAGAAGGTATGAATCTCCAGTGACTCAATTTCGCATAAACAGCTTTATGAATTTGGATGAAACTTGGCACATAGATAGATGGAATAGCATATAAGGTACTTTTGATCGCGGGAAAACATATCCCTCGCTAGATGACGTGAACGCGGGTGAATCCGCAGGGTAGTAGCAAGTAGATATTTTTACATCCCTCAAAAACTGTTCAACTTGAAAACCTAACTATATTTTTCCTGTGCTACCTCATCGGTTTTATCATTATGTTATGGAACCCTAAAAAAAATATGATTTGATAAATCGATGCTAAGTAAATATTTGTTTCTTAAACAAGTTGAACTGTTATCAATTTCTCACAACTCCCAAATATTATAAACTGTGTAAACAAATTAAGCTAGACATGTGTTGGGGTTCCGCCTATAGTATAGACTCTTTACTATGTATGTATAGAAAACTAGCTTCCACCCCGCGATTTCACCCGCGTTCCTGAGGATCTTATATTTTCCCGGGATAAAAGCCTATATATAGCCTTCCTCGATAAATAGGCTATCCAACACTAAAATATTTTTTCAATTCGAACCAGTAGTTCCTGAGATTAGCGCGTTTAACCAAACAAACTCTTCAGTTTTATAATATTAGTATAGAAGTATAGATTCCCGTGCCATGATGTTGGTACGCGATAAACTACGAAACTACTTATCCGATCTTAACGTATTTTTTTTTCAAAACGTGTGATTTCTTCCAACTTAAAATATAGGATCATTGAACTATTACCTATAGAATGAAGGATTTCAAACATCGCTTGCTCGGAATCTAAGCCAAAAATTTGCTATGTGTGCGAAAGATAGGATAGTTTTTATCCCGTTTTTTTTAAGATAGAATAGATTATCATTACCGCAAACAAACCAGCGGGCTTCCTCATAAAGTAAAGCTTGCAGCATCCAACAGATCAAGATTTATTTATTTAATAAGATGGTGAAATATTATATCTTCCCTCTGCCCCAACTGGGGCACATAGAAGTTAAGTGGTTATTTACGGAACCATTTTGGAACCTCGTCCTACAATGTTTGTAATAGATAAGTTTACGAAAACATGACCTATATTGATAGGTACAAACGAACGAACAAACACAGATAGCGCGTCGTATTTATATACAATGTTGAGTGCATCTTATCTTCTTCTTATATACTGGGTGAATTTGTTATCACTGGCAATACTTGCAAGGGTGGAAGTACTCATCAAAATGAACAACTTTTATAATGGGACTAACTGTGAAATCATGAAAAAATGATCAGCTGTTCCATACAAAAGTTCAATACCTACTCGACCAAAATGTATGAAGCAACCGTATTATTTTACTCGATATCAGAGTTGGCCCTATAATAAAAGTTGTTCACATTGATGAGTACTTCCACCCCTGCAAGTATTGCCAGTGATAACAAAATCACCCTGTATAAAAATGAATGGTAAAATGAGTTGCTAAGCGCAAGATTCGAGTACGGATGGACCCAGGAAAGTTCTTATGAAGAGAAAAATTGGAAAAGTTGCCTGGGAAAATTTAAAATTCGGAAAATACTGAAATACCTAATAGCGTTAGAACAGTATATGGAAAGTGAATACAAAGAAAATATAAATCAAAGATATCGCACCAGGCGGGTCGAACAGGGTAAATATGTGATACCGTCTGTAAGGAACTATTATAGTAAAAGAACCAGGCAATACTTAGGTAGTTTTAAACAAAATAGATATTATGAGAGATACATCTGTAGAAATATGCAAACCTACACAAAAAAAAGACTGAAAGAATACTTGTTATGTAACTAAATAACTCAAGTCTCTTATATACTAAATTCAATTGTTATCGTATTGTTTAAGTAAATGGTATAAGTTGTAAAAGAGCGCCATTATCGCCAACAAATTGTTGTACAGTTTGGCGATTTTTGTATAAAAAAAAAACACGTTTCCTTCCGTAACAGTTGTCAAAGGGCGACCACTTCGTTTTTCATCCCTCAAAGTTAGTCGACCGCGCTGAAATTCGTTTACTAGTGTTACACGGTTGCTTTAGAAGGGCCTTCATCAATAAATGACATTTGAAGTCTATCATACGATTCGTCCGGTTTAAGACTACATTTGAAATCAGTGACTCCTCTATCTACGTAAATAATCATCGCTTGAAAATGTTCCCGACGCAGATCCATTTTTCATTGAGATACGATAGACTATTTAGTAATCTGTGACCATAGTTCAAATTAGCTCGTAAAAAATATGGGGGGAAATTTGTAATTGGAATGTTTGTATTTTAACTTATAAATAATCGTGTTTTCAAAATAATTTATAACTAGCCAGTGTCACATACTTAAAAACTTTTTTCTTAAAACTTACTGCGTGGCCTAATATGTACCTCCTCATCATCCTCTTGGAAAGGTCGGGTATACTCTTCGACGAGGAAAGTGGCCAGGCTATGCTGGAGTCGTATCGCCTAAAACCCCGCGGTGGCTACTCTCTGCGCTGTAGAGGGGTTGGCCTTGTAACATTATGTTACTCTTCCTATCAGTAGATTACCCACACTCTATTTTTGGTAAAAAAAAAAAATGTAGAGACATGCTGGTTCAACAGATAGATTTAGAAAATCCTCAATGGTGTTTCAATCTCTAGTATTAATAGCAATATTTCACTAAACGCTCATCATCTCATCACTCTATTGTACTTAATTCAATCGAACTCTATCTAAAGGTCATAAAGCCGAACACAGCGCGCGCCCGCCCTTGACCGCAAAACAGTTGCGCTCACTCGTGTTTCCCAACTAGAATCTAACCAAAACGATTCATATTTCATAAGAGAATTGCAACAACAACCGCATTGCAACCACCGGCGCCATTAGCGGAGCCGCTCCGGTACTGGACGCTTGCGCTATCAAGTATATTGTCGTATCATATAGTTTATTTACTTACATTTCTCCGCCGAAACGCGGCTGAAATAGACGCATTTTTGAGTAACAATAAAACCGGAATTCAATAAACCTTTTTAGCTGGAAGAGTTTGGTATAAACACTGAAAGAAAGCAATGATACATTAGATTTTGTAAAGCTGAATACATTTTCTTTTAAGTGAAATGTGTCCATTATAGAGAATAATAATAATCTGGAAGAAAGAAAGTGCATTGTAAAGAAATGCATAAAAACGGATGACCTCATCAATCATATTTATAGATCACTGTTGACTGTTTCCTGAAACGGGATGTGAAAGAAGAACGATGACGTTTTCAGGAGTATCAAGTGTCATGACGTTTGGAGTAGCGGCTTGGCCACCACCAGGTCCTTTACCCGCCTCCTTCCAGTTCCACCACCAGGGTTCCAACTTCGCCGTGTTCTTGATACTCTTCGCTCTTTGCATGATGGAGGTAGTCGTCCTGAGGATAATTACGGAGGAGCAGGCGAGGGAGCAAGGATCTAGGAGTGTGACTTCAATGTGGTTCGACCTGGATGATGAATGAAGTGAAGTAAAGTAAACAAAGTGCTACAGTGTGTTAGATATATTGAGTGTATCGAAATAGAGTTAATTGTAAATATGTAGAACGTAAGTAAATAAAAAATAAATAAAAATCCAGACTTTCACAAATCCTTGGATGTAAAAAAAGGTAGTCGTACTTTTAAAACGGTGAACTGTGGTCTTACCACAAACTTTAAATCCGATTCAACACAGCTTATTGTTTTTGTGTCTTAGGTAAAGCTAAAAGTTGGTGATGTAGGTCCTAACCTAAATCATGATGATAAATAATACTAGTCAAGTAAGTCACTATACATTTTCTCTGATTTGCCTCTCAATTAACTCAATCATTTTACAACCTTGAAAATAAAATTGATGTCCAAGTAACTACCTAAGTATCTAACAATCCTAACTATATAATATTATAAATGCGAATGTGAGTTTGTTTGGGGGTATTTGGGGTGTTTGTACCTCTGGGGACAGCTAGTACCTTACAAATGAAATTCATCTGAAGCATACATATTTTGAGGAACAAATAGATATTGCGATTTAAGAGGACTATCCATTCAAGCTATATCTCAAGAATAGTATACAATTTTTATAATTATTTCAACTAGGTATATGCATAAATACAAATAACTTCGCTCACGTGAACACACGTTACACTTAATAAAATGAAATTAAATATAATTATTCATTCAAATAGGCCTTCACAAGTACTTATGAATAATCAGACTCTAACGCACGGTTCGGAAGGTTGCTTTTACTGAGAAGAGCCGGCAAGAAACTCAGCAATTACTCTTTTCAAAACAAACTTAGATTTATTACATAAGATGTATATTGCATGAGCGAATACTGTAATAAATTAGTAAATGCGATGTGAAATGACGCCGGTTGGCGTGGTTGGTAAGACACCCTATCTACCACGCCGCAGGGTACGATTCCCACTCAGGACAAAGATTTGTGTGCATGAACATGTCTGTTTGTCCTGTGTCTGGGTGTAATTATCTATATATGTATGTATTTACAAAAGAAAAGTAGTATATCAGTTATCTGGCTTCCATAGCACAAGCTCTGCTTAGTTTGGGGTCAGATGGCCGTGTGTTAGGAATAATGTCCCAGAATATTATTTACTTTTTGACGCAAGGTTGGTTTCCATTATTACTGTTGAATTTAAATATAATTGATAATATATTTAAATTATATTTTAAATGCATTTAGAGTTCTATTCTACATATTCATTTGGGTTCAAAATGATTGTCCTTGTCAAGTTTGTAAGATTCTAAGTAGAAAAACAGTTTTTTGTTGGGTATATTTGCCCCTTAGTTGTCCGAAAGTCATCTTTAGTTATTATGAAATGCAAATGAACTGTCTGTTTGTACCAACGCTTTTACCTAACTCGAAACTCATGTTTTCTTCTTGGCGGAAAAGTCTCATGTCATTAATGCAAAAAACCGGCCAAGACTCGAAGGATTCCAATAATAATAAAATTAACTAAATTTTATGTGGTTCGGTAACTCATTTTTACTGTATTTTTTTATGTCAGAAGGCTGACAAGCAGTCAGGCACTGTCGTCCACCTTACAGTAAGTGGCTACCGTCGCCTATGAAGCAATACCAGGGGGATTGTCCATGTGTTGCCGACCTTTATAAAGCCTAGAAGGCAACTGGCTCTTGTGTTCAAGCACCGGAACACACCAGTTTGTTCTTTTTTAGTTCCTGCTTACAATCTACATTATGAAAGAATAAGAATAAGAATCATTTATTTGCTAGAGACATGGTATAAAGATGTTATATTATAAATGTAGGTAGCACATCATGTTTCGTCGTTGAATCGATGTTTTCAGTATTTATTGTTTTATAGACATTACAAATTTCTAACTAAGTAGTCGTTAGTAAAAACTGTCAACTTTGACCTCCGTGAAGATAAAAAAGAATTAAAATAAAAACAAAATTAAGAAACTTTGCCTAGTTGTAATTCTTAAACTGTAAAAAATTCAGGCTTCTATGTAGTTTTATACCCAACGAAGTTATAGGGGAGTCGAAAATGGCCTGAACTGCTTCGAGAAAAGGATGCGGCACGAAAGCGCCAAAAAACAGCAAGGCCGTGCGTGCCGCTTTTTTGCTCGACTTGGCGGGGGCACTGCCGTGCACCCAGATATATTTGTACTCTACTCATTGAGCTCTAGAGAATGACACTATACATATATGCCATGGTATTTACGTTTTTCCTTCTCTTTCATGTTTGAAAATTAATTTAACTGAATTGTCAAAGAAAAAATGCTGCCAGTCTGCAGGAAACCTTGCCCATCGGCCGCAGCGGTAGCTTTTAGGATTTTTTAAATATTATAATTAGTTACTTCGTTTTGCCCTTAAAATCCTTAAAAACATGATAATTGAAAAACCTTGAATATTTAGGAGTACAAACTTTGTACTAAATTAGATACTCATTGATAGATAGTCTACTTATTGTGATTTAACTTATTAAAACTATTATCATTAACTTACAAGGCAGATTACAAATAATATAACGAGGAAGCTATCAAATTGTTATTTGTTTTAAAATGATACCAGCATATCTATTAAGTAATAAAAAATAACAGAGATTGTAGCATTGATTGTGCTTCTTTAGATTAGCGTAACTGTATTATTTTATCATGAATATGTAGAAGGGGGCCCATTAGGAGGTCCATTATTAGGCATTATATTATAAAGTATCTCGACTTTTTTTTACCCGACTGCCCCAGAAGGAGGTTTTTTTTTTTATTTGGTACGCTCTGTACCCTACACGCCTTGATGGTTTTTTTATACACTGTCGGCAAACAAACATAGGACCCGCCTGATGGTAAGCGGTTACCGTAGCCTATGAACGCTTGCAACACCAGGGGCATCACTCACGCGTTGCCGATCCTTCCACCCTCCCCGAAGAGCTCTGGCGACTTTACTCACGCGCAGGAACACAACTATAAGTTATTTGGCTGCGGTATTCTGTAAGGTGGAGGTACTTCCCCAGTCGAGCTGCTCTTTGAGCGACATATCGCTATGCTCTACCTCTCTTTCATATATCGTTTGATTTGTCTTAATTATATTATTGATATAAAAATAATAGGTAATAAAATCAACTGGTCCATACATGTTGGTTAAGAAGGTATTGAACTAAAACTTTACTGTCTCCAAAAACCTACCGGTGTGTTCTGAACTTGAGAGCCAGTTCCTTGTATGCCTTGTGTGCTTACCATCTTCGGCCACATTGTCACTTACCACAGTGAGATTGTGGTCAAACACAAGCCTATACAATGTAAAATGAAAAAGGTCTGGAGCAGCTGATTTTTTTCGCGCTTACAGAGTTGGTCTTAATTATAAATAGCTCTGTATAATATACTAGCTTTTCAGCACGGTTTCCCCCGCGTTCCTGGGATAAAATATAGCCCATGTTACTCGCTAATAATATAGCTTTCCATAGGTGAAAGAACATACAAAAATACAAATCTATCCTCTTTATAATATTAGTACCATAGATAAATATTTACTGAAATTTAATACCTTATGCGGGTGAAATCGCGGGGCGGAAAGAAAGGAATAAACTGTGAAACAAATAGCATATAAACTTCACACACGTATCTTAAATTGAACTTACCTAAGTACATATTTTTGTTTATACATTTTAATGCTTGTTTTATGACGTAGAGACAATAAAGATATAATACCAAGTTAATGTTTTTTTTTTATCCAAAATCAATGTTCTGTTTAGATTTAATTGTTATTTTTCGTATTGTACATTTTGCTGTTTTTGAAAAAATATAGCTAATAGTCAGATTATAAAAAATATATAAAAAAATGTACATAACCTTGCTGAGTTTCTTGCCGGTTCTTCTCAGTTGAAGGCTGATTTCCGAACCGGTGGTAACTTCAGTAAATTCGACCTTCATAAGTGCCCTCCTAGGGCCTAAACTAAATAAATGGCTATGACTTTTAAATTTGATTTTAAAAATAAAATCTTGAAAAAAGAGTTTTATTTTCTGTTTTTTAGACCAATCATTCTAATATTCGGTTGGCTCGCGAATGGGACGCACGTCCCAAAACTACCTACAAAAAAAATAGTATTCCAGCCATCGCGAGTGAACTTGAATATGTTAGGATGTTTGTGACTCAATCACGCATAAACTGCTGAATGCAGTTCAATGAAACTTGGCACATAGATAGATCAAATAGTGTACTTTTATGCCAGAAAAACATGAGGGGAATGTGGGTAAAACAACGGGGCAAAAACTAGTATAAATAAAATGCTACACTAGAGATGATAAAATAAAACATAATGCTTATCTTAAGCATGTTATATAGCTTATCTAGGATTCAAATTAATCGGTCATTCATTAAAAAACCTTATCTCTATTCAGATTAAGCTGCAATCGCAAAAATACCTTCGATTATGATACAGTTATTACTTTTCTAATATGGTAGTCGAAAACATATCATGTTTTTCTAGTTTATATTTTATACTAGCTGTTCCTTGTGTCTTCACCCGCATTCTCAGGATAAAAATAAAAATATCGTATGTACAAAGAACTGTGATTAAAATAAATTGAACGCATATTTTATTCATATTGATTTAAAATGATTAGGTAGTGTTCAAGCTTCTCTTCGACTCTCATTTGAGAAGAAAAATATTGATGAAATTATATTGTTTAAGATACTCTGTGATAATACAAAGACAATATAGACTGCAGAGAAAAGTCTTCAAAACTGCGGTAAGCCCTGCGATGATATACGGAGCAGAAAGGGCTGTCAAGAAAAAACATGACCAAAACAACACACAAAGAATGAAAATGCCATAATCTGCAGCAGGAGTGATAAAGCTTAAAGTTGTTCCCATACTATATTAGATGGTTTACGGTCGTATACGGTGGTTTGGGTACGTGATGGTGACACAGCATCGCCACCCCTGGCCCTTGATCAGCGTTGAGCGAAATTGTCTTTTGGCGCTCTTAGGTTGACCCTCTCACATCATATATAATTTATTTCAGTTTATAAATAACTAGGTAGCTTCCGCCCCGCTGTATCACCCGCGATCCCTTTATTATTAAGTTTTCTGCGCAATTTTATTAGTTTTTCTTTCCGTAAGAACCTTCTACAAATGGTAAAGTCGTTCTCAAGTTATGGTGTGACCAAGGGAAATTGGGATTCATTATTATATATTAATAATAGATATAGGTACCTAGATAATTAACTACTTACTATCTTTTTCAATAATAAAATTTTCAAACTAAATAAATAACTAAATCTTATTAAATAATAAGTTTCACTCAAAATGCGCCATCAACTTTTTATTTTTCGCTCGATATTATTTTTCGCATCTGTCATTTTGGTGCCCATGGCCAACTGGCGCCTAGAGCGATCGCTCCTCTCGCTCTACTCGCTTCAGGGCCGGCGCTGACAAAAAGAATGGTGTAAGGAAAGCCTTGACCATTTGGAAAAAAGAAAGGCGGGGGACGGCTGCCTACCACGTGGTAGCTCGTCTACAACTGACCTGCTATTATCCCAAGATATACTTACTTACTAACTTGGCGCCTAAGAAAGAGGGAGGGCTGACCCAAGTATATACAAAAGGAATTTTGAAAATAATATACTTACGAGAAACAAAAGTAAACCGGACTAAAAAGTCACAAAATTGCTATTATAAGTAATAATAAAATGAATTAGTGAGTCTCGACCTTCACCCCACTGTTTATACAGTCTATGTTCATTTATTACCCAACTCTTGGCAGTTACCTAACGCGTAAAAATTAGCAGATAGCAACAAATTCGCGAATAATTTGCGAGTGATTTAAAAAAGTGAGTACCTACCTATGTATTTATTCTCGACAAAAGAACTTGCGTTTTATGAAAAAAAAACAATCATTAAAAAAACTGATCCGTTTGACTGCAATAGGAAAATATCAGACATGCATTTATTTAAGCAAAGTCAACAACAACAGGATGTTTTGTTCTAGAATCGATCACTTCTACTGAATGTGGAAAAGTGGAAAGTGACTTCCGCTGGCAACAATATTTGTAATTAGGCATTCAATAACGGACCGGTTGACGTGGTGGTAAGATGGTGTCACGCCATAGGTCTTGGGTTCGATTCCCAACCAGGACAAACATTTATGTGCTAGAAAACAAAATAGTTTAGTACCATTTTCACTTCTGTTTGTAATCGATATTTTTTTTTTGTTTAGTAGAACTAAACAAAAATATAAAAAAAATGGGAAAGTCACTGCGAAGCATCACCGGGCTTACTCAATTTTTTTAACGCGGTGGACTTTGCTGGATCTAAAATAGTGAAAACTAAAATAAATTAACACAGAAGACAAGCGGATCCAAAATCCTGGATCCGCCACTGATGGAGGAGGTACAACAATTCTCTCTTGACAATTTTACGAATAATGGAAAAACAGATCGCTTGATCTCGCATTTTACATGTGAATGTAAATTGTGCAATGAACGCGTATGTGCCAACGGCCCGATGCAAACGAACATCTGCGACACGAATGGTTGCACGGTGAGCGCAATAAGTAGTTGTGAAAATTATCTTAACTTTGTTCATGCTATGGAGATATGAAAGGTGATGGAAATAATGGAGTTGGATTGTAAGATATAAAGGGCGTTTGTATATTGAAGGTTATTGAAGTGTATAATTGATAAAACATAAAATAGGCGTTAAAATGCTGCGCCTACCGTACATTTTTAAATGCCTCTTATAGGGTTTCTTATGTTAATTTGAATCTTACTATACTAAATGCGAATATTTATTTATACTCAATCACGCCAGAACGGCTATATTAGGTCTGGATCTGGGTGAAATTTGGCACAGAGGTGGATTATAGTCTGGAATAGCACATAAGCTACTTTTCATCCCGGGAAAAATTAACATCCCTCGGGAACGCGGGTGAACCGGCAGGGCGGAAGCTAGTGTCACATAAATCTGGCACATTTTTGTGGCGCCATCTACGATCACCTTTGCGTAAGCCATATTGCAGCAACTCTGGTTCTTGGATAGGACCAAAATAAAATTAAATCATCGTGAAGCATCCCACAATAGCGTAATATCCGCCCTGTGTTGTTTAGTGTATTATCCTCTTTGACTTCATCCACATAAGGTATATTTTTAAAATAACACTGATAGCATTAGCCCGCGTTTCACCCGCGTTCCCGGAATCTTATGTTTTCCTATAGCTTCCTCAATAAATGGGCTATCCAACACTAAAATATTTTTTTCAATTCGAACCAGTAGTTCCTGAGATTAGCGCGTTCAACCAAACTAATAAACTCTTCAGCTTTATAATATTATAGTATAGATTAGTTTCGTTTTGTAATAGGGATGATGACTTAAATAGTAGATTGTTATACAAGGAGCTAAAATGACCGATTGCGAGAAAATAAAACAATCCAATACAAGACTACCAATTTAATTTGCAATTAGAGAAAAATTATAAAGATTTCGCGCCAATGTCTTTTTTTTGTTTCTTCTGTAGCCGCAACACATTGCATGCATTCTACCAGAGATCGCAGATTTTAGTTCCATTTTCAAAATAAAATGAAGTTTTTTTTTTATGAAACAGTAATAAGTCGAGTCCTTATTCATGATTATTCTACTTATGACTAAAGACTTTTTCGTTTTTGTAGGCTCATTGTCATTTGACACACAAAAATTTTAAAAAAAAAACTTTTTCCCCTTGAGGAAGAATTGCTATTTTTTATTCGCTCTGGTACGCCGCAATGACGGCACTTTTTGAGCAAGAGGAGTGAAAAAATCTATTTAGTCCGTCAGTTAGATTACCAAAACCTTCACGTGACGTCACGGTATTGTAAATTTTTTACATACAAGTGACGTCACAAGCCCCTCCTGAACTTTGGTGCAACTTAACTTTGTAATTTTTTTATATGTTTTGATAATCTAACTGACGGACTAATTAGAATTACTTTTTTTTTACCCAGTCATCATCCCTAATAGGGATCGCGTAATTTGTTTACTCTAGCGGTAGAAATAAGAAGTATGGTGATATGGTTCCCTATTCTCCCTGCATTGCAGTATAAACTGATATAAAACCTTTTTGAGTCATGATTAATTCGTGCACTGTCCTATTTGTGTTTATGTCCAAAAAAAAATTATTTTATTTTTGTTTCTTTTTTTTCTGTACTAGGTACATTAAATTCAAATAAGTAATGTGAGTATTGTAAGTTACAGAAATCTATATTTCTGAAGACCAAACCATCAAGGTTCCATTACATTTAAATATAAACTTTTACTCTTTCACAATGACAATTTCTTACAAAAATTAACACGAACATAACATCTGGTTGGCACACCTCACAACACGGCAACATTAAACTATTTGTAATTAGGAAACGAGTTGTGTGTTGAGTAACATTTAACGAAATAAAAGAACAGAGATAAGTGTCTTTTATTTTTTATCAAAATTTAAAGTTTAAAGCTGCTTTCAGACGACACGCGCCGGTTCAATGATTTAATATATAACTATCATAACTAGCGTTCCGCCCCGCGGGTTCGCCCATGTACGTACACCAACTTTACCCCCTTAGTGGTTGAATTTGCAAAAATCCTTCCCTAGTGGATGCCTACACTGTATAAGGTATATATAATATCCTAATTCCACCATCCCCATTTTTACACCGAACTACAAGACGCCGGAAAATCTGCCACCCTTACGTTGTTTAGCAATAGCAAAGATACGGACACAAACGTTTTGCATCCACATTGCAACTTGCTCCCGGTATCTGTGTTTCCTGACTCCTACAGCCTATGTACTTTCAAGGCCAGAGTGAATAGGTTTCTTCTGGACAAGCGTGCTTACTTAGGCTTCGTATTCATCCTTCAATCGGTAGCCCAAAGCAAGCTCATCTCATGAAAAAAATGTCTAGCCCTCACGCTTAACGTGGACAGTTCCTTAGGTGCGGGAGTGCGGTCACAAGTTGACGTACCAGTGAGCACCCCTCCCGCACCGCGCACCTACCTCAGGAACGGTCGGCCCACGATGCCGGCTAGTAGCTCATGAAAGCATATAATAACATATAATTTTGTTTCAGGATCGAACCGGAGCGACGCAGGCGATGCATAACCTCAACTCAAGACGACGAAGTCTGTCTTAGGTGCGGAGGGGACAAGAGGGGAGGCGCTGTGCCCTGCATCTGCTACGAGCATAGGTAAAATTATACATTTAATCATTTTACGTCAGGTTTCTTTTTACCCTGGGAAATAGAATCACACATGGCCATCTCTCAAACTAAATTGAGCTTATACTATGGTTATAAGATAGCTTTTAAAAATCGATGATAAGTCAGTGATAGTGAAGACAAATGGGTCATGGGTTTGAATTATACAATAATCTTAAGCTTTCGGTGAAGGAAAACATCTTGAGGAAACCATAGCACAGTGGTAGGGTACTATGTAGTACCCGCCTGGCTAGCTACTATCTTCAAGTTTAACATCTTTTGCCAAGCACCTACTGGTATATTCCGGCTGTTGCATTTGAGTGCCAGCTGCCTTCTAGGCTTGATAAAGGTCTGCAACACATTCCTCCACGTCCCTCTGGTATTGCTAATGTCCATAGGCAATGGTAGACACTTACCATAAGGTGGATCATCTGCCTGCTTGTCAGTCCTCTGACGTAAAAAAAACCTAATAGCCATAGCACAGGCTCAATAATAGTAATAATAATAGTCTGGTTGTAATTATCTATATATGTAAGTATTTACAAAAGAAAAGTAGTATATCAGTTATCTGGCTTCCATAGTACAAGCTCTGCTTAGTTTGGGGTCAGATGGCCGTGTGTGAGGAATAATGTCCCAGAATATTTATTTATTTGTTTATTTATTTATCTCAGAGTGGTTAGGTCATGTCACACTGTGCATGCTACGCTATAAAGTAGCATATGAATCAGCGCGTCACGCAGTGCGGTCGTGAGCGACGCTAGCGTGTTGCGCAGAGTCTTCTAAATACGACATAAATATAGCAGCTACGATAGTTGTTACGATAGTTAAAGTTCATTTATTAAATGCTCATTCCAGGCGAGTGAAATTCGAGTCAGGCGCTTGGTTCCTGAGACAGGCGCAAAGAGCCGCCAGCCTGATGCCGTGGACGCTATCCACTGACAAGTTGGACCAGATAGGTGTGAACTCTACTTTTTACCTTCGTTCATTATTATTTACATGCAAAATTAATTGGTGGTTTCGAACGATAGACCTAAGCTATCTGAATTCAAACCAAGGGCGAATTATGAGCATACCAAGAAATACAAATTACTAGCTTTCGCTCCGCGGTTTTACTCGTGTTCCCAGAATAAAGAGTTGCCCATGTACATTCCCTTCCTTACACTATTTCTATGCAAACCACGTCGATCTGTTACTCCGTTGCTGTATCAAAGAAGGTCAAACATGCAACATTGTGAAAAAAATCAAGTAAATCCATCGATAACTATTCCAGTTTTGGGTACACAAACAAACAGAAACTGGATCTCCCACACATATTTAAATCAAATATAATTGTAGTCAACAAATACCTTATTATTTGTACTCTAAATTCCAGATGAAGAATGCGAAGGGCGCGACAGCCCAGGGTCGAGTGACCCTTCTCATGGAGAACTGCGCAGCATCAGAGAGTTCCTAGAGACGCTGTCAGCCAAGCTTGCAGGTGGGCCCCTAGAGGGCACCAGAGTCGCGCCCCTTTACGACCATCCTGCATGTAAGTAAATTTTTAAAAAGCAATTGGATAAAATAGAGAATAGGCTGCAGCCGTAGTGTAGGCGCTATAATATTCATTGAAGCTATTTATAGAATTTAGGGAGTTGCTATTCCGGGCTATTTTTAATTGTTTAGCGAAACAGGATAGAAAAAAGTACACCTACTCATTAATACAAACAATTTTACTATTGAACTAACTCTGAAAGCGCGAAGAAACATCTGTTCCATACTGTGAGTTCAGTCTTGAAAGTTTAGCGAAACAATTAAAACTAACCACGTGCTATAATATATTAAGCGATTCATGATAAAATAAAAGTTAGGTATTGATTTTTCTGATAATGTTTAATGATCGTTTTCGAAATCGGAAGTATTTTTGACCTTTTAGATTCGAAACTAAAACAGCAAATTGAACATTTTCATTCAACATCTTACTGCTGTATTTTTTAAGTGCTATTTTCAAGCTGCTCTCAACGAACATGCATGCTGTGTAACCATTAGTTTATCATGTACATAATAGCTAATAACGTGACGTAGATATGAGCATGTTCGAGCGACATCACGCGGCTCTGCGCAACACGTTGACGTCACTCACGACCGCGCTACGTGACGCGCTGATACGTAAGCCACTTTATAGCGTAGCATGCACAGTGTGACATGACCTAACCACTCTGAGATATATAAATAAATATTATTGGGCCTATGCTTTGGCTATTAGGTACAATAGACCCCTATCCACCGTGAAGTCTGATGTGCACTTATTATAAGAGAGCTGGCTTTCAGTTGCATTTGTCTAAATATATCGGTACTACCGGTAGGTGCTAGGAGGCAGATTTGCAACATGTGGATTGTAGTCAAGTAGATGCTACTTATGTATACAAAGTAGGTAGGTACCTACTCTCGTCTAAGTGTCTCTGTTACAGTACCTACTACCATTTTTATAAGTTAGCCATGTTTTATGTAACAGATGTAATTATTTTGGTAGGCGCGAAAATATTTCATCTGATATTGGTTCGTCAAACAGTGCACAAATGTTATGAGCAAGACAGCACGAGATATTTTTCAAGTGCAACTCTCGGAACACACCGGTAGGTGCTTGGGGAGACTTTCTTGGTATAGCTTAGCCAAAGCACGTGCTTTTTAATGTTTTTTTTAACTTGGTTTGAGTAACTTCTTTTAAAATGCTATGATAAAATATATAGCATGTTTTTTTGCACCGGGTGATTTATTTTCAACTTTTATTAGATAAGTAATTGAACGGTTTAATTTATTGTGGGTTTTTTGCTTTGTAATGGTATGGCATTTTTTATTTATTTTAAGCATTTTACCTTTGGTTTAAATTGCTTGTTGCGCATGAGAGATATGTTGCTATTGAAACACTGCAGGCGGTGATTATAATAGTAATGATTTTAATAAAACGCCTACCTATATACAGCATGTTACTGTATGCTTTATAATTTTTGTTGGCGCTTTTATTGTTTATAGTCTATTGTGTAAGCTTAATTAGCTAAGGTACAGTCATTTT
Organism: Tetheella fluctuosa; assembly: GCA_951216915.1. Taxonomy (NCBI): domain Eukaryota; kingdom Metazoa; phylum Arthropoda; class Insecta; order Lepidoptera; family Drepanidae; genus Tetheella; species Tetheella fluctuosa. Next base: position 13,915,108 of record OX578215.1, on the reverse strand, counting down.
TAATAATTATCGGCTCATCGTGAAAACATTTTATTTTGTTCGTTTGGCGCCCAATGTCAAAATACATAATATAAAATTCCAATCAGCGTGTGGTCGTAATTCTTCTCCAAAACGGCTTGACTGCTTTTGTTGTTTTTTATGTACACCTGGATGGTGCATAGGTCCTTGTTCGGGAAGTCTTGCCTCCACAACTTCCGTCATGGTATTCATGCGAGTAGCTCGTGGGTCTCACTTCCATTTTACCGGTAAAATAGTTACCGGAGCTGTTATAGTCACGGGCAATTAAATCTGCCATATTATCATTAAATTTGTTAGAAATATTTTATTACAGTAATTTTATTTAAACTCAGGTCATCAAACGTTTTCTTATGTTAAAAGTATTAATTAATTTTCATCAGTAACTTAGTAATGTATTTTTTGCAATATATTTTAAAAACGAAAAGAATATGTTGCTAATTGGCTTTTTTGTTACAACCTCATTGGTTTAAGTCATTCACCTCGCCTTCCATTTTTAAAACTATGTACAATCAGTTACACAAGTATTATAGAAAAGGTTTTTATCGCTCCGCAAATTAGCCGCGATTCAGGGGGATGGAAAATTGATGTAACGCTCCATTACAAGGAGTGTAGAGCGAAAGGGCTTTTACAACCTAGGTACTTACGTTGACAAAAAATTTCCAAGTTTAATATTTAGGGTACAACTTTTCCTCCAGGTACCGTTCGTTCTTTCTATAGTCTTATGGAGTAATGTAATGAGAAATCTATGAATTATGGCATATTATAATTTAAAATAAACATCTACATAAATAATAACTAAGCATTGTCTTAATGGATGTACTTGCACTTTGGATTCTGTAAAGATTTTTTTGCTCTAACTTACGAGCGTCTTTTGTGATGGCTTTTTTCCATTTGACGTCATCAATTATACGCAATTGTACATCAATTTGTTTTTTTAACACTAAGGAACTACATCTAGCTTTATTTTTAGCTTTTTTTTAAATTTCTAGATATCTTTCCATACACCTAGGTACTAGCAAGAGGATCAAAGTAGGTATCAGAGCCATAAAGTAGTAGGTCTCAAACTAAAAAAAAAGTAATTAACAACAAGGATTTACAACAACAGAAACACAAACTTAAAAAAAAAAAAAAGATTTTTTCCTCGAAACTACCACCACTGCTGATGGACAAGGTTCCCAACAGGCTGGCAACGATTCCTCGTTGTATGGCCAAGCTGGAAATGGAAAAACTCCCTTCCCGTCAGTATCCCAAAGTCTCGTTGAGATGATGATAAAATTGAGTAAATCTGCGAGGGTCGGCCCCCACGGACTCATGGTTTAAAAAAAATATTTTAAAGCTTAGACATTTTAATGTACAGTCAGCGGCAAAAGTATCTTGGCACTTTAGTACCGTGTCACATTACACAATTCATAATTTTCAAACAAACTGTCAATAGATTATTATGAAAGGGTACTAAAATGCCAAGCTACTTTTGCCGCTGACTGTACTTACCTACTGCATAAAATTTTAGTCAAAAAACTAAATTGAAATCGATTAATAAGTTCTGTTATCACTCACATCTGCATAACTACTTTTTAAAATTCCGTAATGACATAAGAAACCCTTGCTTATGAGTTAAAGCAAGTCAAACGTAGGTTTTAAATATATTCGTCACTTTCTAATGTCATAGAACAAAAAGAGACGCGGCTATTTCAAACCTAGACTTGTTTTAAACCATCTCACGTAATGAACTTACAGTTACAACATATCCGTCTGTCTATCCCTGATATTTAATTTGGAGACGATAAGATGTCTTATAGAGGTAAAACTTTGCATTTATACATATTTTTATCGCCTACAGAATTTTGTAATTTTTTGCTAAATTGTGTTTAAATCGGTTTTGAATACAAAAGTCCTTCTTAAACATATTTTTATTCTTCTTTAAAAGGAAAATTAAAAGAGCACCTATTTAGAGGAATTTAGTAACTTAAGTAATAATAGGTTATGATTATCGATACTAATATAATATAGGAGTATAGTTTTTTTGTTTGTTTGTTTGTTTAAAGACGTTAATCTCTGGAACTACCAGTCGGACTGGAAAAAATATTTTTGCATTTGATAGTCCAATTCTTGAGGAAGGTTATAGGCTTTTCATCCCAGGAATGCAGGTGAACAATAGTCAATATATAAATATTATTACGTAAATGAACGCAACGACTACAAACTGTGTCAGTAGTTTAGCGATTAACAAAAATTTATCAAGTTAATTAACAAACAAAAAACACCGGTCAAGTACGAGTCGCACTCGTGCGCCGAGGGTTCCGTAACTGCCCATTATACCGCCAAAATATTTTCTTTTATTTTCTTTCACGCAATAGCACAATTTTATTTATTTACCTTGTTTGCGGTAGGTGCCAATTAAGCTAGACCTCTTTCTACTTTTTTATTTTTTGGATTTTTTCCTTTATTTGTGCTGTAAGACCTTGCTTTTAACCAAAATTGACAATTCTAGGTCAACCGGAAGTACCCTATAGGTTTTGGGTCGAAAACCTATATGATAGTTCGCGTTGACTTAGAATCACGAAATGTAAATGAAAAATTCCGAAAAATAAAAAATGTTGAAAATTAAGGTAAATTATGGTACTTCCAAGTTTTCGCTAAAATCTATATTTGCCCATATCTTTTTATCAGGACCTTGATTTTTTTACACCTAATAGGGACTATGCTATTTTACTGAATAAAAAGAAAAAAAAAGGAAGAGTAACAGACATTCCAGTAGCTACACTGTAAAACCCTTTTGTTCCCCAGTTTTAACCACTTCGTCCCAAGACTGAGGACATTGACGTCAAATGATAAAAAAAATCGAAATAATTAATTATTTCTTGAAGCATTAACATATTTTGAGATTTATTTAGGAAAAACTATAAAAACTAAAACTATTTCGGTCAAATATGTTGAAATTTGAACACCAAATCTGTTGATTTATCTTTTTTTTGGCATAGGTATAATGCAGTTTATTAAAATAGCGCATTAACATGTGTAAAGTAAACTCCTAAATATGCGTCTATTCATACGAATGGTGACCTAATATGAACCTTCATTAATTATAATAATGTAATCAGTGTAATAATAATTATAATGAATTCACAATATTTCCGTATGGCTGCGCCTGCGCTGACCGACCGGGCTAGGGCTGTCAAATAATTGCATTCACATTAGATAAAACTTATTTTAGTTCATCCATAATATTGTTAGTAAATCGCGAGGGATACTGTAAAGTAATTGCTTAGCATGGGTAAAATACAGGATGATTTTTTTGTCACTGGCCATACTTGCAGGGGTGGAAGTACTCATCAATATGATCAACTTTTATCATGGGACTAACTCTCGAGATCACAAAAAAATATCAGCTGTCCATACAAAAGTTCAATACCTACTCGACCAAAATGTATGAAGGAACTAGGCTTTGTGTGATGTTCACCTTCGGTCACGTAATCACTTCTGTGAGAATTGTGTTAACACAAACCTACCAAACTGAGAAAAACGAAAATAGGAAGATACGGTACAGATTTTTGCACATGCGAAATATTGTTTATTCGATCGCGCTACACTCTGACGTAGGTACATCTTTCTGTTACTATACTAGCCTTCCGCCCCGCGGTTTCACTCGCGGACCGCTAATTTACCACCTTAATGATTGAATTTTCAAAAATCCTTCCTTAGTGCTCATCTACAGTGTCAGCCCCAGGAGTTTGAGCTGTGCGCAAGTCATTAATACTATACTATATAGAAAAATATAGATATATTCTCCTTTAATTTATAAGATAATCATATAGGATTACAAATATGTGGTGTGGCAACCCTAGGTCCGATCCGCGGGCCGCATCCGTCACGCATCATTGCCGGCATTTAGCATAGTAGTAAATAGCGAATACTGATTATAATTGGTCGGTCCTTGACTCCGAACATCTCTTGGAATAACTCTAACTCTCTTCCATTAAACAACTCTCGATGAAATTACATATTCGTGTATAAACACCAACGTGTATTCATATGTTTTGATATTTTTTGGGATTGATTTTATTAGGTAGAAATATTTCTAATATTTATGTAACGAAAATCAAAATTTGGTCTCAATAATTTTTTCATCGAAAATAAACCTTAAATCATATTTATATCAAGGATTATAATAGTTTAATTACATATTTACAATTAAAGTAAAAAATACAAACTATGATATATAGAAAACACCCTCAAAGCCCTCGCTGCTGTCGATAGGCAAGGTTCCCAACAGGCTGGCAGCGTTCCCTTTTTGGATGGCCAAGCTTATGCGTTGGCGGAAAAAACTCCCAGCCCGTCGGTCTCCCGAAGCCTCCAAGAGCTTGGATTCAAATTAAATTGTTTCAATCTATATTCTAAACTATAAGATCTATACAGAGTGATTTTTTTGTCACTGGCAATACTTGCAGGGGTGGATATACTCATCAATATTAACAACTTTCAGTATGGGACCAACTCTGATATCGCGTAAAATAAAACAGTTGATTCATATATTTTGGTCGAGTAGGTTGTTCGAATTGATGAGTACTTCCACCCCTGCAAGTATTGCCAGCAACTAAAAAATCACCTATATAAAAGAGTAACTGGCCGACAGACTGACATATCAACGATGCATGTGGGTTTCTTTGACACACTAAGGAAGGATTTTTGAAAATTCCACCCCCAAGGAGATAAAATAGGGGTTCGCGGGTGAAACCGCGGGGCGGAAGTGAAACTTAGTCCCTCCTTCATAATACATGTAATGCGTTTCCGACAATTGCATGCATTAGGCCCAATTATGAAACAATTGTAATTTTCATTAGATGTAATTATCTTAATGATTTACTGTGAAGGTACATAGTTCAGGAGCAATTACCTTGAAAGCATTGTACCTAATAATTATGAGTAGTACTAGTGACGTATGTTGTCTCGAAGGTCGTGGGTTGAAATCCTACAATGAGCTGCTTTCAGTGACGGAATGCATAGCACGGTGGTAGTGTTCTTCGAACTTATTTTACTGTACAAATTCTACCACAAGGTAGCCAGCTAGGTGGGAACTACAAAGTACCCTACCACAGTGCTATGGTTTCCTCATGATGTTTTTATTCACTGAAAGTTCAAGCTCATTGTATAATTCCAACCCACGACCTTGGCCGTGGCATCCGACGTCACTACCAATGAACTATCATCGCTTCCTACACTAAATTATTTCCCATTTTTAATAAATATATTTAGATCCTACAGTTTGTTAGTAAATCACTGTGGTGGTTGAATTAATTTTAATGAAATTTCGCAAACAAATAGTTCGTGCCCTGAAATAAAATATGTAATAAATATTATTCCGCAAAAATATTAGATCCCTGGGGAACTCGGGAATAACCGCTGGGGCAAATTCTAATACAAAATATCTATATATGTAGAAAAAATATCTATATGTATGTATAATAAACCTTGTAAATGACCGTAAATGGCATTGTAATAATACTCTGTCGCTAACACTCATAATTTATATCGTTTACACACCGGGACAATAAAAGGGTATAATCTATAATTAAATTCTATTTTTTTGATCATGGAGTCTCAAAACAGCTCTTGAAACAGAGCTATACAACCACACATTATAATCGCAGTAGAGTTCATCCCCATACCTTGAAGTTATTTTTTAGAAACTGTGCGGTTTACATGAATTTATCTTCCGTGACCACTTGGGTGGTGCAATGAACTCCCCTCAGAGGTATTAGGAATAGGAATTTAATTTGGGGTTCTTTAAAAAATTGGGTAAAAAAAATTACGGGGTCGTTGACTCCGGTGTTGCAGGTGACCATTTTAATATCAGATGGGTATACTAGCCGCTGCATGTCTGCCAATTTATTGCCATCCATTGCCATTAAAATAAATATTTATAATCGTTTGTAACTCAAAGTAGCGCTACTTTTTCCAGTATTTTAATGACGCCTATGTTCAGATAATATTTATCATATTTTTAAAGTGGTAGAGTGCCTCCACTAGAACATAAATAATCATATACTTTAACTACCCGCAAGTGCTCACATAAAGCTATAAAACTGAACACCATTCCCAATAATCCCCGAGCTAGACTTCGCTTTTAATATTCAGTTTTTATTGTAGCCACCAGACCGTGGGATAGCTAAAGGTACTGGCAAAAAAAAAACTTTAATAGCCCGACGCGTATTGTTGCCAAGCGGGGGTAAAGCGAGCAATCGTTGTTTTAAGCCTTTTTCTTTGCTCGTAAGTGTATAAAAGTAGGGTCAATTTCCATGGTTTGGAATTAATAGACCAAAGATATTACCTATTTTATTTAGTAAGTACTGACTTTGCAAAATAGCAACGCAGGCTTGGTTTATTACATAATAAAATAGGTGTGCGTATAGTTTGAAATTTCTCCATACAATTTCATTCGAAAAATGCTTTTTCAGTTATTGATAATCTCGACAAAAATGTACTTTAAAAAAAAACCAACTACCTTAACGACTATCACAATCTATACTAATATTATAAGAGTTTGTTTGTTTGTTTGAACGCGCTAATCTCAGGAACTACTGGTTGAATTGAAAAAATATTATTTGTGTAGGATAGCCCATTTATCGAGGAAGGCTATAGGCTACTTTTTGTCCCGGGAAAAAGCAAGATCCCTCGGGAACGCGGGTGAAACCGCGTGGAAAAGCTAGTGAATTATAAATAAAACTATATGTAAAATTAATTTACAATATGGAAGACAGCTTCCAATATATATTTATTATTGATATTAATCATTACTTTACGTAGCGATAACCTACTTTCTACTTGTAAAAAATCTTAGAAATCAATAATGGGAAACTGATCCGTGATGGTGAAACGTGGGACTGTATTTTATCTAGGTATCAGATAAAACAAACACTTGCTCTATTGTTGTTTGATTCACTCCATATCTGATATGAATTCTTATTAACATTTATGGTTTAAGATCTTTATTTTCTCATTAGAATTCACAATGATTCACTTACTGAGAAACAATATTCACAATATAAGGTAAACAAACAGTGTACAGAAACATAGATAATTAATTATTACTTATTTAGAAGTAAACAATGAAAGGATGCGTCCTTCCATAACATGAAAAATGATACAAAGTGGGTACATTGCAAACATACTATGTAACGCTCGAACGTTGTCAAAGTACACGGATATTGAGACTACTTTTGAGGCTACTGGATGTGGCATGCACGACTACGCACTGTTTTCTAGTAAAGTTTAATTTATTAATTATCTTACTGGATTATCGTAATAATTCTCAAATATGGTAAGAGGCATTATGGGACATATTTCAGGATAGTTGGATACAAAATATCAACAATTAGTAGGCATTCTATAGTTAAAAAAAACTGTAGTGTACAATAACTTGAAAATAAAAGCCTAACATAGTACCTATAAAAGATGGCATCCCAACGGAACTTTCCGGAAAAAAGGTATTTCCATATTATGACATGATGATGCAAGTACGAAAAATCAATCTTCCTCCTCCGATCATTGGTGATGAGATATGATCTCCTGAAACTCATGATGATGGGCAAGTTAGGTGGAAATCCATCGGTCGCAAAAAAGTCTTAGCTATGTAACGTACGGGAGTAGACTGGTATCAAATGCCGTTGAATTGGGTCGCCTTGTGAGAGACAGATAATTATGTGGAGCTGATTACCAACCTTCATTAGTTGGAGAGGCACTTGAAGAAGTACTTACTACGTTTATGATTAAACCTAGGTATATATATACAGGGTGATTTTCAAATGGTATGTTATCCCGAAAAGAGATTGTTGGACAACTTTTCTTGTGGGACCGACTTGATCAGAGCAACTTTATTTTTCACTCCACCATACAAATCAGCTGAGCACTCGGCCCGAAATGTACTGAGATGAGAAAAATAAAGTTGCTCTGATCAAGTTGGTCTTACAGTGAATGTTGTTCAAAATGATGTCCCCAACAATTCCTTTTCGGGATAATATATAATTTGAAAATCATCCAGTATATGTATAACAAAGTCGTGTTAGTTACACTATTTATATCTCAAGAACAGCTTGCTTGACCGATTTTTACGATGTTTGGTTTTTCTCCACCCCGAATAGCAGAATAACTAACTTTTTTCATACCTGGAACGTGGGTAACAGCTAGATTGTCATAAATTATTATAAGGAATTAAAATTTTAGGAGCCTTATTTAATTTCAACTCCCCCTGCTTTTTTGCATTAGTCGTTTCGGTCCGGTCTGTTACGAGTAAAAACGATAGAGTTTTTTTATAGTTTTGGTACTGATGCCTAGAAAAGTGTTATTATTGAAGTAATATTAAATCCATCATTCAAAAATATTCGGATGAAAACTATATGTAGAGATAAAAATAAATGATGAAATAATCTAAGAGTTTAATAAGATCCAAACAAATTTTCAAATAAGCACGAATACAAAATGACCTCAAACTCAAATCTAGTGAGACAATTTGTGCATTATGGCGAAACGAAATTTTTAAATCCAGATACTTATGTGGTTTAAGTCATAAATGACTTGCGTTATTTATAAAAATACTAACTTCCCTCACCGTTTCTCTCGCATTTCCGAGGGATCTGATGTTTCCTGGGATAAAAAGTATTATATGTGTTAATTCATAACATATTTTATCTGTTTGCCAAATTTCATCCAAATTTTTACATTAACCTACTCAGTCATTTACCCGCTTCGTGCCCGCGGCGCACTTCTATAAAGAGCTTATTGCCGGCTCTCAGCAAAAACAACCATCCGCACCGTGCATTAGAGTCTGACTTTCAGAAATTCATAAGTGCTTGTGATGGCTTATTTGAATGAAAAATATTTTCTTTTCATTTCATATGACAAGCAATTTTTTGTAACACAGAAATTAATACAAATATAGAGCGCCCGAACCATAAGTACACATGTTAATCGGTACAAGCTTTTATAAAAAGTTATGAATCCACTTTTAAACGTCCAAAATTCATGACTTATACCACTCGATCTATGACCAACATACCGAGTTACCGGCACATTGCGCACACGCAACGAGGTGCCATTCATTATGGCAAAGTACAGAAGGGAACCTCATTACACTTAGCTGTCACTACTCACTCACCATTCAAAACAGGTGATGTAAAAGTGATGAACCGTTGATGAAACCATTGAGAAACAATCACGTATGGGTCATTATCTATTTACTGACCTTTTGATATGGTTACGAAATCTACACCAAGTGAAGAGGTAACCGAAGCACTTATTTTTTAAACTCTATGTTTCTCGGTTCTATTGTTTTTGTGTTCATCAAAAGTTGAGTAACCATCATTTAATGATGATATTTATTTACAATTTTTACAAATAAAATAAAGAATAATTCATATATTTTCAGTGTGTTATAGGAAAAGATAAATGTGAAATTATCTTAGTTATAATGTATTGCTCAAATTATTACGATCTCTTTTGTTACTTAATTGTTTCGATTTATTTTTTTATTGGAATCTTATTATAAATTTAAAATATGAAAAAAAAATAATGTGTAAAAATACCACTACAGAAACTAAACTGAATAAGTGGCCTTGACTTTGATTTTATACTTTTTTTCAATAGAATTAATTAAAGCTATTCATTTTAACTTACCTCAAAGTTGTCGGATAAATCAATGTTATTTTTTTAATTTAATTACTGTTGTGGTCATTCAGGTTCATAAATATACCAAAGTATTTAGAACACTATTGAATATTGAACTTTTCATTGACTTATTATTATTTTTTATTGGCAATACAACTAAAACGATGCTATCAAAGCAATTTTCATTTCGTTCCACAGATAACCAATATAGCCTGTGAGAATATGAAACAATTTTATTTATAATAAAGACAGTTATTTTTAACAATAATACTACATATGTAACGGTGTTATATATTTCATTAAAGATTAATTTTATTTTCAAAGAATTCAATATTAATTGATTGAAAGTTGTCTCTAGATATGTATTTTACTAGCTTTTCCGCGCGGTTTCACTCGTGTACCCGGGATAAAATATAGCCCATGTTAATTCAAATGGTGAAAGAATTTTTTAAATCGGTCCAGTACTTTTTGAGCCAATTCGTTACAAACATACTTACATACAAATATTTCCTTTTTATAATATTAAGTACTTATAGAAGTATAGATGATAATGGAATTAAATCCTAATCCAAACTTATATTATAAATGCGAATGTGAGTTTGTTTGTTTGTTTGTTAACTTTTCACGCCTAAACCGCTGAACCGATCACAATGAAATTTGGTACACAGATAGCCTATGGTATGGAGAAGGAAACTACTTTTTTCTGGAGAACACGGGTGAAACCGCGGAGAGCTGTCCCCCGCAGTATAAAAGTATAGATGATTAGAGATGTCCCACACTGCTTACCTCGGAAGGAGTTATAGCGAGGTCGAGGATGCAGCACTCGCCCAGCTCGATTATAGATGTCCACGGAAGACTGATGATAAAGATTTTGAATTAGCAAAATTACTAAGAAAGCAATGTAACAATGGCAAGAAAGTGAAATCAAAAACTTTTGTGCATCAAACAAAACTATATTTAGGTTATAAAACGGTGAAAATTTACCTTTATGTAGACTCGTGTAACAATTAAAACCACATTGTGATAAGATTTGTGATTTACCTACTTGCACGTTTATTTAGCTATTATGTAGCTCTTATTCTATTGCTAGTTAGGTTTATAATAGTGGAGAAAAACTTTAAATTACATATACCTCATAATCTGTTGTCCGTGACCTAGAGATCACGAGATTCTACATTCATTGTAATTTTAAACAGTTGCTTTTGTGATTTATGTGTCCGAATTCAGTGCATGAGTAATTTTTACTATAAAAAAAAATGGCGACGCTAAGAGATAATAATTGATTTCTATTGCCATTTAAATTTAAAAAGTTAATCAATCAAATATAACCGACGTCTATTTATAGTGTTCTTTTTTTATGAAGGCTGCTAAGCAAGCATTGGATTGTCCAACACCAGGCAACCTGACTGTATAAGTGGTTTATTAATGAAACGTTTTTATGTCAAAAGATTGACATCTCGTCAGGTATATCTGATGCTTAGTGGGTACCTACCCTTCTAGACATTTACAATAACAAAGGAATTGGTGGCCCTGAAGAGCTCTTTTCATGCCCCTCTTGAAAAACCCCATCAATAATACCCGTAATAGTCTCGGTTCAGTAGATTTCAAGATTGCGGACAAACATTCGTAATTCTGTTATCCCTATTATAAACTAGCTGTTCCCCAGGGTTTCACATGCGTTCTTAATTAAAAGTAGCCTACGTCCCACTCCATACCATAGGCTATCTGCATACCAAATTTCATTGCAATCGATTCTGCGGTTTAGAGGTGAAAAACAAAGAAACTCACATTCGCATTTATTTTGGATACAGTTATGACATAGAGGTTATGATGTGAAAGTGTGTTTGTTGGTTTGTCCATCTTTCATGCAGCAACGGAGCAACATAATTTTCGCATAGAGATAGTTCAAGGACCGGAGAGTGACTTTTGCTACTTTTTATCTCGGGAACGCGGATGAAACCGCGGCGCAAATGCTATAGTATTTGATATTTCAGTCATAATTTTAATAAACTTCCGCATATAGTACGGTACCTACCTCAAACACGCCTCTTAATTATGTAGTCTGTAAATAACAGTACATTGACAGAAATCAGCGATTTAGATAAGGACAAGTTCTTTGCATATCTGGTTATCATGATCCTCAAGTAAGTCGCCGACTCACTCGTCACCTGTCGGATTTGTAACTACACGGCCTTCGTGTCAATGTTTGTAAGGTTGCTTAAAACTAGCCTTTAATTTATTAGTTAACCTCACACCATTGACAATAAAAGTATATTTGTTATTGAAAATCAGTATCTTAAATATTTCATACAAATTTAATATTACGATTTACAAATCTAATAAATTATTTCCACAAAATCCGCTATTAACTCTAGGTTAGGTATATTTATCATTTATCATCTACTAGCTTCCGCCCCGCGGATTTACCCGCGTTCCCGAGGGATCTTGTGTTTTCCCGGGATAAAAAGTAGCCTATGTTCTTCTCCATACCATAGGCTACCTACGTACCAAATTTCATCGCAATCGGTTCAGCGGTTTAGTCGTGAAAAGGTAACAAACAAACAAACTCACTTTCGCATTGATGATATAAGTTAGGATGAATAAAATATTAAATACAGTAGGTAGGTAATTGAATTTTGTAATTAAATATGGCGTAACTTTTTAATAATACAAGCACTCTGGTCAAAGTTAGGTCAATCGTATCGTGGACAATCCCGAACTATCTGATGGTTTAGAACCTCTCAGTCTTCTGAGTGGAAATGTTTGACTTGGTACCATCGTCAAATTTACCATTGCACTGCTTGCCTCATATTCTCGTGCCGCTTCGATCAACCAGACAATGATTCAGTCAGATGTTCCTATTGCGGGTTAAATGAGCTCTCCTTGCAGCGTTATACGGTATGGAATATCTCCATAAGCGTCGGGAACCATCTGCCTATATATACTTATCAAACTGTTTTAAAAGAAAAAAAAACCTGCAGTAACAGCATTACAATCACTATTAATTATCTTCTGACGTAAATACATGTTATATTACGAAAGCAGTCACACACAGTGAAAACATTACAAAATTACACCGCGGTGTGACATGCGGCCCCACCGAGCCGTATTAAGTATGTGACTTATTGAGGTTGCCCAGTTTCAAGTTTAATTAAGCAAAAGTAATTTTTGTGCAAGTAACAAAATGTTTGCAGTAATCAATAATAATATGTAATGGATACAGTTAATCACGCCGATGAAAAAAAAAAAAAATAATAAAGAAGGTTTTGTACGTATTTTTCACGTCCAGGACAAAATTTATAATTTATGTGAGTTAGTAGCTAGCGAAATACCTTCTAAAAATATTCTTATTAAACCGTAAAATTACCATTCAATTCATAAAGCGATTCTCCATTCTTCAAGGAGCGAATACCATAAATTTCAGTTTCGTCATGGTATTATAGCAAGTGTAAATGGGATTGTGGTAATTATTAAAACAATGATCTTTAGTCTATGCGATAGACGTCAATTCTACATTAAGGAAGTTAGATAGATCGCCTATCAATTAGCTTACGATGAATTCTGACGGAACTCGCAGGCGGTGAAGTCAATGTTTCCAATTCCAATTTGTTATTTATGGTACCATCGTGTGACTTAAAGTCAAGCTTCAAACTTTATAGCATTCAACGTACCTATTGCAGAGATGTTACAAAATTAAAAGTACAACATGAAACCCTGTTACTAACGGGCTTATAACAGAAACTGCTTATCCAATTTTGATGAAACATTCACGGAAGGTTCAGTATTTTCTTAGGCATACTTTAGTGACAGTCGTATCAAAACCAGATGTGCCGTTTCCGTGATTAATTAATTACATTAGCAGGTGTTACAAACGCATTATCTTGGCGGCCGCACTGTAATTCCTATAGCGTTACTTAATATTTAATTTATTGGCGCCAAATAGTTTCCATTCTTTCAGATTGGTGATCTTACCACTCTAAACCACTTCATCACATATTAAAATGAGATTGTGGTACAAAATAAGGCTATCCAATGAAAAAAAAAAACACAGGAATTGTTTATCAATAAGAGTGACAAAATTCGCGAATAAATACCATATTTATGACAGAAATACGTTTTATGTAAGCTAAGATTTCTACCGACCACGCGCGATCCGATAATGCTGTGAATCGATTAGTTTCAGTTGCGATGCACGTGGCTTTTATCGTTTTATCGATTGCAATAGTAACATTCGCTTTCCAACGTCCAATAAATCGTTATATTCGATTCGATATGAAACTCAAGTTCATAGTTCAATTTTCAAGATTACTTTATTATCTACCTAAACATAAAATGCAAAAGTCACGAAAATATATTTTTTTGATGAATTAATTAAATATTTACAACAATGAAAAAATAACCTAGTTAAACTAAAACTGAGGTAAAATAAACTATTTACAGAATAAAAAAGGAAAAAGTATTAATGCGAATTAAAACGCGCTGGGAAAAAACAAACATCTAAACCCGCTAAATTATGTGCCTGTGTGGAGGCTTATTTTGATATTATGTTCATTTTATAATTTTTTTTTTCCAGTTCTGAGTTGAAAATATTGTTATTGATTTTGTACCTGCAAGTCAGCCAATATTTCTAGCCAATTAGTTTTTATTTTTATACGTAAGGATTTCTTAAAAAAACAAAGTCGCCAGAACAAAAAATCATATTAATTTTTTTGAGATTTATTTTAATTTTAATCGTTTATTTATATATTAACAACAAATATACAAAAAAATATATAAAATATCCACATACATCATCTAGGTATTATTATATTGTTTTGTTACCCGCGTGTAGCTCACGTGCCGGCCTTGATCTTAGAACGCGTATTTACGCTGACACTGCGCAAGGACGCCAGATCTACAGGCTATTACTAATAAATTACATATTAGACTCACGTTGTTTGCTAAAATTGCATAGTAATGTAGGTAAAGATTTTTTTTTTCATAAATCGTTTTCGTATTTTAGTCGATTAATGGTCGGGAATAGTTCTCGGCTGGCATTTGGCTGCAGGCACAAATTCTCACAATAACATCGAATTCAATCTACAATATACGCTTTCCCAGAAAATTTCCAATTCACGTAACTTTTTATAAAAGAACATGTTCAATGAAGTACTTACTACTTCTACTATCTCGACCTTAAAAATACTTAATAGGCAGAAGGTCCACCTGATAGTAAGTGGCTAACGTTGCCTAAACTAGAGGCAATGCCAATACGTTGCCGACCTTTATAAAGCCTAGAAAGCAACTGGCTCTCAAGTGCAAGTGGCGGAACAGGTGTCTTTGACAACAGATCAAACTATAAGTGTAACATCTTAAACGTGTTTTGGGGAATTCTCCCCTACGAGCATTTCTATCATTTATTACTGAAAAACTAAGGGTTCTTAGGTATGTAGTGGAAATATTTAATGCGACGAACATGAGACCAATTAAAAGCAATACTATTAACAGTTTCTTAATAAATTACTTCTTACATGAGTCCGCTAAAGTCCGTGAAAACCACGCGTGGCCGGTTGCACAGACAAGATTGTGCGATTAACGCGATTAAGAGTTTAACTGCGGATTAATATGTTGACACACGCACACACGCGTGCTTTGTGACGTATGTCAAATTGATGTCAGACTGTATTCTTTACCAAGTATGTACTCTTTTGTGTTGCGAAATAAAAAATGTAAATTATTTTCTTTATATTCTTAGGATAGGTATGGCCATTTACCATTACAATTTCAGTTTTTATCAGTAAGCACTTATATCATGAATGCGAAAGTATGTTTGGTTTGTCCATTTTTCGCGTAGCAATTGGAGTAAGTACCTACAGGTTTGACGTGAATTTTTTCTTAGAGATAGTTTATGGGCCGGAGATGAAAATAGGCGACGCGACGGTAGCTACTTACCATCAGCTGAACCTGCCTACTTGTTTGTCAGATTTCTGACATAATAAGGCTACTTTTTATCCAGGGAACGCGTGTAAAACTATCAGTAAAACTTATGTCGAATTGCTCACAAGAAACAAATTCAACACTGATTCATTTCTTTTTTTAAATAAAACCAGTTCATAGAAAACGTTTTTGAAGTGAAACTTCTTTATCGACGTAGGGGAGAAATTTTTGTAGCAAATCGTCACGTTTTTCGGTTACGCGCCATGTTGCTTTTATTATGTTTTCCCGTATTTTGGAAGGCAAAGGGTTCTAGCTCATACAGCCTAGCCATTTATCTTATTTAAAATATAAAGGTATGAAGTTAGCTAGCGAAAAACATTGGTTGCCATGGCAACCAATGTTTTTTAGTAAGCGTTACTTCCGTCATAATTTTAATCAGGGACTTTTCAGAAGTTTCACTTCTACCATGTGTGACTTGCACACACACACACTTTTTTTATTCTCAGCAACACTTTATAATTGCACTTATTATATATCCTGGTTGATCGTCCTTTACAAAGATAAAGGTCTATTGTTAGATGATTATTATTGTCCTATTATAGAAGATACGATGTGACGCAATTAAACGGTTAAACAAACAATTCAGTACATACCAATGTTATTAGTGTTTGAAACATAAACTAATGTATTTCGCACCTTTACATTGTTTACATAACACCTCATCCATTATCATTGAGATAATGAGCAAAGCAATTCAAATATGTTCGATAATGAATAATATTAAATATTGCCATAAATTCTAAAAATATACTCAATGTGAGACACGTGAAATATTTCCGATTACGTGAAAATAATTATAATCTCTGGTTAATAAACTGTGTGTGGTATCACTACTTCGGTTTCTAGAGTTAACTTGCGCACGCATTAACTCCGTCGTCTCGGCACGCGACGCGCGCATCCGTCTGCGCGCTCCGAATTTTTCGCGCCATAGAGGAACGTCAATTCATTTTTCGAAATTTTGTCACTGCAATTAATTACATATTTAAAAAGTTAGCTGTCAAGTTTTCCCGCGCGTGTAATAGTGATGTGATTTTTTTTAATAAGTGATCGTAAGTGACTTTTAGTAGTGATTATTTACCAAGTGTTTTCGAGTGGTATGAGTTTACATTTATTTGAACAAGTGATCGATTATATGACGTTACTTGTTTGATTTTTTGATATCATTATCATTAAACTATTACTAAGTTGTTTTATAACTATCTAATTACTTTGGTAGAAAAAAATCAGGTCACGATTACTTAATTCAATTAAGATCCTTAAACAAAGTTAATGACAATATTTACTACGGGGTTGGAAAATTTTATGTTTATTCGATTAACCGGTTAGTTTTCCGGTTTTATGAATATATAACACAAACATCTTCAATAATTTATATCACTCAAATTTATTAATGTGTTTACAAATAGACATTTAGATTTATTAAATATAAACATGTTTTTTTACATGTTTATCATGTTAAGAATAAAAAATAAACAAAATGCAAGCAGACGCAAAGTTGGTCGAATTTTGCATTTAATATCACCATAATATTTTCCGTATTTGCTCTTATAATTTATTTAACTTTTACCAATATAGATATCTCCCTCCATTTCCTTAACTATTAATATGCGGAACACCATTTTATTAGTCAGAGGATTTATATTATTATTGCCTTCGTTCACTTCACATTATCTTTTTTTTTTTACTGACCTCCAATATGCCTAAACGATGACAACATCTGTGTTGTACGTTGGAAATTACTTTGGAATATGTAAAAAATGTTCTACAGTCTTGGAATTGGGGAACAAAGTCATCGAAAAGTGTTATATTAATTACTGTAATGATTTAATTACTTTTTATCCCGGAAAAACACAAGATCCCTCGAAAACGTGGGTGAAACCGCGCGGAAAAGCTAGTATTTCATTTAATGAACCTGTATAAACATTTCTTTACTCTACCAATACTTAGGCTAATAACTGAAACTATATAATAGCTAGAATAATTTGGAAATGGAACCTCACTTCGGTGACTAAGCATTGTACACTTAAGGAAATAATCGGAAATTTACCTCGATAAAAACCTTCTTTTTCCTCTAAAGCATGTTTGTCCTTTTCGAGACTTTGTTTTTCTTTCCTACACTGTCTCGTACCTAACTTTAAAAGTGTCATAGTTAATCTGTGGTAGTATTTTTTTCAAATTATTTGCAATGTCAAATTTAAGCCCATTTTCACGAAACCTATTTGACTTGTTGACGGCTACAAAGGGGGGACCCCCCACTCCTATACCTGTACTTAAGTGACACTTGACGGAGACCCTCCACATCCCTAATTAGCGTGTCGTAATTTCGAGACGCTCTCAAACAAAACAATATTTTTATATTGGTATTGATATTTATTGGGCTTGCATTTGGTCAGTGACCCATCTATAATTAGGCCGAAGCTTCAGCAAATATGACCAGAAAAGCCTATTTACTGTATATTTGAAAGTCCTTAAGGAAGCAGACGCTTGCGAGAGGCAAGATGATTTTAATTATCAATTAAGTTTACTGCATTATGATGAAAAAAATACACGGTAACTTATGTATATTATAACCATAGAATTTCTATCAATACTTTAAGAGATAACCTTTTAGAATTTTCTTAATTGTACATTTATGCTCGTGATTTTACCTAAGGGAAAATTATCTAACAGTACCCAAAAATAAGAAAACCTTCTAATTAATGCAAAACTCATTATTAATAAGTAAAAAACAAAGTGCAAAATATAATGCAATCGTAAATCACTTAAAAATAATGTCTTATGTAGGACGGAAGGAAAAAAAATGCTTTTAGTGTTTTCTTAAAAACATCACGTAATCATGTAGAGTAAATACTGGTACATCAGTGATGTAATGAGAAATTGACAGAATTATTTATTGAGAACGACGAACTGGCCGAAATTGTTATGTTCACTTTTGAATTTCGATGTTTTTTTTTTATGGACACAAGCCGGCAGGCGGTCCACCTAATCGTAAGTTACTACCGTCGCCTATAAACATTAGCAATACCCGGGGGTTTTGTGCACAGCCTTTTGAAAATGTGAGCTGATGTGCTCCGGAAGGTCTAATACTTGAGGTTTGCTTAAAATGCTACAAGAAAGGAAGTGACAGAATGCTAGCATTCCTATATCATTCGTGCTCCATTTTTGGTTTTAAAAAAATACAGACACGCTGGTGCTACAGATTTATTATATGTATAGACAGTAAATCAATAACCTATGTCAATAGTAGACAGCCACTTCCCATCAGGTCGACAGTCTGCCTAATAAAATATTCAATAATAAATACGCGTTAGAAAAAAGGGGTTATTTTATTTACAAGTTATTCAATACTCGATTTACATCCATATCCTTTAATATTGTTTCACCTTTCTGGTACTTATATAATATTATACAATTAAGAAATTAAAAGTAATGCGTTATATTATATTAATTTATTAGTCTCATCGATAACTGAATGAATCTGAACATAAAACTAACCAAAGAAACAAACTACAAATTTTCCATAACAATACCTGAAATAACGACCTGTCACAAAAATAAGTTTTCAGTGATTTTTCAATGTTAAAAACTCATTTATCAGCTAGCAAAGCCTTATCTGAGGCTATGTTTACATACAGCTGAGACATGCTGATGTCACGCAATATCTGACCTTCGGAGATATCCGAGGGACGCATATATCTGGTTGCTCTTAATTAGCATTTTTTTTTAATCGCGATAATGTAGAATGCGGCGTTTTATGCACGTGCCATCACTCATTATTTTTTTATTGTATGATTGATTGGTTTAAGCAAAAGTATTATGTTTATTACAGCCTTATGATTCAGGTTTTAACTCCAGCTGAATTAAAATGATGGACTATAAAGAGGGATAAAAAAAAATAAAAAAAGAGGGATTATATTATATTTCTCTAATAATTGTAAAACATTTACATAATGGAAAAATAAGCCCACATTGTCAGATTGTCCAAAAAAAAAAACCAAATATATAAAAAATGTTACCTTGCTGAGTTTCTTGCCGGTTCTTCTCAGTTGAAGGCGACATCGGAATCGGAGGTAACTTCAGTAGTTTCGACGTTCATAAGTGTCCTCTTAGGGCCTAAACCGAAGAAATGGCTTTGACTTTGATAAAAATAACATAGTGACCAACTTTACACCTGGTGGCTTAGCTTGCTACCACCTTCAAGTTATAAACTGTCACCAAGCACCTACTGGAGTGTTTCAGTAGTAGTCCTTCTATGTTGTCAAAAACTTCTTTATAAAGGTCAATAACACGTTGGTATTTTATTTCCTCTGGTATGGCTAATATCCGTAAACTGTGGCTTACCATCAGGTGGACCGTCAGCGTGGCTGTCAGCCGACATCCTGATTAGTAGGATTGGAAATACCAATAATATATTTGCGGTGATAGGGTACTTTATAGTACCCGCCTAGCTGATTACCGCCCTCAAATTTAAAATCTGTCGCCAACAACTACTGGTATGTTACGGCAGCTGCACTTGAGGGCTAGTTCCTTGTAGGCTTCACCTTCGGGCACATCATCACTTGTCATGATGAGATTGTAATAAAATAGACCCGTATAGGTACCAACCTAAAGTATATCACTTACATTAAAATGGACTTTGCATATAATAATGATAAATACCTTCGTACTCAATTAAATTGAATAAATAAGTTGTTTATCCCTTTGGGTACGTAATCCTAGCAATAGCCAAGTGATGATAAAATTGATAGATAATATAGGTATATTTACTAAAAATAAAACAACTTTTATTTAAAACATATTTTATTACATTGCAATCTTATATTCTAGATCTAGAACATGTTAATTATAGCTTAATGACTGGGATGATACAGCACAGCACCCCAGTGTGTAGTATGTACAATTATTAAATGCCACATAAACTAAATGAATACATTGCATGAAAAGCATGCGTGCAAAATTTGGTTTTGTTTGTATCTCGTAAGAGACTGTTTGTTTATTTATAACTATGCGCGGTTTCACCCGCGTTCCCGAGGGATGTTATATTTTCCCGGGATAAAAAGTAGCCTATAGCCTTCCTCAATAAATGGACTATCCAACACTAAAATAATTTTTCAATTCGAACCAGTAGTTCCTGAGATTTCCCCCTACAACTTCCCAAACTTTACCTCTTTATAATATTAAGTAAGTATAGATTTTGGATAGGGTTTTCTTGACAATCTTACAATTGAATGGAAAGTGGTCGAGTGGAAAACAAAACGCCTAGTGACCTAGCTGTAGCTCAGTAGCGAGCCCTCAGCGCTCACCGAATTTATTGACGGGCCGGTTGGTTTGGCGTGGTTGGTAAGATAAATAAATAAATATTCTGGGACATTATTCCTCACACACGGCCATCTGACCCCAAACTAAGCAGAGCTTGTACTATGGAAGCCAGATACTACATATACTACTTTTTCTTTTTTAAATACATACATATATAGATAATCACAACCAGACACAGGACAAACAGACATGTTCATGCACACAAATGTTTGTCCTGAGTGGGAATCGAACGCACGACCTGCGGCGTGATAGATAGGGTATCTTACCAACCACGCCAACCGCCCCGTCATACATCTATCACACTACAGGTCATGGCTTCGATTCCCATTCAGGACAGACATTTGTGTGCATGAACATGTCTGTTTGTCTTGAGTGTAAGTATCTATATAAGTATATATTTACAAAAGAAAAGTAGATGTAGTATATCAGTTATATCTGGCTTCCATAGTACAAGGTCTGCTTAGTTTGAGGTCAGATGGCCGTGTGTGAGGAATGTCCCAGAATGTATTTATTTATTTACTTATCCGCGTAAGTAAAAGACATCTAAGGCCGGGAATATACGTCAGAATTGTTCTTGCGATAGTCGGATCCGATAGTCTGAACCGGCAAACATTCAATACACGTCCGATCCGATAGTCGGATCGTATTGAATGTTCAAACAAAGTAATGGCTCCAACGCCTTCCGATAGTCGGATCAGACTATCGGATGAAAAGGTCTGACGTATATCAAAAAACGCACCAGTAAGCGATTGGCGATAGATTTTCAATTAAAACTTTTTTAGTTGTAGGTATATTTTTCCTACCAACCTACTTAATTTCCCAGCATATCCCCTGTAGAACATGGTAGATTTTATTAAAGAGGTTTAAAAAAATGTATAATTTAGCAATTATTTAATGTTTTGAGCAGAAAGCTTATTACCTTGTACTTTGTACTACCTAAGAAGCAGAGGACCGGTTTCACACACGATATTATGACTGGAATTGACGTCAACTTTAAAAGTAATTAATAAATATACAAAACAAAAAGTGTACATGTAATCTGTGTATACAGTCGGCATTATAGTTTACGGTAATGTATTTTTTAATAATATAAAATGGATGTTCAATTGTATTAATTTCTTCTTTTAAAAAACTGAATATATTAAATACTAACAGTACCTATGTATAATTCATTCATAATCCTGACTCTACGAGAAATAATAATCAATTTAAAAGGTAATATACCCCGGCTTCGCACGGGTGCAAATTATATACACAAACCTTCCTCGTTTATAGCGATTAACGTTCAAAATCCGTTGCGTGGTTTAGAAGAAGTAAGTTTTATTCCTCTCGAGTTATAATACCATAATAATATCCATCAAAATAATTCTAAATAGGTACAAGTTCATAATAAACGTAATCATTTTTATGACGCCGACCATACCATGCATGTTTTCCGAATGTTTTTTGCTCCATCAAAATCATCGTCAGCAAAAACCAAGTCGAAAATCAAGAATAATGAGTATTATAAGTACCTGCTTATTAAATGTTAACCAAGGTTGTATATATTCCGTGAGAAGTTAGTTTAAAATGGCGTTGTTGTAATTATGGAAGATGTTTCAGGAAACATCTTCATAGTTTTTATGTATTTTTGCAAAACAATATAATTATATTATAGGTTTAAACGAGCAATTCTTGTATATATATAAAACTCTATATATAAGGCTCTAACGTCTGTTTTTTTTTAATTTAGATAAGGTTGTGCTTTTTAAGTTTATCTATAAGTACTATAGGCATCTTTCCTGAATTAAATAAGATTTTACAAAAAAAAAGTCTGTTCGCTTGAGTACTAAAATATTAAAGTCGCAAATATTGGTACATTATTTAATGGCACACCCAGTTTCTAGAAGCCTAATCAATGTTAATTTACAATATACCTGTCACTGTCGATGACGAATAAAATGACCAAGATAACAATAGTTTTGATCACAGAATAACTTTGATTGGGCTTCAGAAACTGGCGGTTAACTTGACTCATTATTACTGTTTTTTTTTGCAATTTATATACACAAACCTTACTCGTGTATCGCTCTTTCTATTAGTAAAAACCGTATTAAAATCAGTTGCGTGGAAGAAGTTGCGGAGAGAGAGACAGAGGCAGATACCGACTTTATTATATACTAAGTATTTAGAGATATACATAGGTAGGTACCAAAGAAATTTTCACTAATGACAAATTTAATTAACACCGATATGCTGGCCCAAAGAAACTAGATTAAGGCTACAGTTACCTACATTTCTATTATATATTTCATATTCTGATAACATGATTTTCTTGTTTGTAGATTTAAAAACTAATATTCTGATATAACCATTGACCTAACATGTAATTTAACATGGCTTCTATAATGTGAGACTTGGCAGCCAAGTCTTGGCAGTCAAGTTTCATTCTACGGTATTTGGAAATCTAGATCGCGTGCGCAGATGCGTAACATTTGGGAAAATTCTTAAACAAACATGAGTTTAAACAGTAACTCTGATTTTCTAATAATTTTTCACTTTCTACTCTTTCACTTCACTATGAAAGACTGTTTGCGCATGAGTACCAAATAGAATTTCCAATTTTCTTATTCGCAATATAGTTTAGTATCGTTTTTTTTTTGTTGAAAACGTATCCTTTGTCCTGTTCACGCTCCCAACTGTACAAAAATCAAGTTAGTCCATTGCTCCGTTAATGAAGGACGAATAAAGGTGCGTCCCCACATATGTACGTCACTGTCAATGTCATCTAACTGTCTAGTCATGTATGTAAATGCCCG
Organism: Tetheella fluctuosa; assembly: GCA_951216915.1. Taxonomy (NCBI): domain Eukaryota; kingdom Metazoa; phylum Arthropoda; class Insecta; order Lepidoptera; family Drepanidae; genus Tetheella; species Tetheella fluctuosa. The sequence goes on along the minus strand of OX578215.1, from coordinate 13,891,337 downwards.
CCCCATGGAATCTAGTAAATTATAAGTAGGTACGTAACTAAGCAATATCACAAATTTCTTATCAACAAGTTAGTGGTGCAAGAAACCCTAACATTAACATAACCTCGTTGCCTAGCTACCACATACTAACCTACTCTATTTAAACTAATGTAGCCCTTATCTGTTCCCTTACACGTGTCATAAATTTAATGGATCCACGCTAATATGCTAAGTTATTGAAGTTGATAATCCTACTTTAATATAATATTATAAATCTGAAGGTTTGGTTGGATGTTTGTGACTCAATCACGCATAAACGGCTGAATGGATTTGGATGAACATGGCACATAGATAGATCATACTTTAGAAGGTAGCTTTTATTCCGAAAAAACATAAAATCCTACGGGAATGCGGGTGAAACCGCAGAAGCTAGTTATATATTTTTAAATATTAAATATGCCACTCAAACCTACATATAATACCTACCTATTTTATTTAATATATTTCATGACAAAAAATAGGTACCAAAATCTCTAACTTACTTGGATTTATATATAAATAAATTTGTTACTATTTTTTAAAAACTAAAACCTAAATATTCATGACTAACAAAACTAAAGCTAAATTTCAAAGCAATTGTCTCATTATTATAATACAATCTTATTATATTGTAGCTCTCTGCTATGGATTGTCAGCCTAATTTCACGTTTTATCGAATACAACTGAGTTACGTGTATTGTTCTTGTTGCATTGACGTAACGTCTGAGAGACCGCATTAATTGAAACATTCGCATCTTTTGTAATTACTTGTCAGTTTCCCACGTTACTTTAACCATGAATAATGGCTTTTCTATTTTATAACCTTTTGGAATTTGTTATCGAATAAATATTCCATAGATAACTTAAAATAATATATTGGCCAGTTTCAATTATGTTGTGGCTACAGAAAATTGTCTATGATTGTTACATACTATTTTTAATCTTACATGATGATGATACAAAATTATACATGATGATTTTTTAGTCGCTGGCAATACTTGCAGGGGTGGATGTAGGTACCCATCAATATTCGAACCACTTTTACTATGGAACCAACTCTGAAATCGATCTTTTTTAATAATTAAGTAAGTAACTTAAATTGTTTTTTTTTTCGTTATTTTTTTTTTACATTCATTTTATTGTCGTTTCTCATTATCAATTAACTACTGGCATAATATATTAACCACTGGTATAATCGTATAATTTATGATATAGGTACACAGTGTGTACTACACACCCCAATACACACATATACCTACACACATATCGTCTCCCTTACCGCCCCACTGTCACTCTAAAGTCAAAGACAAAGTCAAAGCCATTTATTCAGTTTAGACCCTAGGAGGACAATTATGAACGTCGAAGCTACTGAAATTTACCATCGGCCTTCAACTGAGAAGAACCGGCAAGAAACTCAGCAAGGTTACATTTTTTAATTTTTGTTTTGGACAGTCTGATTATGTGAGCATTTTTTCCTTCAACACTACACAAAATACTTCCTACATAACATAAAAACAAGAGAGATAGACAATCTACAAATTTTTGTACAGTACCTTTTCAGTTCCTGAATTATCTAGAATCTAGGTTATTCAGGAACTGAAATTGATCTAGTCTAGATTAATCAGCCAAAGGTTGAGTTTCTTTTTTAATTCAATACAACTGTAGTGATGACAAATAACATCACCAAAGCAGACGAATAATATTGATAGAACCGTCCAAATTATGAACTGGTTAAAAGAAAGGTCAATCCAGTTTATATGGACTGTTTGACAACTATTAAATTAGTCATGCGATATTTTTACAAAATAACTTGCTTAGTCTATTGTATAACGTGTTAAACGTTATCTATTTGGTTATCATTATATATATATAGGCACGTAGGTACCTAATGTTACGTGAAACATACATAGACAATTTATGAAGAAATATTATTTGGTAGGTAACTACTATGGTAGATTAGGTAGAAACCTTAACTAATATTTGATTTAACGATTTAAATAAAAGCTTATTGCCGCCGGCAGCGCGCGTTTTTTTTATTCATATTTTTTTCGTCAGAAACCATTGCGGGCGCACACTCTATAAAAGTTTCATCGGATGAATTGTACCTATAGGAGCGCATATATCACTAACAAACAGACGGACAAACATTGATTTTTATTATTAAAGCATAACATTTTTTTTTATATTACACTTACCTAATGTGAAGAAATTGATTTCGATATGCCATTTATTGTGTCAGAAGGCTGGACAGTCCACCTGATGGTAAGTGCCCAACGTTACCTTTAGACATTAACAATACCAGGTTGCTTGCGTTAACAAAGCTCAATAATAGTTGCACTTGAGAGCCAGTAGCCTACTTCTGGCTCTCAAGTGCAACTATTGGAACACACCACTACATAATATCCTCACGTTGATTTCATCACCGAAAGCTCCAGTGCAAAAAGTCACGGCCTTCGTCCAACCAAAAACTTTACTAAACACACATAGTTGTATGACCCTTTCAATCTACCATCAACGTATTAAGAAACCATATGATACTCGTAGTAAAGCGTAATCTCTTAATATTACATCAATCACACGGTATTCTGTGTGACCATTACGAAATTAAATAATTGCACGGTACTTGGGTACCTGCTATATAAATAACTTACTGTAATGCAGTTTGATCACGGTTGCAAAAGTAAACAGTTTAAAGTCTTTACATAAGACTTTAAACTGTTTATTCAAGGATTTTTGAAATTGGAAAGATTTATCTGTGTGTGTGTGTATCTAATTCCGCCGTGAAATAGAAAAAAAAAAAAATTATTCAGGTTTCCTCATTATAAAGTTAGTAGCAACTGATTTTGTCGTACATAATAATATATTTATAACCAATTTAAAAGAGGATTCCCAATTCGTCTGAATAATATGTATAAATACGTGTATGTTACTGATTTTGATGATTGTTTTTTATTTTTGGTGAATTTTATATAAATGGTGAATTTTTTCGTTTACTGAATTGATTTCCTGGAGCGTTATTTTAAGCTTTTTAAGACTACTTATTTTATTTATTACATACTAGCTTCCGCCTGCAATTTCACCCGCGATGCCTTATTATTAAATTTTCTGAAATATTCCAATTTTCTGAGTAATTTTCTTAATTTTTCTTTCCGTAAGAACCTTCTACAAAGTATTAGTAAACTTAAAAAATAGATTAATGAAATCAGTAAAGTTGTTCTCAAGTTATGGCGGGACCAAGGGAAATAAGGATTCATTTTATATACATAGAATAGAATAGAATAGAATAGAATAGAATAGAATAGAATAGAATAGAATAGAATAGAATAGAATAGAATAGAATAGAATAGAATAGAATAGAATAGAATAGAATAGAATAGAATAGAATAGAATAGAATAGAATAGAATAGAATAGAATAGAATAGAATAGAATAGAATAGAATAGAATAGAATAGAATAGAATAGAATAGAATAGAATAGAATAGAATAGAATAGAATAGAATAGAATAGAATAGAATAGAATAGAATAGAATAGAATAGAATAGAATAGAATAGAATAGAATAGAATAGAATAGAATAGAATAGAATAGAATAGAATAGAATAGAATAGAATAGAATAGAATAGAATAGAATAGAATATTATTTATTATCATAGTTACATAGATAGATAGAAGAAAACAGACCTCACCACGATAAAACCTCCACTTAAACGTCTTACTTTCTACAAAAAACACTTCAAGTAAATCTACTTAAAGTTAAAGACCTAAGTGATCAAGTCGAGCAGACCTTACAAAACACATCCATGTAAGTCAAGTAGACACTCGACATGTTACTAACAAGTGTTTTATATGGAAAGTGAAGTGAAAAGTGAACGCGACGAGTCTGACATCCCTATATGGGCGGGATGTACTGCCTAGGAAGTAGACATCTTCCGCTTTGCATGTCCATTGTCGTTTAGAAGTGGGTAGAGTGATAGGGGGTAGCGAGTTGGTATTGTTCAAGTGAATAAATACGTTACGTTACTTCAAATTTGCTTCCATAGTAGAGGTAATTCAGAAAACTGATGATAACATAATCGAGGGATACAGAATTTAATTACGTGGTGTATATGTATAGGTAATGGATCAAAAAATTCGTTATATTGACAGTGAAACACTCAAAGGAAATATTACCCGTTACGTAGACGTATTCCGTGTCCGCACGATACAGCCACACACCGAATTTTTTTTTTCATTGATGTGATCGAAGGTGGTAAAAATACAAAGCCTAGAAGGGAATTAAGTCTCAAATGCTACTGATAGGTTAGATAGGTTTTTGTTTTTAGATGTTTACAAATTTTACTTTTAAGTATAGGTATGCTCTTGAAGCTTGATACGTGCTATTAATTGGCTCATCCAATTGATTGTAGTTTAATACCTAATTGATTAGGCAACCTAAGTCGGATGAACGATCATTTTCTAAAGATTAATTTAAGGTTGACGTGGTTGGTAAGATACTCTATCTATCACGCCACAGGTCGTGGGTTCGATTCCCACTCAGGACAAACATTTGTGTGAATGAACATGTCTGTTTGTCCTGTGTCTGGTTGTAATTATCTATACAGGTGATTTTGTTATCACTGGCAATACTTGCAGGGGTGGAAGTACTCATCAATGTGAACAACTTTTATTATAGGGCTAACTCTGATATCGCGTAAAATAATACGGTTGCTTCATACATTTTGGTCGAGTAGGTATTGAACTTTTGTATGGAACAGCTGATAATTTTTTCACGATTTCACAGTTAGTCCCATTATAAAAGTTGTTCATTTTGATGAGTACTTCCACCCCTGCAAGTATTGCCAGTGATAACAAAATCACCCAGTATAATAGTATTTACAAAAGAAAAGTAGTATATGTAGTATATCAGTTATCTGGCTTCCATAGTATAAGCACTACTTAGTTTGGGGTCAGATGGTCGTGTGTGAGGAATAATGTCCCAGAATATTTATTTATTTAATATAGTACAGTACTGTACAATACAGTACAGTACAATCGAATACAATTAAATACTCTATTGCTAACGTAATAATATCCGCCTGGCTGGCTACCACACTCAAGTTGAAAATTTGTTGGTTTGTTATTGGTGTGTTCCGGCAGCTGCACTTGAGAGCCAGTTCATTCTAGGCCCTGTGTGCTTACCACCATCGGCCACATCATCACTTACCTTAGTGAGATTGTGACCAAACACAAGCCTATACAAAGTAAAAAATAATAAAATTACAGTTAAATATGTTACAAAATAAATTAGATGACCTTATCGCTGAAGCGACCTTAACTATAGGAACATAAGTTTGATTTTCATTAGTTACCAAGTTACTAACATTTTCAGTTGAAAATCGCTTTCCGAACTCAATATAAACGCCACCTTATCGTGTCATAGAGATCCCATAAACCTATACAAGGAATACCTATGTTTGAATTATGCACATGTCTTGGAATCCCGACGTTGTTCACTAAGATGAAAGTGGTTGGACGACCGTCTGTGTGTATGAGGAAATTACTATTAGAAAGTAAACGTAAGTAGATATAACTTATAACTTTGTTATTGAATTGACTCTGTTGGAATGGATGACCCTTAGGATTGCTTAGTAAATAATAGCGTGGGAAATGTATTTTTTTACTACTTATATAAAAAAATAAGGCTGTATAAAATAAAGTCGGGTTAGTTACCCCATTTATAACTCAAGAACGGCTTGACCGATTTTTATGATCTTTGATTTGTTGGATTTGTCTCCGCCCCAAATAGCAGAATAGGCTATTTTTTATACCGTGAACGCGGGCGAAACCGCGATGAACAGCTAGTGAACAAAATAAAAAGAGACGTTGCAACCCAAGCTGGAGAATAGCTAGTTACACAATAAAAAAAAACATTCAAACTCCTAAGTACCCACACAAAAGAGTTTGCATACGAACTTTTAACACTGACCTATTTGTAACCAACCGCATTTCCACAACGTGACAAACCGACATAAGCACGTGATAACCGTACCATTATAAATATGCTATCATTTACTATCAGTTCACCTATTGCCATACAAAACGTCCGATCTTCGGAATGCACTGTCATAGAAATGGATACATAATAAATGCACGAAACGTGATGTAGGACGCATCGATTGTACTCTGAATACGTAAATTTAGGGTAATTCTTGATGGTCAAGACCTAACGGTTTGTAAATTACGGGTGTTGCACGATACTGCCGATTCCCCTGGTATGTCCATAGGCAGCAATGATATCTTACCACCAGAAAGACGGGCTTGCCAAAAAAAATATAGTGGTAATGACGTAAGAACATACCTACTGTTGTCAGATTAGGCTGTATGAGCTTACGACCTTCAGCCACACCATCAAGTACCCTACTGAGATTATATCGTCAACGAAGCCCTTAGCAAATATTAGGTAAGTGGAGCAAATAAGAAATTTTACGACAGGACAATTATTTATTACATAATATTAATATGAGCAACAATCGGACATCCAAATAACTTAATTTGCATGGCAAGTTTATATCCATTTTGTTACATGCACTGCAGGCGAATTATCTTTAAAATTACCTTGTAGGTAATCATCGTACCTTAAATTGGCTGAAGAAACGTGTTCCGACTACCAATCATGTGAGGCACAAGGTTTTTTTGTGTACAGAACCTGAATTAAAATTATCCTCATAATTACGGTAACCGATGAATTAACAACGACTAATCTTTATTGGGTACATTACATTACACTACATTGTGCTCCAACGGACTAATGAATATATTACAAATTAACTTATTAGATAAATCATAAGCCATTTGTAATAAAAAAAAACACATTAATATTATTTAATTTTGCATGAAGTAGATAGTAGGTATAGTTAGATAAAACAAAAACTTTTCTTCTTAATTAATTTAATTTCAATTTATTTACTTTTAGCAACCAGAAGGATGGCTGATAATATGTTGGCGAACGTTACATAGTGACAGCTAGAAAACATGAGAATCTTTTATATCTTTTGGAACGGAGTTCCTTATCACACGTTCTGATTTGTTTGCGGGCTGAGGGGCTAGACCGAAAAATGTGTAACAATGAAAAACGACACCAAAAACCGACATCTTTTTGCAGTGATTTTTGAGCCACATCCCGGTCACCTAGGAACCTAAAACTTTTTTCAATCTATTCAGCTTGCCGTCAATATTAAGGATATGCAAAAATATTTTTCAATTTTAACGTTTAAATACCCTTTTTATTATTATAAATAAATACTCCGTTAAAATACTCTGTCTCAAAGTCACAGGAACATAAATCGAACACACGGCTTCATTATTTACCAACACAGCCGGCTAATGCCTACAGTTATAAAACACAACACACATTATGTTTTCCGAAACACTAACGTGTTGTGTGGCGGATTTTGTAACAATAACATGAAAATTTTTAACATTGAACCTAGTAACGGAACTGCAATAAATAAATGTTAATCTTCGATTGCGACACACACCTGCCATTTTATCACATGTGTTTTATTTTGCGGGACACCACGGCCTATAATAATAAAAGTGCTGCTATAACAGAAAATATTTCAACATTCGCGTCTTGAAACATAAGATCAAGGCTATAAAAAAACTAGTAAACAATATTATGTGTAGATATAAATATCGAGATATTCGATAAAAATATATAATATGCAATTAGATTAAAAGGTTAAAAACATAATATATTACTTACCTTAACATGATATTGAGTCTTCATTCGATAATTTATACTTTTTTTAAAAGTTTCATTGTTTTATTAACTCAATAAAAAACTCGTGTTTTTTTTTATTTATTTATTTTTGTTTGGAAATCCGTCTTAACTATTTATTATTATAATATTAATAGAGATAATAGAATATAGGTGGACATAATTTATTTTATGAAACAAATAGTATTTTATTACGAAATATCACATTTTCTACGTAATAGAAAGTCAGTAGGTCACAACGCTAACCTTTTCATGACTTGATCATTAGTTTCAGAATGAAATTGTAATAAAATATTAAAAAATATGTTGCAATAGCTATCCACCGTGGAAATGCAGCCAGCATTCTGAGCACGTTCCCATTTGGTGACGGTCTTCGATTTTATTTTAATTTTAGATGTAATTGTTTTTTGAAGTGTAAACTTCTTTTAGCGCGGTACGCATATTTTTAGATAAAACCTCTGGACTCGCGACCCCTTTGAGACGCGACACCGCGACATGATGAGACGCAGTTTCACGTTTAGTTTCTTTTTTTATTGAAGTGAAAACTTCTTTTAGCGCGGTACAGCAACATATATATAGATTGAGATTGCGATTGCGGTTTTTGTAGGTTGGATCCGTTTTGCATAAATACGTTCATTCATTTACGTGTTTGGTGTTGCCAGTAGTAATAACTGTCTTTGAGAACTTTTTTTTATTTTTGAAGTGTAGGTAAACTTCTTTTAGCGCGGTACGCATATTTTTAGATGAGGTAAAACCTCTGAACACGCGACACCGTTATGAGACGCGACACCGTTATGATGAGACGCAGTTTGACGTTTAGTTTCTTTTTAGATGAGGTAAAACCTCTGGACTCACGACACCGTTACGAGCGAGACGCAGTTTGACGTTTAGTTTATTTTCTCAATCTCAATCTCTCAAAAAAAAAAAGTTTTCACTTCTGTCGGCACTCCCGGAGTGCAATTTTTTTTTCTTACTCAGGTAACTAATAGAAACTGTTTTAAAATCGCCAAAAACAATCATTGCATTAATATTTTTAAAATTCATACAATTTCGTCTCGGATTGAATTGCATTTTTCAATAGTGAATAGTAATAGGTATCTATTAATTATAAACAACGTATATTTTTTTATACAGGGTAATAATTCACCTGCAATACTTTAAGGGGAGTACCGATACTTTGGTAGTACTGATCAATATGAACTACTTTTACTATGAGACAACCCAGAAATCGTGAAAAAAACTTTTAAATTTTGATCTATTCATTCAAGTTGTTCTATTTTAAGAAAAGTATTTTTTTCGTGATTTCTCGCTCCCTTTATAATAAAAAATATATTCAAACCATTTTCATGTCATAAAAACATATATAATCTATTATTATAAGTACCTATGTGAATCCTTATGAGCGACAATATTTATGTAAACTGACGTAGTTTTGCATAACCAGTTAAGAAGACATCGGTTTTCTTCTGATGATTATATCATCCTGGGTCAATACATATTTTAATATACTATAATAGTCTCTTACGGGAAATCATTAAGAAGTAAACTGTAAGTAATTTTAACAATCAAAGCATTAGTTATGAAATGAAAAGAATATAAATAAAGCAACAATTTACTATGTAGCCTCATACCACAAGAAAACTCAAAAGATTATTAAAAAAGAATTAAAAATGTATACAAAATAAATAAATAGTGTAGTGTCATACCTATTGCTAGTGATGCGACATCATGTGGGAATACCTGGCCGTGTTGCTCATCGGATTTTGGCTTGGTGTTGCCATATTCCTGTACATCTCGTGTTACTGGCTCGATGAAATTTTAGGTAAGTGTTGCATGTTTTTATTACCTAAAGAAGGCGATGATAGCTCAGTGATAGTGACGTCGGACGCCGCGGCGAAGGTCGTGGGTTCGAATCCTACAATGAGCTTGAACTTTCGGTGAAGGAAAACATCGTGAGGAAACCATAGCACGGTGGTAGGGTACTTTGTAGTACCCGCCTGGCTGGCTACCACCCTCAAGTTGAAAATCTGTCGCTAAACACCTATTGGTGTGTTCCAGCAGCTGCACTTGAGAGCCAGATCCTTCTAGGTTTTGTGTGCTTACCACCTTCGGCCACATCATCACCTACCATAGTGAGATTGTGGTCAAACAAAAGCCTATACAAAGTAAAAAAAAAAGAATCACGCTCATTTTGTGGTAAAGGTAGCCAGAAACCGATTGAGAATATTTAGTAGGTAAATGTGGGTGATATTTAGCTTTATGTCCTCTTATAACCACGGTCAATGCAAATTAATCGAAAAGTCGAGGTTATTCAATATAATAATGAAAATAATACCTACACTCGATATATTACTAAGATAATGGATCTTAACTAGGATTAGTTTTGAAATAAGCAAGATTCTATTACTAAAAACATAATTATCTAATTTTCAGATTAAAATATTTGGGCTTTGTTGTGATTAATTACTTTGATTTTGGCTTTCATTAAAAGATGGCGCTTTTTATTATGGTGTCGTGATAATATGAACATATATTTTTTTAACAAACTCACGTAATCCTGTATATATATGTGTATACTTATTTGTATCACGTTCTAGAAAACGGATCTATAGTTGCAATAAGTAATAGGGGTTTACGGGGGCGAAAAATCAATTTAGCTAGGTCTCATATCTGGAAAAATTTTCTCTATTTCCACCCGAGCAGAACTCGGTCGCCCAGGTACTAATATCGTAAAGGTTTCAACCAAAACAATGGCCAGATGGTTGGTTTACGTACACAATTTACGTTCCAGATATTCAATGTAAAGTTGATATAAATAATTCGCAAGCTAGCCTCGATTCGTACATAAATGGATGAAATCGTTCACATTCACGTGCAATACGACATTACGAACGCATGTAGGTAACTAACTACTCTTACATGTTTAAAAGTTATTCGTAAAGGACACCCAGTTTACGTACCTCTAAAGACCTAGGCATTTAAAATCAATTCATTAAAAAACCACATGCCTTAAATTATTTTCATTAAACCTACTTACATTATTCTTATCAATTAATTAATCCTAATAATATTATAAATATCAAAGTTTGTATTTTTAGATGTTTCTGGTTCAATCACACATAAACGGATGAATGGATTTGGATACAGTTGAGCTAGTTGAGTAGGTATGTTCGTTTGTTATTCAATCACTAAACATTTCGAGCAGGTAAATCCGCGTGGCAGAAACTAGTCTTATATCTAAAGATTAATTAAATTAATTAAGTGCAAGTGTCTATAATGGTAGGTGATGACATTTCTATACTCCACTGACTATTTAATTAAATTATAAATAGGTTAGTACAGTCGCGTTGTTAAATGACTTCTATACTATTCCTACTTAGAATTACAAGGTAAGTATTATTATATCCAGTCAAATCGAGAAAGAAAAAAAGTTATATGCGATATGGGTGAGTTAAGTTCTTATCAACAATTATGACAGTCGTCTACAAGTTAAGTAGTGTAGGCTATTACGTAGCTTGACTGCAATCAGTTTCAATAAGAATCCTGTTAGTAATAGGAGTTATCTGATTAGATACGTCTTTACGTTCTGGTAACTGCATAATGCAAAAAGTGCTTCATTTCAAATAGAATCATTATCAACAACATTATGTTTGTATCGATACAGAGGTTATTTCAATTTGAAACTGATTGCAACCAAGCTACGTTATTGATGACATTTAATTTTAATATACACTCCTCATCAAAAAAATCGAAACACCTCTGAAGTTTGATTTTGAATGAGTAAATTTTAAACATTAATATTCGTTAATCGTAAACCTTATAATATCCGCAATTTTTACGTTTTTTTTTTTGTTAAATGTAAAAATAAAACATAAAATTCATTTAAAATCAAAATTCAGAGGTGTTGTTGCAGTACCGTTTCGATTTTTCTGATGAGAAGTGTAGTAACGTATCTATTATGATGACTTTTAGATTTTTACTCGCCTAATTACCGACAAGACTAATTAAATACAGTAATGTCATTTATTCGGAACCATGTACACATACCTGACTCAGTACTCAATGCGTATGAGTAATTCATCAAATATTAGCACAAGTGTTTTAAATATTGTTTTATTTAATTTGTCATTCACGCCGAAATAATCTTCAACCAAAAAAGCTACGCTTGCTAACGTAGTGAAAACTGTTAAGACTTTTCTTTACACCTGTACTACTAGACTGGTTTATCTGTATAGATGACATTTTCTTAGAATACTAAAAATAATTACAAGGTAATATAAATATAAGTTCCTTTAGTTAAGTGATAAGTTGGATACACCATTTTGAATTGATATATTTTGCGTTTTAATATATTACATCTTTAAGCGCTTATAGGACATAATTTAGGGATTCGCGATTGAGGGGTAAAACAATAGATTGTCCGTCGGGGTCCGCCGATATCACCCGCCCACCTAGAAATACTCAGAAAAATTTGATATAGTAATACTATTATAATAATATAGTAATAAAAGGACTTATCCTGACTGAATGACTGACTGACCTATCAACGCAAAGCCTAAGTCGCTGGGGCTATAAACATGAAATTTTGTACACAAGTTCTATAGTAGTACCTACCACAGCGTAAAAACGTACCAAAGACTGTGGTAGTATACTATATATAACGTAAGCATGAACCTTTTCAAAATTAAATCCCTAAGAATGTAAAATAGGGGAAGTATGTTTGTATGAAGCTTTGTCAGTTATGATGATAAATCCTGAAAGTTTGTATTTAGCTATATTGTTAAATAAGAGTGAGGTGTTCGGAGAGCTTTTGGAAAATCACCCCATAAGGGTTTATGTTATACTGGGTGATTTTGTTATCACTGGCAATACTTGCAAGGGTGGAAGTACTCATCAAAATGAACAACTTTTAATATTGGACTAACTGTGAAATCATGAAAAAATTATCAGCTGTTCCATACAAAAGTTCAATACCTACTCGACCAAAATGTATGAAGCAACCATATTATTTTACGCGATATCAGAGTTAGCCCTATAATAAAAGTTGGTCACATTGATGAGTACTTCCACCCCTACAAGTATTGCCAGTGATAACAAAATCACCCTGTATGTCAAAGTTTGCATGGGAATTAATATTTTGCTTGTCAGATTTATTTGAAACATAGTATAAATATTCTTTAAGACAGTCGGTGTTTTTCGAAATTCATTCCATAAAGGGGATCACGGTTGAAACTGCGGGGCGGCGGAAAGTTAATCATCGATAAACTGAGTTGTAAAATCAACGTCTAAGTTAGCTTGGATTACCTAAGGTAGACTTCAACATTATAACAGTTATAAACTCTTATAGCAAATGTCAATGCGAGACCTCAATATCAAAGATAATAAAAAAAAATAACAAACAATACACAAGATGGCGGACTGACAAGACGATAATTAAATACGACTTAATTGATGATACAAACAAGAGGTCAGCGAGTCAATGTGTCCACGTTACAACAACATAATTAAGTATTAATATTTAATTGATATTATGTACAGAATAGTTTAAATGGCGGTAAAATGTCAGAACAACGATCTAATGGGAATACTAGTGCCAATTTTTTTCGGTCAAAATGTACATTGGTACATAATTATCACTATACAAAGTCTCCGCGACGCGTCTGTCTGTCTGAACGCGATAAACGCAAACTGAACGGATTTTCATACGGTTTTCACCAGTAAACGGAGTGATTCATGAGGAAGATTTAGGTATATAATTCATTTAAGTTTTGTATAAAATGATTATTGAGGATGTCGGAAAAAATCATGCCGACTGGGAGCTTTACTGGAGTCCGCCGTGTAAACCAATAGGTATGCTTGTTAAAAATTGTAAGTAGGCGTAAATGCGAAGCCGGGGCGAGTTGCTAACCATTAATAAATGAGAATTCCGAACTTTCCATTTTTTAATTATACCTCTTATATTATAATAATAACTCTTATCAAAAAAATAATGATAAAAACTAACAAATTCTTGAGATAAAAATTTACTTACCTACCTACGGTAGGTACATACTTTTCATTACGGGAACACGGGCAAAATTGCGAGGCAAAATCTAGTCAATATTAATGAAAGCAGCATGCAAATTTGTATTGCATTTCTACATCATAATCGTTATCACCTCAGTACCATTTATTTTACGTAGGTAAGTAATTAAAATTATCTAATTTTGACATTTTCACGCAAAAGAAATTGCATTTACATAGGCGTTTAGTAATTAGATATGCAAACATGGCATTGCATGTTAAAATGTTTGTTTTGGAGTGCTAACTGTGTGACACCTCACTCATTATCTTGTTTGAACAGTTAGTGAGATTGTGCGAACAAATGGTACAGTCGCCAACATAAACAGAACAGATCAAAATTTTAAAAACTATCAATAAAGAGAATCTACTGGAGATATCTGTAGTAGGTATCTAGGTTTTTGTAGAGACACACTTTTATAAAACACACATGTTTACTTTACCTTTCCAAATTATGGATTATATGTAGTATACAGTTTTGTAAATTTAGATCTGTTAAGCTACTTATGTTGCTGACTGTACCTACAATAGTTAGGTGTAAAGGGTTGAAGGACGAAATGTTCCAATACATTCTAAATGGTATAACTGGATACGAAAATAAATAAAAATACCTACCTACCTACTAGTGTCCGACCGAAGCTTAGGCTTCGGCCAAAAAACCCCCTTCGGCGAAACCTCCAGCTTCAGCCAAAGTGGACCGAATTTTTCTAGTCTAGCAAGCACCGAAATTGAATGAACTGTTACGAACGAGCGAGAGCATAGTGCGTTGTGGACCTGCGCCGGCGCTCATCGCCAATCAATCCTTTTAAATTATAAAAAGTTTTAAAATCATTTATATATAGTACTTATAAAAAATTTTTGCCAATCTTCTTATCGAAGACATTACCATCAGTAGGTACCTCATTATTATGGGCACAGGGTTACAAGGCTCCGCCAACGAGAGGGGTGGAGGCTATATTCTACCAAGACACAGTAGGGGTAGTTTGGTAGCTACCACCTTCAAGGTGAAAATCGGTCGCCAAGCACTAAGGACGAGTTCCAGCGCTGTAATTGAGTCCTTTCAAGGCTTTTTGTGTTATAATAACTAAAATTGGAAGAAAAATTCACCAATTACCCGACATCTAATATATGAAATTCTCGTGTCACAGTGTTTGTCTGCAAACTCCTCCGAAACGGCTCGACCGATTCTTATGACAATTTTTGTGCATATTCGGTATCTTATATAATTATAAGAAATGTAAATTTACAGGAAATAAAAGGCTTTTTTATTTTATTTATTTATTTTATATAATTATTTATCAAATAAAGCCTGACAATAAAAATAAAAATGCTGCGTGACATATTTTGCCACTTGAAAATATTTTGACAGCTCATAGTAAAATTAGTACACTTATTAGTTCCGTGAAATTCCGCAATATGGCGAGGTTTTTTATTTTTCTGGTCGGTCTTTAAATACGTTGATACTTATTGGAAAAGCAGTCACATTCCGCCAACATGTGACGAAAATACTTTAAGAATGAGTAATAATTTCGTTGTAAATTAAACGTAATATAGTATATTTATTTGTTCGCAATATGTTTCAGGTAAATGAGTGTACCTAATTTAAGTATGACGCCTTACAAAATACCATCTGGCGCTGTTTAAAATTGATTCTACTTACCTATTGACGTTTTGTGGCTTTATTCCCCACTGTGTATGTATTAATAATCATATCCACTGCTGATTTAAAAGGCAGATACCTTTTTCATCACATTTGGTTCATCATTACTGAAATTCTGTGCCACAGTGCGACTGTGGTACCAAAATGTGATGTATTTTACATAATACAGTTTCAAATGCTTTAAGATAGGACCTTTTAGAATGGAGTCCGGTATTCCGATTGGAAGACTGACACTAAGTTCCAAAAGGACCTATCCTAACAGCATTTTGAACAGGCAAAAGAAACTCTGACAAGAGAGAACTTTGAAATAACATTTCCTCTCTCTTCCTCAGATCTACCACCAGCCCGCAATGCTTCACCATCAAGCGCTTCAAGCACACATGGTGCGAGCGGCGCCCACGTGCAGCTCAAGCGGCTGGTCGCCAGGGTGGTGGAGGAGGCTGCAGCGCTTCCAGAGCTTGCTAGGTACGCCACTGATCCGCCGCACACACCGATAGAGTCGTCCACGTATGAGGATCTACTGGCTACAGCTATTTTGAATAAGGTGAGATCCTACTTTTTACGAAGAAATAACTACTAGTATCTTGATTGTTATAATGTCAGGGATTTCAATCCTTGTATCCTTGTCGGGCCGGTTGGCGTGGTTGGTAAGATACCCTATCTATCACGCCGCAGGTCGTGGGTTCGATTCCCTCTCAGGACAAACATTTGTGTGCATGAACATGTCTGTTTGTCCTGTGTCTGGGTGTAATTATCTATATGTATATGTATGTATTTACAAAAGAAAAGTAGTATATGTAGTATATCAGTTATCTGGCTTCCATAGTACAAGCTCTGCTTAGTTTGGGGTCAGATGGCCGTGTGTGAGGAATAATGTCCTAGAATATTTGTCCTAGAATATTTATATCAATCTCTCATCCCTCATCCCTTAGTGTGTTTGTTGGTTTGCCCTTCTTTCACGCAGCAACGGATCAATGGACCGACGCGTTTTTTTTTGCTTAGAAAATATAGTTTATGTGTTGGAGAAAGACAGGCTACTTTTTATCCCGGGATTGCGGATGAAACCGCAGGTGGACACTATACAGGGTGATTTTGTTATCACTGGCAATACTTGCAGGGGTGGCAGTACTCATCAATGTGAACAACTTTTATTATAGGGCTAACTCTGATATCGCGAAAAATAATACGGTTGCTTCATACATTTTGGTTGAGTAGGTATTGAATTTTTGTATGGAACAGCTGATAATTTTTTCATGATTTCACACGTAGTCCCATTATAAAAGTTGTTCATTTTGATGAGTACTTCCACCCTTGCAAGTATTGCCAGTGATAACAAAATCACCCTGTATATTAAAATTGTAATTATAAAATATCATAAAACATAAGTAAATAATTATACTTACTTTTTTTACTAGAGACCTTTCCGTTCCTAAATAATTTTTACAATACACAGGTAAAGAATATTCCTCAAAAAATTATATAAAATCCAGATAAGTCTGGTTACAATGCAGTTTTGTTCGTAACCCTATTATATTGAATGCAACCTTACAAGTGATTCAAGTCTAGAGTATCGCCCTTAGGAAATTTAGGGTTGTCACTGCACTTCATTAGATATTAAAAAACATAATATAAATAGACAACCTAATATAGATAGATTTGGTGATATCAAAATTGTCAGTCTATATCCTAAAATAAAAATTTCTCTTTAAATCGATGAGATAAATTAGAAATTGCAAGTTAATTAGATAAGATAATTATTGTAATAATGATTGGCAACCACACATAGGTACCTATACCTAGATAATATTATCAATAGATCATGTATTGTTAAATATAGTCCATCTTACTTTGATAAGATACAAATCAAATCATATTTATTTGCAAAACACGTGATAATATATTAAACTAGCTGTCCCCCGTGGTTTCACCTACGTTCTCAAGATAAAATGTGACCTTCCTCGATAAACTATCTGGCAATATAACGCTCTTCATAAGAATCCATCAACGAAATTTAAAAAAATCTAATGAACACTAATATTAATAAAGAGGTAAAGTAAAGTTTATAAATTTAGATGTCCGAAACTATCGATCCGATTTGAAAAAATCGTGTTAGAAAGCCCATCTTTCATCTCGGGAACGCGGGTATAGCTAGTTTATAATAAAATCCTTACAAAGGTAAAGATGTTCATATTATTTATTTTCTCTTCGCTGAATCAATTACCTACATATGATTATGCTTTTCCGATTAAAACAACAGTATAACACAGATGTATTGTGCTGAAATATGGATAAGTCAATTATGTAGAGACAAAAAGAGCAATGGTATATAGCATAGTTGCGTGATTATTGATTATGCGTATTATGCGCACACGCAGTTTCAATGTCCAAGATTAAATCCGAGAATCTGCTTCTATAGACTCTACAATCTGAACTATATTATTGGATAAGGAGATATTGGTTTATTAAATTGATTTTAATTTAATGCTGGGATAAATCCTACTAATATTATAAATGCGAAAGTTTGTGAGTATGGATGTGTGTGTTACTGTTTCACGCAAAATCTACAGAACGGATTTGGATGAAATTTGGCAGAGAGATAGATTATAGTCTAGAATAGCAGATAGGTTTCTTTTTATTCCGGGAAAACATAAGATCCCACGGGAACGCGGGTGAAACGGCGGGGCGGAAGCTAGTGTATGATATATTTACCAACGTAACTTCTCTTCTCAATTGTTGAAGCCAAAATTGTTGAAAACGTAACAAACACACACACAAACAGACTCACTTTCGCATTTACAATATTGGTCAGGCAGGATGATTTCAACTACATTACACACTCCCTAAAATATAGATCCTGATGAATATATGATCGAACGAAGACTCATTAAAAATACAAATAAAAATCCAACATGGGTATTTTTTTTTACACAATCGATCAATTGTATGCCTTCTACCAACAACACAATGATAACCACTATCACACTGATAATACTCCGTTATCACGATAATATTTTACAGCTACAAGAAAAAAAAGATAGTTTGAAGTCAATCCCGTGCGTTATAAAGAAATGGTAAGTCTTATTTAAGATACCAGTACGCAAAATGAATTGTTAGTCATCAACCACTTTCCGATGCAATCAGCTGCCGATAATTATAAAATTTATATTATTCGTTATCTGTGCTTTTAAAAATGTCAACTGTTTACACTATTTTGGCAGTGTTCGCTTTATATGTCTTCGCGTGGGTGATTAAGGTGAAGTTTGTACTTATATACAATAAGTACCTACGTGTTTGTTTATGGTGATTATAAGAGTGTAGTGATTAAACCGTCTTGCGTCGGCTAAATTCCAATTACAGATATCCAAACAGCAGCAACAACAATAAAAAAAACATAAGTCAGAGTAAGCCTTAAAAAATCCAAAATTAACCTATTTCATAACTTCCTTGATGAATCACTATTCCTGGGATTATGTTTTTTATTTAGGTATATGTAGTTTTGGGACTCGCGGCCCACTCTCAGCCCAAAGAGTAGATAGAGCTATGCAAAAAGCGATGGTTTCCGAAAAAGGTCAACAACTATGTTACAGACACCAACCCCATTCTCCGTTCCAATATAAAATCCTTACACTAAATATGTCACAACTTTATAATAAATAGTGTAAAACTGTACCTACTTAGCAAGAGCAAAGTCAAGGAATATTAGATATTGTATTTATATATTCTAGAGAAGTCAGTAATATTTATAATATGGAACTAATTACTCTAAAGAAAGATCTATTAGTATCACAGTCTAACTTTATGACCCGGACGTATTTTCTTTAGAGATTATAAGTTATCAAATATTTATCGATATTAAAAATAAAATGTCGATAACTCTCATCTTGGATTAAACATCACGTTGGATTAAACATAATTATCATTAAAATACAAAATAATATAGAAAAATTCCTCGAAGCAGCCGCTGCTGCCGATGGGCAAGCTAATGCATTGGCGGAAAAAGCTCCCCGCGTATTTTTTAATTTTGTTTTTTCCGTTTCAATCGCAGCCTATCCTGCGACTTTACAAGTCACCAGTTGCGGGATACACATTTATTTTTTTCTTTACTACAGTCAATTATAGCGTTCATAAGTGCCTCATCAGGACCTAAACTGATTAAATGAGTTGTGAGTTATAGTTTCAAAGTGTAATTACTGAGTTTATTGTTGACTATTCTCGGCAAAAGCAACTTTCCGTAGCTTGCATTACAGTCGGACTGTAAAGGCCTATTTGAATCATTACTTCTTATACTTTAGCCGTAGGCCCCAATACTATTTTGTTTAAGTATTTAACAATGATATATAGTTTCTGCCGCAATGAACGGAACTCTATGGTGATGCATTAGTTTCTTATAGAAGATCAAGTTTTAGAAGTTTTTATTTAATTGGATTTAAAACATATTTACCGGAAAATGATCATCATTTTCTTCATTGGCTTCTTATTTAAGGTTAGTTTTAGTTATCATGTCAATCTGTTTTATCTGGTCTCTTGAGATCTTCATTCACTACATTTACACAATCACGCTATTATTTCACTCACTCTTTCGGCTGCCGTTTCAGTCGCAGCGTGTGTCTCTTATGATCTCGTTACAGTAAATTAATACAATATATTAAAGGAAAGATAAATGACATAATGCAATTACAAATCTCCAACGATGTATATCTTTATTATACTTTCCTAAGCCTAAATACTCCAATGTATCTTCACAGACAAAAATGCCTCTTGAATTTAATTGCGCCATCTCAGAATCCAATCTTTCGTAACATTATAAACAGTGGAATATACTCAAATAAATAAGTATAAGTGGATATTATCCGATGTAAGATACGCGAGAAACTATCAAACAAACATGTAGAAATTATCAAATGGAAGCGATAGAGTCGCAACAAAGGAGTACATTGTATTGATTAACCTTCATATTTTCTTTAATATTACCATGAGCCCTTTCCATATGAACGACGTTGATAAGTTTAAAATAAAACGGGTATAGGTAAAATTAAAAATTCAAGGCGATGATGGCTGTGTTGGGGACATCGAAAGTCGTGTAGGTTCTCCTAAAGCTTGTATTTTCGGAGATCAAAAGCACAGTGAAAGGGCACTTTGTAGAGTCAGTTTCCTACTGTACTGTGTGTTTACCTTTTATCTTTTCATTCTACTATGGCATTTCAAAGAAGTCGGAATACACCGGGTGGGTGCTTGGCGATAGGTTTACAGCATGAGGATATTTCTCACCTGAACAACATGCTAAGTCTAATCTATTAGCCTTTGCATCCAGCCTTCATCGCTCGTTTCCTTAGTGCGACGCCTTGAAGATTTTGGTTGCAAGGATACCCATTTTTCTCAACAACGACTAAAGCGAACGAAATGAAATTTATTGTAAGAATTCATCATGTATTTGACTTTATTTTCTCCATTGCATAACACGATTGGTTAACTTTTATAACACAAAATAATTAATCAAAAACACCTCTTTAAATTATGAGATTCAATTTTACCGACATTGAGGATCGATTTGAAGTTCCAAAATTTCTACAAATTTATTTGAAGCTGATACTATAATTTGTACATAGGTTTTATGAAATATATTTGTAGTTTTTAAATTAAATAATAAAAAAACATTTTGTCGCATACGCCCTTTGCGTTTACGCGGGTTTTCTATGAGAGGTCGCTATAGTAGGGAGCGGGACGCAGCACGTTGAATTTTAGATTTTTAAGCACCTTAAGTTACCTAGAAAATGATTACATGGACAATAAAAATGCTTGTAAAAATTATTACTAGGTATGCTAAAATTATCTTGTTATAGATAAATAAGTAGGTATGTTTCTTTATCGGTGAAAGCAATTTCCTTGTTGGTGATTTTGATTTCATGATGAATGATGATTTCCGTATCAGGGTTTAGACTTCTTCTCGTTGCCATTTCCTGTAACTTGGCTTTTATTTTTATATGATGAAGCTAGTTTATTTTTATATCACGAAACTTTTAATATTGGATTCAAATGAGATCTTATTTAATTTACATACACGAGAGGCTTTGTGGTACTGAAATAAATGAAGGTTATATAAAAATAACTATATATATATATTATATTATATAATTACAGCCTATATCTACCCACCCACTGCTGAGCACAGGCCTCCTTTCACGAATAAGGGTGAAAGAGGAATGGGCAAATACTCCACCACGCGTGCCCACTGCAGATTGGTGGAGGTAGGCTAGTGGTCAACCTACTAAGTGATAACCGGGACCAACGGCTTTACGTGCCTTCCGAAGCACGGAAACGCTCAAGATGAAATACCACTAGGCGGTCACCCATCCACGTTGCTTAACTTTGCCGATCGGTTAAGAACGGCTAATCATGCTACGCCACGAGCGCTTCAAAAATAACTATAATAAAATTAAATAATTGTCGTGACAACCCTATCGTAACAGTGACATCCCGCGCGCGCCGCGTCTATTTGCAGTGCGAAAGCGCACCCGTGTGAACCAGACCTTTTTATGCAAAAATAACATAGATCAGTACTCTTAATGCAACGCGATAGTGCTCATAATTGAATGTCAGTGAAAATGTTTAATTTCTTCAGTAGTATTGTAGGCGACTTTCCCAATGGGAATGGAGAGGTTAACGCATTTTGCTATTGTTTGTTTTTTGTTATATGTTTACCTTAGAAAATCGTATAAGATTAGGTACCTAGTTATATAAGTGTTACGGAACGTGAACAAATCTTATAATGTAATATAGATAAGGTGTACTAATAACATTTAAGTACCTATGTATCATAATAAAATATTGACTGACTGACAGACAACGCCTGGAAATTAATAAGAGACTTGGAGGTGTTCCTTAAATAATAATAAACGTATGAATATCATTTCATTTACCGGGTGATGTTTGTATATTGGTCATTACTAATATATATGTTTTTGTGATATAAATAAAGCCAAAGCAGTCAGAATACCTTTAATGAAATGCTTGCCAGTACTTTTCAATTGAAGGTCGATTTATCGAACCGGTGGTAGCTTCAGTAAATTCGACCTTCATAAATGCCCTCCTAGTGCCTAAACTGCATAAATGACTTTGACGTTCAATAATCCAAATTAAATCAAGAAAAAACATTCGTTAAGTTTTACACTAACACCTCTTTAGTCGTTAATCACAATATCTGTAAATACCAGGTGATCGAGCGCTACCAGAACGAGAATGGGTCTGGTGGACGGAGCAGCGGCATTCACTCAGCAAGCGCCAGCCCGACGCCCTCGGAGCGCTCCACACCACGCTCGCTCCACTCCAGAACCACCAGAGATATTACACCTCCAGTAAGTAAATTTGATTCTCAAACTGCAGATATTTTTATTACAAAATCATCCTTTAATGTTGGTTGTTGTGCTTAGGCCCCATTTATGTTTAAAATATCTATGAGCAATTTATTTATAATTGCCGAGGTATCTACATTTCATCTACCATATACTATCGTATATATCTCTATATCATTTCTTTTTATAAATGTTTCAATAATACATTTAAAACAGTCAGTTTAGATAGCGTTTACATGTTATGTACAGATACAATGAATACTGTTAAATCATTGTCAGCTCCTCTCAACACCTTTATCCAAGTCTTGCAAGTTAATTATAAGTACTGAAAGTTACGCCTTCACTACTTTCATAATGTCTCCAGAAGTAGATAAAACACTAGGGATCAACAGCAGTTAAATGATAAAAAAACAGTTTTTAGTTTAGTTTTTAATTTACGGCACTGTGATTCCAGCTCCATGAAGTGGACGATGTATCAGACTGGGAAGAGGGAGAAGCGACAGAAGAGGCTCTGGAGATACCTCGAAGAGCGCCATTCCCCGAGTTTGGAGGAAACCTAACACATAAAGGTAAGATTTTTTGCTACAAAATAATAATAAATATAAATAAATTCTTGCATAGCGATACTAAACAAGCTAATGATCTCCAGATAACGCAGAGCGTGACTTTGATGAAGTATCTGGCAGTGATTTACAAGCAATTGACGGCACATGGGAAGAAAACTGGCTATTCCAAAAGAAAAAGATAAAATCACTTCAATCAGTACCAGTTCCTATGCTAGTTCCAAATTCAAATACTGAATATAGAGCACTAATTGGTGACAGAGATGCTGACGACACTACAGACTTATCAGACAATGCTAGTGATGCTGAAGAAGATTCTGAATATAAAGGTGACATCAAAAGAGTATTAGACTCCAAACATGTTATTGGTGGAAAACCTAAAGTAGAAGAAGTATGTGATTTCGAACCAGACAGTCTTACAATTATTGATGGGGAAGATGACTTCCAAAAACTAGTTGGAAGTGAATATAAAGAAAATGAAAACGTAGTAGATGCGATCATAAACGAAATAAATGATAACAGCGTTACTGTTATTAAAACAGTTAATGCTTCAGACAAATCAGAATGTGGCAATGATTCTATAATGGTATTAGGTATTGACAGTGGCCCACCGCTAAAAGCTGAATTTTCTTTGAAAGAAGAAATACACAGGTCTCTTCTTAATGGGAATATAGAAGAGTTAAATGGAGATATAAATCAAAATGGTGAAGTACGTAATGATATTGTTGACAACTTCAACAGTAAAGGTAAGTTATATTATAGTTCTGAGATTGCATTGCCAATTACCTTATTAATATTAATAAAAATGGGATATAATTGAGAAAACTTCTAGGGTCTACCAATACTCTAAGCCGCCATGAACGGGAAGGCGAATACGAAGAAACAGTGACAGTTCCAGTGCAAAGATATGCTGACAGTTTGAGAAGAAAACATTTCGAAGATGTGCCTCAGACGTAAGTTTTTCTTGTCGAAGTAGAAGTCATAAAGGTAGATTAATAATTATTTAATCATTCATATTTTCACAGGCCCCCAACAAACGATAACAATCTGGAGGACGAGTTAATACCAGGTAATATAACACTAATAAATATGAATTTTATAGTCACATTGGTTACCGTTACTAACTTTGACGATGTTCTAGGTTCCATAGCCTATAGAGAACGAAAAAAATGGTTGAATTATGTTGACATGCCTAATAATCCATATTCGCCGGAGGCAATCAAAAAGAGATTATCGAACAAGAGCACATCGTCTCTATTTGATATGATCACTACTAAACATAATGATATTGATGATAAATTCGAATTAAGCGAAGACACTGTAGATGGACATGATGATGATACACATGATATAAAGGATAAAAAGTTAAATTATGAAAAGTTATCCTTAACACTAAGCGCAGACAATTTAAATTCGAATGATATAATAAGTAATTGTCCACCTAAAATATTAAAAGATGTATTAGCTGAGGAAGTACCACAATATAAACGGTAAGATACCATACCCTCATGAGTTTGATAAAAATGTATTTGTATTTTCACAGCAATGTTTGTTTTCACAGTTATGGCCGCGATTATTACATAAAAGAAGCAAAAACGTCTTCAGGATGTCGTAAAAAGAATAGTATCAGCGACACAAGCTCCATATCATCGATGAACAAATCGACAAGCTTAGACAATATCGATACAGATTTCGCATCGCCTGTAAGTGCCAGCAGCTCGTTGAGCGACCTCGAGGCTTGCTCTCTCCACCAGAACATCGTCCGTGCCGTGCTCAGCCCCAGAAATGCGAGCCCCAATTTTGCCATAAACCCAATTTTCGAAAACTCCGATAGACATAACGATAACGCTGACGAAAATCATGCAACAGACGAACGTTATTACGGTCGTAAAAACAACGTAAGACAACAAAATAGAAGTGTGTGCAATGGAGGTGACGGTTATGTGGAAAACGAGGATATAGTTAGACTTAAAATACCGAAAGAACCTGAAATTACCGAAGATCTATTTGAGACGTATACAAATGTTAGGCGGAGCAACACGATGCGAAGCGGGGACCTGTTCGTCCGCTCTAAACGGCGACCAGGTCTCAATTATACGTTCGGTGGAAGTCTAAGGTTAAGCAAAGGCTTTCGTACCGATCATTGGTGATAGACCACCTTCTCTGGTTCAATATTATTTTAATACACCACATCCAACCTCAATAGCACTTATCTTGAATAACTCTCAATATGTGAATCTCTATTACTATGTACGATACATACATAGATACCCGAATATTTCAAATCAAAATTACTGTAGACGTTATGTTAGAAGAATCACAAACATTTCATAAGATATAATGGTGATTGAACCTTTTCCTACCATCACATCATCGACATTAAATCTAAAATATCTTCGTTTTGACACACAAAAATGTAATGCCTGTTGTGTGTAAAGTTGGCATGTTTGTTGAATTAAATATCAATGGCTGACTAACAGCACTTGCACTATTATACATAATTAATACGAGAAATTATCTTTAGAACTATGCACTCATAGATTTGTGTCCTTCTAATAAAATATTTCAGTAATTTCACTACAGTAATACTACAAGAAGTTAGTGGTGAGTGTATGATTTTGGCAAACGAAATTTTGACTAACAGCATTGGTTTACTTGCCACTAAACTAACATATTTAACTAACGATTCTTATATCCTTTATAACCACTCATTGATTTTTATGCACAGCAACTACATTTACTTTCACATTTAATTTTACAACAAGGCTTTGTTAGAATATAGATAGAATGATACACGTTTTGATTTTCATTGGCACCATTTGAATTATTTTCCAGGTTACTAAACAAACAAATTGTATCTAACAAAATGCTACTGACTAACTCTTCACTAACTTTAACATTAGTTGAGTCTTATTAGTAATTTTAAACGTAGTAACTTAAACTTTTCAATATTAGACATGCAATTTAGCAATCTCTTAAATTAATCGATCACAAGCTTAATAACATTATGTAAATATTGATAAGGCTCATAATTATGGTATAAAATTTACAGGGATTACTGATAAAGCAATTCAACAATATTGCCACGACCCAACAATATGCAATGTTCGGTGGCAAAGAACAAATTAAAGATTCAATAACGACTGTACCTAGTAGCAAGACAACTGAAATTTGGATTGAATACGAAGACACGAACGATCAGACGTTATTTTCCGCTAAACCAGTGTACGTTGATGACGAAACAGATAAGAAATTCGATGAAATTCTAAATACAGCTTATAAAACAACGCAAGAAGCCGTAGATAAAGATGTAGAACCTCTGAAATCGCCAACCAATCTCAGCATCGATGCTTCTTACATAAGCTCTAGTAGCATGGAAGACTCAATTAAAATCTACAATGTGCAAACAGGCGAAATTATGAAGTGTAAACCTGATAACGTATCTCCGAGATATGAGTTTGAGGCTGACAGAAATGACAACATCGATATATCTGATAAGAGTATCTCTGGAGAAACCAACGATAGCATCAGTCAGAACTATGAAGCGGCTGATGACACAGTGAGCGAAGACGAAAAGCTAGAAGTCAGTGAACTTGATGACATTTTGCCTCAGCTGCCTAAAGTGAAGGAGTTAGCCAAGAAATTTATCAGCATGGAGAACCTTAATGAACAAGTTAAGGTGTGTGTAATTTATCGTTATAGTTTAGATGACGAATTCTTATATCTTTGTAGTACTTAAATAACTCGGCCTAAAGAGATTATAGTTATTTTTTAATCTTTATTTCTTGATAGAAAAGCTGTAGTTGTACAGTGGTAAACGTTAAGCCTAAGATTATGAGGGTGTAGGATTAAATCACGGGTACGAACACCTACGAGTTGTAAACATTCGTTCGAATTTACTATTCGATTTTCATTGAAGATAAACATCAGAAGGAAACCTGCAATGTTAAATTCAAAGCTATATGTAGTCCACCATTCCACTCTAAACGCGCGTAAAAGACTATGGCCCTAATCCCCCTCGTTGTTAGGGGCGTGCCCCAGCAAATTAACTAATAGTGAAATTATAAAAATCCCTTCCAGATTTCACAACCCTACACAAGGCGGCGAAGAAGCAAAGAAAACATCCTCAACGACATGAACTTCGATAAACCTGCTAGCAAACAAGTCTACATGCACAGTTTAACAGCAAGAAGCATCTCTAAAGAGTTCAGAGACGAGCTCAAGCTGTCTTTGGCAACCCCACTAACGGTCCCTGGTGGTGCTAAAGAGATTCCCGAAGGAATCGAGGAAGTGACAAAAGAATCTAGCAGACCAGGCAGTCCAGTTCCAGAACCTGGTAGCATTAAGTCTAAATTAGCGTTCTTTGAAAGTCTAAAGAATAAGTTCAGTAGTACTAAATAGTTAAGAACTGTTTTTAAGTGTTTCTGAATCTTTAGCGTCTGCGAAGTAACACTAGGTATAATTCATCATGTCATTATATCGTGCGATGGCAGTATTTTAACAATTGCCTATCATGTCAGCAATAGCCGATACTTTTGTATGGTAAGTTTCTCGTTTTGATTAAGAACATCCTCGTCTCCGGCAACCATCCCGCATGAATGTAGTTTTAGCAATATGAGCATGATTTTCTGTACATTGTGTTTTATGTCTATCAACAGTAGTTCGACTACAACTTGTTTTGTTATAAACAAGTAATGTAGTTGAAACACTGGCAATGTATACGAGGGACTACGTACGAAGAAAAATCATTTATTTGTGCGCATGTTTCCTGTGTAAAATCATGCGCACAAATGATGATTTTTTTTAATTATTTAATTTTTAAAATCATTCCTTTTAGTTTTTATTCTAATGCATAATAAATAGCGGATGGTCACATTATTTTGTATATATTTATATATATTATGAAATAGGTTACGGTGTAAATATTTAGTGCCATTTTTCTTATCTTTATTATAATATTTTCATTATTTAAGTCATATTAGCTAATGCCAAAGTTGTAAATAAATTAATATCTACGTAGCAGGATATTAAATATGTGGTTGTGTTAAATTTTATGTCAGTAGAAATTATACATACATAGGTGGATTGTTCTATTTCACAAAGTCTGTTCTGTTATGGCTTGTATAGCAATCATTCATAGACAAACAGACTTCGTGAGATATAATATCTGTTATTCATAAAGGCTCGCCTTCAATCTTATGGAACGAAAAATGGTACCTACATCTTGTAATGACAAAGCTATTGAATCATTTCTTTTTAATTTTTAATGTGTCATATTATTTCATTATATACTTAGGTAGTGATCATAATATATTATTCCACGAATGATGTTGATACGTTGTTTTAAAAACGGCCAAGTGCGAGTCAGACTCGCGCACCGAGGGTTCCATACAAACTTGTAGGGTATGTAAATTTCAAAGAAAAAATCTGATTTATCAATATTTTGGTATTTGTTAGTAAAATAAATATACGTAATAAAGATTATAACAAATTTCAAGTTCATAGATCAATGGGAAGTTAAAAAAATCTTCGGAACTAAATTGTGACAAACGACGGACAGACGGACACGTGAGTAACAGCAATATGGCTCCGTTTGGACCCGTCGGGTACGGAACCCTAAGAATTACCTATCTATCATACGCTATTTATAATCGACGATACGTTTTATAGCAGCATTCAAAGGCGAGCTGATATGAATTCTAATTAAGTATATTTTAGTCATAATTTAAGGTGTGCAATAAATATATTGTAAAACTTAGAGGGACCACTGTTATTGTGATAGACTTCAATTTTTATTTCAAACGCATAATTAAGTACCAGTTGTAATTTTAAAGGATAAGGGTGTATTAAGTATATAATAAAAAAATACATTTCAATAAATTGATAATTTATTTATCACATATAAAATAAGACAAACATACATCCGACCAACATAGACTGCGCTGCTGGTATTCTTAAAAAAAATCCCTATACAAAACTATAAAAATCATTGTCTATGGTAAATTAGTAATAAATCCCCAATGTTTTATGAAAAGGTATACTCTCCATTTCATCAGCATATTTTCTTCTATAGCACCATAGATAATAGTCAATTAAACTTGAATTTGGAATCTCTACCATCTGTTGATTGTTTTTTAGCTTCTCTTCTAGTCTCTTCTTTAAAAGTTCCACAGCATGGATGGAGCAACCACGTATCTCTACTTCTTCTACTGAACCACTTGCTAGAAGGACATCTACAAGAGACATCAAACAAATTATACGTTGACAAAAGTATCCTTCACGTGAGGGATTGCTCACTCGACACTGGCGGTTTAAAGAAGTATAAACTCAAGATAGCAAGCCTTGTGACTTACCTTTAGGCTGGATTCACACATCCGGAATTCCTCTCTGAATTCATATTATTTAATTCAGAATACCTGGATTTGAATACAATTTAATTACGCTCCACACATTCTGAAATTTCAGATTATGATTTTCTCAATTGTTTCAAACATTTTGCATTCATATTATGAATTCAGAAAGGAATTCCGGTTGTCTGTGGCCGGTCTTAGGCTTACTTGAGTTGGTGGAAAAGTGGTGAAAACGACTTTTTTTTTTATTACGATTATTTGTAGGTAGGCACGTATGTCTGTGTAGGGTAGGTATCCAAACTATTGAAATATTAAAACACCCTCAAAATTAAATCACTCCTACAAAAGACGTTGAGAAAACTGGATAGTTTCTGAGGTAATTTGGAGTAACTCTTCAAGACATCCTCGATTGAGTCAAGAAACAACTAAGAATAGGAATGGAATGAAGGTACGATTGTAAATCATTATTTTTTATATCAGCTAGTTCACACGCAGGCAGACCACCTGATGGTAAGTGGTTACTGCCGCCTATGGCAGTTGACGACCTTGATGAATTCTTTGCAAGAAGGTTCGAGTTCTCGACTCTTTGCAATATTTTTGTGGCATTCCAGTCACAAGAATGGTTTGCCAAGATCAGCTGTTAATTAATTGAAAGCTCTAATCTATTTGTATAAAAGGAGAAATTGACTGACTGACATATCAACGCACAGTTCAAACCACAAGGTAGACCATGTGTAGAATCATAGGTTGTTTTACAAAGATTTCTCTTATAACATAGGCATCCAAAAAGGAAGGGTATTTTAAAATTCAAAAAATTTTACGAAAAATAGAGGGTCAAAGTCAAAGCCATTTTTTAGTTTAGGCCCTAGAAGGGCACTTATGAACGTCGAAGCTACTGAAGTTACCACCAGTTCGGAAGTCGACTTCAATTGAGAAGAACCGGCAAGAAACTCAGTCGGGTAAAACTAGTAATCTGAAATACTCACCATTCTTCAATTTATTCATCAGTTCATCACTATAACTCAGAGCTCCAAAATACATCAATACTTGAGGCACCCTATAATCAGCAAACATGGTCATTCTATCTATATCGTCAAACTCTCCCCAGCCCGCCCCACCGAAGAAGTTCCATAAATCCGCTACTAAGATCTGTGCCCTTTTATACAATGATAAATTTTCCCCTTTATAAGCTGCTTCGTCTCTAAAACATGGGAAATTATTGACAATAACTTCAAGTAGTTTTACAGCTGATTTATTGGCATCTTTCAGACATGTCTCAAATGTTCCATTATATTTTTCTATTAATATGTTCCCTACTTCATGTAATACTGATATTCTCTGATCAAAAAGAGGTATTTGAGCATTGTTATCGCTTCTCATGACTGTGCAAAGTTGGTCTGCGGTTATGGTAGAGTAATATTCCGGATTTGTTATGTCAATGCCTTCCTGGAAATAGGAGAAATTACATTATTAAATATTTAATAACAAAAAGAGATTCATTCTATATCTATAATATCCTATTAAATAATAATATAAATGCGAATGTGAGTGTGTTGTTACCACTCAAAAAAGTTAAGGCTGAACAGATTTGGTTGAAACTTGGTCCATTGATAGTACAAGATTTTAAAGGAGATAATATCTTGGTGGGAGTAACGTTGGATGCCACAGAGAAGGTTGTGGGTTTGAATTCTACAATGAGCTAGCAATTTTTTTATATACTATATTCTTTTCCTCTAAACCAAATCCTCATCAACCCCATGATTTTCGTCCTGGTTCTTCTCAGTTGAGACCTAATGTAACTTGTTTTCTACACAAGTGCCCTTATAACATAACTAGCTTCCGCCCTGTAGTTCCACCCGCATTCCTGAGGGATCTTATGGTTTCCTGGGATAAAAAGAAACCTATATTTTAATCCAGAATATATTCTATCTGTGTGCCAAATTTCATCCAAATCCTTCCAGTAGGTTTTGTGTGAAAGAGTAACAAACATCCAGACATCCATCCATACATCTTCACAAATATTAGTAGGATAAGATAGGATTCAAAAAATGACTGTGACTTTAATCAGAGACCTTCCTCCATCTTAGCATTATTAATACCAACCTTAATAGCCCTAGCAAGGGCCGCCTCCAATGCATAATACCCAGAATGTCCATTAATGGTCCACTTCTCGGCTCCCGAATAAGACCAGAAGCAGAAGTTCAGGGCATCAGCAACAAACACCCAGTCAGCAGCCCTGGGGTGATCTTTGTGGGGATGTATTATATCTGCTCCAGTGTCAGGGATCTCTAATTTGTTGGATATTGAGGGGATTATCTGAAAATGTTACTGTTTTAAATAATTGAATTGTTTGCACAAGTTCTTGGACCTTCCAGCATATCAATACACACAAAGGCCAGAATTTTATTCTTAAGTACATTCAGTGATTATTTTCGTAATAAAAAAAAATAGTCGGTTAAAAAAAAAACAATTCAATAAAGTCTTTTTTAACTAAAGATGGACTCACATTTAGCCACAATCTCGCAATGGTAAATAATTATGGTACCTTCTACCATAATTATTTATATATATATAACATAGGTACCATAACAAAATCGAGAAGGAAACTTGCTCGCTGTTTTATGTCTAAGTGCTTGGTAAGTATGATTTATAAGTTTATCTAAAAAAACTCAGATGTAATTACTTTA
The DNA here is from genome assembly GCA_951216915.1 of Tetheella fluctuosa. Taxonomy (NCBI): domain Eukaryota; kingdom Metazoa; phylum Arthropoda; class Insecta; order Lepidoptera; family Drepanidae; genus Tetheella; species Tetheella fluctuosa. The sequence continues at coordinate 13,858,892 of OX578215.1, read as the reverse complement.
TTTTAGATACTACAAAAAGTATCTAACATTTATCTGTCTTATCTAAGAGACCTATAAACCAAATGATAAATTCAATAAAGATATAGTAAACCCTATCTAACCTCTTGACAAAGTTTTTCTAGTCCTTTTTCATGAATTTTAACATGTTGCGCGTGTTTCGCTATAAATTCTCCAGATTCTGCTGGTGGCAGGACTCCTTCACGCACCATTTCAACTAAACAACACAATAGTCAATCTACGAATAAATAATAACAATAACTGAATCAGCTCTAAGTTGATAAAAAACAGTAACTTGAAAGAAACGAAAAAGTCTTTTAGCTAGCTATCAGCTGTTTCACCAGCACAGTTCACCAGTGCAATGTGCATAATCGCACCGTTTGTTTTGACTTGACAGACGCAGAGTACAGACAGGACAGTTGACTGTTGACGTAATTTCTTTCTTTCAATCGTTCAGTATCAATCAGTGAAAACAATTTAGTCCATCCATGTAATAAAAAATGTATAGAACTTAAATTTTAGTTTAATTGTTCTCAATAAGATAGTCATTATTAGTCAGCTACTTAGAAGAAGAATACTAAAACATTTAATTTAGTATTTAAATAATTTTTCCGAACGAAATTACCACCAAAATAACACTCCATTCCACTCTTGTGTTGTTGATATAATATTGTTGATATTTTGTTTATAAAAGTAAGGAAAATTTTATTACATATTATTAAATATTATTTGATTTTAATTTTCTGTTAACCCTTTCTTCTTCTTAATAGCTAGTATTGATGTCTGTTGAGTGAATTACGCGATTTTGATTTTGACATTGATTGCCTTTTCTGTGTGTAATGAATCGAATCCGATGATTTATTTATTTTAAAAAGTATAAGATAACCTCAAACAAACAAACTACATCAACGAACGAAAGTTGAATTTATTTATTAACAGCTAACGGGTTTAATTACCAATTTATTACAACTAATTAATTATAAATTCAAACATGCCATTAGATGTGCAAGGAACTTTTGTATCGCAGAAGATCAACAAAATACGATGGATACCTGAAGAGTACGTTGAAACAAAGTGCTTTTTTACGGGAAGTTGGGACGACGTTGTTAATTCTATTAAAGTTTGGACATTCGAGAGTCAAAATGAAGAAGAAGAGGTTGAATACCCTCGTGTACTTTCTGAATATACCGTGGATGGTGACGTCACGCAGATCAAGTTCACAGAAAAGAACAAAATAGCTGTTTCGCTATCGAATGGCGATGTAAAGTTACTTGAGATCAGTATTTATGAGAAACAAACGCCGTTGAGAGAGGTTTATTCATGGAGTAAATTACATAATTATGGGTAAGTAATTAAGGATATTAAAATGACATCTGCCAGTTAATTATCTATACTAATATTATAAAGCTGAAGAGTTTGTTTGTTTGAACTCAGCGCGTTCAGGAACTCAGGAACTACTGGTTCGATTTGAAAAATTCTTTCAGTGTTGGATTGCTATATTTATGGGAAAGGCTATAGGCTACTTTTTATCCTCGGGAACGCGGGAGATACCGCGGGGCGGAAGCTAGTTATTCATATGGAGGTTTGTATGAATATTGTATCATGCACACTTTCTGACCTGGATGAGAATCAGACCCACAACCTGTGTAATTACTGTATGGTATTTTACCAACCACACCAACCAGTCAATCAAGAAGAAACTACAATAAAATATATATTTTATGAAATAATCTCTTTCCAGAGCTGACCCATGCTCATGCACTTCACTAGACACAGAGGAAGGTGACATAGCAACCATAGGTGAAGATGGAATCATAAATATTTTGAGTGGAAGATGTGGAGAAATAAGCCGCTCTATTACTGGAGCTGATAGCTGTTCACTGCACTCCATTTGCTTTATTAAACATAATGAGGTTAGATTGGTTTTACTTAATACAGCTGAGCAAAAGACAAGGAGTACTTCTTTCATTTCAAGCGTATGAAATATTAAAACATATGTGTAAAAGCTAATTCGGCACTTTATCAATTGGCAAATATCCACACTAACTTGAATTTGTAATTTATAATAATTATGTTATTAATTCTTCAATATTATTCTCGTTTTAGGTGATAACAGGAAACCTTAGAGGTCACATGAAGATATGGGATCTCAGAAACCAAAGCAACAAACCTGCTGCAGCCTTCTTACTAGCAGGTGATGAGTTAGCAGCCACTTGCATAGTTAACCATCCCACGCAACCACACATCATTCTAGCTGGCAGTGAATCTGGAGCTCTCGCTGTATGGGACTTACGCATGAACTCATTCCCAACGTCCTTGCTCAACGCACATGCTGCTGGAGTTACCGAAATGCAGTTCCATCCAGAAAATCCACATAAGCTGTTGACATGTTCTGTCTCTGGAGAAATTTGGGATTGGAACATGGAGTCTATAACAAAGAGCTCAAAGGGACCTGATAATCAAGTTGTAGCATGGATGCCGTTGGAAGATAAAAATGCTATGGTGGTTAATTCTCTGATGCAAACATTACATAAGGCAATAAATACTTTGCATTGTGATAAAGGACGGATTCTTTGTGGTGCAGATAATGAAGCTGTTTATCTAATTAAGAATTTCAAGTATTAAGTGCTCATAAGATGAATGTGAAGTTTAACTAAGGTATGTTATTTCAATTTAAGTATTTAATTCCAGTTTGAATCTTCTAATGCCAAATGGGTTTTATTTAAAGTACAGTTTGTGATAAACATTGAGAGATTTTGATGAACAAATAACAAACAACGTTTTTGTAAGTAATATGCATTTTTATTTAAATTCTGAAAGTAAATACACTTATGTAATATCATTATACATTATAAAAATAATACACCAAGTCAGTCTTTGCTTGCCTAGTCAAAGTATTGGTAAAATATTTTACAAAATAAAAAACTGACATAATAAAACATATTTACAAAATTCAAGATAACTGTCAGAGGACTTAAAATGTAAAATATCATTGCAATACAAGGCACCATTTCATTAAATTAACCATTACTTAAACAAAATAATTGCCAAAACGGTAACTTTTGAAACCAAATCTGATGGCACCGGATTTTCACAATAAAATTGATAATTTAAACATTCTGATTTCACAAAGGCCAGCCTCAAACTGGAATAAGACATGGAAAATATCACTAAGTTAAGAAAATAATTGAATATTTGGCATCTCATTCTCAATTCATAAAACTAGAATGTGGAGTATATAATGTTTTTATAAGCATTTAAATCATATCACTCATTTAATAAAATTATTGTTCAGGAATAATAATAAAACACAGCACAACTTGACTGAAAATAATAATAACATACAATATAGATTAAATTATTGTTTTTATAGTTTATTTAATACTATTGTGAGCACCTTAGCCGCTAACTACATTGGTCCTTGAAATCAGAAGCGTCACACTTCTGATTGAGTCCAACAATCATGCACCCAAATTATACCCATCTGATACAATACCATACGGTCTGTGGATGACAGATAAATACCATGATATTAACAATTTAACACTGGCTATGGGATTAAAATATACAATTTAATAAATATAAGACAACCAGTGACCTCTTAACATTTTAACTGCACAAACAAGGTCTTTCAAGCATTTAAAATGTCAAAACGAACTGGTATTTCTCATTCGAATTTTTCATCTCCCCGCTTTTCTGGCATATTCTAGTCGAACCCACGACCACTCTACAAAGCCCTTAAAACCACTTGTGGTAAATCAAGTGTGGTGATTCCGTCGTTGTGGTGGTTTCCTCTGGGCGGCTGTAAGGAGTGAGGCAGGGACTATCCACAGTTGTTCGCACCACCGCATGAGCGCTTCTGTGACGTGACAGCTGTTAGCAGCCGTCGCCAGCTGGGTCTCTAGGCTGTCTGATGATTTGATCAGGAGGCTGGAAAATAAATAAATATTTTATTTATAGCCAGTTTAAATTTTCGTGTACAGTCAGCGGAAAAAGTATCTTAGCACTTTAGTACCGTGTAACATTACACAATTCATAATTTTCATACAAACTGTCAAGAAAATATCAATAGATTATCATGAAAGGGTACTAAAATGCCAAGCTACTTTTGCCGCTGACTGTACTAAATTTTGCAAAGTAAAATGGCATTTATTTTTTGTTTGAACCATCCACTCATGCCTAATTTACTTAGTATTTCTAGTCTATTTAATTTGTAATACCACAATAACCTATTGAGAAACCAACTTCGCTCGTCGTGATATTCATCAAGCTTGCACAACCTGTGAAGAATCATGACACAATGGTCAACACCTGATTTCTCTACCTCTCCTAAAACCCGTCTCTATTCTCTGTCCATCTCACTCTGTGATTCCCTATACCTACACATTACCCTGCTGTGTTCAAGAAAAGTGTGAAACTCACCTAGGTGGAAACAAAGCAGGTGCAATGATCATGGCGACATTATGTTCGGTCATCTTGTTGGCGTCGTGTCTGGCTGAGATATGTCTCGCCAGCCGCAGCAGCTCGCGGAGTGTGGCGCGTTGTTCCGCCGGGAGAAGTAGCACTAGCAGGTTCAGTGCCCGGGCTTGGGTGCTGCCTGTTAGAGCTGGAATTGCAAAATGGTTTTGGTTAATAGGAGAAAGAGGAAGACAGTTGGTGTGATTTCGTGGAAACGCCAGATTTCGTGGCTTCGAGTCTTATGAACGTATACTTGAACGTGTCTGTTAGTTCTGTATCATGGGGAATATTTTACCACTTATCTAGTCACCATTGTCCATGGTCTACTTAGTTTGGAATCAGATGGCTGTGAGGAGGTTGGCTAAAAGGAGCTGTCAGTTTAGGATGAGTTTTTGAGGCAGAGTTATCATTCAATAGTACTGTCAAGTTTTTTCATATCTTTTTTCACGAGAACTTAATCAGCTTCATCATCAATCAGATCTACCTCAGATTATCGAAAATCAGAGAAAATGGTCCTTCAAGCCATACCATTAAGTCAAAATCAATATTTTCTGTATTTATTTAATATTACATTCCTATGCGCATCTGAAAACCTTGCACCACACAAATACTGACCGTAAGTATGATAGAAGAGTCGCATCAGCTCCTGAGTGAGTGGGGGCTGGGGCAGTGATCGCAGCAGACGCTTGAACACGGCGCCCACGTCGTGGCTGCTGGCGCGGCTCAGGGCCGCCTCTACCGCCTCGCGGTCCGAGTACCACTGCCGCTCTATCAGTTGGCAGAGGGCTTCGATCTGGATAAACATTAAAAGGGTTAGTGAATCAAGTATACAATACATAAGACCGGGATTTTTTACGCATATTGATTTTATGATTGTCAATCAGCCATTTTCACTCTCAATATGAAAATTTGTCCCCTTCGTCTGGCACCTACCCATCAACTCCACCAGAGAGCCAGGTCCCTTCTAGGAAATCAGACCAAACGGTTTTGATTCGTCGTTAGCTAAGTAAGTATTGTTTGTGAAAACTTAATCAAAATCCACCTTTTTAGTTCTTGCTTCAGTTGGTATTAGTTCCAATGAATCTTTTATTACAGGATCAATAAGGCAAAAATGAATGCTTGCAATTTTACCTCGATAGCCACAGATTTTTAAAATTTTACTGTAGGATTTACTCGTATGACATTGTGAGCGTGGGCTACCGGTACTGGTGTTGGTACTGGTAGAGTAGGGTCGGTGTAGACTACGTATCTGTATCTGTGACTGTAACTGTAGCCGTACCTTCTGCTTGTTCCCGGGCACGCGCAGCAGCCCCTCGTCGCCGACCCTGGGCGCCAGCGCGGCGGCGAGCGCGCGCACGACGCTGGGCACGCAGCTCCACGTCTCCTCCCACAGGATCATGTCTTTGCGCACCAGCGTCTCCACGGACACGCCGAATACTGACCCCTCTGGAGATAATGGGGGAACGATTCACTTTTTAGATTTCTGAGTTTAGGAAGCTTCGAATGAAACATTTGGAAAGTTAGCAGAATTTTTTCATGTCGATTCTATTGCATCGTAAACGTACGTATACGGTAGCGCCATAAGCCCAAAATTCTTAAAAAACAATGTCGTCTAAAGGACAGATAAAGAACTTGTGAATATAACAATTGACTCTACCGCCGGTTTGTAATACACTTAAATTGAGAAGCATACACTGTTTTATGGTCCTGATAAAAATGAACAATTGGATAGTTGTTGTAACCATAAAAATGATGAAAATCTTCAACAAGTTGGATTAGGTGACCTAAGCATTTGAAAGAATGTTGAAGTTGAAAAAAATTGCATCAACAACGATTAATCAGTTATTTTAGCAATCACTTCCTCAGACTCCGATACAAAGTAATCGATAATCCATATACGTCGAAACGACTGAACTTATATGGCAACCGGAACCGACATATTAACGCGCCAACCGAGACTCGAAGTAAATCGAGAAATTGTTGTCACTGATTCTGAAATCCTATTTTTTGTACTCAATTAAAAACTCAAGATATGTCTAAAACAGTTTATCCATTATTCCAGAAAATTTACATCCTGAGAAAAAGAAATGGAGCCTCGAATCTTTGTCCAAACTACTTTGGCGTTCTCTTTAGAAGTCACTTTTGACGTTTGACTCACCTTCTTTCCTTTTCTTCTTGGGCGGTTTCCTCTTCTGGAAAGGCAGCGAGTACCGGTCGAAGAGCGCCGTGAGCTCGAGCCACAGTAAGGGCGGCAGCCGCTTCACCTGCGGCTCGCTGATACTCTCTATGTCCACTACGCTGTCTTCTTCTGGCCAATCCTAAAAGAATCACCATGATTAGAGATCAATAAATCATCTTTAAGTTATCCTAAAAGATAAATAGAGGTTTAGAATTCTCGTACCTATTTCGTGAAGTCATTTGATTCACTTGATTGAGTTCTGTATAAACTAGTAGTTGTACATACCTCCTCATGAGCGAGCATCTGTCGGTCGAGGTTGAACTTGTGCTCGAAGCTTAGCGGCTGCTGCGCCGACGCAGCACTCTTCGCTCGCGACACCACCGTGTGCTTATTGTTACTAGAATACAATTTTACATATTATTAGTTAAGATTTGATGAAAATCTCTGGTAAGTAAGTAATAGCAGCTGAAAGTTGTGACGATAAAGTAATTGACTAAACCAAACCAAACTATTTTGTCTTTGTCTTTATATTTCAGACCAATCTGGATACTCACATGAATGGGTCGTTATCCTTCAATATGGATCCATTGATTCGTTCCTTTCCTATTCTCGGTCCCTGGACTGTGCCGTATCTTTGGTAACCTAGGAGTTCGATGCCCTCTGAAAGTTATTATTAAGAATTTTAGTGGATAATTCAACCCAAAAGTTTGTTTATTGTAAGAATTCTGAAAGTGTTTCTTCTTTATTACTCTCGACAGCAGAATTTATATAAATTTTTAGTTCCTTGATAGCAAGCCTAAGATGGAGAATGTCCAAAATCATGTCTAAATCACAATAAATGTAGAAAATGTCCACAGAAAACACAGCCCCTTTGACCCTGTACGTATGTACCTATAGTATAACTATGGTCACCGGCTCTCCGCCAATATTCGGCGCTTGCGTTCCCATACAACAACAAATGTTCAGTGTCGTCTTTTAGGCCGACTCGTGTATTATGTCGTCGTATCAATGTGGATTCCTACCGGTATTGCTAGCGATGTCAGCCCAGTGTAGATCGTTGGGCTTGAACAGCTCGTGCATGGGCAGCGGCGGGGAGTGCGAGTGCGAGTGCGAGGCGGGCGGGGAGACGCGCGCGCGCCGCGCCGCCGCCGGCGCCGAGGGCGTGCGGGCCAGCGGCGCGTGCGCACCCGCCGGGGGGAAACTGTCGCTGTTGGGAAAACGGACGTTATTAACTCTTTGGGAGTAATCATTCAGTGCCATTAGCGGCATATTACAGCATATACTTGTCACCTCGCTAGGTCCAAGTCAAGGATCCACGGTACAAAAAGGATTTTCTTTGGACATCAATATAGACTAATCTTGGCAGTTTTATGGTCTTCATTCATGATCTCGTCCATATCAAAATCTGTTTCTCTGTAACTCCAGTTATAGTAAGAAATGAAGTAGGTACTCACACGAAATCCGGCGGTGTAGCTGAGTCGGCCCACTCAGTGGGCGGACTGCCGGACCCACCGCTGGGCAGAGAATCCAATGAGTCGGGAGTCGCACTGCGCGACCGCGGTTCACTGCCACTTGAGTTCTGAAACAATGGAAGGACAGTGCGTTAATTGGATACTACTATTTACGTGCTAGGTACTCATAATAGGAACCTATTCTTGAGATTTTAATCAATTTGGTAATGTGAAATACAAATTTAGACATTCCACATAGGTACAACATACATAACGAGCTCAAGCCCCAATTCCGAACAATCTATTTTCAGGTTTAGTATATACTTTCAGTAAATAACCTTGTATATAAAATAAAAATTAAAAAGTATTTCAAACTACTGACACACTTATTAAAATCAATAATCTACCCTAATAATAAACCACAAATAGCGCAGCCTGTATCAATTCAAACTCAATCTACCCAGTGTGGTCCTCATCAATATGCCATTCCTTATCAACACAATCGACTATTAATCGATTGTTAAACTGCATCGGAAACGCTCATACAATGTTAACATCAACTTGTTTTTATAGCGAGTAGAAAGCATGTGTTATTACCTTTAACACAACGTCGTGGGAACAGGGACTTCTTATGGTAATTGTGCGATGAACATGACAGTTTTTTGTTTGAAATAACGCGAAACTTGATGCGATAAAAGATGGCTGTAGGTATAAAGCTTTTACACCTTGTTTTGGGAAAATAAAAAAGACACTCACTTGTCTGACATTTCAATCCGCAGGCTCTAGGAACTTGATATTTTGTACACAGTTACAACGCAAGTGACTAAGGAAGGACTTATTCAAAATTTAACGCCTAGTAAGGGGATCGTGGGAGAAACCGCGGGGCGGAAAACTAGTATAGAATATTCTAATAGAATATTCTTTGAAAATTTTGAAACAACGTAACTTGATACCGACTTCTAATGCAGCCTTCAAAGAACATATATATATATACAAAGTGATTCAAGTAGATTATATTATTTTAATCCCCCTTTACTGATTCTATAATACATACTACTAACCTCTCCACGTAATATGAAGGCAAAGTGTTCGTTCTCAAACTATTCTTTAAAATACATAATAGTACCTATAAGCCGCATCATTAAAAACATTTCGTCATTAACTTAAAAAAATTTGATTGTTTGCTTCTAAGAAAGAGAAACTATCTATTACGTATCTTATTGTGAATTTTGTCCCCACAAGTTATGCAATTTCACTTAAAACTCGGAGAAAGCTAATAGATTAATGACAGGCGGATTTTAGACGAATATTCCATCGAAATCGCCTGCTATTAGTGTTGTTACGTGATTTTATTATTACCTAATGACATATAATATTTTGGTAAGCCGAATTTATATCCTACCTACTCACAAAATTCACTGATTGTTTCATCTTGCATGAAATATCTTAAAATTAAGCATAACTTCTAGACTTCTCGTGTAATACTTACTTTGTAACATGTTCTTCAATATCCTCATTAGACTAATACCTATACCAAAATGATGACAGGCAGGAAGACAGAATACATGATGGTAAGTGATTACCGACGTGGACATGTGTAATACCATAGGAATTGTCAATATTTGCCGACATTAGAGATCTTTTCCAAGTACGTCTTTTTTGAAGATGAAAAACTGGTAGGTGACAGGGGGGTCACCTACCAGTTTTTCATCCGCAAGAGAAAGTTACCATTCAATATTAGAAACGACATAAGCAATAAGAGCATACCAAGTTTATCGACTTAAGGCATGGTCAATTCACTGCCTACCGCTCGGAAGTGTCATCTAACAAGACAGCCAGTTCCGCGGTATATAGACATGTATGCCAGTGGTGGTCGCGCAACCGGTTGCCGTTTCAAGTTTAATCGTAGATTCCACTAGGTTGACCATTTACGTCTTGTCGAGATCGATAGCTGGACCGCTTTTCTATTCGATTACTGATAGAAAATGTTAAGACTGAGATAATGCGTGAATTTCACTATTTCCTTTAAAACTAAATCTTATTATTAATTGTATTTTTTCTATCCATTGGTTTTCACGGCCCGAGGACAGGTCCTTTTGGATGGCGTTAATTAAACCCGACACGTACCTAAATACCCTTTCAAGATGCATTAATACGTTGTTAGGTATATGTAACCTATATCTAGTGGAAAAGGTAGTAACCTTTTCACTAAGTACAACACAAAAACATACTTATTGTAAAAAAGATGGATCCATTCGGGGGAACTTGTTGGAGGTTGCTTATTATTATTTCGTTACTTTTGTATATGCCAACTTCAGCCATAGCGTACGGTGATCAATGAACAACGTAAGCTGGACGTCAAACAATTTATTCCATAAGACAGGTAAGCCCTAGATGAGAATGGCGATGATAGCTCAGTGGGAGTGACTTCGGTTGCCATGACGATGGTCGTGACTACAATTTGAATTTGGAATCTCTTGGTGGTTATTATCAGTATGCGTGTGCGCTTCTGCTAATAGATGGAGGAAGCGAATTGGGAATGGAGACCGCGTGCTAACAAGCACGGTGCGTTCAACCTCTACTACTTTCCTACCAAGATTGACTATTCATTAAAATTAAAATAACGTGATTTCCAAGAAATATTCTTAACAAAATAGCCGTAGTATTTCCTCAAGATTTTATCGCTTCATTGAATATGGATCAATCATTTTATATTCAAAACTTATCTACATTCCCATCGTATTATAAATTACTATTCTATTGCAACGTCTGTCTATCCGACTACGGTTATTTCCTAGTATAAACATGGTTAGATTAAAGTTATAAGGCTTTGTTTAGAATTATTCACCTCGATCTATGATTTATCTGTGATTTATTCAACGCTGTGTTTTGTGACCCCATAATATTAATTGTAGAAAGAATAGATTTCAACGCTTTTTATGTATGATTTTCTAAAATTTAAAAATCTCCATCAAAGCTGAGTAATATACAAACAGGCAGTATTGATCTCGCGTGTTATAAGTCAAGATCAATTACCACGTACAATCTTAACAGCCAATTAAATCAGTTGCCTTGAATACCTACTAGAAAACAATAAACGGTTTGCGTTTCCTGTAATGATTCGACATACCTATTATTTACCTGAATGTATTAGTTATGTGCATTTAGCTTATTTCCACAGACATATTTCACATTCATAAAGCACCTCTAAAGTAAAAAAAAAACGCCAAGAATTATCTTTATCTATGGTCAAAGAAAGATTTGTGCATCCCGACCAGAAAAATAAAACACCTTGCCATATTGCGGAATTTCACGGAACTAATAAGTGTACTGATTTTACTATGACCTGTCAAAATATTTACAAATGGCGCCCTCACGCAGGTTTTTTTTTGGTTACTTTATAATAGGGTTAGCCCTATTATAAAATATGCGAAAGTGTTTGTTAGTTTGTCCTTCTTTCACGCAACAACGGATCGACGTGATTTTTCGCATACAGATAGTTTATGAATCGGAGAATGATGTAGACTACTCACTATCCCTTTTTTTACTTTGTTTAGGTACTTGTGTTTGACCACAATCAACCAAACAAAATGTTAAGTGGTGATGTGGTCGAAGGTGGTAAGCACACAAAGCCCAGAAGGAACTGGCTCTCAAGTGCAGCTGCCGGAACACGCCCTAGATAAAAGGGACAGCCACTTAAACTATCAGCCTCAACCACACTTATCTTAATTATGTCTTAAAAACTGCATGTGATGACGTAGTATGAACATACCGATTAGAAGAAAAAAAAAATGATAAATAGGTACATGGTGTAAATTGTTTTGGAGTAAAATTATATACAAATTAATATTTATTACTTAGTCTAGTACAACTGGGTTATACTACTTGTTGAACTTTTGTGAAAAAAAGCTTAATTTTCTTAAGTGATTCATAATTTTGTACCATAGAAACCAGATAAATTACATGCTTATTTATTATGTATAATAATTTAGTAATTACATAGTTTTGACAATGATTTTTAATTATTTTTTGTAAATATATAATAAATAAACAAAACAAAAATGAGAACTACTAGGTAAATAGTTACCAAGGCATCGAAGTAAGTTTTCATGATAGCCAATCCTTTACAGTTTGTCATCTTCTCGCACACTTTTAACCGCATTGTATCACAAATCATGTTGATATTTACTTTTCACATCAACACTAAATAAATAAGAAACAACCGATCACACCGCACGCAAAACGCACTGTCGAATAAACACTCAATTCAGTTTTGAAATTAACCGGACGCTTTGCAATTTGAACGCAGTAACTTCCTTTTTACATCAACAAATTGTTTAACTACCTACTTGTATCTATGCATCATTTCTAAACGAAACGAAACTAAACACTGGTGTTCGTTTTTTAAATCAATATTTAAAAAATACTTTTTTGTTTTTTTATCGTCAGCCAGTTTCGCGTGTTTAATATACATTGCGTATGTTTTTTTTAATAATATTTTTGTGCCACGTTTCGTAGCACACGTCCACAAATGAGAATTTTAAAAGTAAACTAATTTTGTATTGTTTAATAGAACCTTAATTGCACATTTATCTAATGACCGTCCATGTTAGTTATCTATTGGCCCTAATGTACACGAGTTGTTTTTGACCATAACAGGCTGTTTGTGAAATATTTAAATGGTTTCTGAGTAAATTTCATTTAATGATGTATAATTATTATTTTCTTTGAAATTAGTACGCATTTGACAAATAGGTTCCTTCTTATAGGATTAAGTGTAGGTATTACATTACAGTTAAGTCTTTCTTCTCTAGTCTATAATACTTTTGACTGAAACTCTATTACTTTCCAGAATTAAAACTAGATATATTTTACTAAAGAAATTAGTCAAACAAAATAGTCCAAGAAAGAAAAAAAAATGACACCACTGTAGTGAGCTTATTCTATGCCACACCCTAGTTTACCCTAATGCTATATTTGTTAAATGTGTTGGTTAACCACAGAGTAACCACGACTTTTACTCAGCTTAACCCACTGTTGTACGTCCTCAATGAACGCTATAAATGTGTATTAAATCTCTTACAATTTTATTGTCACTGTGTGTCACAGTTCATAAAAATGTCAGTAGCGCAGTAGAGTTACATTACATGTATAGTACTTATTCGACATCAATTTTAGAATGAATGTGGTAAAATATTCAAATGATAAATTATGAAATAAATAATATTAATAAATAAGTTTTTTTATTAATTTGATGATTTATCATTTGAACAAATTATTATGTCATTAGTAATTTACTAACGTAATTATACCCGCTTCTTCGATATTACTTTTTATTTGTATATTTAACCAAAAAAAAAATCGTAGTATTTGTATATAATAGTATCTATGCAATGTATTTATAGCTCCGCTAATATTTTTCTGTTTTATTAGTTAATAGTTAAGTTACTGTACCTAAAAAGTTATGTATACATACTGTGGTCTTTGTAGATTACTACGGGTGGCAAATGGCTATCACACTGTCATAGAGCAAGAATGAAACTAAACGATGTGCACGTTGTGAAAGCCTCATCTAAAATCAGATTGAGCAAAACATATGGCATTATTTTCTAATAGATATATAGTAATAAAAAATACAAGAATAAACTTAGCGGCCATTAACGTTTATAACATTACATAAATTGTTTTTCTGTCAAACAAACGTCACTTTTTTCCATAGAAGCTGTCAAAAATAGAATTTAATGATAGTTGGTGGTCTCTGGTGGAGATGACAGAAAAGTTCAGTTTTGTTTAATAATTTAGAAGCGAAAATGGATATGTTTGTCTGTACTTCGTTTGTACGAAGATTTCCCCGGAGTTTGACATAGGATTTTTTTAATCCTTGAATACGGGGAAATCGGCAGGGGATAGTTAGTATTTAGCTAACTTTAACTAATTATATTGGTATTTGTCTCAACTACTGATCAGACCATTATTATCTTAAATAAATAATAAATTATCTTAATCCTATATAAGGCATTTACTTTCTTATCTGATAAACATGGCTCTACTTCCTAGTAAATTAAATGGAGTAAAATTAATTGCATTCCGAGACATTCTTTCGAGGACATTTTTTTTATCAAAATGCTAATATTTTTAAATCAATTGTTGATAAAAATAAATTAATAGAAAAAAGATGAGTTAAACAATACCTTTTCTATATAAGTTCTATCTTATTTGAGAATTTTGTGACAAATAACTTTTGAGAAGAGGATGTCTCTTTTGGTCTCGCTATCTTTGTCTCTTTTTGTAAAATGCATATGGGCTGTCAAAACGAGCCTATTAGATTGAGTTTAGGCACTAGAGTTCGCGCCACCAAAGAAGTTCTGAAGGTCCACCTCTGTCGCAGAAGAAATAAGATCGATTTTCATTAATTTCACGGGACTTCTTTGGTGGCGCGAACTCTACATAGCAGAATTACGCAAGCTATTAAAAAAATATGACGTTCAAAAACTAGTTTTAGTTTTACAAATGTAACGGTGCGGTCAAAAATTACTTATTTATAAAAAAAAAATCTTAAACTTGACATCTACATTATAAAACCGGTTACGTATAGCCGGACGTATGTCATTGATAACTATAGTCATTTTATTAATATTATTTAAATGTGAATTGTATGTAAATCCACTTCGCTTAAATTTTATTTCATTTTTGTTTATAATAATATCTTCTTTTCACGTTTTACAAACTGAAATAAGACTTGATTTAGTTAGACCATAGACAAAAGCCTGCGCTACTATTTTTTATACAATTGTTTTTTTTTTTATGACCGATGGCTGGCACTCTGACAGAGTTCACATGATGATATTTGACTACCGTCGCGCTATCTATGAACATTAGCAATACAAGAGGCTTGCCGATGTTTTGCCGACCTTTACTAAGCATAGAGGCCTTGTATACCTATCTAAATACCTATATAGAGCATATGACAGACATCCCGTTTCTCTTGTATTAGGTACATTTCATGTTGATTATCCTAGACTATCCTCAATGGGATATGTAATTCCTCATTGAAAATTTTTTGGAAATTTCATTTTAAATTGGCGAGGTCTCTACAAAAAAGTGTGACCCTAAATTAAACTGATTAGCTTTTAATCCTAAGCCTAGTTGAAAGAAAAATATAAAAAAATTGTTACTTGAATGAGGTAATACGGATGCAGAAAGTGGAGGAACAAAAATATGGCGACAATTGCAAAAGGCCTATTTCTGTTGGACGTTTAATGTTGACGACAATTCGGTCAATAAGTGAAGTCATCACAAATCTATTCTAAATCAACATGAGTCCCCGTAAACTGACAATACAAATTACTTTAAAGATCAAGATAAAGACGGTGACCAATTGGAGATAGCAATATCTTCATACCGAGAGAGATAGTCATCGAGTCAATATATACTGGATACTAATCTCGTAACTGTACTGACTCATCAAAAAATTATCGGTCTTCTTTGTTCCAAACATTTCCTCAATTATTAAAGTGCTATAGTTTGAAAGCTTCAAATATTTGAAGTTTTTTTTTTCTGTTTTATTTGGCTTTGTGCGTTTACCACCTTCGCGGCCACTTTTTTTTGGTCTTTTGTCACCTCTACCTAACTTTTAATTATTTGAAGATTTAAACTCACCTCTAAATCCCGGAACACATCTCTGATATCAGGTTTCCTTGCTCTGGACGCGGCTCGTTTTCTTCTAACAGTTCTATTAAGTCTTCTGACGCGTCTGCGGACAGCTGCAGCCTGCTCCCTAGGGAGAGGCCTCACGGCCTCACCCAGCTGTGCCTCTGTTACCTCGAGGCCAGCTTGGAATGGGGCCGCGAGGGAGCCAAGACCGGCTGCCTGTAGCCATTCTGTCTCCAATTCGCCTTCTGTTGGGACAAAGAGAAGGGTGATTAGTCTAACAGCATCAAGTTAAAATTTGTTAAGGTAGTACCTAAATGCTATGTTTTTTAAAACTGGAGTACCCAGTAAGTTCATGAAAGAATATTATTTACCATTTAAGCATAGCAACTAACTATATGTTATGAATAATAAATAAGTTGCAAGAGGTAGTTATTTTATAAAAATGATAAAATTTTGTTAGTGGCAGATTTAAATTGAAACTACCCACTCCATAGTGCCTTCATATAAATTTAATAAATTACAAGAAAAACTATTTGTGATTGTATCACATCCATCTACATCTAAAATTGTATCACTTAACAAGAAAAAAATAGATAGATATAATCTACAGCACAAAACACCTGGTAGAGCGCGTCACCATTTTTTACAGAACCATAATCTTCCTCATCTTTTTTTACACGTTCATAAACTATTATACTCTGTGGCGGTAAGTTTTTGCGACGAGGATCCAAAGATAAGTTGGGATGGCAAAAAATTGAAGGCCAAGAAACTTATTTACACGCACTACCAATAATTATACTAGAACCTTTATCATCCTACTAATATTATGAATTTTAAATGTTTCTGTAGATGTATTATTTTGCTCAATCACGCCGAAATGACCGAATGGATTGATATGAAAATTGGCACTTAGATAGATAATTTCCTAGAGTAAAACATAAGTTACTTTATATCCCAAATAAACATGAGACCCCTCGCGAACATGGGAATATACGCGAGGCGGAAACTAGTGATAAAATATAAAACACCAAAATATTAAGAAATTGCAAAATCTCAACATTGAGTCGCCAGAAAGGCTGCATTGCCATTTCAATCTCATCGAGCTTCTAAGCCATTACTTGAATCATCCGTTTCTTTTGTTTTACTAAACATAAGTGTTGATATAGCTGATGGTAGTAAGTTGAGCACACAATACATAAACAAGGTTCGTTGTCTTTAATTCCTAGGCTTCAGGCCCAAAGATGTCCTGATGAAAAACTTATGAAGAAACATGAAAAAACACAATCGTCAGGGGATATCGTAACGAAAGACGTTTAAATCCAGGGTATAAGGAGAATAAATAGACGAGCCGGTTGGCGTGGTTGGTAAGATACCCTATTTATCACGCCGCAGGTCGTGGGTCCGATTCCCACTGAGGACAAACATTTGAGTGCATGAACATGTCTGTTTGTCCTGTGTCTGGGTGTAATCGTCTATATATGTATGTATTTACAAAAGAAAAGGAGTATATGTAGTATATCAGTTATTTGACTTCCATAGTACAAGCTCTGCTTAGTTTGGGGTCAGATAGCCGTGTGTGAGGTATAATGTCCCAGAATAGAGAGAGAAACGATAAATAAAGAAGAATTAATACTAAAAGCTCCTACAAGGCAAGTGTGCGTGACTGCCGATGAATCACCTTCAACTACAAATAACATTTTTCAATAATGCAACAGTCATTATAAAACTAATCGCCAAAAATGATTTACAGAATAACGAACGACTAGTTTTTACTACCAGTTATTGTATGAATGTAGCATAACTATTTTATAAAATGGTCATTGCACTGATTGTGTTGCTAGAAGACGCAATGATTTTATAATAAAAATATATATATATTTGCTTTTATTGTAAGTAATACAATACATAACAGCAATAACTTAACTGAAACAAATGCCGATATAGACGGCCCTAAAAATACATTAAAGCGAGGAACTTGAGATGAAATACTCTAATGCCTCAGTAGAGAAAACATCAGCCAGATATATTTTTAAGTCTTTGAACTTTCGTGTGGAATCAACGCTGACTATTTGTAAAAGAAAAAAAATATGTTGAGATGACTACCACGTACTGGATCTGCGTTTGGAAATCCTTTTTGGGAACCGTTTTATTTTATATTAAAATTACTGGTTTCTACCTGGATCAGATCAAATTTTCATATTTTATGGGTTCAGTCAGACTGGAAATTTTATTGTTTTGGGAGTATTCTTTGCATGAAGAGTATCACGATGTATGTGATTTATTTACTGTAACAAATTTGAAAAAAGTTATACTGAATGTTATATAAATTTATAATTATTGTGGAACTGTGTCTCGTGGCCGTTTGTTTTTATCATTTTGTCTCTAGTTTGGTTTTATTTTTTCTTAACCCGTAGTAATTCATGTATTTCATTATATTGCTTCTTTAGATATTTTAGCCATAAGTAACTTTCTTTACTACTTTGCATGTTGTGGTTTCCTATAATTGACAGGGCACTCAGCACCATATTGTGTATTTAATTTTTATGTTAACTTAGTGTACCTACTTGTAGTTGGAAATCCTAATAAAATAAAAATAAATAAAAAATTACACTGGATCTTCATCAGGAGCTATTGTCTCTAAATGCGTGTGTAATATTACTTTCTTTATAAATGCATGTTAAGGGCTGACTCACAAACATATTTTAAACCTGCATTTCTTATAAGGTGTGACTCAATTTCTTTTGTTAAAGTTTTGTTATATGCTGTTGAATTATTGTCTTTGGTATTTTTATCGCGTTTATAAACTACTTTGTAGTACAAAAAAAAAAAAAAATGTTGTTTAGCGTTTATTTTTGGGAATTTTTATTACTAGCTATTTATTGTGATCAATCTTAAATGCTTTCTTCTTCATTGTATCAGATAATAATAATACAATGTCAATAATATCCTTTGGAACTATGGTCTTTTGTATAACCATTTTGTATACCCAATATTAATGAAAGGAAGAAAAAATAAATAATTGAAAGGAGAACAAAATGGATGTATATAATTTGAACGTTTCCTATTAAATAATTAAAACTGAATGGAAAGTAGAAGAGTTAACAAGGATGCGCTAGTGACAGGATGCTTACATTTCGCGTGCGCCTGCGACCGCTAAATATAGTCTGTCTGTCTGACGCAGCGGTTAACGCCTTTACGCTAACTCCAGACGTATTTTTTTTTCATATACAACTACGTAAATATAATATACTACAATGGTTTTCTAAGGTTTTGTCATAATCGGCGGTGATTTAATCATGTTCTTCTGAATTCAACCTTTCACATTTATTTTTAAGTCCTTTTTTAAGTAAACATGATAAGCTGATAATCTTTTTTACGTCAGAAAGCTGGTAAGCAGGCAGACGGCCCACCTGATGGTGAGTGGCTCTCAAGTGCAACTACCGTAACACACCAATAGGTGATTGGCGATGGATACGGTGGTAGGGTACTTTGTAGTAGCCGTCTGGCTGGCTACCACCCTCAAGTTGAAAATCTGTCGCCAAACACCTATTGGTGTGTTCCGGCAGCTGCACTTGAGAGCCAGTACCTTCTAGGCTTTGTGTGCTTACCACCTTCGGCTACATCATCACTTACCATAGTGATATTGTGGTCAAACACAAGCCTATACAAAGTAAAAAAAAAAAACAATATATAGGGTGGTTACCAGCCAGGCACTACAACTTCACAGAAAGCTTCAAGCTCATTGTGGGATTCGAACTCACGACCTTCGCCTACGCTATCATTACTTATACTCCATTTAGGTATATGTACTTTAACTCAGTGAACTAAGATCTGATTTAGTAAATGGCGCCAGAATACAAGGAGCGCCAAAACAAGAAATTCGAACACCGTTCAAAAAATAAACAAAACAGCATGGAGCAGTCGCACACAACTTGAGTTATATACCGAAGTGGTTTATTTCAGTCAGATGGGTGGACGGGTGGATGAGAGTGTACTCAGGATGTTATTTGTATAATTTAACTATTAATAGTTAACCGCACGAACTAGTAATGGCGCGAGTGCAATGGGCTGGTGACTAATCACAAAATTACCTAAGTACTCAAAAAAATAATTAGAATAAAAAGATGCGGCGTATTTTAAATCGCTTGAAATTTTCACAACTCCACGTCGTATTATCAAACTTTTTTACATCCCAATCGATAGACTATAGCTTACAGATAACCCCGCTTTAAAAAATAAAAATATATCCAACTTTTATTATAAATGTCAAAGTTTGTATGTTTGTGACACAATCACGCATAAACGGCTGAATGGATTTGGATGAAAGTTTGCTCATAGATGGGTCATACTCTGGAGGAAAATACAGGGAACTTTTTATCCCGGGAAAATATAAAATCCCCTGGGAACGCGGGACAGAAGTAATTAATAAAAACTTACGTATAACATATTTGGCATGGAAACGACATAATGCTCCCATAACACACATGACATTTAACACTTCACAATAAGCACAAAATTCGACTGACCAGCTCGAAGTTTGGAAACAATTATCGAATTTCAATTAGTAATACAGAGTATTTACATCGCCAATGCTAAACTTCGTAGGCGGTTTTTAACGTATGCCAAAATGTAGGTACAATGGTTTTTTTTCAAGTGACGGAAGCCATTGAGTCAAGAATACGTCATAGGATTCACGCGGGGTATTTGATCACAATTGGATATCTTACGTGCATAGATACCCGTATTTACATTCGATGCCTTCACTAACTTAATTTAGAAATAAATAAAAAACATTCACTATAAAATTGATCCTATATAATATACATATTGCATAATGGTAAAATACTTCAGTTCCTTTATGTTCTTCAATTATATCTTTATTAAAAAAACTGCACTTTAAAATATACAAAAACCTTTCAAATCTAAATATTCTCATAAAAACAAACTAATGTCAACTCCACATCCCCGTCTCTTTCTTTGAATTCACGACGGATAGAGACAAAAGGAATGCGCCGAATCAGCCGAATGCCATAACATATACGTAGCAATAACAACAATAGTATAGATCGCGTGACGTATGATCGATGTCGCGTGGACCGCGTCGCGGCGCGTCTCTTACTGCGCCGGCGCACCCAAACCGTGCTCCCGAGATTATTATGGTCAAGTATTTATAGATCCGAATCGAATGCTCTTTGGTGTATCATTTTGAATTGGTTAGTGTTAAATAGGCATTTCCGTTTGCTATTTGGCTAAATAGAACGGATGTGCGGAAAATTTAAGTGACAAAAATGCTCAATTTAGGATTATTCATTTGACTATAATGACAACTTTACCGTCCACAATTTTTTGGGGCATTAATTACATCTGACCATTTTCATAAAACCATTAACAATTATTTTTTATGTCTCATAATTATTATACGATTAATTGAAGTTACGTTTAACGATCATTTTAAATGGAAGAATAACTTGCGCTTAACCAGCTATAAATTAAATTTTAATTGGTTTATTTACATATACATTATATTATTTAAATATAGAGAGAGAACATTAAAGATTTACAACATTTTATGTGAGCAAGTAGACAAGCAGGCAGGCCGTCCACCTGATGCTAAATGGCCACCGTCGATTATGGACATTAGCAAAGTCTAAACCATTTATTCAGTTTAGGGTCTAAGAGGGCACTTGTCAAATTTACTTAAGCCACCACAAAACCAAGCAATTGCCCATATTTTGTCCTTTCTATTGCCCAGGCTACCGGTTCCAGCCAGCACATGAGAGACAATTTTGTAACACATTTATGTGATTGATCAATTGCGTCAATGATTCAATTGACGCAATTTCATTTCGAAAGAAAGGAAATGATACACATGAAATGTCATAATATTGGCGTCGTTAGTCGCAGGCGCATCCTCGACTGTATTTGTGTCAATGTACCGCGGATGTCTAGACAAACTATATTTACACGGTGAATTTATAGTCAAGTCTAATCGTATTTGAACTGTACGAGTACGATACGATGTCTATACGACACGATGCCGATATTTACAAACAGTATCATCATTTAATTAATATGTTTCATAAAAAGGAATCAATAGTATTATTTTGCGGGAGACCCTGGGCGGGGAGTTTTTTCCGCCAAAGCATTAGCTTGGTCACAAAAAAGAAAACACTACCAGCCTGTTGAGAACCTTGCCCACCGGCAGCAGCGGTAGCTTCGAGGATTTTTTTTATAATATAATATTTTATATTTTTGTTTTAATTATTATCTATTATTTAACGGATGCAAGTTTTCAATGATGCTGCGCATACGCCTCCTCTCTATAGTTCAGTACACCTCGCACTCGTATGATAAGACACAAACATTTGAATTATCATCTCTAATAGAAAGTCACAAGTATTTTCAGAAATATGTGATATTGCGTAGTTTTATTTTAATTTCATGTTCATTCATCCATAATAACAATTACTATTTTGTTTGAGTCTTGACGTCAATATAATAAATTAAATTATGACCCCATTTAAAGTCAGAGCTGTTTATAATTTATAATATTTATTTTATATTTGTATACCTATTTACAATTAAAGTAAAAAATACAAACTATGATGTAAAGAAAACATCCTCAATGTTTATAATTATATTTTTAGAGTTATCCAACCAATTCACAATTCCAAATACGTAAATAATATTTGGAATTTCTTTTAACAATTATGAATGTTGGTTACATTCGAGTCCCGGATGTTTAGATTTTTTGTACATCTATGGTTACGGCCTTATCATAAGATTGTACAGACGGATTGATAGCATATTTAACTATGCACATTGCGACTGAATTAACTGGTTATTGGCTTACGTCATTAATTTATTCCGGACTTTCATCAAAGAGCCCTTTTAGTAGGCGAAGAAGTAATGACTATAAACGAAAAAATGAAGTTTTTTTTTTTTTTAATAATCAAATTATAAAAGTTACTTCTAACGCACCTACAGGGACATAAAAAAATCAAAAACCATAAACTGGCATAATTATTTGAAAAATGGATCAGGTCTAGGACAAATACCCAAACACGATAAGTTCAGTCACTAAATACAATTCATATAAAAAAAACTATTCTCAATAAAACTTACCGGTATTGGATTCATAAAAATGATCCCTTGCTCGGAACCTCAATAACACAACCATGATAACTTAAAAATCACAAAAAGCAACGCAGGACAGATGCTTCTGTCACCGTAACATAAAATGAACTAACTCAAAAATACAAAATTTCCAAATACATATCTTCATCCGATAATGGTCACTTAATTAATGACAGTAAAGTATTTAATTATGTTGTTTACAATGTTTACAATAGAGATTAAGAAGCTAGTGTCAATCATTAGGTACTTAGGATCTAAGGTAGAATTAATTAATAGCTTTATTTATCTAATGCATGTACAAATAAGATAAGATTTAGAGAGAAATGATTCAGCAAATTAATGATTTTGTTTATCCTACTTGGAGGAGGGGAGAGGCTAATGGTTATGTTACATACAGCCTTATTGTATTATAGGCATTAATAAGGTTTTAAGACTGAACCAACTTCAAATTAAATTAAATTAAATTGCGGATCTTGCGGCATCTTTATACATGCATTTTTATTCAATAAACGATTTAATGAATTCATATTTTATTTTTATTATATTTAGAAAACAAACAGCAAATCAAACAAAAGTAGCGAAGATAAAAACTAAAAGCAATATAATAGTCTTTATTCTATATACCTATATACCATAAAATACAGGAGAAGTATTGATTTTTAAAATAAACATAAGCACACAATATAAGTAAAAATTTTCTTAACAATATAATTACGTTGTGATTTGTATAAACTTATCCAAAAAATTGCGTAATTATAATTACCTATATCAGGACATCATTGCAAGTCAGTTCTATACAAAACGAAGAAAGAGTTTTGCAAACTGAATTCAGTAACTAATATTAAAAACTCAAAAATTATGATAGAAAAGGATGTAATTTTCAAGGATAATTATAATTTTTCAGTTGATTTTAACTTGCCAGGGAAAACGAATGAAAAGGTAGAAAAAAATCCTATGTTAAAAAGATTTATCTTCATTAAACATATTAGATTACGAAAAATAAAAAAAATAATGCATGAATGAGATAGCAACAATAACAGTAAACACCGAAATTACGCGGATATCCTGGCGGTGATGTCCTCTTAATTAATTTACCAAATAGTAAATAGAACCTTCTTAATAATTTAAGAGTTGTAGGAAAATACTCTTCATGAATATAAACACAGAGTACATCTTCATTCTGAAGATCCATCCAAATTATTTTGGAATTACTTAATCAATAGACACAACACTGTATTACGAACACAATCGATCGACTGACTTATCTTCATAGATTTTATTTTGCTACGCAGAATAGTCAAGATAAAGGATTTGGAGATACATTTAATATCGAATATTTCATTACTGTGCCCATTTTTTTTTATCTTATAATTCAGCCATAAATCAGGACGATGCCCGTTAAGTTCTAAATTTAAATACTATTTTTTAAAAATGAGATTACCTACGTATAAAATTAAGAAGAAAAAAATAGAATCGAATTAATTTTAAAAGTAATAAATAAATATTCTGGGACATAAATGTCATATTTGCTGATTCCGAACTATATTCACTCACGCTCTTATTTCAAAAAGTTGTAGGATAACCTATTATCATAAGCATGCTACAGATTAGCAACGTTACAATAATTTTGTTAACAGCATACAAAGTTACGTTTATCTTTAATATCACTAGGTCAGTGGACTACTGGTTCTCGGAACAAAAGCCGCTCGAAGCAATAGAAATGCGTTCCTCATCTTGCATATTTCGATCCTGGCTTTCACCCAATCACCGACGACTTTGCTGTAAATTTATGATTTGACTCCTAATATATATAATTATACTATTTCGCGACCTTTAATTTATAAAAATACACTGTAATTTATGAAAAAAATATGTTCGCGGCCACGCCCGCCCGCGTGAAAAGATATTGTTTTACAGTTAGGTACCTAATTGATCAATGATACAGAATTCCTTAGTTACCCACATAAAAATCCCTGTTATAGTTCTCAATTTACAACAATAATGTACAGACAGACATGGAGACGTTGCGATTTAATATTATGTAAGGATAGTTACAAGAGAATATAAAATAGATAATCAATTTAAAAGTTTCCACAGATACGGATTCTGTATTACCTACATATTGATGTCAGACAATAAAATTGACAGAGGCTCGTGACTTTATCTTTCTACGCATCTAATAACTGAAGTGCCAACTATTAATAGTACAGGATTACCGTTTAAAAATAGTTTAAATTGAAGGCTGTCTGTTTAGTTGTTTGTTAGATAACATTACGTAAAATATTGTCATGTTGGCAACTACAGTTGTAAGCATAAAGCCAGTTCCAGACGACACGATTTAATCGGCAATTTATTCCAATTGGCAATCGAATTCTACCGAGAGCGGTTGATGCTAAATATCATAGTCGGAGATTGGACAGTTTGACTGTCAACTCAAATTGCCGATCAATTTCATGTCATGTCGAAAGATCATAACGAGATTGAATCAGGACTAAAACTGGTAATAACTGGTTCATCCAGTAATGGACATTTCAAGGATGATGATATATGTGATTGATTGATAAAGTATCTAACCTACTTACATTATGTGGACCAATGATCTGCCACACCAGGCGGTGGTGGAAGACAGAATTAACCATGCCACATTCCCAGCTTCTTATTTAAATTAAATTTACATACGAATACTTGGTAAAAAAATTACAAATTCCATTGGGATATGAAGCATAATATATAAATCTGGAAATGTGGCAACATTAACGTCCCAGATATAGAAATTATTGGTAACAGTGGTGGTTGTTTGTGGGCTCATTTAACATAAGTGGTGATGTTACATCTATTTTTTTGCTAAAGGCCTGTGTTTGACGACAATCTCACCATGGTAACTGCCGGAACACACATCGGTAGGCGATTGGCGGCAGATTTTCAACTTGAGGGTGGCAACAATCCTACAATGAGTTGGAGCAGTTAAAGCGACTACTTATAGCTAAGTTAGAAATCTATCGGAAAGTACCTAGCATTGAATTCCGACACCTGTGCTAAAGAGGATAGTGGCATTTGTGCTGACCATGGTCACATCATCACTTACCATTATGATATTGTGGTCTAACCAATAAAAAAAACTCAAAAATTCCACAAAGAACAAAATAAATCAAAAAGAGAACAATACAATAAAATAAGGATGCGCATACCTACCGTTACATTCGGCCCCAAACGTACACACTCATGATCGGGGATAGTGTGTTAAGTACACGCTACCTGACGAGAATCGATTACAGACCACTCGATTTCGCTCGATTCAAATGATCGAATGATCCACTTTGTATCTCGATGATGAATGGATTTAGGGGAGAGAATTTACGATCAGCCTTTGAGTTTAATCGCTTTGTTTTTGAACAAGATAAGTTGTGAGTTGTACTTAAGCAACTTTGAGCTAAACATACCTAGGAATATGGTTGATTCTGCAATTGATTAAACTGTTAAACCCCGTTAAACTGTGCATTCATACTACGGTAAAGAAATGATGATAAAAAACACTAGTTATTTCAATAAAGTCTGCAATAATATTAATAAAATTAATAAAAATTCCATTCACACAGTTAAGTTCTGGAATAGATGGAGCGTATTGTTATAAAAAGCATGATGCATATCATAAGGTACGCGGGTGCGCAGGCGCAGACCCACTGCGCATACAAACGAAGCTGTCACTATGCAGCGACAATGAATCTATTATTTAAAGAAGGATTCATAATTTATTATAGCTATTGGCGTATTCGCTATTATTAATATCAACTTGTTTGGGTTACTATTCTATTGTTCACTATTATCTTATTTATTGTGTAGGTAAATTTTGTAGTTTTTGTAAAAGTACAGCAGAAAATATGTAGGTAACCTGGCGGAGTTTCTCGCCGGTTCTTTTCAGTCGAAGGCTGATTTCCGAACCAATGGTAACTTCAGTAGCTACAACGTTCATAGTCCTTGGGCCTAATCTGAATAAATGGCTTTGACTTTGACTTTGATTAGATGTAGCAACTGCTAGCCGAAGATCAGACAATTTGGATCGACTAGGAAGGATGATCAATCAGATAGTCGTCAAATGTGTGTGCAAAAGTATACTGGTTAGCTCCTAACGTTTCCGCTGTCATTTTTAAAGAAGTCTATATGCATGGGAGATTAAAAGAATATAGACAACGAATTTCCCATAATTTCTCTATACCATGGAAAAACTAGGAAGCTTAGTGTAAACTGGTTATAAGTATCTTCTCATTATATCTGAGTAATTTTCCCAAATGAATGAAAAGTCGTTCAAACGCCAGAAAGATTCTCTACTACACCCTTCGTAATTATTTTCATTGATTTATTATTCAGAACGGCCAAATTTTGAGGTTACGAACCCAACAAATTTAGGTAGGTACCATAGACAAAACAAACTTATGACGAAATCAAAACAACTTTGTGGAAAACCCATATTTGTCTGGCTCTGTCCAATTTGCTTAAAGTAAATACAAACGTACGCGGAAATCAATAAAGACGCATATTGTCGCATATATTACTGACTGAGTTAATGTATGTAGTTACCTATGCATAAATCAGTCAGAATATTTTTTCTAAAGTAATAATGAATTAGGTCATACAATTGTGGTAAGTGAAAATGGTCTAAAGTAGAAACAAAGTGGACGGCGAGGAGCCACCGCCTAAGAAAATTATAATAAACTTCATTAAATATGGATCCCGTTATTTGAAATTCTATAATAATTACCTACCGCATGCGCAGCTCGGTATGAACAACAACTGAAAAGTAAAGCAAAGGTAGGGTAATAAGTGGAAGACATATACTATACAGAGCAGAGAAACTAATTATATATATAATCATTATCAAATTAATGGCTTAAACGAAAAAAGAACTTACCCTTACAAAAGCAAAAGTAGAGGAATTAAATTACTCCACGCAAAATCCTCATACCGCTAAAGCAGGTCAATGACTGATTAAGTAGATAACTTAATTAGCTGATAGCGCGATTGACACCATATAAGACACACGAAATAGAAACAAACAGAAGTTTAGCTCCGACCGTCCTTGAAATGCATAGCACAAGACACACAAAGATGTCGCTTACATGCTCTCAAATTACCGTAGACAATTTTTAACAGTGATGTAAATGTAAAAACAGATACGTAACTTCTTAAGTAGGTACTTAAACTATTTTCTATCTCCGACGCGAATAATTCTCAACAGTTATTTTTTTCAGTAAAAGGAAAAATATTCGCTTGACCCAAGTTCAATAGCAATTAGAAGTGATCGTAAAGCGTATCGTTTTCCATCCAACCTAGTGCAGAGTACAGTGCCCCATAATGTATATGGAGCTGCCCTTCTGTGCCTATCTATTTAGTAAAACCTACAAATCGGCGCGCACTCTTCCCACCATGCACGTGTGAAGCTTATATGGTGCGCAAACGCAGTCACGGCTGTTACCCTCTACTTCCTCGAGAAGCTGACAGGTTTGTGGGGAGTATGTTTATTGTAGCATTCGGAAAACGTGGGAATGTTTATAGATACGTTCATTACGTAATGAGGGGCTTCCAAAACAAACAATACATTTATTTTATGGTTCAAGTAATTTAGATGGTTAAATTCAAATTCAAAAGTTCATTAAATTAGCTCATTACAATTATTTTCAATTGTTACTCGTTTCTATCTTTTAATGTATTTTTTTTATATGTATGTACAATTTTTATATTATAACAATAGTCTGCGGAGCGAACTATTCATTCAAATACGTTCTGGATTTATAAAATCAGAACCTTTATAGTACCCTATCTTACATAATTTCTGTTTTACTATCTTTCTCAATCTATATACATACAGCTCTTGGATTTCGCTGGATACTTTGCTATAGTCACCTTCTTCACGTCCTTTAGGTACTTTGTTTGACCACAATCTCACTATGGTAAGTGATAATGTGG
The DNA here is from genome assembly GCA_951216915.1 of Tetheella fluctuosa. NCBI lineage: Eukaryota > Metazoa > Arthropoda > Insecta > Lepidoptera > Drepanidae > Tetheella > Tetheella fluctuosa. The sequence goes on along the minus strand of OX578215.1, from coordinate 13,830,056 downwards.
CCGATGGTGGTAAGCACACAAGGTAGGTGTGTGGCGACAGATTTTAAGCTTGAGGGTGGTAGCCAGACATGCGGGTACTATAAAGTAGGGTACTACTACCACCGTGCAAAATTCGAGCTACGGTGGCCTTTCCTGGACTGCTTTGATCAACTATTTTACAAGCTTTTATTTAACTTGCAATGTATGTATGTAAGTATGTTTGTTCGGGTGGAATCTTGCAATTCGAATTTCACCCACTTCCAGTGGTCGGATTGACTTGATATTTGGTATACATTAGTATATTGGAAGACAATGCAAGTATAGTCACCAAAAAAGCTTGTGAAATCATTTTTATGATTTTTTTAACAAAAACTTATGTATATCTTTGATCTAAGCCTAGGGTCTTTATTCTTCGCTGTGTATGATCTTTATCTATCTTTATATCTTCATTACTATGATCTAAAATAGGTCGTTGATCCAAGAATTTATTTGTCCATAAAGACTCAACTTTCTTTATAATAGCAATGCAATTTCAATTTCTCTCGACAAAAACCCTTGAGAGCCTTTTCCCTATCTAACTTTGTCTTTAAAACTAAACATTTTCCCGCGACAACCAAAGAAAGTAATACAATGTTTTCATTATCAAGTATCCGAACAATTGTTGTGGAGACAATGCTATGCGCCGGCGCACTCTCCCACGTGAAAGTGCTCGTCTGTTTGTGTGTCATCGCCTATCCTTTTCCATGGAGACCGGACCTCTAACTATTGTGTATAAATATTAATTTGTTGCATATATTGCTAAAAAATCACAGTTAGTGAAGTGATACTAAGTATTTGGGTCATCGTCATACTGTCTAGACAGTTACCATGTGTAGTGTATCTGGGAAGCTAGATATTTCATCTTGAGACTAGGTGGTGTTCTAAGTGCTCTGAACAGTGCTTGTCATGAAGCAGCTACTTGTATTATTTCATTACAAGCAGAGTCATAGCACATAATAGTGTAATTTCAGTGACTGAAATCGACTCAGTAGCCGATTCTTAAAGAATACTTTCAGGATTTGAACTTAATTACGTTGCATGTTATATACAGGTTAGGTTTTGCATCCCCCCCCCCCATTATTATTCTTACTTGTTTTGTAAAAAACATAACGCCCCATCTTTTATTTGTACCAAAGATTAAAAATGGCGTTAGTGTAAAACAATGAAATATGCAGACACTGATCTATTGGCCTCCTATACCAAAGCATGTCCTCGATATACTTTCTCAAGCACCGTATGATCTGTTTAGGAGCTAGAGATTTATTAAATGTGGGTGGACAATTTATAGAATGAATTAGAGATTCGTACCCATATTGTTTTATCTTAGAAGCAATAATGGCAGTGCATACTAACTAGCACATGGACATGTTAAAAATTCCTACTCGGAGTAAGAGGTTTAAAATATACAGGGTTATTCTTAGTAAATAAAAGAACAAAAAAATACCTGATACACGCAAGATATTATATTATTACAAAATTTCGAATACATTTACATTTTAAAATAACTTTTTTTCTGCAGAAGTTCAGTTTTACCTCAAAATAATACGATAAAGAATAAAAGAATTCCTAGAATATTAAAGGTTAGGTACCTTTAATGACATTGTAGATCGTTAAGCAAACTGCTATGCTATTCTATAAAACAATACTCGTCGACAATCCCGCGGACAGCGGACCTCTCATGTCATTGCTTAGTTAACGATAGAGACAGAATATAATAGGCCCTGTTATTATATTCTGTAGTTTGTGACCTTACAGAATCACCCCCAGTATATGTCTTTATTTGCGAGTGCAAATTGTCCTGAACGATTCGGTATCTCCACAGGTATCTCATACATGTATAATTCAAACCTTCATCTATATTCAAGAACATATTATGTACACAGGGGCTATTAGTGTGCGTAGGAAAAGGCATACAAACTATTTTAATAATAACTTGTGTTCCTGTCTGTATCATGGGTAACAATCATTGGTAATTTGCGGTATCCTGTTTAGGACAGTATTTATGTGTCCCTTTCGCTTCAGTAGTACCTACATTCTGATTACTGATAATGAGTGCTTCTTGTTCGGTTATTTTTTTTACTTTATTACTTAGTTTCAGTAGTTTAGTTAGTTCATCAAAGTGAAGATGTATGTCTTCTATACTCCTATTATAAAAAGGTAAAGTTTGTATGTTTGGGTATAGGAGGTAGGGGAGACCGGGGATAGTTGACCAATTTTTTACTAAATAGTGCATATTTTTTATGTTTTAATATATATAGACAAGAAAACCATATCAATTGATAGAAGAACTATTAATCTAATAAAAATATGTGATATCTAGTTCTTAGTTAAGCATAATGCCGATAATTTTATGCATTTTATAGAACACTAACTCTTAGTCAATCTACCCCTGGTCCGGGGTAAGTAGACCAAATGCCAGGGGTATGTTGACTTATGTACCTATAAGAGTCAAATCATGAGAAGGGGCAAGTAATGAAACATTTCAATCAGGCATAGCTTTGTTATTTTTTATTGCGAACTCATATGCAAATTTCCGAGTCTCATAAGACGCCAATCCATAATAAATAGCAGCTACCTCAATAAAATAACTGGCTAAAGTTTTCTCTTCAAAACTTTTTTTATATATCAAACTCAAACTCATTTATTCAGTTTAGGCCCTAATAAAGCACTTACCACCGTTTCGGAATACACTTGGACTGAGAAGAATCCAGCAAGAATCCTCTGTATCCAGGGCTATGCTTATGCTTATGGAGAGGGCTATGCTCGGGGTTTCTCTACGGGATCGAATAAGAAATGAGGAGATTTATAGATGAACTAGGGTCACCGACATAGCCCAGTGGATTGGCAAGTTGAAATGACAATGGGCAGGGCACATAGTGCACAGAACGGATGGCCGATGGGGCCGAAGAGTTCTGGAGTGGAGACCATGGACTGGCAAGGGCAGCGTGGGACGTCCACTTACAAGGTCCAATGGATGCAGGCCGCCCAAGACCGGTCCTATTGGAAATCATTAGGGTAGGTCTATGTCCAGCAGTGGACGTCTTGCAGCTGAGATGATGATGATGATGATCCAGGGATGAGAATTCTGCTCAACAAACTCTCGTCAAGTTTGGATTACGTTCAAATTTTTCGTTTAATTTGGCACCGTAACGATGTATCTTTTATAAGGAATATTATACTGTTTTGGTGTCGCATTAATGCTTTCTCGTCAAAAATGACTGCGTGACAAGCTATTTCAGATACATTTTTTAATGTTTTAGCTCATTCAGTTGTTCTTTCACAGGTCCTTTTTGCTATGTATTAATCGAAATAGCTATACTTCTTTAAAAATCCAATAAATGGTTAACTTACGTGTTGTTTTCAACTCCATATTTTAGCTTTTGGGGTAGGTTGAATAATTATTCAACCAGCCCCAAAAATAATTGGTCTACTAGCCCCAGACGCCATTTTATATTTTGATCACATAGCTAGCCTAAACACTGCCGCTGATTTGAATAATAAGATATGAAATATGATAAATATGCACTCATCAAACGCTAGGGCTAATAGAAAAATGGTTCACATAAAACGTGTAGGCATCACATCAAAAAATGTACTATATCGAAATTTCACTTACGTCATTAACAAATTAAAAACGTGTCACCATTTGAAAACGACCTGCGACCGCGATGTGGCACTTCGGACAGCTGTGCGGGATGCGGAGTGTAATACTTGGCTGTGATCGGATGATACAATACTCATACTGTCGACGAGTTTTTGGCAGATAGTCTACCTACCCCTATAGTCAACTATCCCCGGTCTCCCCTAATCGCCGGAACTATTGATCCAATTTGAAAAAATATCTTGCGTTAGATAGCCCATTTATTGAGGTAGACTATAGGCTACTTATTATCCGGGTAACGCGGATGAAACCACGGGGAACAAATCTTAAATCTGTGTTTATAACTTAACTAGCTTCCGCCCCGCGGTTTCATCCGCATTCCCGAGGGATTTTATGTTTTTCCGGGATAAAAGATAGCCTGTAGTCTTCCTCAATAAATCGGCAATCCAACACTAAAATAATTTTTCAATTCGAACCAGTAGATCCTGAGATTACCCCCTACAGCCTCACAAACTTTACCTCTTTAGGATATAGTTTATAATTCATTACTTTAACAAATTCATTTCTAAAAATAAACTCGCAAATGAAAACAAAGATCAAAATTGAATGAACGAGGAACAAGTAGCTTACAACCAACAATGTGTCTGTCAAATTCGAAACAATAAAACTGTGTCCTTATCAATCATTTATGTAATTAATTATGTAGACACAATTCATGAATTTCCTCATCGATTTCTTAGAAGCATTCGGTATTTATGTATAAGTATTTAAACCTGAAAGGTAAACTTTTTTTTTTATGTTAGTACTCATCGAACCAAACCCAACATTATCCTTATCAAAAGTAAGGAAAAGCTTCGAAGTAGTACGTGTTATGGTATGGTTAGGTTAGGTTAGCTGCTTGTGAAGGCCTATTTAAATAAAAAATATATACAGTTCATGGGTAGATAAATTATTTAAATGGGAAATGCTCGAATTTTATGAAGACAGAATTATTCATGCTAGCTACGCCACTAGAATTGATATATTACTTTATTTTATTTCTGTTAACAAAGGAAAAGTGGCGGAAGACAATATCTTATGAATAGCAATTGAAAACCTACAAGAAACTAACGCCCACTGAACAAATTTAGATCATGATACCATAGCGATTCACGCAAAAAAACGCTAACTAAACTAACTATATCTAATTAAAATCGTTCTACAAATAACATCTTAAAAAAAAACGTCAAAGATAATTAAGGCTATTCAAAAATGTACCGTAATTAACTGTAATAAAGACGTTGACGATTCTGATGACGGCAAGTACACAGCTAAAAGTAACTCCTACGCAGAGGATTAAAAGGCTAGCAGGAGGCGTAGGTCGAATGTCGTTTCAAGTCAAATTTGGACAATTAGGTGCAATGATTTAGTAGATGTAGGCCAGCGCCCAGGACATGAGTAATTGTCCAAATAATAAGTAATGGCCAACTAAAATTGGGAGAGTGGGCTAGGCGGTATATCATTAAATGTTAATATACCACATCTGAATGTAGGATATATACCAGATACGCCTACTATTGAATTACGAATGCAGTACGAGAAGGCAGAAATTTATCTTAATAGGAAATACAAGAAAGATATCTGACATGTAAAAATAGAGGACAAAAATAAAACCGAAACAGGAAAAGGGAGACAGAGACAAAAATAAACTTGTTTTTATAAAGATAGCTCTTATATCAATGTATGATAATATCAATTTAAATTTAGACATATATAACAATGTTTACATCAAAACTAGTACAATGACAAAAACTGTACGATAGTAGATTATTTATTCTTGTATGTCAGATAATGTATGGCTCTGTAACCTCAATAATTAAAGTGATGTCATTTGTATAATCTAAATGTATGTGGCACTGAATTTATCGTATGTATTATTGGAGGTTGCAATTATGACGTAGCCCAAGGTTTTATAAATACCATATGGCAATGAAACGTAGCTATGGAGAAAGACGTATTATTGATGACATCGTGTCACCTTGGAATTCCTAACAGTCATATTTAACATCCACTGTGGAGACAAAGATTAGTAAAAGCCTATTGAATTTCTCAAGAGAGGTCATGAAAAGACAATAAAACAGAAACAATAATACGGTGACTGTACCTGAGTGTACACAGATCTACCTTGAGCCTATTTTTTTTATTAACTTCTGTCTGCAGCTTTGTTTCATATTTGTTATATGACTAAGTTAACCAAGTTTATAGATAACACTGAATATTTAAATATGAACGGTATAGCTTCACTGAACACTGGAACAACATCCTCTACTTCCTTACCTACCCTTTACTCAGGGTCGGCTTTAAAGGGCATGTCCATTCCTTAACGCTCTCTGAATAGAATTACTTCAGCAACAAGTAAGTATGATACAATTTAAAATAAACAAGTATTTTATAGGATTGCATAACAAAAAATAACGATGACAATTTCATGGTTGTTAAAGTTAAAGAATCAGTCATTGTTCCCAAGATCATCAATCACAAACAAGTGACTAGTTTAACAACAATAATACTGGAGCTCTGTTTAATGTAAATAAATAACGTTGGACAGAGAACAATAAAACCATCTGTTGATGTGAACAAAGACAAAATTGGGGACATAACAAAAGATTCTGGAGAAAAACAAAGAGATAAGCTTAGTGATAGTAAACAACCCTTTTGAGAAAAGAAAACAAGTCAAGGTAACAAAAGACCTTTAATAGTAAGTAATAAAGTAAATAAGTTAGATACGCATCATTTTGTAAAAACCTGGCTGGTATTCACCCTCGGAAAGTCTGTTGCCAAGTACTTACAAGTATGTTTCGATAGCTGCACTGATTGCCAATTTCCATCTAGGTTATCTGTATTTATCACCACATCCACAGCCACATCATCACTTACCATGATGAGATTGAGGTGAATTGAGCAAGAATCACATCTTCTTATTATGTTAGACAATACCCAGGGTAGCGTACAAGTTATTATTTACTAAACCTGAAATTACTGATAAAATAAAAAAGCAACTATTAATGAATAAAATAGAACAGCTATTCGAATGTTCTTTATGATATACAGGCACGGAGATTGCTTAGATGGAAAACAAATGCAATTGATATTAGAAATCTTCTAAACGTTGCGTCAATGCATATACATAAATCTGTATGTAACGCATCTTCTAGAGAGAGAGAGATGATCATAATGCTAAATAAAACACCTCTAAATCCAGTATGTTAAGCTTAAAATGGATAAAATATTAATACAGAATACGCAAGGCTATTTGCAGAGTGGATACAAGTACTCCATTATGTAAGACTGCAAAGCTTTTAAGCAATTGTTTGTTCGTTCGCTTTTATGTGTGTTTGGCAAAGCGTTCAATGTTATTGAAATCCATAATGCGAAATAGTTGTTTAGTTTACTTGAGAATTGAAAAATTACAGTCACCAGATATGCCTTCAATATTTCATGAACTAGGTATTTATGAGGAAAATTTTGATTAGGAAAATTTTGACATAGATTTGGGTGGTGTTCCATCTGAATGGTATTGGGTTGTTAATTTAAAATTGGAACAGTCTTTTTATAGACTTATTAGAAGAATAGCTTATCAGTGGTTTAGCCAGTGAAAAAGCCTTAGATAAACAAATCAGCATTCCAACAGTTTATTCACACGAATTCGGTAAATTAGAAATGTAATCCAAATTAATGAATGATGGGCCGTTCGGTGGAGATTATAGACCCAGGACAAACATTTATGTCATCAACAAACACGTATGTTTATTCTATGACTGGAAATAAATATCTATCTAAGTACCTATAATTTTCAGTTATCTGGTTTCCATAGTATAGCTCTACTTAGCTTGAGATCGCGTATGAAGAATGTGTCAGACTTGAGAAGCTAAATAATTTGACAACATAAACATCCGAAGATTGTCGAAGTACCTACTACAAAGCCTTCAAATTAAAGGCACCGTTATCACGATCAGTACCGTTGTACACAGAAAAAATATGCCTAGTACCAAAACAAGGTTTTGGTCCAGCGTTCGGGACGAAAAAAATCTAATGGTTTTTTAGAAAATTGGGACCGAGACTATAACAAGTTATAGAGTTACTGAACACTAATGATATACTTACTCGGATTTATGAGATACCTTATTTTCGAAACCTAGGTACGTTGGTTTAGTTCACATTTTGTATATGAAAATATATTTTTTTTATTCAGCAAAAAAAAAAATTCAATAAAGATTTTAAAAATAAGCCATTTCAAAATATCCACCCAAAATGCTTTGAGATAAAAAAAAAGAATAAGTAGTACTTATAAACGCAATTAAACTTTTTTTTAAATAATATGCTGAGCTTGCGAGCGAACTCTGGGATGAGTGAAGTCGACACCGAGGATGTTACACTTACTCAAGGAGGGTCTTACGAAACGAAGGTTACCCTAAATAACGTCACAATCGTTTTGACATTGACAGGAAGATGGTCAATATAAAACGAAACGTCAAACCACTGCACCGAATTGTTACACTAAAAGGAGCTGATCCAAAGTGAAAAATGGCACCATTCGCGCCGACTTTCTTTCCATGCCATAGTTGACTAAACTTTTTGTTATTGACAACTAAACAATTTTAATTTAATGTCCAAATATAGTATCTCAATAACCCTGTACTAGTAATTAAAAAGTAAAATAAAACCTCAAGTTCAATTGATACCAATAGGTGTACATTTATAAATATAGAGCAAGATCAATTTTTTTTTTATACGTGGAAAAAATCATGTCATTAGGTTGAATGTCACAGCAAGGTCAAATAGGTTTTATTAGTCAATAATTTATTCATACTGATTTATTTTAAGTTACTTTTGAATTAGAAATCTACATCACTTTAAGTGATAATTTTGTAACTGTATTACGTCATTTCGCCCATTCAATTCTATTATGGGACTATACAAAGCAAGTTTTGATTGCCATCAACTGTTACACAATTTTGCACTTTATACCGACCGGTTACAATGCAATTTATATTGTTGTTAATGTCCATCAAGAGCGTAAAGATATGTATTTATTACACCAATCAAACCACATGAGATTCAACCTCTAATTTTCCTTTCACTGGTAGCAAGTGATTTTATTATTTTCATGATACTTTCTATTTAATACTCTACGTGAACCTCAATTATATATTCTAATGGCAAGTAATTATGTCAGAAACCATGTCTATAAAGTAAATGGACTTAAATGCTTTTCATGAGTGTGATTTGTGCTCAAAACTTTCTCCTAATCATGTGTAGGTAAAGTTTGTGCATTTTTTTCATTAAATGTGTGAAATAATTTCAATTGACTCCTCCCTCCATATGTTGAACAAAAATTTTACAACAGTCATTATAATACATTTAAAAGTCAAAGCCATTTATTCAGTTAAGGCCCTAGGCCCTACTTATGAAGGCTGACCACCGGTTCGGAAGTCAACCTTCAATTGAGAAGGATCGGCAAGAAACTCAGCAAGGTTAAATATTGTATATCAAACTATTTTGGCTACTTTATTTTCGTAATATGTAACAATAAGAGCGATATTTCCAATCATCCCTATCTTCAATATCAGCTACTTTGTAATAAGGTCTCATGGCAATAGAAAACAGATGCTATGGCGATACGTAATAGTTCTGGCCAGGTGGCGAATAGCAAAGTGACCGTCAAATTCAAATGATTGCAGCATGCCGTAACTATGAGGTTGCGCAAGCGCACAATTATGACCATTATCAATACACCGATGAATAGATACGGAATACGGAATGGCGGCGCGCAGTAACGACTCGCACTTTTCAATTGATCTCTTAATAATTGACTGTTTCCTGAGCTTTTGTCGGTAGCTTTTGACACTTGTCTATCATAATATATTCATCGATTTTTTGTTAAAAAGCTACAATTTCAGGCGGGATCATTCCTTCGGACACATCATCACCTATCATGAAGAGTTTTTTTTCAAACACAAGTCAAACTCAAACTCAAAATAATTTATTCAGTTTAGGCCCTAGTAAGGCACTTATGAACGTTACAATTGATTCTACCACCGGTTCGGAATACACTTGGACTGAGAAGACTCCGGCCAGCAAGGCATATTTTTATAGATCTTTATTCTTTTTTATTTAATTTAAAGTCCTAAATACAAAGACAAATGTAACACTTTATTCAAAACGCTGCTTCAGCTTCTCCCCCACTCACAGATCATCTCGTCTAGGCCCCATAGTGGAATGATCAGTAATTGTCGCTTACTATGACGTAAGAATCCTCAATGGAGACAGGAAGGTCAGTGCAATGAGTACTTTCACCTCTCAAGGTTGCCGTTACCATCGGCTGCGGGCCCTTAACTTACCGTTAACTTTTCTACGCGACGCCATCTTTATTTAGTTCACTTACTGTGTCGACTGTATTCGACTGTGACAGATTGGTACATACTTGAAAATTTTGTCTATGTTTCATTTATGATTCGTGAATGGTTTAATGTTTCGTTAGATTTATGGTTACAATTAACTTTTTAGAGTTAAATTAACAATTTGTAATCTATATATATAAAAATGAATCACCGAAATGTTTGTACGCGCATAACTTTCGAACGACTGCACCAAATTGGATAAATCTTTCTTTTATGTGTTCGTTATTGTAAGGAAAAAAAATACACCGGGAACGTGGGTGAAACCGCGAGGAACAGCTGGTATTAGATAAAAATGCATTGTGTAAACGTTTGTTAACTAATAGATAACTCAGTAACAATAGTCTAACCTAATAGTAATAATAACTGATAGTAGGTAAAGGGCTTAAACATTTTATCTTTATAGAAAAAACAGAAAACGCATTTTTATTACATTTGTCTCATTTTATAGGCAGCGAATGTTTTTTGCTAGGTTTTTTATCAGATTTAATCTTGAGTTTACAAACTAACAGTTAAACTAACAGACAATAGTTCACGTTTGTTAAACCAGTTTGTTAATTGATGCGTGTTTATTTGCGTACATGTCCTCAAATCATAATAGATTTCCGTTTAGGTAGCCCTTGAATTAATAAAGCTTATTTTTATTTAAAACATCAATAAAATAAGATTGTACAAAAGACAAATATTTAGCACTTAACTAATTCCGCTGGATTCCCTCCTCTGTCGAGTCCCACCCTACAGGAAATCGACACGTGTGTTTCGCGTCTCAACAAAACATCATCAGGGGGGCTAAAAAGGAAGCTCGAGCAATATTAGTTACGCAATTCTTTTTTAGAATTCTCGGCAGATCCTAAGGGGCATTTTTAGAGGGCCAGGACGACAGAGGACTACGTAGTAGACTACGTCCTGATGATGGTTCGATTGTATAATCTTGTAATGGATGTCCTCAAAGTCACGCCTGAGTCAATTAGTTATCAATAAAATAATTATAAAATTGACTTTGATAAAGTTTGGATGATTCTCATCATAATTATATTAGAGTAGTTTGTAAATTAAAACTAGAATACTAGATACCTACTTGTTAACATGGATCAATTTGGAAAAAAAAACATTTTTGTTCTTAAGTCGTGCAAACTCATTAGAATTATCTGCCCATTCAAATAATATTAAATTATTCAATTTAATCGACTGTAAGAACTGTATATGGCCCGTATAGTTCTCAAGGTGACCTACAAACTCAAAATTACAATTCTAAAATGAAGGTCCGAAACCAAATTACACACATAACTATTACATTAATAAACAAACTAATTATCTAACTCGTCTTTATTGCTTTGAATTAGAATTTAATATTGAATCAAAGATGTTAATCGAACTGTTAAGATAATTTTGCAATGCTCAAATTCTACCATACGCTTATTTTGATAAAGATGTTTTATTGTCCAGGTATGTAAATACGGTGATAGTTGCACTAGTCCTTGGTTCTATTTACAATTAGTACAGATAAGTAATTACACAATAAATAAATGCCTCAGATTAGATACCAACTCAATAAGTAGGTACTCGTTGAAATTATGCTATAATGTAAATAATAGGCATAGTTTAAATTCGAGCATATATATATATTTAATTTTGATAAGCTTGTATTTGTCCACAATCTCCCATGGTAGTTGAGGGAACTCCGGCTGTCGAGAGCACCTGGTAGCTGTGGTAGACAGCCAAGCGGGTACTACAGACGCCACGGGATCCAACATCACTACCACTCCATTGCTATAAAAGTAAATATATGCCTATATAACGGTACTGTGACGGACTGGCTGACAGACGCACAGCCTGAGTCAGTGGATCTAGTTATTTGTAAAAAAATATTCCTTAGTACCCTAGGGATAAACTATGGGGGTAAAATAGGGGATAGCGGGTAAAACTTGGGTGCGGAAAGCTAGTACAGTATATGTTCCCTGTTACTGAAGATAATTGTTTTTACAATGATTTCAGTAGTTCTGGCCTATGTAATGTAGGCCCATCTAAACATATATATTTTTCTATAAAATATATTATCTGTCATATGTTTATTTTGTTCGGAGGACTAACTATTAATTATAGACAGAATCTAACAATATAATCCGTCGCTTGTCTTGCCTTGCGAAGTAATAAAATAAGTCTATGAAATTCTCTACGTTTTATAAATAAAAAGAAGGATGTTTAGAAGTAAAAATGGCAACAAGCTATCAAACAAATGAAGCTCAACTCTTGTGAGAGATTTACAGAGTGTACCAGTTGAACGAGTAGGTACTTACGCCTGACATAATACCTATTGTTCATCAATGGATGTTTATCAAACAACGATGCTGCTTATCGTTTTACAATCAACATTGTGGTATTTTTACACCGTTAATGGATGTATAGGCTATTACATCGGCGTATCATTTTATGTCGAGCTGTATTGGATGAGAATGAAAGAGCGGTAAGTGCAAATAAAAGAATATTTAACAGTTTTAACTCTTGTAATTTAAATAGGAAATTGATAACAAAATTAATCGTTTTTTAAAAGACTTATAAAAGCGTAATAAATACGATTGTAAAATTCCCACCCACAAAAGACTAGAACTGCCTGCCGAGTTCCCAATTGTTTGGAGTTGTGTAATGTACCTACTTACTGTTCTTCCATTAGGTCCATTAGCATTCACTCCTTTCTTACTCATATAATCTTCCACACAATCGGATACAAAGCACATATTTTATAATCAACTAGCTTCCGTCCAGCGGTTTCACCCGCGTTCCCGTGGGATCTTATGTTTTCCCAGGTTAAAAAGATGTTATTTGTAAATCCAGAATATAATCTACCTGTGTGCCAAATTTTATCCAAATCCGTTAGGTAGATTTTGCGTGAAAGAGTAACAAACATCCATCCATCCATCTTCATAAACTTTCAAATTTATAATATTAGTAGGATTTGCATGAACCATTATTATGAACCAAGCACGTGCCGTCCCGTCTTAGCAACAAAAGTATTGAAATCTAAAATTGCCATGAAAAGAAAGGAATTCCAACCACAAACCGATTAGAATTGCAAATATATCTAAAAATATAAACAAGATTAAGCAAAAACATACTAGGAGGATTAACTCTACAGTCACGATATTTACTAGTACTTACATTATAGTGAGAGCATTTGTGTTCAAACACTAAAGTACCAACTAAGTAAGTACTTTACAATGAGTGACCATTTTAGCAATTAAATTTAAAAAAAAAAATCTTCCTTGCCTAGTTCTTACTTAGGGTTCAATACATATTACTGGCTTTCGCCCCGCGGTTACACCCGCAGTGCCCTATTTTACCCCTTTTAGGGGTGGATATCCAAAAACTTTTAAACAATTCACTCTTCATTATTAATCAAATGGTTAAATACAATTTTGTATGGATTTATCATCAAAAATTACAGATTTTCATACAATTTATCATCCTTCCGTAATTTATCCCTTTAGGGGGGGAATTTCGTAAAATACTTTCTTAGTACTCCCCTACTTTACAAAAGGATATCATCCAAATTTAATGTTTATATGACCAGTAGTTTAGGCTCGACGAACCACTTTCAGTCAATCTGACTTGTTCTTTTATTTATAACACAGAAACACAGTGCAACGTCGAGAACCGCTGCACGATTATTGATATGGTTTTCACAGTTTAGAAGGTAAAGGAAATGCGGGCATAGGCTAGGTGTTTTTTAATCATGACATAATCTTCTTTTTACATTGAATGATTTGGATATCATTTGTTGACGGACTCGTAATTCTCACTTAAGTAACCACCAACGCGTCTTAAAAGATACACAACGAAGTCTTGTCCCTCTGGCCACTGATTTTACCCTATATACTTTGGTTTTAATTATTCCCTGGATCCGGCACTCTTGGCTTATTAATTAATGGTAGTATGTTGGTGAGGCAATCCGCAACGATCTTCTGAATTAGTGTGTTGTGCTGATCAATCAATCCCGTCGTCCACGCCACATTCTGCCACATCATATCTTGTTCAAAATCGAATTATTGCCCAAGATTATAAATATTTGTTACACATTCATTGCTCGTTTGATTAATAGGTTAACCTCAATGTGAAGTCGACCTTGTAACAAACCTGTCGACTGAGATCTAAGCGATATAAACATATCAAATTAGCACAAGTGGCAAGAACGGGCTGGATCCCGTTACGGAGAATCTCATTCCGATATAACGGGCGATCGACGACGACGCCCCATTGGCTGGCGGTTCACTGGACATGCGCCGGCGCAAGTGCACAGTGCACTCCACGGTAGAGTAAACAGGTACTTCATGGTCGATCTTTTAGTTCATTTCCTAATCAGTATTCATGTTGTGTTAACGTTTGACACTTATTTAGCAATCTATGGCCTTTGTATCTACTTTAAATTTTAGTTTAGTATAATAATTTGAATTAGTTAGGCTCACATTTTTATAATAGGCCACGCTTTAGGTCTAGAATAAAAAAAATAATAGGTTATCATATTATTTTATGCCTTGGAATATCAACTCGTGAACTGTACACGAGTGACTGACTGAATGGATGTATGAATGAAGGAAATTCGATACATGTATGTTACTCTTATTTCACTTACAGCTACTTATACACTTACACACCTACAAAACAGGTAATAAATATTAAAATATGAGCACGTATCGTTGTTAATTGAGCTGTTAAACCTGCAGACGTTTAATAAAACCTCCTTGAAAAATTCTTAGTATCATTAAAAAACGCATCCACGTACCACGTATTAAGATAAGAATCTCGCCTTTTGTATATTAATCAAATAAACAGTGTATTTTCCTTTACCTTTTTTTTTTTTACTTTGTATAGGCTTGTGTTTGACCACAATCTCATTATGGTAGGTGATGATGTGGCCGAAGGTGGTAAGCACACAAAGCCTAGAAGGATCTGGCTCTCAAGTGCAGCTGTCGGAACACACCAATAGGTATTTGGCGACAGATTTTCAACTTGAGGGTGGTAGCCAGCCAGACGGGTACTACAAAGTACCCTACCACCGTGCTATGGTTTCCTCACGATGTTTTCCTTCACCTTGTTTTTCTTCCTTTTGTTTATATTTTTGTTGTAGCATATTTTTTATTGTTAAATTATTAATTATTCAAATGTATTCTTTGTGTCCAAATGGCTTTGTTTTAAATTGATCAAAAAGCTTAGTATTTTTCAAGAATCCTTGTTCTTTTTGTGAATAATAGCCATTTACTATATTTATGTAATTGTTATTAAATCTAACATCGAATAAATAATATAAAACGATAATTTATATTATTTATTTATAGAGGGTATAATAGTTAAATGTATGATCAGCCGATTATTCTATAAATATAAGAAATATCAAAAAATCTTTAGACTGGCATGGAAAGTACGTTGAGTAAAGTGACATGACATCACAAAATTGTAAATGTCAAGGAACATTTGGGCGTCAGGATTTAAACGAGAAAGGTAGGTACGTTACATCGATGTTAAAGTTAAGAAATTGCAATGGCGATGGTTTCTTCGAAATATCCGGTTTTCTTAACAGAAACCTGTTGGTAATGAGGAATGTGGGCCCAAGGCTGTTGTATGAAAGTTCCGATACAATCGATCCACCTTCCATTGCTTTCTTACTTAATTAATCGCTCCTATCAGAAACTGTGATGACAGAATTGAAGAGTGGGTTTTTATTAGGAATTGCAATAAATATAGTGATCGCGTGTTCACGATTAATTGTGAATGAAAGACGATTTTTTGCTGTAAAACAACAATCGTATGTCATAGCATCATGTAGGTGTTATTTATAGATATCAATTGAATTAGAACAATAATGTTTATAGAACGTTATTCTAATCTGAGTAGGGTTTATTTTTAAATGAGTATTTTTCTGTCGAGTTTCAGTTAAAGCAACTATCGTTTCGAGGCTCAAATATATTGCTCAATTTAAGTAAAGTAACCAACGCGGTAGGGATCTTTAACGAGTTGTGGAGTGTTTAATGAACATTTAACTGGTCATCAAGTGGAGTGACGCGCGTTCGCTTATCTACACTACGGTTTATAGCCACTTTGCGCTAAGCACAGTTTGTTCTCATTTCTTTGAGAGCTGTAATTGATGGCAGCTGATATCTAGTTAAGTTATAAGCGATGTTTCAGTTTCTTTTTTTATTCCATAGGGTTGTGCTTGAACACAATCTCACCATGGTAAGTGGTGATGTGGCCGAAGTGCAGCTCCTGGAACACATCGTTAGGTGTTTGACGACAGATTGTCAACTTGAGGGTGGTAGCCAGTCATGCGGGTACTATGCTATGGTTTCCTCACAATGTTTTCCTTCAACGAAAGCTCATTGTAGAAATCGCACCCACGACCTTCTTCACGGCCTGAGCTATCATCGCTTTAAAAATGTCAGTAATCGTAGTTAGGAGTCAGTCAGGGAGAAAGGAGTCAGTATTATTTTTTCAGATTTTTCGGTGATGGCAACTAATACATTTTTTTAACCATGCAACATTTTGAGTAACATGGCGTTTCTTTTGAGCTATATTTAGCTAAGAAGTCATAAAGTACCTAATTGTCAATTCGCTTTTTAAATAATAAAAACATGTTTTGAATACCTACGCATTTACAAACACGCATTGGTTTTATTAATTCATCAGACATTATTTTGCTTAGTTCGTTGTTTACATTCTGTGAACTTGTAAACGTGACGTTTATTACAACAGGGTATTTGACTGACATTCAAATCAGCAACTTTTTATGAAATGTCAAAACGATAGGTTTATATGGAGTTTTGTATGAAATACAAGCATGTGACGTCATAATTATATAGCATACTCTTTATGGTTAGACTGGTCATTAAAAATCATAATAAGGATATTTTTAATAAAATAATCGTGGTTTCCCTTTCTTTTTAGATGTTTTATACATTGGCTAGTGTTCGATAATTTTTTTTAAATACATGCAAATACCCTACTGCGACGTTTTGACAACTATTCATTTGTTTACGTTTAAATTTGACCTCAAAATGGCATAAACGACATTTTTGGGTTGTTTTAAAATGTTGATTTATTATAATGTTTAATTTTAGTTCGTTTCATTTCATTTGTGTTAATAATGCAATAAATTTTTTGTATTGTGTCTTTCTTTTCTTTCATTTCGATGCTGATTTTATTGATATGAAATATTTGTGCATAGCATGAGATTTGAGTAAATCAATTACTTAATATTTACATATTATAAAGTAAATAGAAAGGTTTAGTTTAAAACTGAGAAATATCACTCATAAAAGATGCATTCTAATTTGGAACCAACAAATCTATCACATAGAATCGTTCACAATATTCCAAGTAGGTATAATCAGCAACATAAGTAGCTGATAAAACATCTGTATATTAAAACTTTACATGATACCTATTGAATTTTTTATAAGTATGTTTTTGTAGACACACATTTCAAAACAACTGTTTACATTATGAATAGTTTTAGTGTACAGGTTATTTGTAAATGTTAGCTGACTGTACCTACCTAAATTAGATACCGCTATAATAAAATATGTAGAATTAGTAATGTGGCCACAGCATATACATCATGTATCTAATATAACGATATGGACACCTGTATTTAGGAAGTGACATAAGGCAATCAAAATTCCGATGAAGGAACACGGCACCAACACGCAGATGACCAGTGACTAGGGTTGCCACTGCGGAAAACGGTAAATCACAATAAATTAACTGTTGTAAACTTTTGTAAACTGTTACTATACCAAATTCAGGGGTATTGACAATGCGAGAAACATTCGAAGAATATGCTATATACCTATTTATTGATGTTATGATATTATTTAGCAAGAATGCTTCATTTAAAATAAAACATCAAATTAAAAAGAAAATCTTCTTCAACAAAAATGTTTTTAACAACTGAAATTGTAAAAAAAAAGAGAATTTTTGACAACCCTACCAATGACATTTGGATGTCGCCGACGACCTTGTATTTAGGCAATCGAAGCTCGAACCTGTTTCTGTTTGATTTTCAAGTGATTGTTAAAACACTTGGCACTCGAAGTGTTGTAAACGTGGCATGGAACCACTCGTGAAATTCTGTTTGAAGCTGTCAAAGTGATGGACACTGAAAGTTTAGGTATCTGGGGAAATAACGAAATATTTCTACGACATAAGTGACTAGTGAAGCTCCATGGATGTGACTGACATGTCGATGAATGTTACTATCACATTTCAATTGAACTATGTTCGTCTCTGATGATGTATGATAAATTTAAATTAGGTATAATACTAATGTCGTCACAATCTAATAGGCCCGTTTTGACACGAGCATATATCTTTTAGTCTCGAAATATGTGTCTCTTTTTGTCACAAGGATGCACATGGGCTGTCAAAACGGACCTACTACTTTGTGACGCATATAGTGTCATAACAAAAATTGCTGATAATGAATTACTACCATATAATTCGTTATAAATAAAAACTATCTTACAGTTCATAATAATTAGGTTAACTATGTTATGTAATACATAATGTAAATACAATTATTACATAGTAGGGCAACAAAATACACTTACGAGTAGGTACATACATACATACATACATACGTAATTAAATTATCGGTTTGATCAGTGAGAATTTCTGCGAAAAATTTATCGATATATTACAATATCAATCACACCACATAAAATGACAAGGTTTTATCCTATGACCAAAACTATTGCCGTCTTTGTCATTTTGTACACCATCGACAGTGATAGGTATACTTTTAAAAATGATTTACATTGATCAGACTTCTAGGAACTCCCTATGCAGAGGAAGCTCACGTTTGACGTGATTATAATGGCCTCAGGGAGTAGTTAAATTTACAGTTTATAGTAATTTAAACATACGATAATGAGTAATACTTAACAGAAAGAGATACTACACTACGTCCAAAATCTAACTAAAATCAACAAATAACCAGAAGAAGATACGATATATAACCGATTTACAAAAATCTTAAGTTATAATTTGATGCCAACAATCTCTTCTTTGTTTTTAAAACATCAAGGACAGTAATGGGAATTAACATTCCATAAGCACCATGCCACGAAGGTCATTCACATGATGTAGAACAAGACGAGGCCTTGTTAAATTGAGGACATGGGCCTAATGGATACACCATAACTCATGTGGAACTGTAGTCACGACATTGTGTGGGTAACTTGTTACTTTAGGGTAAAAACAAAAGTAAAGGTAAAGATCAGTCAGTTAATCAGTGGAAAAAGGAAGTTTTCATATAAAATGTATAATTAATAATTTACGTAACGGGTATTGAGTTTGAAAGTGCTTTACTAAATAAATACCTACAGGTATTTTAATCCTTATTACTGTATAGTTAGAGCTGTTTTTAGTTTGAGATCCGGCAGCCCTGACTAAAAGAACTTCTTTAAAATTCGAAGCTTTATTAGAATGATCTCATTCAAACGACTGGCCGTCAAATATTAATTGCAAAAATTATGAACACTATCATACATATTATTACGGCAACATACATTAATTTGTTTGACCTTGAAGTCAATTTAAGAGGTAGAAATAAGAATTGTGTAAATTAAATATATCTGTAGTTTACTTCGCGATCTCCAGATAATGAAATACATCTTTCTAATGATATATCTAAACTTAGTTACCATAGATAATATATTTAAAATTGTCCTGTCACTCTCTAATCTTGACATAGATAGAACTTATAATTCTCTATAATGCTTGTGCTCTGAAAGACCCTTATATTGTTGAAGTAAACTAAAACTTTAAACGAAAATAAATCTTATATCGTATAGCCAGGGTACAAACTTAACTGTTTAATTATTTTATTTATGATTGATGTGACACAAATCTTCTATTTCCATAGAAAATCTCAGATAAAAAAAAAAACAAAAGTTAATCTAAAAATACTTTGTCTAATTACAATGTAAATCTAAATAATAAATACTATTGAACTCATCGAAACACAAATAATGTATACCAAACATTACTAAATCGATAAAAAACTGTATCGAATCGAGACAACACTATTATGTAGCCGATAAAGATTAATTTAACTGTTGCAATAGGTATTATATTATATGAGATACCGACATTAGTATCAAAACGTGATATATACTTGAACAATATTAACTTTTGTGAATGATACTGTATCAGTTGGTTACGAAAGAGGGGTAATATTTTTTTACACGCACGTAATTATGCTTTTCTATTCTAGGAATTGTGTTTGTTATAAATAATTTCAAACATGTTATATCAGACAGAATACACGCTGAACTACAATTATACCAAAGTTCTTATCTTTTCCCGGGATAAAAAGTATCCTATATGTTAATCCAGAATATATTCTATCTGTGTGCCAAATTTTATCCAAATCCGTTCAGCCGTTACGGGGTTGAGTGGTAACAAACATCCAAAAATATCCAAATAATACAAACATTCACATTTTTAATATTAGTAGGATAGATTTTACGATAGTCTTGTACGTAAAGCGATATAAGTATGTTTTAAAATATTTTATAATTTAAAGTAAGTACTTTAATTTGTTTACTATGTATTTTATAGGATTGTGTTTAACGGCGAAATCACCATATTAAGTGATGATGAGGCCTAAGGTGGTAAGCACAGAAATCCTAGAAGGAAACTGACTCACAATTCTTAATGATTTATTTGAATATCATATGCTTAACAGCTAGATAACTTATCTCATGATTCGTAAAATCTTACCTTCATAATGATTATCATCATCATCGTGTGCAGAGTTGATCTGGCGACATAGGTCCTCGTACTCGGCCCAGTAGGCCTCCAGCGCGGTGGGGTCTGGTGCCCGCGGAGGCAGCAGCAGCGCCATGCGGACGTCAGGCGACTCCTGGTAAAAAAAAATAACCTAAATTAAAAATTAAATTTCGTGAGTTAGGCGGTTTTTGTTGCGGCTATTGGTAATTCTTATTCATTAAAATTTGATAATGAAAATAAACTATCACGACATTAAATAGATTGTACTTAACAGTTATCTACCTACATGTTATAACGTAACTAATTTTATCAATTAAAAAATAAATTGAATCACCTTCTCATAACAACATCGACTCACTCAATGAAACGTATAAAAAACCAATCGCAAAAAAACCGCGAACTTTTTATAAGAGACGTCACTCACACATTGCATCGTGTATTCGACCCATATTCTAAACAATTATAAATTTTAATTAATATAATAAACGCCATCATTAATAGTTAAGTACAATGACATCCGCGATAAGTAAACAATGAAGTAACGAATAAGCAATCTAAGCACACCAGTTTTACGAAATACAATTGGCCAATAGTTACCAAAGGCAGACCTGCGCTTGAGCATTCTCGCACAATGCCTCGCATTCATTGCGACACACACATCCATTATAATAGTTATCATCACAATAATATTGTAATTTACACACGAATGTATAATCAGAATAGCTATTTGAAGCATTCATATTTAATGTTTTTAGTATGCAACCGTACAATTTTGCTGTCACTTAACAACAATTTATTGCTTCGTTTATTTTGAACAGTCTATGATTTGAATTTAATTTTCTGTTTCCCGGTTCTATAGATACTTGGGGATTTAAACTAGCTATCCACCGCGGTTTCACTCGAGTTGTCAGCCTAAAAGGTATCATGTATAATTATCTCCGTGACGTTTAGCTTTTTAATATTTACAGGTCTGTCTTTGATTTGTGACCGTAGGCTATAAGCACACAAAGCCTAGAAGGAACTGGCTCTCAAGTGCAGATGTCGGAAAACCTGTAGATCTAATAAAGCTGCCACACTATTGTTTTTCAACCATATCGGTTCAATAGTTTGTCCGTATAAACGTCGCCATTATTTATTATATTACTAAGGATATTAACACAAAATTGATAGTATCGACGTTATCTTACGAAAAGCAATTAAATTAACACACATGTGACTGATACGTCATAACACTTATCTAGTAAGTGTAATAAAACCTAGCATTTGTTTGCGGCCCCGCCTGCATTACAGGCAGCTTGTGTTGTGACTCCCGCAATCATGATACATAATCATGTTATACAAACTATTACAAACCCTCTATGTAACTAAAAAAACTACATCAAAATCAGTGTTGTAGTTTCCAAGTTAAGCACACAAACTGACGGATAGACAGTGAGATATTTCGATTTATAATATAAAAGGATTATATTTCCAAGTTATGTAATATGTCCATTAAAATATTGAATAATAACATCATACTGAAATTCAAATATGTAATAGGCTATCGTTAAATTGTATTATTTAGTTTTGACAGACAGTCCCTATTTGAATCTCACGATTTAGCCTCATATTTTGTTATTATAATTGAAAGTAATTCATATAAAATGGTTCGAATATTATGTATAATTAATGTTTCATTTTCGTGAGGACAAACTAATCGTTTAATTATCGTGAGTAAACTGCTAGCACCTACATTTATAAGTAAAACATAAAAAATAAATCCTATTTGCTAAAATCATTACGCAATAATGTGCGATATTTACTCAGTTTTTTTTTTTTTTTACTTTGTATAGGCTTGTGTTTGACCACAATTACACTATGGTAGGTGATGATGTGGCCGAAGGTGGTAAGCACACAAAGCCTAGAAGGATCTGGCTCTCAAGTGCAGCTGCCGGAACACACCAAAAGGTGTTTGGCGACAGATTTTCAACTTGAGGGTGGTAGCTACTACCCTCAAGCTACCAGCTAGGCGGGTACTACAAAGTACCCTACCACCGTGCAATGGTTTCCTCACGATGTTTTCCTTCACCGAAAGCTCAAGCTCATTGTAGGATTCGAACCCACGACCTTCGCCGCGGCGTCGGACGTCACTACCACTGTTGATTTAAAATACAATAACCTAAAAAACTTTTATAACTAACAAGAATTCTTTACCAAACAGTGACAACATATCATATCCCTCGAGAAGTCGAGACATAGATGGTGTTTTCCCCATTTATATGATTACCTAGAATATGTTGCTACAGTCGACCACACCTCTGTATCGCTTGATCTTATCATAATGACGTCACGGTGTTGTTAGCCAATGCAGACGATAAGACAAGGTCGCCAGCTCTAAGGCCGGTCACAGACAACCGGAATGCCTCTCTGAATTCAAAATATTCAGAATTGCATTATAATATAATTTGATACTGCTCCATACACATTCAGATTTTTCAGATCGATTTGACAATGATGTAGTCGAGAGAGGTGTGAAGCAAAAAAAAGATTCCGACGAATAGAGAACCTCCTCCTTTTTTGAAGTCGTTTAAAAATAATCAAAAAGTTTATGTATATTTGTTGCCACTCAATTCCGTAACTACTAAATGGATTTGGATGAAAATTGGCATACAGATAGAATATATTCTGGATAAACACATATGGTACTTTTTTTATATCGGAAAAACATCAGATCCCTCGGGAACGTGGGTCAAACCGCGGGGTAGAAGCTAGTTAGATATATATGCGAAAGTTTGTGTGGATATAAGTTACACGATCACGTACACCTCAGAAAATGGGTAAAACCGCGAAGCGGACGCCTGTAGGTAATATCTGAATTCCTGTCTATTTCTTCTATAGAGCTAATTAGTGGGTTCAACAAAAAAAAACCAGACATTTAAGGCAATGTGTTCAAAGATCACCTGGAGATGCAGGTGCGCTTGCGCATAATTAATCAATTATCTTGTTCCTACGCTGCGCCATCTTATGCCTATAGTTTAAGTCAAGAACTTGTAAGAATAAAAACACGTGCTGAAAAGGAAAGAGCAATCACTTAATTAGCGTATTTCTTCGATAATTATTCAAATAAACTAATCTGACACGCGGTTTCCCCGCGTTTGTGAGATCTAATAAGTAATATGAACTTTATAATAAACCCGCGCCCTATTTTACCCCCTTAGGGATTGATTTTGAAAAATTCAGCCTTATTCCTTGTCGACATCATAAAGGGATTCTGGCTGGGCGGTGATGAGTCAGTCAGTGAGTGAGTCAGGACTTTTCTTTTGATATGTAGCAAGATGTGATATAAAATGTAATATTCTAGGTCGAATGAAGTTTATATTACTCTTCAAGATCGTAGATTTGATGTATTTTTAACCGAACTTCACAATAGGAGGAGGTTTACAACTCGTCGGAATCTTTTTTTTTATGTATGTTCCCCGATTACTCGAAGACGCCGACACCGATTTGGATTTTTTATTTTTGTGTGAAAGGGTATATTATATAACACTACCGGCTACAGTTTTAAAAAAGAAGTAACCAAAATTTTGAACTCTGGCTTGAATTAGTTGTTTTTGATAATATAATATATATACCTATATTTATTTATAAACGTCTATAAATAACAATTGATTCTCACACAACACATAACACTCGCGCACCCTCACTCACTCACACATACACACACATGCACACACACACGCACACACACACTATTACTACTAACTGCTCCTATTTTTATCTCGTAATTACATTATTTTATTAAAACATAGATTAGCACGTACTGCAAAGGAGTAGCTACCTCACTAAACCAATCTCATACCTATAAAATAGTATTTAAAAATTGTAAATCCGTTATTGGCTGTAAATATTGTTTATATAAGTATATACCTAAGTTTAAACTTGTAAGAGCTGTGGATTTTGTAATAAAAAAAAAAAAAAATACTTCACAGGTGGTCCCATTGGCGCCAAGTCATGATTCGATGATGGGTTAGTTCTAACATCCTTTCGCTGACTTCAAAACGAGTTCTAACATCGTTATTTTATACTTTTTAGTGCAAACCCATTTTGAAGTCGGTTTTGCTTTTTCTTAAAACTTATAGTTTCATGCTTTCGCGTTTGAAAAATGAATAACGAAAGTCGAAACGAACCAAATTAAATCATGAAGATTTTTAACAGTTCGCGCGTGTTTTAGATTTTTTTTTTCCTAGAAAGTGACAACCTTAACTTACCAACGAAGGCATAGAGCCATTGTTAAAAGTGTACAAAATCTTCAAATCCAACCGATTCGTCGCGTCAACGGATCCCACATTGTAAATCCATTCAAAAACGTCTCTATTTGACATTACAATGGTACTATTCGTTTATTAGCGAGTCTCAATGCTTTGTTCATCTTGTATTATACAAATGTGGGTTATAATTATAATGTCAGGTTCACGCGGCCTCTTTACAATAACCGACGTGTATGATGGTCGTGCCCACAGATTAAGAAAAGGCTAGATACCGCATGTTCATTAAATAGTATGAAAACCGAGCGTGCCATAATATTACGTACCTACTATAAAATTATTTAAAGTTCGTAATTTAAAATTATTAATGGATTATAATTTAATTTTAAAGTATTTACAGAGCCGTTTTATGTCAAAGTCAAAGTCAATTTATTTCAGTTTAGAAGAGCACTTATGAACGTCGAAACTTCCGTCGAAAGTTACCACCGGTTCGGAATTGAGAAGAACCGGCAAGAAACTCAGCAAGGTTACATTTTTTATATTTTGGACAGTCCGACAATGTTGGCTTTTTTCCATTAAATGTTTAACAATTTTATGTTCATGTTTTTTTTTTTGTTTAGGTGATTAATTTAAGTCACAGACTAAAGAAGAAGCGCGGCAACTTGATGCCTGTGCTTACCAAATACTCTTTAATCTGTGGTCATACCCGTTAGGCAATTTTTATTAATCGGCAGGTGTTTCTAAAAATCGGTCATGAGCATATCTGAAAGGCCTTGCACGTCTGTATTTGATAATAAAATTACCATTCAAAAAGTAATAAAGTGAGAGATTGTTCAATACAAGGTTATTTACAACTTGAGGGTGGTAGCCAGTCAGTCAGGCGGGTATTACGAAGTTCTATGGTTTCCTCACGAAGTCTACCACTGCTCAAGCTTATTTTAGGAATCAAGCTACGCCACGGCATTTGACGTCCGCCATTCAGCTAGCATTGCACTTCTATGAGTTGAATGACCTGATAATATTTTGGTAACAATACCCTTATACGGTCTCATTCAATCAAACCACAAGACTAATTTACGACCTGCGATAACTCCAAAAATCATTACAAAACAGTTATCAATACATATCATCTAATATTAGCAATAGTGTATGATTACATTGAACAAATTGGAAAAAGGAAATTACCAAATAACTGTTACGTTTGAAATTGGGCGCGAGCTGCGGATAGGCAAACCACCGTTATATAATCAACAAACCAATTTAGTTCACAGGCAGCTAATTGATTAATTTGACTATATAATTACGCGTCTGGGTCAGTTTATAAATCGACACCGCCCAACGGACTATTTTGAAACAAACTAGTAACTACAAATTTCAATATGCCGACAATGCATAGTGACATTTATGTTAAGTTTCATCACCATCATGGTTGGTTATTAACCTATAATATAAACCAGCTCTGAGGTAATCACATTTGGGTATTTTAAGCCTTCAAAATCTTCAATACTCCACATATTTCAGTCTTTTAGGCATTTACTGAACTTCCATAGACGGTGATGATTTATAAAACAACTAGCTAATTTCCGGCGTGTTTTGCAATGCCTCTTTATCTTTTTTTTTTGTCAGAAACCATCGCGGGCGTTAAAACAACAATTCACCAAAGTTTCATCGCTATCAGATGGTATTGGAGCGCAGACGTTAAAGACAGACAATCTTTTTATAATTAGGTATACATATATGTATAGATAAATCCTCTTGGTCAAGACATTTGTAAACTTAATTCGTTTCCACATGTCTACATACATTCAACAAAGACAAAAGTATTTGAGTTATTTGGAAGCATCCTGCCGTATTTCCGGAGCACCCACAAACGTTCATTTAATAATGAATATGATTACGTTACAAGCAGGGACGGACTGAGGACGAACGTTGAAGGGTAACGCACGTAGCGATGCAAAGCCTTAAAATTACGCCGGTAACTTATGGTAATTTACGGTAAACAATGATATCTTACCGTAAGTTACGGTAAGATATCGTAAAAAACGATGCGACGTTGCCGCTCCTCGCGAGTGGTCGCGGTCGTCTATTTCACTTCAATTATCTATTTCACTACGGAGCACTTCGATACAAATTAAATGACTTGTAGGTGAACTCTCGCAGCGGCTTCCTTTGACAGAGTGTCGGCATTCTTTAAAATTCATTCTTTGAATTATTTAAACGAAACGCATCGACTTTAACTTCGATGACTACCTACACTAATCGGCAACGATGCGTGATTATTTTGCAACTATACGCGCGTGGAATTAAAAAAAAAACAAAATTTAAACTGTCATAACTCGACGGTAAGTTTACGGTAATCTATATAAATGTCCGTAAACTTACCGTATTTTACGAGCGTTTTTGGTAAATTTAAGTAACTTTGCAACCCTAAACGCACGTTGCCGCCGCCGACGCATATCACAAAACGTGACATGGTAAGTACCTATACAATTTATTTTATCATTAATGGCGTGTAGGTATGTTTATTCTTCAATATCACTAAAGAGAATCCTGACTATATTCGTAACTATAGGTTCAACTAATAAAATAAATCCCAATGATTTTGTTTATGTCAGTGTGGATTGCCTTAGTAATAATTATACGTAGATTAGAATTAACTAGAAAATTATGGGAAATAGTTCATTTATATAATTAACTGTTATAATTGCATTTCTTAGTTCATTAATCAGTTCAAGATGTTCTAATAAAATAACGTATAAAGGAAATCCTAATCACATTAACATCTTGGGTCAATCATTAGGACCAGTCCTAATTATGTGTTACTGTATTAGTTCTGTAACGTTTTCTCTTTCAATATTTAACAGTATTGTATTCATTATATTTGATTAATTTATCGTTGATAAATGCATGTCCTCGGTCACTGTTAAATCTTAATAACTTAAATTTCCATTCCTATTTTTTTTTTAATGTGAGCAAAGGGTAAATAGGTGTTGAACACATTTTTGACACTCAATAGCAAAAAAACTGACTCCAAAATTTCCACTAAAAACCATTATGTAACGATGTAGCAACTCTAATGTGACTATCAGTTATTTTTCAGGTAACAAAAAATACCTAAAATAAATTCCATATTCTATACATATGAGGATATGAATACGTCACGATTTATAAACGCTAAGAGATTAGCATAACGCGTAATATATGAATGAATTCACAAATTTTATCGTAAATTACAATCACCTCTTGAATGCAGCTTCGATGTATAAGGACAAACGAAACGGTGACTAAATGATGATGGTTTGTTTATAAATAGCACCGTCTTAAAGACCTCTCAACTTGTGAACATTAAATACAAAGTTTTTTACTACAATACTTTGAGGTTACTAGTGGTAAAAATTGCACTGCACTTGCTTTACACTTTTATTATTTTTATTTAATTACTTTTCGTCTAAGACGATGGAAAACATTATGGCGCGATGGAAATTGCTACCACTAATATATGTATTATCGAGTCCATCCATGTGCGAAAGAGGAATAGACAAAAATACACTTCTCAAATCTATATCTATACTTTTCATATTATAAAGCTGAAGAGTTTGTTTGTTTGTTTGAACGCGCTAATCTCAGGAACTACTGGTTAGATTTGAAAAATTATTTCAGTGTTGGATAGCCCATTTATCGAGGAAGGCTATAGGCTACTTTTCATCCCGGGAAAACACAAGATCCCTCGGGAGCGCGGGTGAAACCGCGTGGAAAAACTAGTGAGAAATAAACGTTTTATTTTTCAGTATGGCAACCAAATCCTTTGTATTAGGACTTATTTTTGCCAGTGTCTAGAAATATTATCATTATAAAAAGTTTTAAAAAAATGTCTTAAAATGAAATGTGTCATACACAATTTTCAGAAATCTCCAAATTAGTCATTCGTCCACGTTTTTTTATTACAGTGATAATTTAATGTTATCAGAAATACAGATCCTTTATTACGTTTCTTATATAAATTCTGACAATATACCTAATCACATATTTTCCTTGCATTATTGAAGTAACAACGAATGGTAACAAATCTGACATTAAACACGATAAGATGCGGAGGAAAGTCCCTAGCATACAACCAGAGCTAGTTTGTATTGTTAATTAGACTAATTTAGGTCTAGATATCTCTTATCAGTTGGTAATGAAACGGATTTAAATATGTAATTTACCTACCTATTTATACGGGGAGAAATATTGTTTGTAACTTTTGTATATAATACTGAATGAATTTATATATAGTAGATAGTAGACTAGCTGTTCCCGGGTTCAATCGCGTTCCCGGTATAAAAAAAGTAGCCTAAGTTACTCCTTATAACATTAGCAATCTGCCAGTGAAAAGTACAGTCAAAATCGGTCCAGCTGTTTTGGAGATTAGCCGGAACAAACAGACAGACAGACAAAATTTTTTTATGTTGTTTTTTTGTTATAAATATAATAATATGAATAACGTCCCAGATTATTCATTTAATTATTATTTATTATATGCATTCAGTAAAAAGATGTTATTTTGACATTACAAAAAGATACTTCATATACATAAGAATTATTTTACAAGTACCTATCTATTATTATCAGAATTCTGAATCAAAACATTTTGATACTTATAGCTAAGGGATGGAACAACTTAGAATAAGTGGAGAGCCTCCTCTAATAACAAGGGCTAATGAAGTATTT
This sequence comes from Tetheella fluctuosa, assembly GCA_951216915.1. Lineage (NCBI taxonomy): Eukaryota > Metazoa > Arthropoda > Insecta > Lepidoptera > Drepanidae > Tetheella > Tetheella fluctuosa. The sequence continues at coordinate 13,800,264 of OX578215.1, read as the reverse complement.
TTACTGAGTGTAGGCGTATGTTTTACCGTAATAAAAATATCGATGATATGGTCGAAGTGATAAGAAAACAAAGCTCAGGAAATCAGAACTGAACGCAGAACTCGAGACTGCGCGTTGTGGGACTGGGGCGCGCCGCAATTTCGACACTTTTATAGAGCGATAGAGTACATGATATTATTCTACGCGCCGTGCTTTAGAATGTCCATTCACGTTCAAAAAGAATCTCGCTGAATTATGCGTCGTCTGATAGAGGTCTTATACTGGCAGTTATCCGATGCAATATAGTGTTCAGCGGCCAACTCTCAGTGCTCAGTGATTCATTGAACTGAGAGCCAGATCGATGACATCACAGTGACATTCCACAGTCAGAGGTGTTTCGATAAACACTTGAATACTTTAACATCCGGAATGTTGAATAATCGGTGAAAATACTGTGCTCTACTCTTGTGTAAGTTCAAAGAACTTTCTTATTAGGTCATTAATCTGAGTTGTAGAGATTTATTTTCTATATATGAGGACGTTGGAAAAAATTGGATGGTTAATTACGTATACATATAGCAAAGTGGCAGTGACGTTGAAAGTTGTGAGAAAGATCGTGAGTTCGATTTTTATGAGCTTGAGCTTTCGGTTAAGGAATTACAAAGTATTTATAACTATGTTATGGTGCTGATACTCTCAGTATGAAAATCTTTTGCCAAAAACCTACCGGTGTATACAGGCAGCTGGATTTAACAGCCAGTTCCTTCTAGGCTTTGTATACTTACCACCTTCGGCCACATCACCATTTACCATAGTGAGATTGTGATCAATTTTTTTCTTTATTATATAAAGATGAGCTTTCTTAATATTTCTTTCAAAGTAAGCCTCTACTTAAGTCTCTGAGCATCTCAGCAGATACTCCAATGGTATTCCCTCTGCAGTTAAGATAAAAATAAGTGGATACCTAACAGTGAAGCTTGCACTAGAGTACACTAGTATTTTATAGCGACCACTTACGACATAGTTAGTTATTACGGACTCAAATGCAGATATGGGGGCGTTCTAACATACGTTGAGATATGTTGAGTTTATATGGCGTGTATTGCACACTGTAGGGTCGTTGACCACCTCGTGTGATAATAGATAGAAGGTATGTAGGTAAGTGTCAAATTGTTATTGAATAAATGATGTTTATTCTATTTTGACTCTTAATATATTTTATATAAGATACGTTCTATATTTTAGAATGCATGGATCACGTGCACTGCACGTAATAAGTTGCATTTTATTTTCATTAATTAAATACTTGTGATAATAATTGGCTAAATAAACGTAGTTAATTATCCCAAAATTAATTAGTAGAGTAGTAGCTAAATAAAAGAAAAAAATATATAACAATTAGTAAAGAACTCAAAATAGGAAATAATTAAAAATTCATGTGTTCATTATTAAGGAAACAAACTCACGCGAAAGTCACGTGAGCTAGTTTTAAAAATCACTTGTACCAACACGGGGAAATGAAGAAATCTTGACACTATGACATCATTATACTTGATACCTTTTCTTGGAACAATCGAAGTTTTTGATAATCAATCACTGTTAAAATGTGTTTAATTGTTTTTTTATCTATATAACATAGATGTGTTGTATATTTTCACGCCCACCGCTGCTGATTGTGAAATATACATTATCAGCCGTTTCGACAATTTCTAATATTTTTTTATTTCACGCCGGTTGGCGTGGTTGCTAAGATACTCTATCTATCATGGCAGGACAGACGTTTGTGTGCATGAACACGTCTGTTAGTTCTGAGTCTAAGTGTAATTAAGTTTAGGAAAAAAAAAATATATTGTAGTATCTCAGTTATCTGGTTTCCATAGCACCAGTTGCTTAGTTTGGAATCAGATGGCCGTGTGTGAGGAATGTCCCACGATCCTATTATCAAAAATCAAGTTGTGATTTTGTTTAAACGAGAAATCTTTTCACTTATAAGTTCATGATAAATTCGTGACTTCAAAAAGTAATTAGATTTGAGATAAAACATTAGTTGTGGGATAATTCATCCATCTTGGCACTATATCAGTTTACATAATGTTATTAAATTGAAAAGTATAAATTCGCAAGTTAAAACGTATAAATTATGCAAATACCTACTTGTGTAACTGACGGATTAGATAAACTATAATAGGATTACATGACGTGTATAAGCATCTTCTGTGTTATAAATTAACTTTAATTTCGTTTTAATTTAATATAATGTTAACAATTTATTTCGTGCGGTTTCGTTTTGACTTTCACTGATAACTACTTCACTTTTATCACTGAATAATTTAATTTTTTTCGAATATATGCCGAATGCGAAATATTTTAGTTTCTGATATTCTTTATTAAGTATAATTTCTACATAGGTTTCGCTTGATATTACAACGCAATGTACATATTAGTAATTTTTACAATAGAGTGTGGCCAGCGGAAATCATTTTCATTGGTCCACTAGCACCTGCCCGGCGGTTTTACTCACGTTTTCGAAGTATCAAAGAACATGGGGATTTTACTATCAAACATTAACACAAACTTTAATTTTTAATATTAATAGGATATTCCAATTAAATAACTTGTTCATTTTAAAAAAATACAGAAAAGTATACCTACTGAAATATTATAAATGCGAATGTGAGTTCGTTTGTTTGTTAGCTTTTCAGGCCTGAACCGCTGAACCGATGGCGATGAAATTTGGTACGCAGATACCCTATGGTAATGGAGAGTGTCATAGGCTATTTTTTTTCTCGGGTACGCGGGTAAAACTGCGGGTGACAGCTAGTAATATATAAACGGGTACCATCATACATCATATCGTCATCATACAAAATGGCATGACTTGATATCACTACGACCTTTGAGACCAGACTTTACGACCTCTCTTTCTCTCCAAACCAACAGACGAAGCATTGTACAATATCTAACAGTCTAAAAACCTTCCCTATGGTCTATACGCAACACATTTACCCGACCAAATTCAATAGCGTATCATCTGTTTATTTCGTCAATCAATAATGACCTTTAGGTAATTGCATTAGCGATTATGACATGATGTATTGCAGTGCTCTTGCGCATGTGTTATCATTAATCACATAGCGACACGTAGCGGCGCGGGCGTCGGCCACTGCGCTCGCCTTCCGTTACTCTTGAGTGTTTCAGAGAACGCGTTGAATTGCTAATCAGTGGTGCTAATGTCATAATCTATAAATATTATCAATTCTTTGATCTACTTGTCATATATGACAGGTATATCCAGAAAGGCAGTCGGCTGACAATAAGGGCAGGTTGAGTCTAGACAATAATTCGCCACCTATATTAATTACTACGAAATTGCGACGTCAACAGAGCCGTGCGATTTTAACTTTGGGAAATGCGTTTCGATTAATTTCGGCGCGCCTTTTCCAGTGAACAATCTTTCGTAGAATGAAAGTTATTTTTCAAAATACAGGACAGAAAGATAGTATTAATATTATAAAAGGGTTTATCTTAATGATAGCGCTCTTAGGTCACTGATAATGCTATTAGATAAATAAATAATGTCATAATGTCTAATGAATTTTAACCAAAGATCAGGCTTGTTTTTGACCATTAATCTCACCATTGTAAGTGATGATGAGACCGAAGGTGGTAAGTAAATATGTAGAAGGAAACTGGCATCTGCCGGTAAACACTGGTAGATAAACACCTTTATAATTTTGCAAGGATGGGAAATAATCTATATTATATTTGAAATAATTATTTAAATTAACTATTCAATGGAAAATTATAAACAGTGAAACTGGAAAGGTCAAAGTACATAATCATGAGTTTCGACTAATGATTAATGATAAATTAATTGAATCTGACCGAGATGTTGCTGACGCGTTTGAGTTATTTTTCACCGATATTCCAGTTTCGACTACCAAATCTCTTGATTCTTCTCCTACCCTCGCTCTATCATTACTAAGAGAAAATGTAACAGAATGTGCAGTCGATTTTCAATTTTCCCCTGTTAACTCTAGTGACATAATTAAAACTTTTAAATCCATAGATTTGAAAAATACTGTTGATCTATTTGTTTAGTTGACTTTCCGTTAAACTTGTTAATTCTATAATCGATTGTATTGCGCCACATTTGGCTGTCACTTTTAATAAATGCATAGATTGTGGCGTATTTCCTGATCTGATGAAACATAGTAAAGTAGTGCCTTTATTTAAAACCGGTAGTACATCTGACCCCACTAATTTTAGACCGATTTCTGTACTACCGACATTTAGTAAAATTTTCGAAAAAATTATACTTAATCAACTATTGTTACATTTCAATAGTAATAGACTGCTTCACAGTAAACAATTTGGTTTTACCAGGGGTCGCTCAACAACCGATGCTGGTGTTGAGCTTGTTCAGAATATTTTTGGCGCCTGGGAGGAGTCACGTGATACCATCGGTGTCTTTTGTGACTTATCCAAGGCATTTGATTGTGTACACCATGAATTACTGATCAGGAAATTACACCACTATGGTATTAGAGACATTGCACTCAGTCTTTTGAATTCATACTTGAGTGATAGAATTCAAAGGGTTGATGTAAATGGTAAAGTTTCCTCTGGGTCTTCGGTAACGATGGGCGTCCCACAAGGTTCTATCCTGGGACCTTTTCTTTTTCTGATTTACATCAACGACTTGCCTTACCTTGTAGAAAAAAAACATGAGATAGTATTGTTTGCTGATGACACTTCACTTCTTTACAAAGTGAATAGACATGATTTTAATTCTTCTGACGACGTAAACAATGCTATTTCAGTAGTCGTTGATTGGTTTACTATTAATAATTTATTGCTCAATGAGAAAAAAACCAAATGTATCAGATTCAGTCAACCCAATGTAAGACATTTGAACACAGACATTGTTATTAAAGGCGAAAAACTGGATCTTGTTGAAACAACCGTATTTTTAGGTATCACTTTAGATGATAAGCTACAATGGAGCCCACATATTTGTAATTTAGTGAATAGACTTAGTTCTGCAGCTTATGCAGTGAGAAAAATTCGTTCTCTCACTGACGAATCTACGGCAAGATTAGTTTATTTTAGTTATTTTCACAGCTTGATGTCTTACGGCATCCTCCTTTGGGGCAGTGGTGCCGACATCAATAGAATTTTTATTCTGCAGAAGAGGGCTATTCGCGCAATTTATAAATTATGTCCTAGAGATTCTCTTAAAGATAAATTCAAATCCATAAATATTATGACTGTGTCGTCACAGTACATTTATGAAAATTTAATTTATGTTCGGAAAAATATACAAAATTTTCCTAAGAACAGCGATACTCATAGCTTGAACACTAGAAATAAGCACAAACTCGCTGTACCTGTAACTCGGCTCAGCAAAGTGAGGGACTCATTCAAGGGGCAATGTATACGTTTCTATAACAAAGTACCCAAAGAAATTCAAGAACTATCTGTGTATAGATTTAAAAAATTAGTTAAACAAAAGTTATGTAAGAAAGGGTACTATAAAGTTTCTGATTTTATAGAAGACAAGAATGCATTTAAATGAAATGTTCGCTACACAAACTATTTCATTAAAATTTTATAAACTTTGTATTAGTAATTATTCATAAATAAAAAAGAACAAAGATCTATAAAAAATGTCCCTTGCTGAGTTTCTTGCCGGAGTCTTCTCAGTCCAAGTGTATTCCGAACCGGTGGTAGAATCATTTGTAACGTTCATAAGTGCCTTATTAGGGCCTAAACTGAATAAATGATTTTTGAATTTGAATTTGAATTTGAATGGCATTATATAAACAAAGCACAGTCATAAGAACGGGATATTTATGATCCAATCACACGGATAGTCATTAATTCTTGCTTAACCATTGATTGAAAATTAATAAAATTCGATTAAATATAAGATAAAACGTAATCGAAGAGCAAGTACCGTAAGAAATAAACCTTGAGCAATCGATACAAGAACAATCGATATAATTGGGGGAAAAGAATCGAGAATCGTTTATGAAATATAAGTTATCTGTTAGTTATGAAACGAATCAACTGTAGAAGCTTTTAAAGGTTCACATTCTGATGAAACTATAATGTAAGTGAAAGTTCTAGGAAGACCCTAAGATGACCCAAGAATAGGATGCAATAGGTCGAACGTCGTAGAATGGGATCTGAAATCCCATTATCTGACACGGCTTGTAACTCATAAACTGCAGGTTAACTTACGTGGGGTAATTGCATTTCATACAATACCTTAGCAGATGCAATTTTAGAGAACGAAGGATCTTCTATATTAGATAAATACGATACGATTCGATACGATACGATAGGATACGATACGCCTTCATAATGAATGCCTAGATTCATGAAAGGCTATTGTGTCGAGCTCTTTTGTCTCTTTTTGCTGCTTCTTGTTTTCAGCTTTTGCACCAGATTTTAGTCGTCGATTCAAGACGTGTCCGTTGGCCGACTGTAAGAGTTACATGGACTGTGGTATAGTTGTATTGTTCAACACTCATAATATTTATTTTTTATATTATCCATTGAGATCTTTATAGTTAAGTGAAACCAAATCGTTACACCATTCAACCTTAACAAGTCTCAGTCTATTTGTTGGAGGCAGAACAATCGTGGATGTGACGCAAGAGTTCGGTTCAAATTGTGCGCGTGCGCGTGTACAATCTCATTGACAATTACCCACTATCCTCATGTCGTATCGTACGTGTGTGTGATCACGATAATTGGATATCCAGCTTTATGGCTCGTTCACGTGAGTGGATGATTTAAAAAATAAAAATGAAAAAAATATTATTTAAATTCAAAACTGATGAAAAGCGATAGACGTGCGTGCGGGCGGACGTGATCATCTATTTACATTTTATAAATTTTCTTAAAAATTATCGTTTTTTTTTTTATTTGAATGCACTTACTTTTCTTTAATTATGGTTTGTTATTTGTATTTTTGTTGTAAATAAAATTAAATGATAACAAGTAGGTACAAGTTATTTGTTCAGTTGATATCAATGGCGTTTTTTTATTTTTGCTACTAACTATTATTTGTACCGCTCGACTATATTGCAAGCAAAGTAATTTATAGTTCATCAAAAACCAAATTATCAAACAGTTTTATTCGTAGATTAATCTAGAATTTAGAAGTTACCTATTTCTTCGCACCACCAATAACAAAACAAAAATTTGCAAGTGTGAAATATCAAATAAAAAATGGATAACTATTTGCTTATTATCATTATTTACACCTTTCAATGTCCTATCAATTTACATTATTTGTAACAAAACGTCATATTACACCCGTAACGTTCATAAAATGTATACAACGTTGAATAAAGTTCAAATTCCGAAGTCTTTTTTTGACATTTCGTAAATGGTACAACAAGATGGACGGCGCGCGCTATGACACTGATTTGAATGAATTAATATTTCTTGTAAAAAGAAATAACTAGATAGTACCAACTTATCCGTACAGTCAATGAGGGAACCACCATCCATTTTTTCGATGGATTCACAGTTTTTTTGACGGTCTATCTAGACCTATAAATAATCAATGGTAATAAAAGTCTAGAATTTGGACGCTAAATGCGTGATCATACATTTTATTAGTGAAATAGTATAAAAGTATCACACAATATTATAAAGGCGAAAGTTTGTGAGTGGGTGTGTTTGTATGTTTGTTACTTCTTCACGTTCAAACGGCTCGACCAATTTTGATGAAAAGACATAAGTAGTCAAAATTTTCCCCAAAATGTACAAAAGTAAAAGTATTGCAAATCATTTAAATAAATTAAAATAAAATGAATTTTGAATAACTATATACCGACATTTCATAGCAGATGTTGAGAAAAGTTCAAGATTATTAGTATTTCAATGATTTCCCCATTTTGAATTTATTCTAATCGATTTTATTGCCATATAATACTAACAACGATCGCAGTAGGGAGAATATAATAACTAAACGATCGACAGCAAGTAACATTTAAAATTATGGTAACGGTAATGGTATGAAATATATTAGATTAGGACATATTTTTATTTTACGTTACTTGTCTATAAAAATGTATCATTTATTATTATTACGAACTTATCTAAATAGAATTACACATTTGGATAGGACTATTTGACTTTAGTACTAGCAACACTCAATAGTTGTCACTCTATGCCGCCAAGTGTTTATTTCGAGTTGTGTTTCTCCGTTACCTATTATTATATTTTTATTTTATAGCGTCGTAGCTTGAGACTGAGTCTGAGGCTTTTAGGAAACGTACGTATTTCAGCCCAATGACCTTTAAACTATATTGAAGTCATAAATAAATGAATACCATATGAAACTGAGTGACAAAATCAGTTTTGTTTATCCTTCATAACTTATGTCCAAATCTGCAGAGCTACCTGTACCTTTCTGATTCTATAAATAGAAGACCTGTGCTTTTAAATACATACATTGTGGGGTACGGCCCCATATATTTTTTGACCATCTCCTTTGGATGGAGGTAGCTGACACCCTGGATTAACACATAGGATACTTTTTATCCCAGGAAAACATAAGATCCCTCGGGAACGCGGGTGAAACCGCGGGTGAAACCGCGGGGTGGAAGCCAGTAAGAAATAAATACTAAAGTATTTACAATACAAGTATAATAAAATTATCTACCAAACATCTTGCAATCTTATCCAACAAGTGTGTGAACTATATTTAAAATTCCGATATCAGAAAAGTAATTTCGATGGCACATTATTGGCCGTCGCTTGCAGGACCACAAATTGAGCCTGTAAAGTGCCGCTTGGTCAATTCAAAATTCAATTATACTGCAGGTCCATTACGTAACGTTATTTCAATCAGTTACTATTGGAAACGTTAAAAGTTGGATATAGCGGATTTGACACTATCCATTTATGTTCTGACAGCTACAATTGCTAACAGTGCGTGATTGCAACTGGAAACGTATATCGTGCGTGGCCCTGCAGCGTAAGCCTCGTAAAGTATAAATTTATTGCTTGTAAGTATTTATTGGGTAGAAAACTTTGTAACGCTCTTAGAGCTGTGACGTTTATTCTAAATACGCGTTACGAGGTTCTAATACGTTTACGTTACGTTTCATACACGTAATATTTTAATGTTTATTATAATATTACATGCGTGATATGTTTAAAGCTTCATTTCACGGGCCCAGTAGCTGGCGAACAGTAAAAGACTTACTTTTAAATGTTATTTTAAATAGAAACTGATTGCAACAAAATTACGTAATCTACTTGGCACTGAGTATATATCCCACGGGGGAACACGGTAATGTATTCCAACTGTTATGTGCACGGTGGATTTATTTCTAGCTTGTGTTTGATTTGAAATTAGCAAGTGATTAGTTTGGAGGTTACTTCCGAGATGACACTGATATCATCCTTAATGCTTATATTATATATTTACAGCTTTACTTTTGCAGCCTTCAATTTGTGAAATAAATAGTGGCAAAAGTCGGAGCAATATGCTTCCCGCAAAAAAAGTTTTAGTTAGTGTCGTGATGGCTTATTGAATAACTTACCCAATCCAAAAATATCGATGGTCCGTACCTCTCTAAGTTTTAAAAGTTTCTCACTGATTTTCGACGAAGGAAACATCATGAGAAAGAAAAGACAGAGACCGGTCCCATTGGAGATCCTTAGGGGAGGCCTATGTCCAGCAGTGGACGTCTTGCGGCTGAGATGATGAAACATCATGAGAAAACTGCATGCTGCCAAGTCCGTGCATCCGCAATAGGCTGCATGGTGGACTATTCCATCTCCCCAACTTATATCGCTCCCCAAAAATAATTGCCTTGTTGAAATTCAAACAAAATGTATAAAAAATGTAACCTTGCTGAGTTTCTTGTCGGTTCTTATCAGTTGAAGGCGACTTCCGAATCGGTAGTAACTTCAGTAGTTTCGACGTTCATAAGTGCCCTTCTAAACTGAATAAATGGCTTTGACTTTGACTTCTTACCGTCTTCTCAGTACAAGTGTATTCCGAAGCAGTGGTAATGTTAAATGTAACGTTCAAAAATACCTTATCAGAGCATATACATTTTAATTATAACTCTGAGCTGTTTATAATGATGTAAATAATTAAACATACATGTAATTATATAAACGCAATGAAGCAAAAAACCTCAACCACAGATAATTTATGTCATGCTATTACGTAAATGTTACTGTACAACGCACATTGTAATATTTAGGACGTTTTTACTTCTATAATATCTGGACAAAAGACTGTGGTAAAACATGAAATAAAAGACTAATAGAGGCCACGTTGCAAACTTCATATTTCTCTGATCAGTAATTAAGGTTAAAAGAATAGTTTTGCACCTCTTATTTTTGTACCTTCAAATTACTGACCATTTGATACTAAAAAAAAACAAAATGTAATCAACATTAGTCAGTTTTTTGATAACTGGAAGGTTATATACTCACTCAACAAACAGTTTAATAAAAAGACAACTAAGAAATTAAAAACCAAACTTAAATTATTGAAACAAGAAAATATCGTAGACTCTAAAATGTATCCAATCAAATATAATAAAATGCTGTAGCAGCAAGTTGAACATGAAGTTGATACCTCATTTGGATGATGATCCTTCTGGGGCAGTCGGGTACCCAAATATCTACATAACACCTGCAATCTAAGTTTATCAACAAAATATTTTTGAAGCTAATCTCTTGAGACCAATAGGTGACAGAACTGATAAGTACGTAAAAGATAGCCAGGCTGAGGACCTCGTGATCTTAGCTACTGAATGATTGATGAGTTGGTATCTGGAGATATATCTCTATTGTTTTGCATCATACCTAGTGTGATTATTTTTAGTTTTGTTTGTTTCCGGATTTAGTAGCGTAATCTTACTTCTTACGAATGAGGTGAATGAAAAAATATTCTTCATTCATTGTATAGTAATAGTTATAGATAAATTAAAGGTAGGGAATTCAGCATAGGTGGCCATATTTCTTATTTAGCTCTTATATTACTTTTACTAAAAAGGTAATCTATAAAAACAACCGAAACAACCATAGACTCGACAACTCAACTGACGACGAACGTGACTGTACTTAATTAGGTACTGTTTTGAGTTACCTACGAAATACATTAAAGTCAAAAATATAGGACCATCTCAGAAATTTTCTTTTCATCAAAATAATTATCGGTTCGGTTATTCGGTTCTTATTTGCCAGAGTTAGGCCCAAACATCTATAAAAAAATAACGAATTAAGAACATCCTCATTCTTTTGTTTTTTACCCGACTGCCCTGAAGGACAGAAATGATATTTATTTGTAGACAGTGAAACGAATTAAAATCACTATCACATTTTATAAATTTTCATTACAGACAGATTTGAAAACATACTCATACATATAGCAAAATATGTTAATGATAATTGGCTAAAATTACGAGAAAAGCAAGATCATAAACTGTTTATACACAACATATAAAGAACTTAGACGGTATATTTATAGACAATCATAAAAAGGTCAGTAGTGAAAAGTCGTAAAATTTACTCATTTAAAATAAAATTGTTAGCAATTAAAGATTACATACAGTATTAAATAACTGACCGATTCTAGATTTTACTTAACTGTAACTTGGCTTGACTAACCTCTAGTATCTCTCTAAAACTACCTATAAAATAACAAAGATTACAGATTATTTCGAGCTGTTAAAATCTTGCCGGAATAATAGACTTGTCTATGCTCAATTGTTCAGGTTTTTATTACACGACTGCGTCAAAGTAATGTATTGTATTTGACCTTTTAAAAATGTCCAGTTCCTTGTTAATCCGAGGCAATAAAATATAGTTTACGACCTGCCAATCGTCAACAATGCCTTGTACGTGCTTCAAATTCAAACTAAAAACAACAATTTCGTATTTTGCACCTCAAAAGTTCAATCATTCTATTGTTAACTCTATCACTATAATTTTAGGATTGGTTATTGGTTTGGATGACAATTCGAAACATTAAGCTTTCAAGGCGATCTCCTATACATATGGTAAAGAGCATCAACTGATTACATTTAGTTTTTTGAGAATATAAATTTATTGTCAGAAATATTCCAACAAATAAGATAACCCACAACCGTGCGATATGGCGCAGAAGTACTAGGAGGGCTGACCCCAAATAAATTGGGATAATAGCCAGGAGGAAGAAGAAGAAGAAAATATTCCAACAAATGACTTTGTGACCTTATGTACAACATTATAAAGATATTTTGAGATTTAAACGAGCCACAAAGAGTATTAACAAGAGAAACAACAACAAATAATATAGTAGATTTTCAAACAAATCCCATCCAAAATAGACAGAATCAAGCATCCGTAAAACATGACAACACTAAAGCATAAACTATAAAACCAATAAAACTGCTGCCAATTAACTAGGTACCTACCATTTTTTTTACAAAAAGATATGTTAGAAAGCAACTGCAAGTAGAATCAGAAGCGAACCGTACCAAAACGAAAATCCATCATATCCAGTTGACGTACACGAGATTATAGAAGAAATATCACTTTAAAGATCGGAGAAAACTACACATGTTGTACGTAGGAACACGATAATTAATGCGCCGATACATACGTCCATTAGTGACCAAGACACTGCGCACACGCAACGCTAAAAATACAATTGGAAATAGGTGAGTGGCACGAATCTCCAGAGAGAAAAAGAAAAGTGACATGCATTGCATAAAGATAGGAGACAGTTTGCTGATTTGTAAAGTTAATGAAATATTTCAGATGAAGAACGAGATAACGTCAGAAGACGACGCAGATTGTTCGATTTGATGATAAGAACTACAATTTCAATTAAAATTTAAAAATCTTGATATCCACTTCCTTTGAAATTGCGATGGAGTTCTACAGGGTTATTAGTTAATAAACAACTTTTACTATGGGACTAACTTAGAAATCTCGAAAAAAAAAACATCTTTTCATACAAAAGGCCAACCTTGCTCAATCAAGGTGTATGAAAAATTTGATTTATTTTTCACGATTTCAAGGTGAGTTCTTCCACCCCCTAAAGCATTGCCGGCGAATAACAAATAACCCTGTATACACGACAGCTGAATTGAATTTTAAACCGGAACCAAATAACTGCTATAATTACAAGATATTACAACAACCACTTTTCAAGTATCATTAACGTTTACCAGACTTGTTCAACTTTAATGTTACTTGAAAAAAATCTCGATCTTTTCTCATAGGTCAAGAGATGCCCTTTGAGACAAATTAAAAATTGAGTATGGAAACTGTAATTTCCGATGTCAATTTACATTCAATTAAAGGCAAGCATATGTTTGCAACAGATGAATTTATATTTGATTCAATAAACAGCATTTCATAAGTCTTAGCAACTCCAAATAGTTAGATTGCACAATAAAATGCGTATCAAGTTTACAAATTAGTCAAATTAGATAACATTCATACCATTTATGTTGAAATAAATGTTAACAAAGACATTGTGGCTTATGGTATGGTATGAGCAGAACGAAATTCAATGATGCATATAATATTGTAATGCAATAAAAATCCGATTGTTTTACAAAGACATTGTGAAATGAAATATTTTACGGTAACTCAATGTAATCCTTACAAAACCTTATCATATAATATATTAATTATAAAATACTTACAATTTAATACTTTAGTCACTATGTAACAGTGCATTAAATTTGAAAAATGTAACGTGCGCCATTAATACGAAATGATTACGGCTTCAACCATTATCAGACAGTGATAACTGACTATTATCTTGGTGGTAACTATCTCCCAATTAATACTGATTAACGTATTATACCTGTTTACGTGAAATAAATGAAACTTACAATAATAACAAAACGTACCTATGCAGCGTGTGAGGATCGATCAGACATTTATTAATGAACAATTGAAATCGATGCATCAATAGTCGATGCTGATTGGCAGACTGATTACAATGATGTTTTTAATAATTGGCAAATGAATCATGTGAAAAGCAAATACTAACCAACTTCAACATCCGTAACTCCAAGTGAGACCCGCGCAGAGGAACTCTCAGTTCGTACAATAAGCTCTAATAAACTAGTTGTAATTGAACCATCAAGCGTCCACCCACAGCACACACACTCACTTTTACCAAACTAATTATTGTCGGGGACCATTCGAAAAGCAAGACGAGAGTTTGTTTTTATGTTCCGCCACGCGTCCGCGTCAGTCAGGTAGCTGTTTTCAACGATTCACTTGTTCACAACAACATTTAATTCGTTATTCGATTCAATTAAAGACTATTCGTATTATTACTATTGCCAACTTTTCAAATCACTCGGACTTCGAAAAAATTTCATTGATCACGCTAAAACCTTTGAGACAAACGAATGACGCGACGGGCGATAATGTCAGCGGTTGGCGCGGCACTGGCTGGCAGTAGTCGCGGTCGCGGGTGGTGGCGAGAAATCGAGAATGAATCGAGTCATGTAGTGTAGGCTCGCGTCGCGTCGCTCGTCACTCGTCGTGCCTCTCGCTCAGGTCGGTCGCTGCACACCGACACCGCACAGCCTCAACAGGCAGTACTCAACTTACCCCCAGATGATTATCTACGACGACCTGACGCGCACCCACCCTTTTTGTTGTTGCTCCAATCTAAATGGTTTTCGCATAACATCAACTTGGATAGTTCATCCGGTTGGGTCGGTTAGAGGACCATTTCTTCGTAACTAATCAGATTAAAGTTGTCCGAACTGTTATATTATTAGATTGAGCCTCGAGGTAGCGATTTAACTAATAACAATGGAATCGTTTCTTTAAAACAAAAGCGTTTTCAAACGATAACAATTAGTGTGGAACGAGCGCGTATGATTAATATAAAACAAGTGAACGAGAGGGAAATAATAACACTTGAATTGACAATGAATCATAATGCTTATGTTGAAACAAGTAATTTTAGAGAGATTAAAACTGGATTAACAGAACCGTTTTGTGAAATTATAATGTAAGTACGGTGCTAAAGAGATTATAGTACTCCATCAGAAGATTACAGAAGCTTTCACTTATCATCGCATCGTAACCATCAAGTTTAGTTTGTGCTTAGGTATAAAGTATTAAGTGATCCAATCTAGATGATACATTTTAAACGCTATAATTGGCAAGACAATGAGGCTAGAATAACAAAAAAAATTGTATGCACTAACAAAGAAAGGGGAAGGAAACTGGTGAAGAAAGCATATTTATATAGCTGCTAAATGCATGTCCATCCATATGTTTTTGTGAATCAACAAAAATGCGATAGGAAATTTCCATAGCTGACAATCATTTCAAGATACCAAGAGAAGAGATTAGTGAAACGTAAACTGTAGAAAAACAGCTCGTGACGTATAGTCACGTATACGATACGAAATATACAGATGTCTTTAAATGGAATTTGGACAATCGAAAATATTTTCCAGTTTTAAATACTTAGCAGGACGTGAGATAAATGATTTCAAAGTACTCGAACTGTTACATTGAAAACAAATAGCAGTTTTCTGATTTAGATAAATTTGTCTGCCCTTTGTATATAAAATCTTATGTTATACTTAGGTAGTTTATATTGAGGATACGGTGACCGTATTACGGTCCACCTGATGGTAAGTGGTCACTGCCGCCTACGGACATTTTCTATACCAGGGGGCTTGCCACTGTGTTGCCGACCTTGAAGAGCTCTTCTTACGTTCCTTTTGAACAACCCTACATCATAACTTAGACAAAGTCGTAATGATCAGTCTATTGATATAATGATAATTATAACTACCTACAACTATTTCTATAAATTCAGCATTATGAAATATCGATAAAAATTACCAATCTGAGTCAGATTGTTATTAAAAATATGTTGAAAACAATTGATGAGTGCAATCATATGAATATTACCTTATTCCCTGATTGTCATCAGTAGTATTTATTCAAACACAAGAAAGGTAACATATAATATGAGATAATCATAACCACAAGATAAATTAAAATGGTAAAGATATTTTTAGCGAGGGTTTTGATTCACCACCAACTGCTTCAAAGTAGGTAAGAATACTATGGGATATTGTTCATACATTGTCATGTCAACTGTTTCTAAACTAAGCAGAGCTAGTACTATGGAAACCAGAACTCTACTTTTATATTTACAGCAGCTGTGGCGTGTCAGTCAGAGAATCAAACTTGCAAAACTAGCCAATAAACCAGCCTGTTTGATGGTTTATATCGGTGGGTATATTTTATTTTTCAAATCCTGTGTGACTGTTCATGACTTCTACTAGGAACCATTGATCATGATAAAAATTACACTACTAGCATCGTTCTTAATCGTGACGTAAAAGAAATCACAGCCAATTAATGAAATATCAAACCAAAACAATAAAAGTTCGGTAAATGACCAATTTTAAATTCAAGTTACCAATAAAAACCGAATGATTTGAAGTGTGTAATTTCAGTTCGTGGTGGTCAGGTCGGCGACCGACGCAATTCGGCCGGTTTGTTTTTTGTTAAATCACGACAAGTCATTAAACCCTTGTACAAACCGAACTATAATAATTGATTCTGAGAACAAATAAAACTTGAGATTTGAGGGCTGGCGCCAAGAGCAGCGTAAAATCCTATAAAAAGAGATACAACTCTTAAATTCTATTGCCATTTTATAGAATAAGGTAAATTTTCGAAGATTACCTTCACGAATATGCTATCTACTTGTCTCTCGTAAGTATAGTATATCTATAGTCACATAATCAACCTCCAATGGTCTCATGGAAGGCACCTTCCAGAAGACATGGTAAGTATTTATGTAAAATATTAAAATTATTCAACAAAAAACTATAATTCTCATTATAACTGTATTTTGAGTTTAGAAATAAAATGGAACGTATGTTCGCTTAATCAAACTCAACTTATTTATTTATTTTCTTCGAGGATATTTTCTATACAGGTGATTTTTTTGGTCGTTGGCAATACTTGCAGGGGTAGAAGTACTCATTAATTTGAACAACATTCACTATAGGACCAACACAGATATCACGTAAAATGAAGCAGTTGGGTGCTTCATACATTTTGGTCCAGTAGGTATAGAGCTTTTGTATGGAACAGCTAATATTTTCTTCGTGATAGCACAGTTAGTCCTTTAGTAAAAAAAAAACATATTGATGAGTACTTCCACCCCTGCAAATATTGCCAACGATAAAAAAATCACTTCAATTTTACTTTGTATTTTGTATATTTATTGTAAATACTTATTGTAAAATTAATGCCTCAATTGTAAAAATTGCAATTTATCTGGAACTCAAAACTACCAACCGTTAGCACTGTGGTCGGCGCTTTAGCCACTAATTTAATGGCCCAAACTGAAGCGTTGTTGAAGTCTGAAAATCAACCTCAGTTGAACTCGACGATGTTTTCCTCTAAGCGGACCATTGTGCGCGCATCCCGGAAGCAAAAACTTGTCGCCACATCCGTTGATTCAAGCTGACAATTTGAACGACAGATTCACCATTTATTACTATTAACTTTAACTTTTAAACAGTTTACTGTAACATCGTATACTGTAATTGTACATCTATGCCATTTTAATAACAAAAAGTAAAACTATGGCTCCAAAATACATTTGCATCAAAAAGCATACATGTATTGTACTTATGTACTTATGTACTAATGAACTTATGTACTATTTACTGATTTACTTATTTGCTTATCTACTTATTTACTTATTCACATATTCACTTATTTATTTTATTTATTTATTTATTAACTTATTTACTTTTTTATTGACATACTTTTTACCTTCATTATTATCGTTTGTTTTTTTTTTTGCTGAATAATATGTTTGATTATTAAACAAATATATGTAATCTGTAATATATCTTATTTACTTATTTGCTTGTGTACTTATGTACTTATTTACTTATTTCCTTATTTGCTTATGTACTAATGTACTAATGAACTAATATACTTATTCACATATTCACTTATTTATTTTATTTATTTCCTTATTTACTTTTGTACTTATGTACTATGTAACCCTTTAATATTGCTCTAAAATCAATGTATGGATCTGGCAATAATTCTCGTTATGTTTAAAGTAAAGCCGTGACGCATGAGCATCGTATTCCACTTAGTAAATTTACAAAATGTGTATTTACATTCTCACCGCATTTCCATGACAAGTTCACAAAGTGTACATGGCTCATCGTGATCTATAGTAATTAATAGATTACAACATAAGTATTTTTAACAAACACCGCTACTGGTTTCTATAAATGTGTTTATGTAACATGAAGTAACTGCCATGAATTATTGCAACGATTATTTAAGTACATAATTAATTACTTTAATTACAAGTTTACATTTAAACATTAATAAATTCAAATTGAACATATATTTAAACTATACAGGCAGAATTTTTCAAGTGGGCGTGGATGACCAAATCCTATAAGGAATAGCGAAAAATACTCAAAGGAGACTCGAGCCCGATTTTGATGAAAACTAAAACTAAAAATCAATATTCCTAGCCAGGAATCGAACTCGTTGTTTTTGAAATAACACACTGTATCCAATAGAAGGAATTAAGGATAAGGATTAATTTCTGGAAAGGCATATAAAAATATCCGGCAAACTAAACGAAAGAGCTCTTTTTTAACAAAATACTATTTTATACTTTCCTACGTTATATACGCATTATATTATACTTATTATTACATATTATCTTTCGTTCTCGGGATAAAACTAACCATAAACTATATGTGCATATGCGTGAAAGAAGGACCAACCAACAAACACACTTTACCAATTATATACTAAAGGGATTTCAATTTACAGCACTACAAACATAACTGAAGGATTGCACTAGAAACATAGGAGGACTTTTACATAGACTACATACATATTATGTAAAATTAAAATCGCAGGACATTTAGCCCATAATAATATATTTGTAAAATGCATCTCTACTCGATGCTATGTCGAGAATCTTCTAAAAACAAGTGCAAAAACAAAAGCTTTCTAATTACAACGTCTTCACACCAATTATCCAGCAGATTGGAAGAAAGTTGCAACACAGCTCTAAGACTATAATTCGCCAAATGCAAACGCGTGTCGTCCATTGTTTGACACGACAATGCCATTGACGTGTGTTATTTCCCGTAAATACCCTCTAATTGACTCAACCTTATTACACTTTGGCCTTACCGATCCAATAAGTAGTCCACAAAACAAAACTATCTGTTAATGCTCAATTAATAAGAATCATAATTGCGTGAAAGTTATTTTTGTTACAGATAATCGTTATGGTTAAATGGTTTGACTTTTTTGTGCAGTTCGAAAGGGACAGTTCATTCAGGAACCTTTTATAATCTGTGCGGAAAGACAGTCGTGAGATTTTTCCGTTTTTGTTAATGTTTGTTTTAACAAATATAAGTAGCGTATTTCTGATTACCTTTTAAGGCTATGATAAGTGCGTATGCAGCCAGTGCTTCTTTGCAAATGGAATCAGTTTCGACAATGTAATATCAATAATATCTATCAATTAGAAACTTGCAACAATGGTACGTGATCTACAGAAATACTATAAATTATATTGAATTTAGGTATAAAATGTCCGTATCTTTATAAAATTACAAGTTCGTCTAAAGAACCCAAAATTGGCGACAATTTTGCAAATGGTGAATTCGTGAATGTAAAATAAAGGAAATCAGATAACTGTAACATCGGATTCAGTTATAATATGTGTTCCACTTCCGAAATGATTGTATCTGTGGTCATTCCAACCTGAAATTATGTTAATGGTAGCATTTTATTCGACTATTCATAAGTGTTATTACCGTATTAAGAATACTAGCTGCATTTCTTTAATATCCTTTCTTTATTTTTCCTTTCCTTCGGCAGCGGCAGCAGCCTCGAGAAATTTTATATATTATAGACATTATTTTGTATCCTTCAATTTATATTGAAGTTTATTACAAAATTTAATTGTATAAATATTCTCTCTGCATTTTCTTATTTAGTAACGTTTTACAATTAGTTATTTTTTAGAGAAGCCTACATCCTGAATGTCAGACTGACATTCCACGATATTGATTTCCAAATGTTTCTAAATAAAAAGCAAATTCTCTACAGCTATATTTTGACGGCCAGTATTTCAGCGGAATGACAAAAGAAATATCAGTTTCACTGCAAACGCATTCATCGCCAACCTCGCATTGAAATAGGCAGTAAAATGCATTGTACAGCCGATAAATCCAGTGCTGCAACGCTTTCTGATCAAATGCCTAATATAAATCAAGGTTACAAGTTGTTCAGTGGTGACGGCAGTTAGCTCGTTACGCGCTTAACTATTTTCATCAATTAGAAAATTTCTCTTGAATATCTTAGAGTTCTCAAACAGCCGTCTTTTATAGAAATAAAGCTAGAGATGATGGTGGAAGTAGATGGTAACGGTAATTGGAAATGTAAGTTGAATTAAGTAAGTAATATATAGATGACAGCTATACTTATTTATTTTTACTATGTTACAGACCTTTGTTTGGCCACCATCTCACCATTTTAGTGATGATGTGGCCGAAGGTGACAATTGCACAAAGCCTAGAAGGAACTGACTCGCATGTGCAGTTGCCGGAACACACCGGTAGGTACTTGGCGACAGATTCTCAACTACTCATATCTCAAGCCAGCCAGTCGTATACTCTATCACCGGGCTATGGTTTCCTCGTAATATTTTCCTTCATCGAAATCTCAAGCACAATGTGTGACCGAACCCACGACCGTTGGTAAACGCATATGATGTCAATACTACTGAGCTATCATCGCTTTAAAATTCTTGCTTGCTAATTATTATAACCTTAAACTTTAGTAAGGACTACTAATTAATCAGGCTTTAGTGACCATAAAAATCCCTTTGGGATCGGAGTTTATTCATTTAAATAGGCCTTCATAAGCCCTTATGAATTGTCAGACTCTAGCCTACGGTTTGGAAGGTGGTTTTTGTTGAGAAGATCCGGCAATAAATTCCGGCAATTACTCTTTTCAAAACAAACTTAGATTTATCACATAAGATGTATCCTGCAAGAACAAGCGCTACACTCAAGCATTGTCGTCATTTAAATATTAATTAATGTTGTAGTATGACTTCTTAATACGTTCCATAAAGTATAAAGGCAAATTTAAAATGTAGAAGGGATCTTATTATAGAAACGTGTACTCAGTCCCAAAAATTAACTTTAACTTAACCTACCTTTTGGAGTCTATAAGTAGAGGTCATAACTTAATGCTTATGTTTACTAAACATTAGCAGAAGCAGATACACTTAAAACTACCTTTTTTAACCAGGAAAATCCTCATGGATATCCCGCGGCTCCAGGGGAAGCGGCAGGAATATGTCAGACTCCTACTGACTAAAAACTTGGGGTGTTCCTACATGTCGCTGCCGGCTGGGTATACGGAGGCGCCGAAGCATTCGTCCGCATACCGAGCAGAGACGACCTGGTGGGAGGCCTCCTCTTCGACGACGTCATTGCCGACGTCGTCATTGTCGACGGTGGAGACCGGAGCTATTGTCTCCACCGTCTCGCCTTGGGTAGCGTGCGGGAACACACTCACATCTACCCGAGCCCGATTGTAACGGGTGGCAGACTCCCCAAGTCATTTTTAGGGTTCCGTAGCCAAATGGCAAAAAACGGAACCCTTATAGATTCGTCATATCTGTCTGTCTGTCTGTCCGTCCGTATGTCACAGCCACTTTTTTCCGAAACTATAAGAGCTATACTGTTGAAACTTGGTAAGTAGATGTATTCTGTGAACCGCATTAAGATTTTCACACAAAAATAAAAAAAAACAATAAATTTAGGGGGTTCCCCATACTTAGAACTGAAACTCAATTTTTTTTTTTCATCCAACCCATAAGTGTGGGGTGTTTATGGATAGGTCTTTAAAAATAATATTGAGGTTTCTAACATCATTTTTTTCTAAACTGAATAGTTTGCGCAATAAAATAAAATATGGCAAAAAGCAAGGTCTTACAGCACAAATAAAGGAAAAATTAGTTACGCCAATTAATAAAGACCTCTGAGTTGTATCGGCGCTCATACAATTTAGAGGTCTAGCTTAATTGGCACCAACCTCAAATAAGGTATATAAATAAAATTGTGCATTTCCCTTGATGGACGAAGTTTGTACGGAACCCTCGGTGCGCGAGTCCGACTCGCACTTGGCCGGTTTTTTTAAGTACTTCTACGATGTCAATTGTCAATTGGGCACTAACCCGTTATTTGTATAACTAGATCATTACTGGAACAATTTTTTCAATGAATCGATGCGCATGAGCACACCTCATGAATCACGCACTCACTCAACAAGTTTTACAACACCAACCAGTACATTTGCATGTTGCATATATGTAACGCGATGTGGGTGGGACCCATTGTATTGTAAAATGTAAACTAATTATTGAAATTAACTGTAACCTGTTAGGTTATGAAGCAAACTTGTTATTTGTAAAACTAGATATTCTTATGTTAGTTTGAGAATGCTAGAAATAAGTACACAAGCTTTCAGTGATTCTGTTCCTTTCCCTCACTTCTTTTATGAGAATATGACACAAGAACTAACTAAAATGACCAAATCCGTCATACAAAAAGGTCGCTTAATTTTTTTGTTATTTAAATTCATTTTATCAAATTAGGGCCATACATTTTGGAAAGCGGAATAAATTTCCTCAGAATAATTGTAATAAAAGTACCTAATTGATGAGTCAAAGTCATTTTTTCAGTTTAAACCCTAGGATGGTACTTACTTATGCTATGAAAGATACCACCGGTTCAGAAATCAAGCTTCAACTGAGAAGAACCGGCAAAAATTTTACCTACATTAAATTATTTGTAGAATTCGCGAAAATCCAGACGACTGGCAATCCTAACCACCGTCATCTGCAGGTATTCATTATAACGGTAGCCTTGACCTGCGCCCGCGCAGGGTTCACGACCGTCGCGTGCATATTGAAGTATTCCAAGTACCTATTGCAGGTTAGCTCGTGACAGACAAGTATTTTAATTTTTCTTTTAAAAAACGAAACCAATTTTGAAACTCTTTTTATGGTTTTTAGTCTTTTTCTGTTTTAAGGTTTTTATGTTTATTGGGGTGCGTTTTGCGATGTATTGTTTTATTTATATTGCGATTAAAAAAATCTACGTTTGATATATCTATGTATAGTATAAAGATAATTTAAATGATACTTGTTCAAATATTCAATAAAATTGCATATTTTAGCATTGCTTTTCATAGCGTAAAGTCCTAGCCTATTTAAATAAAAAATATTTTCATTTTCAACCACGGTGCGTAATACTTATACCTGAGTGGTTGATAATGATAGATCAACGCAGAATAGTCCAGCTAAATTAAATACCAGTTTTTTTTTTTTTCAATTACCATTTCGAATATTGAAACTGTAACACAAAACTTAAACACCTTTTGTACCTGTTTGTACTTTGTGTCTTTAATACTCATGCATCTAAATCATTTATTGTAATTAAAATAAATGTTGTAACTGATTTCTTTATATTATCGGTATGTGTGACGACCGCATACACAGAAAAACCCACGAGGCTACAGTGCAAGCTCTTAAACTATATAAGTGTAATTTGTTCTGTGGTAAATAACAATATATAAAAAAAAAAAAACTTACACATTCAGTCTTCACAGCTCTCCAGGAGATTAAGCTGTTGCTTCTCTGCAGGTGTGTCTGGTTCACCATCATCATGTAGTTATCCTGAAAAGTATTATCATAGTATATAATAATATACAACATCTTTTTAACTAATTGACTCAGGCGTGACTTTGCGGAAATCCATTACGTACCTTATCCCAAAATAATGGAAAATAACTTTGTGAAAAAAGACAAAAGGGTTTGCTAATTGTAACTTAGACATGAAAACATAACATGTTTAATAATATAATGTTTAATACAATAATTTTTTTTTTTAACATAACACATGATAGGTAGGTACTACGAATAATAAAACAAGTTCGAAATCATGTTTGACGTACCTTCAACCCTATAATCAATTTATTACTCATACAAAAAGGAAAACCCACAAAAAACGTGACCGCCCATCATTACGTCAAAGAGGAAATAAGTTGAGGAAGCGGCATTACTTGGCAGATTTGGAACATCACGAGGTGGCCGTCAGCACACCGCACAACACATCGGCGGCAAACATACAAAAGCCAAGGTGAACGATAAGCATGCCTGATTAATTAAACATGTGATCGTGTGAAAATTTTATAACTATACGTTCAAAGTCAAAGCCATTTATTCAGTTTAGGCCCTAAGAGGGCACTTATGAACGTCGAAACTACTGAAGTTACCACCGATTCGGAAGTCGCCTTCAACTGAGAAGAACCGGCAAGAAACTCAGCAAGGTTACATTTTTTATATATTTATATATTTTACGTTGTTGAGATATTTAACTCTAAGTACATGTAATTTAGGCAAAATATTGTCTATTATACGGTCTAGGTAGGTTATTGTATTGAAGTCGATGAGTAAAGGCGATTGACTACAATAATCTTGAGCTTTCGGAAAAGGAAAAATATCGTGAGGAAACCATAGCACGGTTGTAGGGTACTTTATTGTACCCGCCTGGCTGGCTACCACCCTCATGTTGAAAACCTATCGCCATGCTCCTTACGGTGTGTTCCGGCAGCTGACCTTGCGAGCCAGTTCCTTCTAGGCTTTGTGTGCTTACCACCTTCGGCCACATCATCACTTTACCATAGTGAGATTGTGGTCAAACACAAGCCTAAAACTATCCAGGTAGCATACAAGGCAACAATTTTTGTGATCATTTGGTATGAAAGTGAGAGAAAACCATTTGGCTACCGCGTTATGAACTTTAATTCTTTGTTTAGCTTTAAAATTAGGAACCAAGTAAGAAATGTTAAGGTAAATAAAATATTTACTCATATAGCCATAATAATAAGAAAACTTTCATATTATAGATTGACAGTGTTAAAATATTCTAATTATTACATTTTTCCTCGACTCCATCTATCTATATACAGGGTGATTTTGTTATCACTGGCAATACTTACAGGGGTGGAAGTACTCATCAATGTGACCAACTTTTATTATAGGGCTAACTCTGATATCGCGTAAAATAATATGGTTGCTTCATACATTTTGGTCGAGTAGGTATTGAACTTTTGTATGGAACAGCTGATAATTTTTTCATGATTTCATAGTTAGTCCCATAATAAAAGTTGTTCATTTTGACGAGTACTTTCACCCTTGCAAGTATTGCCAGTGATAACAAAATCAACCAGTATATATACCTATATAAAAATGAATGTTTGTCTGTATGTCCTTTATAGACTCCCAAACAGCTGAACCGATCGCGATGAAATTTTCAGACAATCTTCATATTAGCTGCGGGTGTTCCTGTAAGGTTTGGTGGCGATCGGAGCACTCGGGACCGCGGGTGAAACCGCGGGGCGGAAGCTAGTGAACTATAAATTCTAGAGCTAATGTCAAAGGAGGTTTATATGTTTTAAAACTAACAAGCAAAGCCCTAAAATAGCTAACATAATGGTTTAATTTCCATATGAAAAGCGCGTGTCAAAACATGCATTGCACTTGTATTGTTGCAATGTAGGCAAATGACCAGTGTTAATGGTAGAGACGGACGGTAGTTAAGTTTTGTCAAAAGACGTCGTGATGAAGATCAGGTGAGTGAGCCCCCGCTTAGTGCCGGACCGAGCCTCTGCTCCGAATGCTAAATTCGTGAAAGTGTCGTGAAAGCGCGCACTTGATGCGCGTGCGCTGATGACGACCGCGTGGTTAGGGCTGCTACATATTACTAACGTAAATTTATATGTCTTTTTGTAGTTTGATTTAATATAATAAATATTCAAGATAAACTTTTTGACGAGAAAAAGGTCATGGATCACTTTTCAAGTTAATTGGTCACATGTGCAATTTGTTTTTAAAGGAATTAATTAAGTGGTATCATGTAATCGATTCGAATTCAGAACTACTCATTGCTCAGGAACAGGTGTATATGTACATACATGTACCTACATATTATGTTCATATTGGTTATTAAGTATTCAAATAATAGATTTAACAGGAATTTATAAAATTATTGTGTAGGTATCATATAGGACTATAGGTACATACATCGTACTAACTTGTGCCAACCCTACGGACAAACAACGCACGTTTGCGATGCGCGCCGACCACAGAGCGTTTTACGAGCCAGAGGCTGCAATTAATTATATTGTTCTAATCACACACCTGTTAGATGTCTGGGAGTCCTCACGTTGCTGATACTCACTTTCATTTATATGACTTTCATAGTTAAAAATTCGCAGTTATATAACTGGCTCTGTTATAAAAAAATTATAATCGGGTATTTTTGGTCTGTGGAAATCCTGTCTGAAATATTATGGAAAGCTGTTTTTTTTTTTCACAATTATATACATATTGTGAATGACCACAACGAAAGCCCTTTTTAGGATTTACATATGTGTCACCACGATTGTGTCAAATATTTTATGAAAGAAAATAATACTCAGCTTTGCAATCTCTTGGAGCTGTGAAAAAATCAAACTTCTAAGTCAATGCAATCAAAAGATATGGCTGTTTATGCCGCATATTTCGAGACTCACAACTACTCGCAAGGGAATCAAAACCTATAGGGTACTTCCCGTTGACCTAGAATCATGAAATTTGGCAAGAAGCATTGTCTTATAGCACAAGTAAAGGAATAAATCCGAAAACCGTAATTTTGTTTTTGTTTTGTGATTATAAACTTATTTGCAATTGGTAAACTGACCGCGGCCTAAGTCAATGTATGAGGACAACAGTTTTCCAGCGATAAAGTTAAGTTTGTCCCCCAATCCGTATCTTATCGTTAAGATTCCCGTGATGGAAATAGTTCGCTATTTCCATACCTATAAGTTTGTACGTAACCCTCAGTGCGCGAGTCCAACTCGCACATGGCCGGATTTTTATTATATTTGTAACTATCTGCCTCTGTCTGTTTCTCTGCTTACTTCTTCTAAACCACGCAACGGATTTTGATACGGCTTTCAAAAATAGAAAGAACGATAAATTAGGAAGGTTTGTGTATATATAATTTTTAAATAATCTATAAATCAGCATAAGAACCAAATCATTACCTTAGGTTATCAATAAACAGTTATCACTGGACTGCTGACACAGTTTCACTAACGTACGTATCGACGTCAATATGTTTAATCATGTGATTACATAATATGGATCTTATCTAATTATCTACCTATATTGACGATGACATCCGTCATCAAAAATTCGCGTCACTTTTCTTTTCTTTGCTTTTTAATATAGGGCCGACTTTTTGAACAATGTGTGCGTCGGTAGCACGGGATCAAGTGTTATTCTCTTCGATGAAAAGTCGGCCGCCCATAGTCTGACAATTCAAGAACAACCTATGTGTAGATTTAAAAAGTTAGTTAAACAGAAGTTATGTAAAAAAGAGTACCTACCATAAAGTTTTTGATTTTGTAGAAGACAATGACACATTTGAATTAAATGTTCACTCCAAAAGCTATTTTAATTTTTTTTTTGTAAATCTGTCGCCAAACACCTATTGATGTGTTCCGGCAGCTGCACTTGAGAGCCAGATCCTTCTAGGCTTTGTGTGCTTACCACCTTCGGCCACATCATCACCTACCATAGTGAGATTGTGGTCAAACACAAGCCTATACAATGTAAAAAAATAAATAAAAAATTATATAACCTTTGTAATTTGTTGTTAAGTATATAAATTCAAAAGAAGAAAGTACAAAAAAATGCCTTGGCGAGTTTCTTGCAGGAGTATTCCTAGTGCATGTCTAATCCGTACCGGTATAGTAGAATTTGTAACGTTCAAGTGCCTTCTCACTAACTTCTCAGGGCCTACACTGAACAACTGAGTTTTAAGTTTGAGTTTGACATGCGTATGCGCCGTTAGTGGGTTGAGGGATATCGTTTATTTTCTAGCTATCACACTCAAGTTAATAAACTGTCGCCAAAAACTTATTGGTGTGTTCCAGCAGCTGCATTTGAGGGCCAGTACCTTTCTACGCTTTTTATGCTCACCTTCGGACATATCATCACTTACCATGGTGAGATTGGCTCAAACTAAGGCCTATACATTGTACAAAACATGTCCAACTTCATCATATCATTGGCTGTTATGTTTTAATGATAGATGATGTTCTTCCGTCATATATCCATCTATTTCCAAATCGATGCGTCATTGGTATCTGATCTATTTCTGATCGTCACTTGTCGTTAGTGCTACTCTGCCCACTTCAAAGGGCGCTACTTTATAAATAGTTGTACCTAATTTCCGTTGTTTCACAGCCAACAAAATATTGAAAAATAAAAACACTTGCTTTAGTCATTATGAATGATTGATATTAATATTTTTGTTAGTACAGATATAGATTTTCTAAAATAGAGTCGGAATCATTACGTGCAAGTTATTTTAGATCAAGTGTGCGTGGGCGCAACCACGTGCTACTTTATATTTTGTTATTCAATAGGATTTCTGTACGGTAGTCCTTTTATTTATTTATTATCTTTATATTTATGAATGAATGAAATATTCTTTATTGTAATCTCCAAATACATAGAGGACGATAGTAACAAATAAAATCAATGCATACAGGAAAAGTATAGACATATAAAATTAATAAAGAGAACAATTTAGGCGGCCTTAAAGCTTAAGCAATCTATTTAAATTTAATATTTATGTGTGTAATACCAAAGACTATCTATATAAATTTGATCGTCTTTGGTAATACACACTTATTTTAGACATATACCTACGACCGAGCAAATATACCTATAATAACAGTGCAAAATATAAACCAAGTCGCCATTCAAGCCTAGTTTCAGATAGGTGTAGATAGGTCTTCAAAGTGCCCAGCAACTCAAGTCACGGGAAGTGCGTTGCATACTTATCAACAAGTTGCTTATCAGTATTAAATCATTCAAGACCGAGACCTACTGACATACAACCTTACCTACATACATGGACTGCTATATTTATACTTATAAATAAAATTTTGAACTCTGGTTTGAATTAGTTGTTTTTGATAATATAATATATATACCTATATTTATTTATAAATTTCTATAAATAACAATTGATTCTCACACAACACATAACACTCGCGCACCCTCGCATACTCACACATACACACACATGCACACACACACGCACACACACACTATTACTACTAACTGCTCCTATTTTTATCTCGTAATTACATTATTTTATTAAAACATAGAATACCACGTACTGCAAAGGAGTAGCTACCTCACTAAACCAATCTCATACCTATAAAATAGTATTTAAAAATTGTAAATCCGTTATTGGCTGTAAATATTGTTTATATAAGTATATACCTAAGTTTAAACTTGTAAGAGTTGTGGATTTTGTAATAAAAATAAATAAATAAATAAATCCACAGATTATATGACCATCTATGATAACTTATCAATTGACTATTGATTGTAAAAAATATGAGTTATTTAGTGCAGGGTTAACTACATTTATAGTAACTAGCTAAACCCGCGCTATGGCTTTTCTTTTATATTTTTTATTGATAACCGTAAAGCTCGTTAATGCTACTAAACAAAAATAAAATCGATTCACAAACAGAAGTGATAATGGTACCTTACTATTTTGATTTTGTCTGTTTAAATAATAATATCCTAAGACATCCATCACACACGCGGCCATCATAAGCTGAACTTTTTGTTTGTTTTATGGAAATCCTAGAAACAGCCTAGGCGGTAAGGTATTTTGCACGAAAATCTGTCTGTCGCCAAGCACCTATTGTGTGAGCTTTCCCGACTTCACATACCATTGATTATTAGTATAACTCTTCATGTAAGGTTCTTCTGTCTATCCCTAAGTCTAAGTAGACGTTTTGCTTATATGTGCACTACCTCTTGTACAACATACAGTGTTCGGGATTGTTTGATTTCTTACCGCGGACCCTCAGGTTGTGGAACGAGCTCCCCGCCGTGGTTTTCCCAAAGGAGCTCAGTATGGGGATCTTCAACGAAGGTGTGTTGAGGGTCGGTAACGCGCGAGTGATACCCCTGGTGTTGCAATGCTTGCTATCGTCGTGCTTTATGCTTGTTTGCCTTGCCACCTTAGTGACAAAACCTACTATACAGCCTTCCTCACGAACCTAAAGGTACGGGCCGTCTACGTTTACATATAAACCTGCTCATTATGCGTTTTTTACCTCTGAGTCTATAGGCTAAAAGTTTGCGAATTTGTTTGCCGAAATATTGATTAGCTTTCATGAGATGGCCCCATTTTAGTTAATAGGTTTCAGGGCTGTCTAATCTCATTAATGAGGTGTCAAATAACAAGGACGTTTCGGAAACAGACACAATCCGCGGTCGATGTCGAACTAGGAAGTGTTTGCTGATGCGCACGTGTGTGTACCAACTAAACGGATAGACAGACGGCCTGAGTGACACTTTCCATATTAGGGCTGTGTGGCTTTGAAACATTAACACTTTATTGAAGACAGATTTTCAATAAATCTATTATTTGTACATGTTTCGTCTCTCATTGCACATAACATGAGCAGTACTAATTCCAAAATTAGTGACAACCGATTCTGTCAATTTTATAAAACGATATAGATTCTCAATATAATTTCAATGGACAATACAATTATTTAATAAATGTTTATTTAATACAATTGCCTCAACCTAATAACTCCTTCTGTATTCAAGTCAAAGTCAAAGCCATTTCAGTTTAAACCCAAGGATGGCACTTTATGAAGGACAAATTTACTAAAGATCATTGAATTACCAAACGTAATAACAAGGAGTTTTAAATCCAGTTCCGTGGAAGCCATTTATTTGTGTATCACAAATAAGTGGACATCACTGTGACAACCCTGTTCAATTTAAATGCAGGGTCAGACGGTATGTAACTGTAATAGTCGTAGAGTGATATTTGCATGAACAATTTACGCCAAGTGATACTTTTATATACCTGTCGTTTGGACCACACTATACCATTCTTTTCGTATTGTTGGACGCAATTATTAGACGAATATTTAGATGGTTATATTATGTTTGAAAGTAGCATTTCATTCTTGCGCCAGTAACGGAACTTGGATGAGATGAGACATTCAAATTCCTTGAAAAAAAACTAAAGTATGCAACATTCTATTTAACTTTTTATTAAAAATCTGTGGGTATTTTTGAACATAAAATTACTGTACTAGATAATTATTTTATATGAAACTGAAATTCCGATTTGGGTTTCTAGGTTGGACAATACGATAAAAATATAAGACAAAACAATTGTTAATTATGCAGCCCTAAAGGCGCCATCTTGTTTTGAGATATCATAGATAACAAATGCGTTCAGAATCAACTCTTTTTATGTGATGTAACCCACGTAACGCCGATAACAATCGTGTGATGTAAGCGTACACATCCGAATTACAACTGCCTCGTCTAATTATTCTATACTTCCGGACCTTCGGTTTCCTACTATTTTGCAAGTAGCAACATTGAGGAATAATAATGTTTTTGTTGGCAGAAAACTTGAAAACAGTGCCAGTTCTAAATTCCAGTCACAAATGCAAAACCTGCACCATCAGATTGATATAATTCTAAAAAACTTGGAATTTCTGTTCTAATGTGAAAATCAGAAGTAGTAATATACTAGGTAATCCATAGTACTATAAAGAACGAGCAGCTTCTCAAAATTTTTAGACAAAACGTTGATCAAAACAGAAAGTAGTTTACCAATATTTTTGATCCCAACGATCTTGTTTAAACGTATTTTGACTTTTTTGAAAAGCCAATTTTCATGTAGGTATTATTTTTTTGTACTTCTTTTTTAGTTTGATAGAGCCCAATTCCTATATAAATTACTAGCTGCCATCTTGCGGTTTCACCCGCATTCCCAAGGGATCTTATGTTTTTCCGGGATAAAAAGTAGCCTAGTAGTATAGCATTCCTCGATAAATGGGCTATCCAACACTAAAAGAATTTTTCAATTCGAACCAGTAGTTCCTGAGATTAGCGCGTTCAAACAAACTCTTCAGCTTTATAATATTAGTATAGACTAGCTTTCCGCCCCGCGGTTTCACCCGCGTTCCCGTGGGATCTTATGTTTTTCTTTGCTATAAACCTCACGGAGCCCGAGACCTTTCCAACGAATGCAAAACCGTGGAAATCGGTTCGTGCATTCTGGAGTTATAGCGTCAGGAAGGAAAACCTGCCTTTATTTTATATAGTAGATATACTTTAGAAGAAATGTTTCTTTCCCTCCATACTTTGCATATCTCAATATTAATAAAGCTTTATACACATTTCTATGTAGGTCTTATGTAGTAATAATATGATAATTCGAAAGCACTATTTCCATATTCAGCAGCGTTGTATTCATGTTAAGTCACAAGTAACTTAAAGTTAATATTATGTTCTTACGCAACTGGCAGCCGTCAAAGTGTGAGCCCAGCCTTAAAAGACTTCCTCATTCGTGTACCGAATGCGAACAGCCTATAAACGTTATTGTCTGGTTTACTCGCGACATTTGGAAACCTAATTCTCTCCAACGTTGAATGCATGCGAAATATTCATGTCACTTGTAACGTAAAACGGTTTTATGCGGAAATATTTACTAGATTACCAGCATTATGACTTGGGCCTAGCCTAGTTTTCAACACAATACAAAAGATCTAGTGTAGGTTTTCAACATTATAAATAAGATACTGTAATTTATTATCAAGGAGTTTTGACAATATTATTTTTATTTTATATTATGTCAATTGAAAAACTATAAATGCTCGATTGAAAGTTGTGAGATAGTGAAATGTTATGAACCAAGTTCGTATAGTTATTTGTTTTTAACACGCTTAATAAAAACGTGTTAAAAACAAATAACAACAAATTACAGCTTCATCAATTATTGATTTTATTCATTCGATATCTGTAACGTCCAAAAACGACCAAGAAAATACAAAAGCTCTCCTGTAACAAAAGCTATGAAGTATATGCCATAGATATTAATCAAAAAGCTTTTTAATAAAAAAAAAAACTCTTTGATCTTAGTAGTATTAATGACATTTATTTTAATAGGTATTATGCAAAATAATAATATTAAAAGATGAACTCGACCGATATTCAAAATAGCTCCTAAAACTATTTATACAATTTGAACAAGAACACAAATCACCAATTACCATTGTTTCTAGCCCATTTGCTGGCAACCTTCGACAATATTGCGGCAATTTCCGAGCTAAATCTGCGGAACAAAAGTTGCCATTATGCAGTAGCTGATTGAATTAGCTTTTGTTCCGGGCGCCGTGTTCCGTCATGGCAATCTTGAGTTATGAGGGAATATTAGTATTGAATTCACGTTTTGGAAACGATTCTACATTTTTATGCTCTCCTGGTAGCTTAGCCGCGAGTTTGTTACAATAATTAGTTTTATAATCATCAAAAATATGTACAGTTTAATTTACAACAAAAAATTTAAACAAATATAAGTTGGAATCATACAGACTCAGGATCATTAATAAGAAACAAATCTCAAGAATATATTGCGTCGAAAATAAATATCATCACATAAAATAAACTAGCTAGACTCAAAACTTCATTCAAGCTCTGATTGAAGTTTTTTAATAAAGAAAACATTTGAGAGGACAGAAAAATCAATACTACAGAACTATCAATAGTTAAAAAATGTTTTTACTTCGATTTTTAGAAAAATGGGCGGAAAAGAGTCCTCAGATCGGAAGCGGTCATTCTTGAAATCTATATGAGGAACCAATGCGCAGGAGTAGACGTTTCTAGACAGAATGTGATAACATTATTTTGTAACATAGCTTTCTATTACAAATATATTCATGAGCTTAGGCAGTCCACTAGATTCATAATGATTGAATTATTATTCAATAAATTAATTATTCGTTGTCTCATAATACCTTTTAAATATTCCTTTATTGCATCATTACCCATTCGCCAATTTTATAGACCAGGGTTTTATATAATTTTATTTATTTTTCTTTCCGTTTATAATTTATTTGATGATGGCCTCCATTGTCTTAATGAAGCATGCCAAATCTTACACGCATATCATACTAAAATATTTTCTATCTGTTTGTTTGTTGAATACATGTCGTGACGCCCTAACAAGTTTCGCATATCTAGTTTTAAATAATATTTCTAATGTAACCACAGAACAAATGTTGGCTGTTTTTAATTAATTAAAAATTTCTGGATGCTTTATTTTTCAATGCTAATTGTAGGATTCATACCCGCTTTTACCAACAAACCGCGGCATCCGACGCGACATCACTAACACTGTGCTATTATCCTTTCCTTCCTTTACAGCCTTTATATATCCCACTGCTGAGCACAGGCCTCCTTCCATAATAAGGGTGAAAGAGAATGGGCAAATACTCCAAGGTTAGTGGTCAACCTACAGTTGGAGTTTTCACCTGGGAGGCCTCCAACTAGCTTAACGACTATCACAATCAAGTGATAACCGGGACCAACGGCTTTACGTGCTTTCTGAAGCACGGAAACGTTCAATATGAAATACTACTAGGCGGTCACCCATCCAGGAACCGGTCGTACTGGACGTTGCTTAACTTTGCCGATCGGTTAAGAACGGCTAATCAAGCTACGCCACGAGCGCTTCGAGCTATCATCGCCTTAATGTAATCCCTGTGGATTATTTTCATAGGTTTTCGCTGTCGGAAAATCCTGGACAAAAGTCACAAGTAAAGCTGCGGACTAAACCTAGTTAGTTTTTAAGTTGATGTAAAATGCGGTCAGTGGCAAACTGACCACGTCTTACTTCCCGTAAAGAACACGACAACTAATGGCTTATGCGTGCGCACATCATTTGGGTAAAATGATCTACACCAAAACTAATTTATCCAGTTAGGCCCTGATAAGGCACTTATGAACGTTACAATTGATTCTACCACCGGTTCGGAATACACTTGGACTGAGAAGACTCCGGCAAGAAACTCAGCAAGGCAATTTTTTGTGGATCTCTCTTATGAATTTATGTACCTAATGAAAATTTACAAATATTATATAATTAACTAGCTTCCGCCCTGCGGTTTCACCCGCGGCCCGAGTGCTCTGATCACCATCAAACCTTACAGGAACACCCGCGGGGCTAATATGAAGATTGTCTGAAAATTTCATCGTGATCGGTTCAGCGGTTTCGGAGTCTATAAAGGACATACAGACAAACATTCATTTTTATATATATAGATTATGTATATTAAAATAACCTGTGGAGCGAATAATTCTCATGCTTCCTTATATTCTATAATAAAATAATATTTGGAATACGTCTGAACTCTGAATAAATTTTTAAGAATTAAATATTTTAAGCAACAATAAAAATCATTGCTTCACATTAAATCTATAAAATCAAACGTATTGAAAAACCATGACTAATCCTTTATTTCTTGATCACACGAAAGTCACTATTTAGAACCTAAAATTAGTAAAAATCCCACAAATTATGTAAAAATAAAAAAAATCCAGGCTTGATAGGACTAACTATTACAGACTTATATTTTCTATAAATATGAAATACCATCATCATTAGGGCTAGGTACCTATAATGTCCCATTTCCATACCACTACGCGGTCAGCTAATGACAAACAACCTCATTAGGAATACATATGAAGCACTCAACATTATAAGACGCCATTCTCGCTCAATGACACGTTTGCCATTTATTGATAATATTTTATCCGCAACTAACTTCCTTTGGTCGACCTTAGCGGTAGTAACATTTTTTTTTAATAATAGCTAATAAACAAACAAACAAAACGATTTACAAACCGGAGAGAAAATGGTACCAATCTATTTTGTTTTTGCCTATTTATACATATATAGATTTCTAACTTTTTTTACTATGATACTTTAGAATAAATGCCCACAATATCGTTCTAATATACAGGGCTAAATAATTTGTTGCAATTATCAACTTGGTAAGTACCAACCTACCAACTATATTTAAACAGAAAACCACAAATATTTTACTGTTTTGTTGCAGATAAAATATACTTTATTTTCATTAATTGTGTATATTTAATTTATATTTATTGGAAATCAATTAACATAATAAATATTATTGTCATAATTAGAAATATAATTACAAACAAGAAGATTTATGTGACTAAAAAAAATACTGTTTTTCAAAAATATTACGTCAAATATACGTCATGTACTTATTGACAGGATGTGATTTGAAGTACCTAACAAGTTTTTTTTCTGATTTTTCACTGATTGATGATAATTCTAATCTTACCATAGAGACAAAGAGATGTTTTATGACGTCACGTACAAGTGACATTTACAAAAATGTTAAGTGGCTGTACGTATTTCGGATATTTATCTTTATGATACGATGCCATGAATGACAATGTACACGCAGATTGAGTGTGCGCATACGCTTTAAAATTTATACATAAAAAAAAAGATTGGGTAGAATGACATGATACGATTGATATGTGCCTAAATATAACTTAGCATTTTTGTTTAAAACCCCTGAAATTATTAAATTCTATACGTATATTAGTATTTACACATAGAATTTAATCATTTCAGGACGGTCCCTATTGGAAGTAATTTAGGAGATGATTTTCGAAAAATCATTTCTTAGTACATCCAAAATTTCCTCGGATTTTGGTGAAGGTAACGTGCCATTATTTTGATATTAAAAACAATGGATATTGTGAAAATAACAAAAAGAAGTAAAATGATAACAATATTTAATGTACGTATAGATATAGATATCTCTACATGTTAAATAGGTTTAATGGTCCGTATATACAGGGTGATTTTGTTATCACTGGCAATACTTGCAGGGGTGGAAGTACTCATCAATGTGAACAACTTTTATTATAGGGCTAACTCTGATATCGCGTAAAATAATATGGTTGCTTCATACATTTTGGTCGAGTAGGTATTGAACTTTTGTATGGAACAGCTGATAATTTTTCATGATTTCGCAGTTAGTCCCATAATAAAAGTTGTTCATTTTGATGAGTACTTTCACCCTTGAGAGTATTGCCAGTGACTACAAAATCACCCTGTATACAGTACCTAGTTATTTTGTACTTATGGCCTAGCATTGATAACTTAAGCAAAACCTGATTAACTTATATCCACAGTAATCGACCAGTGTGGTTCCAGCTGAGCATTCGCTTGCCTATCACCCAGTCAGTCAGTGAGTCAGTCTTGAAAGGTTCAATTAAAAACAGCTCGAGATGATAGTAAACAAGGTGGCGCACGCGCAGCGTCGGAATGTAAATTGCTTATACACCCATTTTTCTTGACACCGTGTTAATAAACACACAAACATAATATTATTGGTATGAGTTGTGCCACACCCACATACCCTGATCTACGTTTCATTAAATTCAAGTGGTAGCGAAATTTTATTCATCGATGGAAGATTTCATATTTTATAAGTAGGTCAGGCAATGGTTATGAGTATTTCTGTGTAAATTTGTTAATTCAAATTCCATTATTTCCTGTAAATATGGTTGCAATAAGATGATCTATAAATTAAAAGTTACTCAATCACGCTGAATAAAATTAGATGAGATTTAACATATAGATACGTCATCATAATATCATGCCTTGATATAAAACACTAGATCCCTCAGGAATGTGGGAAAACCATAGGGCAGAAACTAGTATTAAATAACTAGCTGAGTCCGCACCCCAATGATCAAGCCATTTCTCTGCCAATTTTAATCGAAAATGGTTCGGTTGTTTAGCCCTGAAAACGTAACAATCAGGCTGTTTTTTAAGTAAGGATTCTCATTTATTTAAATATTAAAATAGATATAGTATAATTAAGTTTATAAGTTGTTTAAATTAAGAATGTTTTTAGGAATATGATAAATAAAAATTACGTAAAAAATACTCAAAAACAGCATGAAATTCATAGATCGCGAATGAAAACCCTAGTAAAGCTTTTGTTATATTTTATATCAATATTTTGTGTGGTAGTAATGTACTATATTCCTAAAATACTAACTTAATGTGAGCCCTACCACATATCACAAATGTTCATATCATTAGGGTAATATAGATTCTTATCCGTACCTACCTACTACCTACACGTATAATATACAACGTAGAGTTATGCGCACAACTACGTACCGAGCACGATGTATTTATTCATGCTCCAACATTATTTGCATGACAATTTAGCGTCGTGCTGTAAACGTCACACGTGCGTTAATAAAACGATCGCTTTTGCTTTGTGTTGTCTCGAGGAAAATCCTTAGTTAATGCCCGAGAGACCTTTATGGTACAAATGCTTTAGCTGTTGCAGTGACGAATGTTGCAGAATTAAACTGACAAAGGATGTACCTACTTGTAAAGGTATGTATCGGGTTATGGACGGCTGCTAAAGGTATCTTCCTTAGCAGACATCTTTTGATATTAAGGACAAAGAGACTTTCTGGGATTTTTGTAGTAGCGTAGGTTGACTATTGTTAAATAGCGGACGAAAGAACTAAAAGATCCGTACCTATTTTACTTGAAAAATGAATTGTGCCCTTGTAGCCAAGGCGTCTTAGATATAGGATGTACGTACCTAAGTATTAGCTGTCAAACGCTAATAACGAATATATTTAAATTTACAAAAACTATGCACAGGAGGTATTTAACAGATGACTCCCCTTTGGAGGGGAAATTAATGCCCATTAAGTCAGAATCTTTTTCTTAATCAATCAATCATCTACCCTTGACTGACTGACAGACAACGCTTAATCTAAACCTGTAGGCTATTTAAAATTTTCGCACTAAGGAAGGGATTTTTCTCCTGAATTTGTTTACCTTTTCTTTTTTTTATTTGTTTATTTTTTCACCGAATAGAAAGTATAACCTAAATGCCTACTAAATTTACTTCCACCCTAAATATTAAATTCAATCTAAATCGTGCAAAGATATTTAACAGAAACTAACGCAATTCTTCTAAAAGTAAACAATTCATCATTACAATCAGAGCATCGCAACACACTCCCATTCAAATTACGCGTAATCTTTGAATTTAGTTGCGTAAACACTTTATACCATCATATCTTTATCGTATACATACGAAATTTCCAAAAATGTTGACCTCTATTTTAAATGTAGCAAAGTATATTTTCCAGTAAAGTTTAGTTCTTTCGGTGTAATGTGATTTTGGTCCCATTGCACATTACATTGACTGCGTTTCGTGACATTTCATACTCTATTGTTCTTTATTTAGATCCAAACTACATTAAAACGTAAAAGTTGTATTTCGAAACTATTATAGTAGGTAATTGTGTAAACAGTAGGTAACTGTTCTTACCTAATTTACATTTTGATCGCAGTGTGGCGAATTGCAAAAAAACATATGGAAGACGCAGGGCAGGACTCATCAATAAGATCTAAACTTATTCTAGATGATCTAGATCTAGAGTAAATCCAATGTACCCGAAATAAAAACGTAAGTTACATTAAGCAACGCTGTTTGAACCATAATTAGACATTTAATAAGACAATAAAGATAAAAACAACCCAATAAAATGCACGAGGATATGTATCAAATACGAAGTCATTACATAATACTGCTAGGACAAGGATCTTCGCTTTGTGGAGACGAACAAGAATCTCGGCAATGCAAACATGTTTTATGAAATTACGACAGATGTTATTTCGTTGTGTTTAGTACAAAAGATTATGAAAAATCGCTACGAAAATGCTTTAAAGTAAGTAAATTCAGAAGTTGTGAGATGACATTATTTATAACAGGCTCTTTATTAGGTACTATACAGGATGATTTTGTTATCACTGGCAATACTTGCAGGGGTGGAAGTACTCATCAAAATGAACAACTTTTATTATGGGACTAACTGTGAAATCATGAAAAAATTATCAGCTGTTCCACACAAAAGTTCAATACCTACTCGACCAAAATGTATGAAGCAACCATATTATTTTACGCGATATCAGAGTTAGCCCTATTATATCATTATATACCTACTACTACCTATTATATCCTAGTATATCAGTTATCTCGCTTCCATAGCACAAGCTCTGCTTAGTTTGGGGTAGATGGGCGTGTGTGAGGAATAATGTCCCAGAATATATTTCCTATATTTTTATTGATTGAAGTTTAGATTTTAAAAAAGCATCAATTGTAATCAAACGACAAACGTTCCATTACTCATGGTAGAAGCACAATATTATGGTCTTATATTAGATGTACTGACTGATACCACGAACAATTGCGGCTGTGACATCATCTCTGATTGAATCTAGGAGCGCGACATGTGCCGTATACAGGCTGTGCATTTATAACAACATACAATACGATGTATTGTAAAGCTGTTTGTAAATTACAATCAGAGATGCGACACCAATTAAGAATGTGAAGTGAACACAATTGATTTATCTTCATTGAATACTAATTGCAATGATGTGACAATTATCATCGATAAAAATATATTAACTGCATTCCTATGTTTTTTCATTATGGATGGTAGGACGATGGTAGGAATTAGGCCTTATTTTATTCAACATTTCAACGCAAGAAACAATCTAAAACAGTCCTCAACGATAC
Organism: Tetheella fluctuosa; assembly: GCA_951216915.1. Lineage (NCBI taxonomy): Eukaryota > Metazoa > Arthropoda > Insecta > Lepidoptera > Drepanidae > Tetheella > Tetheella fluctuosa. Next base: position 13,759,587 of record OX578215.1, on the reverse strand, counting down.
CTAGACTGGCCAAAGTCTTCAATTCAATTAGGGGTGAAGTAGATGTGTTCTGTGACACTCCGCGCGGAACTATAGAAAAGTTGTGTTGAGATTGTTGAGATGATATTTTATTTCTTGTCATTTTATTGCTTTTATTACTTAATACATATATGTATGCAATGATAGTTATACTCGTACTTTATTTGTACCTACTTAAAACGCATGTTGTGACGCCTTAACAGGTTGTGCATTTATTTCGTTAGTTTTATCTTATCTAGTTTTTAATAATATATGTCCAATGTAACAACTACTGGCTGTCCTTAAATAAATAAATAAACATTTGAAAATTTGGAGAAGGATAAGTGGAAATAGTCTTGATCTCAATATTGTAAACCTTCATGACGTAGAAGACGGTAATTATAGCAAAAGACTTTTTCGGGCTAATCTTGTTAATACCTAGGTACTCAAAATTATTTTTACCCTAAATATAAAGACACGCTGTATACCCTGGTGTACCAGATACTGTAATGTGTTTACGGTTCACTGAACCCCCAAAAGTATGATTGTTCTGTAACCTTATCTGATAGTCTTTACAACTATCAGATTGAATGTCATTTACTTGTACTTTACCCGTTCGATGATTTGTACTACTTTACAATAATAGGATTTAGCTCACTCTCAGTCTAACCCTCTCGCTCTACCCTACACTTTCCTGTCCTAATATTATCATCCACGTATGTATTTGTATTATCAATGCGTAAGCCTGTGTTTGACTAGAATCCCAATAATAATATGCTGCATGCTTTTATTTCCTGATCTTCTGGTAATCTGCCCGCCAATTTTATTACCTACTAGCTGTCCCCCGCGGTATCACCCGCGTACCCGAGAAAAAAGTAGCCCATGTCCTTCTCCATACCATGGGCTATCTGCGTACCAAATTTCGTCGCGATTGGTTCAGCGGTTTAGGCGTGAAAAGGTAACAAAGAATCAAACTCACATTCGCATTCGAATTTATAATATTAAGTTAGGATTTTATACAACTTTTTTCAACTTTAGCAACCCTACCTAACTACATCAAAACAATCTGTGTAGGTACTTAATGCTCTGTACCTACAACATTATCTTTCAATTATGGTTATGTAAATATATAAAATACATAACGTGTGTTGAATGAACAAGCGTAGGTATAGCAAGAGATAAATAGAAGGCTGAATGCGGTCGGACCTTTGCTCACGTGGCCAAGACATGTTATCACGTCATCTAGGAGATCTAAAGCCGGGATATGCAAATGACATGCCTTAATAGTAGAAGCTACTTTAAATAACAATCTGATACTAATTTAATTCATTTAATTGCATTCATGTCAACAATACACAGCTTTCATATTAATATAATAAGAATGACTGACATGTTGTTTGGGTGCTTGCAAAACTAAGCTTGAGGGACATGAGTGACACGATCTATTTTATTATTGGGGTTAGGCGGTTCTATCACTGCGACCAGTACCCTGAGTGTAAACAATTGACGTTAGAAAACGCTTACTATCACGTTAGCGTTTACGACATTTTTCTATAGGAATCGGCACAGCGCCTCTCGCGGAATACTCATGGAACTAATTTCTTCCATACAAATTTTTAGTAAACGCAAACGTGATAGTAAGCGTTTATTTACGTAAATTCTTTACACTCAGGGTACAGGCTAGGTATATTGTGATCGCCATAATAGACAATTTTTACACAATTTTTTGCATCTTGGTGTACCTACCTAATTGGTGTTTCCCCAGATGACTATAGGTATTTCTTTGATGGCGTGGATCTACGCGCACGGTAACCTGGACCTTATTTTCAAGATACGAGAAGTAACACCTGTCTAAACATAGGTAAGGAATAGTTACATTCGCTTACTACACAATCACAGTGCTAGCTTAAGTAATGAAATGACGAAGTAGCGTTGCATAATAGTGAATTACTTGTCCTGTGTCAGCGATTATGTTGTGATATAGTTCTTATGTGATTAACAATAAAGTTTTAATTTCTTAGTCAGATATATATATAAAGCCTGCACATTTGAGGATCTATTAATTACATATGTAAGTATCACATAAATTACCCAGCCTCGGTCTTTGCCTGTCCAAAAAATGGCGCAACACTAGTTTTTGTGTCTCAGTACGAGATTAGATAATCCCGGAAATCATACTTTTTATTTAATTATTACAATATGATCTCATTACTGACTTCACACGTCAATTTATGTTCCTACTTACTATACAACAATGAATACTTAATTAAGAAATTACAAAGAGTAACGAAATTCAAAAGTTTAGACTTTTAATTTGGTCCGCGAATAAAGCAACGCAAATAAAATGATAAAACAGTCATTATGAAACAGAAGTGATATATCTCCGACGAATACTTTACTCTATCTGTTTATGATAACTGTTGTCTGTTAGTTTACTTATCTATAGATATTCAGGTACTTGATGTTCAAACTACACTGCCCTTGAATATGAGAAATGTATTATTTTCAACTTATGAATAGAACCGGAACTTTTACATAATGTTTTAAACCATGGAACAATTTACCAAAAACTAGACTAGGTACCAATGTTGCAATGTTGCAACATTACATTCTGCTTTTTGTCATAATTCTTTACCTTATGATCTTCTAAAATATAAATAACGGGAAGAGAGCTATAAGAAAAGAAATAAAACAGATCTGATAACAGCATTACGTGGAAACAGCAATAAACAGGGAAGTGCTAGAACGAGTGGATTTTTTTGTGATTTTATAATTTTAGCAAATTAATTCCCCACACTCAGCGACGCGGACGGACAGAGACGACACGAATAAACTTTCTAACATAATGTTGACGTAATTTAGAGCCATAACGCATTGTACACACGCCCCTCTTTGTCTGTTTCACAATCCTTTAATGGAATGCCGACTGCTTTCAACTCGTTTACCTATTGAATTAATTAAAAATTTACAAAACGACTTCTCATTGCGTATTAAGGCTCCAGTCTCCCTAAAATCAGTTTTCTTGCGGAATTTATCAGAAAAGAAATATTGTTTTTTAGTCATCAGAAAAGCAATAAATGAAATATATTTTACGTTATTTTAAAGTGTGAGATTTGAAGTTTCCAATACATATTTTATTTTTTAATTTGACGCCACTTTTATTAGCTTTGTGAGGCTTTAAACATACCTCTATTTACGTTCTACGCGTAGAGGGTCTCATTCATGCACACGCTACGAAAAAAATATAACAAAAACAAGAAATGTATTCAGATTACATTTGTCGGCAAATCCTCTACAATAATCTTATCTAGTTACTTTTTTTCAAAATCGTCTCAAAAAAAGTTATAAATTTCTGAATTTGACCCTTGCAACATATATTTTTTTCTATTACAAAGTAATGGTTTAGAGAAATCACACTTTAACCACTCCGAAAGCAACTTCGGCAAATTTAGTTCAAATGATTTTTTGAATGCATTTATTTTTTATTCGACAGATAAGTAGTTGCTTTCGGAGTGGTTAAAGTGTGATTTCTCTAAACCATTACTTTGTAATAGAAAAAAATATATGTTGCAAGGGTCAAATTCAGAAATTTATAACTTTTTAAAGCAATTTAAATAAGAAATTGAGACAATTTGGAAAAAAAGTAACTAGATAAGATTATTGTAGAGGATTTGCCGACAAATGTAATCTGAATACATTTCTTGTTTTTGTTATATTTTTTTCGTAGCGTGTGCATGAATGAGACCCTCTACGCGTAGAACGTAAATAGAGGTATGTTTAAAGCCTCACAAAGCTAATAAAAGTGGCGTCAAATTAAAAAATAAAATATGTATTGGAAACTTCAAATCTCACACTTTAAAATAACGCAAAATATATTTCATTTATTGCTTTTTTGATGACTAAAAAACAATATTTCTTTTCTGATAAATTCCGCAAGAACACTGATTTTAGGGAGACTGGAGCCTTAATATGGAAGGAAATTATAAAATATATATATATATATATATATATATATACAAGATACGAAGGTTGGGTAAGAAGAAGGTTGGGTACTTATATAAAGATGTTAGTGAACGATTCCGTATTAGCTACATGACACTTACTTACTTACTTAGTTCTATTTATAGGTATCTCTACGATTGGTAGTTTTGTCAATCGTTCTTTTATAAAATAGGTACTGATAGAAATAAACCTTGACAAATATATCAATAGAACTTAAATAAATTAATAAAAATAAATAATGAAAAAGAATTGTTAGAGAAGAGAGGTAGAACATAGCGATATGTCACTCAAAGAGCAGCTCGACTGGGCAGGTACCTCCACCTTACAGGATACCGCAGCCAAATAACTTATAAGGTTGTGTTCCTGCGCGTGAGTAAGGTTGCCAGAGCTCATCGAGGAGGGGGAAGGGTCAACGCGTGAGTGATACCCCTACGGTAACCGCTTACCATCAGGCGGGGCGGGCCGTATGCTTGTTAGCCGACTATGTTGTATAAAAAAAAACTTAAATAAATAATGGAATAGAATATTATTTCTTATATCATCATCATAATCAACCTATTTCTTATATAGAAAACGCAAATTCAAGACACAAACTCCTAGTACCCAACTCTACAAAACATCACCGAGGCATACATCTTCTTCTGCGCAATACTCTCAAAAGCTGAACATTTTATCTATCCAGTCATGTGATAGGTATACATAGAATTAGCATCATGATTGCACTTTTCTCACCTTCAAAGAATCAACTTCGCACTGCAACATTGTCCACAACAATTACTAGAAATGTTTATAAATTAATTGAATCGCTCACTGTCTTTCACAAAATATACACAATGGAGGACTGAGAAAAAACCCAGAGATTATTACGAGAGTCGTGTTGAGATAACAATAAGATACAAGATACAATATCTGATGCTGGAAAATAACTTACAATAGGTACGGTTATTTTTGTCATTGTCACACATTTATCTAATTGTCCGAGATATCTGAGGGAATAGTTTTTCTATTGGCTACAGACTTTATATATAGTAATAATCGACATATAAATTGAGTCTGTGGTAGGTACTAAATCCAATTAAAAAAAAAAATATGTATGTGTCTATGGCATAGACAGATACATATTTTTTTTTAGGAGTCTCCATGCATATACTTGACCTTTTACTTGACCCCATAGACTCTATGCATAATACTTGTCACTACCAACTTCTACCGCCATTTTTATAAGAGTTACCAAGCGAATGTATAACGGGAAAATTACTTGTCTTGAATTTAAAAATAATTGTCTATATTAATATTATTAAATTATTATCTAATATTAATAGCTGAGGTGTATTTGTCCTCCCAAGCCGCGTCGCGGTCTACCGAGGGAATGAGCCATGAGCTAGTGCTTTTTGCAGCCCATTCATTCATTCATCTGACAGTCTATTATCGGTATCTTTGATAGATAGGAAACTAGATAGGATCTTTGGGTAACAGTTATACTTATATATTCTACGGACCTACAATATTGCGGAAGTTTATAGTACAGTCACAAGCATAAATATATACATACACTTAGCAACATTTAAGGTATTTTCTCTTATGTAAAGTATTGTATTTAATTTTATGGTGTTACGAACATAGTATTTTTGAACCTATTCTGATATAGGTGTTATCGGAATGTTGCAATCGCTTTAAAATTTTACTATTTTTTTAATTAAGAGACAAGTCAATCTTTATTTTGTCTTCGGACTTCCTTTTCGATGTATTAGTTTGTCTTTTATTTATTTAATTCAAAACAAACATTTAACATAATATACATAGCGTCAGTTAAACATATATGTTCAAGTAAGAAAACAAGTGTACCTACTCAGGTTTCTCCCTGGAGCATCGACTTTAGGTTCAAGCATTGCATTTCGTACACACTCTCACGTCAAACATCTACTCCGTAATCAAGAAGTCCGTCATAAACAATAAATTGATAACATATCAAATAAAGCTACCACTCCATCTATATAAAACTGCAGTAACCAGTACAGTACAAGTTGCAAGTGAAACCATTTCCTGACAATTATCTATCACGGACTCCTTCCGCGTGAAGGCATAACTACATTATAGCTCAATTATAGGTCACACTTGCGAACCAAGTGCTTGGGGGATCATGCTTTTCCTTTATAGGTATCTAATTACCAATTTAATGTACCTATCGTTCATATATGACGTGAGAACGTAAATCGTAATACAGAGCGGACAATTCATCATACCTATAAATTGATTTTACGTAGTATTTAAATAAGTATAGTTTGTTAAATGCTTATTTTTGAGTCTAGCTGAAGTACCCTAGCTTAGGTACCAGTTGCTATTGAATGTTGTAAAGGTTGGTAAGCCTGAAGTACATTTTTGTATTTATATTGTACACTAGCTTCCGCTCCGCGGATCCACCCGCGTTCCCGAGGGATCCTGTGTTTCCCCGGGATAAAAAGTAGCCTATAGCCTTCTTTGATAAATGGACTATCCAACACTGAAATAATTTTTAAAATCGAATCAGTAATTCCTGAGATTAGCGCGTTCAAACAATGTCTGTTAATAATAAATAAATTATTCATTCATTTATACGTTTGTATAACGAAGTACCCAAAAGAAATTCGAGTTTTATCTATGTATAGGTGTTTACAGAATTTCATTTAAATTTAAAATTAGATATAATAAAAAAATCAAATATTTGCTTTTGCAACTCTAAAATTGATTTGGAAAAAACTGAGTAAAATTTTGTGGTTGAATTGCTACATAATAGATTTTCTCACGAACGAACATAATTAATAAAATATTTAGGTACATTGCCCTAGTTAATACAACGTGAATCTAATTTCTTAGAAACCTAAAGAATACGGGAAATAATTGAACTGCAATCCCACAAGTTAATCTAAATACACATATTTTAATAACATAATTACCTTCGTTTAAACACAATCACTACATTAACTATAATAAATCATAACTGTGCCCTCAGATCATATAAACAAAGAGATTTGAATACAGAGAAATTCACGACCAATTGTATAATAAAATATACATAGTTGTCTTTTTAAATTACATTTGATAAGTTAGCGAGCATTGGATCGCAAAATTATAATCAAAATCTCTGTTGGTTAACGCTGGGGCTTAGAATAGCAGCTACGGTGATCCCCTGCCTGTCGTAAAAGGCAACGGGGACCTTCGGATTCGTGGGCAATCGTGGGCGGGGGCCCCGAGCGCTCAGAAGCGACCCCGAGGAGGACGATGGGTCATTGTGGTCACGACTCATCGTGCGGTAGCACAGCGAGGGAGCTGAGGGGAAGTATCACCCTGGGTTGAGCTATCTCAGTGCCACGCTTGGAGGGCTCGTGTATGCGTTCTGTACGAGAACCCGGACGCCTCTATAGCTCAGTTTTACTCACGATAAAAAGAGAGGAAGGCAGTTAGTATTTACTAACAAAGCTAAACCATATTGGCTATAAATGTATACCCCGCAATGCCCCGCATCTCCTTGATTAAATGTTCAGAGTATGTATCCGAGTGCCATCGTGGTGCGGTGCGCGTAACTCGAGAATTGTGATACGATCATATACGGAATTTTGATGCCAACTCCTAATGCTGTCGACTCAACGATGCGGAAGCGTTTGTAATTTATTGATGTTATTTTACATACGCCTACTTTGGTTGTAAAGTTATGAAATTGAACGTGGATCAGTGTGGGCTTCAAGCCATAGATAACTGAGTAATATTAATAGGCTCTTGGATATCTCTACACACGACCCAACATATTCCAAAGCTGAGCAGAGTTTGTGTGAAAACCAGACAACTGATAAAATACTAACATCTTAAATAAGTAAGTATATTATGTATGTATAGATATTTACGATAAAACTGATACGTTCATTCATGCACACAAATGCAAATTTTCTGCTACTGACTAACCGAAACTCGTTTACAAAACTAAAGAGGTGTAGCAATCTGCCACATCGTGTCTACACATCTACTGTTACAAAAGGAGTCCCATTAATTACAATATAACCTGTCCAGCGTCCACGTGACCCAGTTTGATACGTACTTAGTTGCAATGCAAATCTCCGCGGGCCGGACAACCTGCGCATGTTAAATACTGCACCGACTGCGCCTGCGCTGGTAACTAAACTACCTAACGGCATTGCATTGAGAATCTTTGTTAGGGTGCGTTCAAATAATTGGTATTTGCCATCTGTATCGATTGGGTTATGGGAAGTATATCTATAAATAAATACAGTTTACGCCCCGCGGTTTTACCCGTGCTGCCATGTTTCATATAAATCCGATCAGCCATTATGCGGTGATTGATTAAACAAAACATCCATACACAAGGCCACACAGGTCCGTTGGGCAAACAAAATTTGAGGTCCTTTTAGAAAGCGATAAAAAACATGATAAAGACATAAGAATAAACTTTGGTTAGGTGACCTTACTGATCCATGAGTCCTGGGCCCTGTCCTCGTGGAAAAGACGGAACTGTCTTCACCAACATTCAAATTTATAATATTATAGTAGGATAGTAGGATTGGTTATGATCTTGTTTATTTATTATGAATTAGAATCTGGTGTGCGGATTTGATTTATACGGGTGGTCCCATTACTCACAGATATGATTCAGTTGTGCGTAAGGTCTCGGGGCCAATTTTTTGCATTTTGATTATTTTTTGCATTGGATATTTCATCGTTGTATATTTCGATAGTTGTAGCGACCCTACATGTTTCATGGCCCCATCTAGCATTGAATTTGATGAGGGGCAATGGGTGTAAATGCCCCTCCCCCCAACCCCTTACGTACGAACGAAGTACTTTACTTATTTCATATATCTAACGAGAGAGTACTATTCAAATTCATCTGAATTACTCAACTGCACTATTGGTATATTGGTTTTTATATTTTTTAGAACGAATTTTCTGAAAGATTAGTAAGTTGTCACAAAAAATGAAGTGAACGAGATTCTGAATCCGCGCCTGAGCCGGAGCTAGGAAGATATAATTATAAAGGAAAATGGTTAATAAGTGGATTGTTATAAATAGTAGTACCTAATAGAGACAACTTTCCTCGACATTTTAATTAAAATGGAAAACCTATAAATAATAAGAGAAAAGACCGCAGAGAGCGAAGCGAAAACCTCACGTATTTGATAGGAAGATAAACTCTGCACAAGTGCACCTTGCATACTTATAATGAAGCCAGTACTTAGTATTTTAGAGATACTATATTTTTTTTTTTATAAATTTGAACTTGTTCAGGTTATTATTTTTTATTTATTTTTCTTGTTGTTTTTTTTTCATCTTTTGTGTTTGTGTATTATATTTCTTTAAAAATTGTTAAAAATTTAATGGAAAAAAAGCCAACATTGTCAGATTGTCCAAAAAAAAAAAAACAAAATATATAAAAAATGTAACCTTGCTGAGTTTCTTGCCGGTTCTTCTCAGTTGAAGGCGACTTCCGAATCGGTGGTAACTTCAGTAGTTTCGACGTTCATAAGTGCCCTCTTAGGGCCTAAACTGAATAAATGGCTTTGACTTTGACTTTGACTTTGACTAACTTAATAAATATAGTAGTCAACGTCATGGAAAGTTATATAAATAACGAGTAATTTTAATCGGATAAGGAAGAAGGAAAACAGTCGGGTATTAGGCCTTTCTTCGCACTTTGTCTTACTCGAAATGCAAATGTATTTACAATTAGTAACGAGTTAACTGTAGACATGCTGTCGACCTTGCGGCGTTTGTGACGAGGAAATACAGATATGGCATTTTGAATCTTTGTATGTTCAATTCATCAATTAAAATTTAACACTGCGGTAGAACAAAGCAGGTATTAGTCACGCAATTTTACTTAGTAATTATGTTGCTTATTAGAAATACACTTGGATCACTTCGCATCGCACGGTGGATCTTTCTCCAATTTTTCCTTTTTTTGTAGAAACTCCTTTTATGCTTTTTTGGTTATTTAAATAGTTCTAATGTTCTAAAGCCGATGATAGCTCAGTGGTAGTTACTAGTAGTAGAGTGGTAGAGCTTGAGTTTTCGGTGAAGGAAACCATAGCACCATGGTACTTTATAGTACCCACCTCCCTGGCTACCACTCTAATATTGAAAATATGTCGCCAAGCTCCTCCTGGCGTGTTGCGTACAGCTGTAACTTGAGGACCAGTTCCCTTCTATGTTTCGAGTGCTTAGCTTCGGACAATAAAAACTTATGATGTCGAAGTTACCAACGCAAGCAAACAATTTGTACTACTAATTTTAACTGCAACTCCCACTGTACATGACTCCCTCCCATAGGAGCGACGACGACCTTCCAATTAAGTATTATTAATGTTAAAACAAAATCTTTTACAATCCACTCGCTATAAAATAGAAATATTGGATGTCTGTGACCATAACCTATAGTTGATATAATTTACTTACCAATACTACATCGTAGTTTATGCCACATCCAAATTTCACACGTAGCGGGTCGGTAAACTCGCGCGCCTGCGCCCGCGTCGCTTCCGCCTCGGCGCACGCGCCACTTCCCATAAACAGGAGTTGCGGAAGTGACTCTGCGCCACTGATGGACGATGAACGGCCGCTCGCTGCTCCCTTTCCCCCTATATAGCGTAATGTCCACCGTAAACATTAAGTACGCTACGCCTGCTATGTTATTCTGTACTAAAACTCGACGGTGAATTCTCGAAGTGACAATTCTCTGTCTCACTTGTGAACTCCTGATTACCGAGTTTCACGAGCGAGACAGGGAATAGTCGCTTCGAGAATTCACTGTCGAGTTTTTGTACAGAATAGCATAGCTGAACTAAAACGAATTACTTTTCACTTTATTTATCTACTTATTGTTTGACGGGTCGGTTGGCGTGGTTATTACACACCGATTTCTACTGTTTTATTACTTGTAGGTAGGTATATATTATATTGCTGTATGTATCATAGAAATTAAAGTACCTACCTAAGTACATGGAAGTCATTATTGACTCCCACAGTTATATTAAAAAAGAGACGACATATAAATAAGGCGTAAATAAAGCTCTTCAAGGTCGGCAACACATCGGCTATCCCCCTGGTATTGCAAATGTCTAGGCGACGGTGACCACTTTATCATAAGGCGGACTGTCTGCCTGTTTCTCAACCTAATGACATAAAAAAAGACAGATAAATGAGAGATAGAACCATGAACCCATGAACTAAGCAAAGCACTGTCATAATGGCTGTCCGTCGAAAGGTGGGTGTCATTTTAAACTGAGGGAGGACCAAACCCATTTACACATTCGTGTCGTTTCAATACTTCAGTATTTTACTAACTTCATCACAATAGAAAACGACATATCATGAATGTGAAAATCGGGTCTTAGCTTAGGTACCTAAGTACGTTTGCAATAGACGCGGACTAAGGCCTAGGAGGCTATCAAACGCAACATCCCTAGAACTTTTATAGTAGATATATAAATATTCTGGGACATTCTGGGACATTATTCCTCACACACGGCCAACTGACCCCAAACTAAGCAGAGCTTGTACTATGGAAGCCAGATAACTGATATACTACATATAGTACTTTTCTTTTGTAAATACATACATATATAGATAATTACAACCAGACACAGGACAAACAGACATGTTCATGCACACAAATGTTTGTCCTGAGTGGGAATCGAACCCACGGCCTGTGGCGTGATAGATAGGGTATCTTACCAACCACGCCAACCGGCCCGTCAGATGTTTCATATAGCCGCATGCATAAATATTGGAGAATGATATCGTCAATTTCCAGACTGACGTTTTATAACTAGTGACGCAACCCACTTGTGAGAATACTTTACATGACATACCATGTAGTTGCACTTTCGTTTTCGTGGAGTGAAAGCGGCAGGTGTAATGAACCGAAGGTGTGGACTGACCTTTACCTGTTACTTATTGGTGATTTGTTTTGGGTGTGGTATTACTGCTAATCATTTGAGACACGGATCAGGTATGTACCTGCGTACCTTCGTTTTTTTTTTCAGTAGGTTGACAAAAACAAGCAGACTATCCACCTGATGGTAAGTGGTCACCGCCGCCTATGGATATTTACAATACCAGGGGATTGACGATCTTGAAGAGTTCTATTTACGCCTTTTTTGAAGAACTCCATATCGTAGCGCTGAGGGAAAATCGTAATGGGGAGCTTATTCCACATCCTATGGTCCGCAGTTGGAACGTCCAACTGTGAATCGTTGTGTGACCGATCGAGATGGCTCGAGAATGTGAGGATGAGCTCCACATCGCCGGCGAGTGCGCCTGCCCTAAGATGTGAGCAGTAGGTACCTACTCCATTATGTATGTTAAAAAAATTAAATGAGTCGGAGGTCTTACAGTATGAACAAAATGGACTTTAGACAGTTGACGTAAGGCATATTTTCCATTATTAAAGCGATCTCAACAGGAGTTAGACAATAAGGGGTTAAATAGACTGGTCGAGTAAGTAAACAAAAATTTACAATAAAATTTTAATTTATGTTTATAGTTTTGACAAATAGTAACAACAGAATTGAGCCTAAATTCATGTTACACTAGTTATATATCCGAGTTATATTTCGTCCTGACTATTACATTATAGCAATGCCACGCTTCTATGGTATTGTATTTACAGTGCATTAAGGCGCTCAATCTAGCTCACTAATATTGCATTTAAGAGCTTAGAATTTAGTTAAAAAACGACTACAAATACATTATAATTATTTAGATAAACAATTTAATACAAAAATGCACCGATACAAACTCAAATAACTTATCTACAAGATAAATATAACATGAGAAATAACAAAGCCGATCCCAGTTTTCTTTTATTCATAATTCCAACTTCACGGGTATTAACCGACAATTCTCAATACCTCTCTATCTCTTAAGTTTACAGGGTATAAAGGTATAAGTAATATTGTTAAGATTAGCGCCAATTCTTGAAGTATTAACTTCTGTTATGCCTGTTGCCCCAGCCTCTACGGTGGTCGTCTTTGTACTCGTCCATGTTGCGTTGCCGTTCTAATTCCTCGGAGTCATCGTCCTCAACTAGCTGCTCCTGTAAATTTTACCCATCATGAAAATAAATTTATTATTATTTCATTTATTAATATATACTCCTATAAATTACATTTTTAAATATAAGTTATAAAAAAAAATACATTTAAAAATATAAAAAACAGTACCCCACCGGTATCGGGAACAAGGTCCTAGTTACCGGTGGTCAAGGCTCCAGAGAGAGGAACTTCCTCACTATGCGTGCCGTCTCCAGGAGCACTGCTTCTGAATTTGGCCCTTGATCCAGCCGCCTAACGCGAGCCTCTTGAGGTGTTTATCGAGGCTCTTGGCCATAAGGCCATGGGCTGAAACGATTATCGGTACAATGGTTGCCGAGTCAATATCCCACATGTAATGTTTGAACTTAGGTGCGTAATCTAAGTAAGATTGTGTGCACCTGGACACAGAGTCATACTCGTGGCACCCACTGGAGGCGCGGGCGCACCGCTGTCTTGTATTTTGCCCTCAATGAAAAAGTTCTTCAGTATTTTTTTGGTTATGTGAGGTTTGCTTTTTGTAATTTTATCTAGCATTTTTTTTGGAATACTGATATTCAAACCACAAGGCAGCGCGTACGTCCACACTCTCCTTCCATATTCATTGTTACATTTAGGAAGGTTGTACATCGGTAAGTATGCTAGTTAAATAATCAAACGCACCTATCCACACTAAAAAATCCGGCCGCTCTTGGTCAGTTTGTGATGCCATCCATATTTGTCAGATTTCAACCCTTTATGGAACCCTAAGCAAGAAAAAAGTATGGTGACTTGGCGTTTACCTTTCTAATTTGGTCGGCTTCATTTTTCTCCTCCTCCGTAGTTTGTATAGTTGCGTGGGGTATGTTCGTGGTGCCCGGAAACCTGACGAACAATGGCACTTTAGCATTACCTATACTACTATTATAAAGCTGAAGAGTTTATTTGGTTGAACGCGGTAATCTCAGGAATTACTAGGTCGAATTTAAAAAATCTTTTAGTGTTGAATAGGCTACTTTTTGTCCCGGGAAAACATGAGATCCGTCGGGAACGCGGATGAAACCGCGTGGCGGAAGCTAGCTTATATATTTGGAGACTAGGAAAAACAAATAAGAAAATTAGTGACACGTCCAGCTTAACTTTCTTATAGATCAGTTTCACTCTTTATAAGGACAAAAAAAGAGAAGAAAAATACAGTAACACAATGTCTTGCACAATGTTTATGTTGTTACAAAATGTTTAACGGATGGGAATCGAACCCATGCACTCCCTGCGGTGTCCGCGATCCCGAGAGATCCTAGCAAAATAGTATCCTATAAGGTGTGATATGCGCAAAGTTTTATCCACTACTGTTAAGCCATTACCGTCTAGTTTTCATGAAAAAAAATGCAGCATTTTAGAGCATCTATCTAAAGGGTTAAAACGATAACACTCACGTTCCTTCCCTAACCCTCTGGTCGTAGAACTCCTCGACAGTCAGGGTGGGTATGGAGGGGTACCCGAGGCCGTAGACCGCCTTCTGCACCGCGTCCCGAGTTATTATCACAGGTTTGAGAGTTGGCCCGCGAGCCATCTGTTTTGGTTTTGGTTCTGGAATAAGTATTTAATTTCTGTACTTACAACACCGAAAATACAGTTCGCCGTTCCCAAAGTGTTGATTACAATCTATACTAATACTAGCTGTTCCCCGCGTTCCCGAGAAAAAAAAATAGCTCATGTCCTTCTCCATACTATAGGCTATCTGCATACCAAATTTCATCGCAATCGGTTCAGCAGTTTAGGCGTGAAAAGGTAACACACAAAGAAACAAACTCACTATATATAATATTATAGTTAGGATAATAAAGCTGAAGAGTTTCGTTTGTCTGACGCGCTTGGAACTACCAGTCGGATTTGAAAAAATATTTTTGCATTTTTTTTTTTTTTTTTTTATGTCAGTAGGTTGACAAGCAGGCAAGACGGTCCACCTGATGGTAAGTGGTCACCGCCGCCTATGAACATTTGCAATACCAAGGGTATTGCCGATGTGTTGCCGACCTTGAGGAGCTCTTTTTACGCCCCTCTTGAAAAACCCCATATTGTAGCACTGAGGGAAAACCGTAATGGGGAGCTCATTCCACATCCCAACGGTCCGCAGTAAGAACGTCCGACTAAAACGTTGTGTCAACGATCGTGGCGACTCGAGGATATGAGGATGAGCTCCACATCTAAATCGTCAGTGAGTTCGGGATCGTCGACGATACGAGTGGCCCGCCTTTGCACCGAGGCAAGTGGATCATGCTGGTAAGCGGGTACGCCTGCCCAAAGGTGTGAGCAGTACTCCATATGCGGCCTAACCTGCGCTTTGTAAAGCTGAAGCCGCTGAAGAGGTGAGAAGCACTGTTTGGATCTATTTAGTACACCCAGCTTTTTTGAGGCCAGTTTGGCTTTGCTTTCCAGATGACCCCGGAACTGGACATCACTCGCAATGTCGACACCGAGTATCCCAATACTCTTTGAGATGGTAAGGGGAGTGTCTTCGAACTTTAGTGCTGCTACAAATGGGGTTATTTTTGCGGTGAACATTTGATAGCCCAATACTTTTTATGCCGGGAATGCGGGTGAAACCGCAGGGAACAGTTGGTAATTAATAAAGGCTTTTTATATAATTATAAAAGGAACATTGCAACGATTGGTGTATTTCATTTAACAATTATTTTATATTGAAATTGTATTGAATTTTTAATAGAAATCATCATTATTTTAAAGCGATCATAGCTCAATGCTAGTGACAACGGATGCAGCGGAGAAGGTCGTGGGTCCGAATCCTACAATGATCTTGCTCAAGTGGTGAAGGAAAACATCGTGAAGAAACCATAGCACGGTGGTAGGGTACTTTTTAGTACCCTCCTTTCTGGCTACCTTCTAGGCTCTATAAAAAGAGAGTAAGAGAGGTAGAGCATAGCAATATGTCGCTCAATGAGCAGCTCCACTGGGGAAGTACCTCCAGCTTACAGAATACCGCAGCCAAATAACTTATAGTTGTGTTCCTGCGCGTGAGTAAGGTCGCCAGAGCTCATCGGCGAGGGGGAAGGGTCGGCAACGCAAGAGTGATACCCCTGGTGTTGCAAGGGTTCATAGGCTACGGTAACCCCTTACCATCAGGCGGGCCGTATTGTTTGCCGACAATGTGGTATAAAAAAATAAATAAAGGTTGGCAATACCAGGGCATTGCTAATGTCTATAGGCGATGGTAGCCACTTACCATCAGGTGAACCTTCTGCTTATCAGCCATCTAACATAAAAAACCGGCCAAGTGCGAGTCGGACTCGCGCACCGAGGGTTCCGTACAAACTTCGTCCATCATTGATCCATCACGGGAAATGCACAATTTTATTTACTTATTTGAGGTTGGTGCCAAGTAAGCTAGACCTCTAAATTATATGAGCGCCGATACAACTCACAGGTCTTTATTATTTGGCGTAACTATGTGTGTATGGGGAAACACTTTTATTTGTGTACCCAAATAAAAGGGCAAAAAAATCGCGTTTGTTGTATGGGAGCCCCCCTTAAATATTTATTTTATTTCGTTTTTAGTATTTGTTGTTATAGCGGCAACAGAAATACATAATTTGTGAAAATTTCAACTGTCTAGCTATCGCGGTTCTTGAGATACAGACTGGAGACAAACAGACGGACGGACGGACAGACGGCGAAGTCTTAGTAATAGAGTCCCGTTTTTACCCTTTGGGTACGGAACCCTAAAAAAGGAAATAAGAACCAGCATACCTCCAGCATTCTTCGCCATATATTCCAGTATAGGTTTCTCCTGATCAATGCTGACCAACTCATCAACAGCCTGGTTCACATAGTTATGGAGTAGTGTCAAGAAGTACTCCCGCTTTGTCTCGTCATCTGCATTTGGTGAGGACATGGCTGTCGACAGAGTACTGAGTTTCTCTTTTAGTTCTTTCATTTCCTGATAGCGTTTAATTTTAGCATCTCTTGTTTGTACCTGAAATATTATAGCTTATCTATATCTATACTAATATTATAAAGAGGAAAGATTTGTATGTTTGTAATGAATAAACTCAAAAACTACTGTACCGATTTCAAAAATTCTTTCACCATTAGAATGCTACATAATTTTTTTTTACTTTGTATAGGCTTGTGTTTGACCACAATCTCACTATGGTAGGTGATGATGTGGCCGAAGGTGGTAAGCACACAAAGCCTAGAAGGATCTGGCTCTCAAGTGCAGCTGCCGGAACACACCAATAGGTGTTTGGCGACAGATTTTCAACTTGAGGGTGGTAGCCAGCCAGGCGGGTACTACAAAGTACCCTACCACCGTGCTATGGTTTCCTCACGATGTTTTCCTTCACCGAAAGCTCAAGCTCATTGTAGGATTCGAACCCACGACCTTCGCCGCGGCGTCCGACGTCACTACCACTGAGCTATCATCGCCTCAAAGATGGGCTTATGGATATTTTATCCCGGGAACGCGGGTGAAACCGCGCGAAAAAGCTAGTCTGTAATATATGTAGATATCTGAATGTAAAAGGTTGGATGTGGCCTTTGTTTTTGTCTAAATATAAGTCTATATTATTATATCCATAAGATAATAGAGAACATAATTAGAGTACCAGTATAGATTACACTGTAACCAGCTATATAAAAAAGAAAAAACATATTTTTTATAGTGCAACAAATATAAGAAATACCTTTTGACATTCAAGAATGGCAAAGAAAAATTATCCATATTGCATCACAATAATGTTTGTGTTTTAAATCTTAAAGATAATAAACCTTACTGTAAAACAATTAGGACAATTTATCTACAATGACAGTAAGATGATTGATATACAGGTTGATTTTGTTATCACTGGCAATACTTGCAAGGGTGGAAGTACTCATCAATGTGAACAACTTTTATTATAGGGCTAACTCTGATATCGCGTAAAATAATATGGTTGCTTCATACATTTTGGTCGAGTAGGTATTGAACTTTTGTATGGAACAGCTGATAATTTTTTCATGATTTCAAAGTTAGTCCTATAATAAAAGTTGTTCACATTGATGAGTACTTCCACCCCTGCAAGTATTGCCAGTGATAACAAAATCACCCAGTATGTGACAACTTAAACAGTATTTTAGTTAAATAGCTTTATACAGGGTGACTTTTTAGTCACCGGCAATACTTGCAGGGATGGAAGTACTCAACAATATGACCAACTTTTATTATGAGACTAACTATGAAATCACAAAAAAATTATCAGCTGTTCCATACAAAACTTTAATACTTACTCGACCAAAATGTATGAAGCAACCATTTTATTTTACATGATATCAGACTTGGTCCCATACTAAAAGTTGTTCATATTGATGAGTATTTCCACCCCTATAAGTATTGCCAGTGACTAAAAAATCACCTGTATAAGTAAGGACGATACTGATTAATCTGCTTTCCTTCCATTATTTTTGTTACCCAATGTTTTTTCTAAACATGACACTGGCAGAGTCATCAATGGCACGATGGAGCCATAAACAATAAATTGGAATTGGATACTGATTAAATGGTAATATCACATTATTTGACAATGACAGTAAAGTTGTCAATTATGTGACAATGGGTGTATACAAAAATGACACTTAACTAACCATACTAGCAATTTTGGCTTGTTCACTGTTTGGAGGTCGTTCTGAGTTTTCACTGCTACTGGTGCTTTGTGACACATCTATATTTGTTACTCCATAATCATTGCATCTTTTTAAAAAGTCCCTGGAATTAACAATAATGTGTGTACACTGTCATATTTATTTATACAATCATTGAATATTATTTATCTACCCCATCTTTTTGGTTGATTTACATAAACAAATTAATCAATTTCATTAAATGCAGAAACAAGCAAAAATACCTATAACTTTTTAAATACAAAACATTGAAAGGAAAACCTCCTACTCTTTGTAAGCAATAAATGAATTAAATAGAAACAATATGTAACTAACTTGAAATAAATTTCAGCAACATTAACAATTTCCTTCCTCGGCTGCCTGCACAGTTTCAGGCTGAGTGTACCTAGTAAGGCGGGCAGGAGTAGGTACTGCAGCGTCTCCGTGGGTAACTCCTCAATGACCTCGTTCCTGCTGAACATTCCCGTAAGGGACACCAGGTTTGTTGCCTTCTCAAACTTTGATATTGCTGATTTTATACTCAACTGTGAGGATAGTTTATGTTATAGTTAATTTTAAGTATTAATTAATATAATATATGCGTTTTAATCATGATGCAACAATCACACAGTTGCATTCCATACTTCGCTTTAAAAGTTTGCATTTGATTTGCATTGATAATTGCATGAAAAAACATTACCACCAATAGTTCACTACAGCATCATATTAACAAGACTTTATTCACCTTCTCAAACAGTGAATTAAATCCAAAAACAGGCATTTATAGCCGCTAATATAACTAACCTGAACCGGGTCGCTGTTTATCGCTTCATTTGTATTTTCTATTGTATCAAATAGCTTCATTGCTTGGTCGAATATATCCTTCAGTGGCTCTTCGTCTGTAGATTGTCCAGCGGTTACTTGTGCCATAATAAGTAAGTCTCTTTTGATTTCAGAATATATTGCGTTCGCCGCAAACAAGGGTGCGTTGTTTTTCAATTGTCAATGTCAAGATTGTCAAAATTTATGCCTAGGAATCCGCAAAAATTATCGATACTTGAGTAGTATCGATACTTGTGTTGCGATACCTAGTATTTTGGTACTCGATACTTTTGTTCCGATACTTTACTAGCTATCGATACTTTCTGATGTACTCGATACTTTTTACTCTTCACTATTATTGGTCCAGATTCTAAACCAGGGAAAGCCGAGAATCCCCGAAACCCATGATACTCGGTTATGTGTGACCAGTTGAGTATTTTAATCTGGGGCCTTGATAACGTCTGCAAGAAACCGTCTCACCGGTTCACGCGTCAGTAAATTATTTTATGTCTGATTGTAACGAAAATGACTAAAGGTTCACAAAATAATTTTAATCTCACTATGCTAAGAGATGATATTGTGGCCGAAGGTGGTGAGCACACAAAGCCCAGAAGGAACTGGCTCTCAAGTGCAACTGTCGGAATACACCATTA
This sequence comes from Tetheella fluctuosa, assembly GCA_951216915.1. Taxonomy (NCBI): domain Eukaryota; kingdom Metazoa; phylum Arthropoda; class Insecta; order Lepidoptera; family Drepanidae; genus Tetheella; species Tetheella fluctuosa. The sequence goes on along the minus strand of OX578215.1, from coordinate 13,739,402 downwards.
GGTATTTGGCGACAGATTTTCAACTTGAGGGTGGTAGCCAGCCAGGCGGGTACTACAAAGTACCCTACCACCGTGCTATGGTTTCCTCGCTAAGTTTTCTTTCACCGAAAGCTCAAGCTATTTAAATTTGTATGACAGTTAAATTAGTATTCAGTATTATGTTAGTATTTTTAGTACAAAATGTAGTTTTATTTCTATTTTTTGAATAAAGATTTTCATTAAGAATGTACATTTTTTTTGAGATTTTTAACACGTTTCTCGATGTAAAGAAAAAGTACTGGATACTTTTGATGCGATACTTTTATCGGTATCGATACTTTTGATACGATATTTGGTATCGAGTAGGTATCGATACTTTTGAAAATTTGCGGAAACCTATTTATGACATTGCCTGACGTTTGATAAATTCTTGCCATGTAAAAGATTTAAAATGGATTTTTTTAAGTAGCAATACCACGAAGTAAAGTTACCGCCAAAAACTGTTTGCTGAACGGTTTATTTTGGCGGGAACTTGCAAAGTAGCACTTGTAAAGTAAAAGATTTGTTAAATAATGTTAATCAAAACGCTGCCAGCCTATTTGGGAACCTTGCCAAAGCTACCGCAGCGGTAGTAGGCGGTAGCTTCGAGGATTTTTTTTGTAAATATTATAAGTATTTTGTATTTTGTTGTAGGTAAATAAGTACTTGTAGTAGAAATTACTTTAAATTGGGTGTTTTATTTAAGATTCATCATTTTGATTTCAAATTCAAACAGTCCTTATTATCACCAATTAAGTTGAAATAAATACCTACGCTGAACCTACCTAAATCTAGTTTTATGTTATAAATTTAGTTTTATATCATATTTTTGCCATTTTACTAAAATTTTACTAAACCTTGCCGTGCGACGGTGACTGACTTGACTTTGTGAGAGTTTTGATTTAATGTGACGTGACTTGAACTTACAATAATACTTCAGTAGATAACTCGACATGCATCGGCAAAACACTGACTCGTCCTATCTCCCGCATACCTACTTAGGTCTAAATATGATAGAATTTGAAATAATCAGCCACAGTGAAGGACCCTCCGGCCTTCAGACGGAACATGGTATCTAATTATTTTATGATATTGACCTTAAATCCTAATTCCTTCTACACATAATAACACTTTAACAACTGGAGTCTGGAACCACTTACCCAGTTGCGTAACAAGCCGAAGTAAACAGCCAATTTTCACAAGTTAACTGCATCACGTGGGTAAGTGTAACATCATCGTAGCTCCCGACTAATAGGCTTGTTGTTGTGACCGATCACGAGGTGAAACTAGGTCTTCTATTATTTAACCTTCTTTCGGATAATGCCCTCTTAGCCATAACAGTGCATTGTACTTTCAACTGCTGGAAATGCCTGTTATCAGAAATGTCACCTAACTTACCTAACGTAGGTACCTAACTTATTATAAGATCCTTCATTATGCCCGACATCCGCTTACTAGCTTCTTCACCTACTATCCTGACTTCAACACAAAAAACATTAAATAATAATATTCTGGGACATTATTCCTCACACACGGCCACCTGACCCCAAACTAAGCAGAGCTTGTGCTATGGAAGCCAGATAACTGATATACTACATATACTACTATTCTTTTGTAAATACATACACAAAAAACATTGGTTCCCAACTAAGGAACTAAAAACAGGAAACCTAGATTGTCCAATCAAGTTAACTTCCGCTAGCGTAACTTCTACTAATCTTGGAATTTACCTTCACCTTGTCATGTTGCCATAATCACAGACGTTGATAATCACCCCTCAGTATTGCGTAATACGTACCTAGGTAACCTAAGTACGCATACTTAATCCTTTTATCTAGGACTTATATATCTACCTAATTGCAATGTTTATTATACATTCAAATGCAACAGGTTGTTGCATAATTAACTGACGTAGTCACGTTTATTTGCATATACAATATACATCGTTATTGTTTACTTTTTAGATTAGATAATACAGTCCAAGTAAATACTGGTATAATATTAATAGAAATATCTTTAGGACCAAACAAAAGCAACTGAATAAAATATTGACTTAGTACCGTCATACAATATCCAATATACTGTAGTTATCTATCTATTATATATATAGGAACGTGTAACTCGTTAGTAAGTTTATTAGTATTGTATAAACCTAGTGAAACAAATAATGTTATCTATCGTCGACCAAAAGTTAGGTATGGAGCCTGACAGACTTATTATAGCAATGTACGTCAGAGAAACATCGAGCTCGTTTAATGGAAAGCACTTATGTTGAAAGGTATTTTTCGCTCCTTTTTACTAGGTTAAATATAGATGACACGATCTATTTATATATACATCCTACCATTCATCACTTACATATTAAATAAACAACGATTATTGACATTTGATCACTTTCTCACCAACTTATCCAAGAATCGCAATCGTTATACAATGTCAACTTAACTATAAAGGGCCATCGACATGACGATTATGCTCCTCATCTCATTAAATTAGTACGACTGTAGGACAAGTGGACAGCACTATGTGCGAGTAAACACTCGGTGACCGACGATGTGATGTAGTCAGTCACATTCATATTCAGTAGAGAGTCGGTAGCCGAGTTGTGAGCACGTTGACATCTCGAGCAACATACAAGTACATGTAAGTTCATTCATTGTTATTGTTTGTATGGCACCGGCATACCAGGAAATGTGACCTCATCACGTCGCCACCGTACCGTAAAACGCACAAATTTCTCGTGATCTTTGGAAAAGATTAAAATTTGAATTTATTAACACTGTTTTGTTGATTGAGGCCAGAGCAAAACAGTGAATGTTATGAAATCTCATCGGCTTTTTTATTACTCAGTGTATGTGATTATTTGATTATCTACCTACATTTTTCACATACTGCGTGCTGCCCTTGCAATTCTAGATTGTAGATGTTGTCGGTTGTGGAATATTTAGCAGTAATTTGTTTTGTATGCGCAGTAGTTTTCATTTGTTTCCGCGGATGTGCAATGATTTGAGCGTGAGTAAGAAGTTTGAACATAAGCCCTTATTTTTCGTATATCCTTAATTATCACATAGGTACAATACCATAGGTACCCATTCGCGTATATTGGGCAATGTAATTTGTTATTGTCTGTGACGTATCCTTTTGTTAATGTCTAGAATGCATCATGTCTGGAACATGCAACACTCCGCAAAAAGCTGTCCTGATAACAGAGTAACATTCGTTACGTTCAAATTAAAGATTTTATTGTAGGATCACGATACAGGAATGATATAATGTAGAATTACTTATTTGAAAAAAAAACAGTATTGCTATTGTTTAATAGAAAAAAGCTGGTGTTGAGACATTTTAACAAGTTCCAAAAAACCCGCCATTCTACTAATGAAAGCGTCTGCACCGCGATAGTAATCGTGTCAATTGTAAACAAGTACCTAACTAGGTATCATAGTTAAATAACGTTGCATCTCTGAATGAATAGAATATTAGGTACCTAGGATACCTACCTATCTAGCGATAATCACCTCACAACAAATTGTCTGTATTCCAGTTGTTCCTCCTTAGTCAGTAATACTGACTCAGTACACGCATGGCCTAGAAGTGTGACGATATAACAAACTTAATAAATCAAGTATAATGCAACCACGAGAGCCGTGAGTCAACGCGAGTGTTCGATGCAATTGCGACGTCACATCTTGCTTCCAGACTTGTTGTTAAGACTTGTCTACCTCCTTTTATATCTACATCTACCAATGTATTATGCACGAGTATGTCCCCAGACTACGTCGCAGTCAATGCTTATAGCCTATAGGGGAATTATGTTCTCCGCAAAATTTACAAATGGGTAATGGGTATCTGATATCTATGGATTAACAAAGAATACGGGTTTAGCAAGGGTTGGTCGGACATGCCATCGAGCTTAAACTTTAGCAGCAATAATACCTAGTAATTAGGTACTAGTTTAATGTTGATCTCTATATTTGCAATATAACAATAAAAACTCCATAAAACATGATTAGCAATAAACATAGTAATCGGTGGAGCAATCAATATTGGGCCATCGATCATTTTGTCAAACGAGACAAAGCGTCGCATCGGTCCACTCATGACTAAACTAACGCGTGACCTAATGGCATTATGTTGATTCTGGAAAATTCTGGCGGGAAACAGCTCACGTCGGCTGCAGGATGGAAGCCATTATAGTGATTGTGACGGCCCTCTTTACAATCGTTTTAATTCTTAATCGCCTGGAACGTCCAGAAAGGAGGCAAACCCTATTTGGATTGTTTGGAATCAATGTCTAACTAAATCGTTTAGTGAAGTTACTTGTAGAATCGCGTATTATCACGATTAGTTGAGTGATATCGAGAGATTAACGCACGCTGTCTGATGACCTAACTACACCTAATCCCGAAAATTTATCATGAAAAGGTATCATCGATGTTGTGACCATAACAAGGGTTTGGAAAAGTAATTTAATGGAACGCTCTTAACAGCTTTGAGACATAACTTCTAACTTTTCTTGTATTTATTAAGTCTCTAATTTTCGCTACACATTGCGATTTAATTACCTAAGTACTTAATGTTTCCATAATACAACATTTTGTATTATGAAAATGTAAATTTCTCGAATAAACAAGATAAAGTGTCTACGCAAAAGTGGCCACCTGAAAAGAGAGGTGTAGAGGCCAACTGAAAAGATCAATACATTTGTGTGAACGCTCGGTTACGGTTTCATCTATCGCACAATTAAAAATGTTCAAATAATATCAAAATTTAACTTTTATTTATGTCCTGCGTCATCTCCAAACAGTTGATACTTTAGAAGGACAGACCCTAAAACCATGTAACGCTCCAGGCAGGCGCCTAAGAAGTTTGTGGTAGATAAAAGACATAATAAGTTGTTATTGCTAGTTTTAAGTAACACGACACCTAATCATGTTTCTTTTAAGTAGATACATTTCTTTCAGCCAAGCACGATCTCGTACATTCCGATGATCCTCCTGGTGAGCTATTCTTATTCAAAGACGTCTGGTAATACTTGTACATCTTATACGAGTCTATAACAATTAGGTAGCGGGTAAATGTAGACACATGATGTAAACATAATTAACATCATGCGATCGTGATACGATCTAATACAGATGTGAATGTAAACCAATTGACATATACCTGCGAATGTTTAGCTATTTAACGTTATAATTATCGACATAAACTAATCCATGTGTCCTTTATATACTTCGTCTTAGATGTGACCTCTTTGTTACAGATGTACTATGGATACGACCACCCTTTGACTGACAACTTCATACACAGAACACTAAAAATGGCTCGTATTACGGCATTCGCCTTCTATCTCATCGCGACTGGTTTCACCCACGGTTTCAATGGAGACAGCTTCGAACTGGAATGCCCTGACGAATGTGACTGCCACTACTTCAGGATTAACTGGGTGACAGATTGCTCAGAGAGCAACCTCACTGAAGTCCCTTACGAGGAGCTGAGCTTGAGCGTCTACATCCTAGACTTGAATGGCAACAACATAACGGAACTGAAAACTTTTCCGAGTGATATCAAAATGAGGAGGCTGCAGATAGCAAATAACCGCCTGATAAGAGTCGATAAGGAAGCCTTCAAAGGTCTGGAATATCTCATTGATGTGGACCTCTCCGGCAATAACATCACCTACGTAGATCCTGAAGCATTCTTGTAAGTTACTACAGATTATGTTGTCAGTGTTTAATAGAAAAAAGATTAGGACAGCATCGACATTGAAGTCACTAATCCAATTACAAGCTTGTTATGATTGCATTATCACTTAATCCAAGAAATTGGTAAATCAAGTGTTACGGATTTCTTATTGTACAGAAATAGCCATTACCGAGCGTTGACTTTATGGTATGACATCATTATAACTAGTGATAGTAAAGTAAGACTCTCCAATTGTTTTTGCTGCTACATTCAAACTCATAGATCAATTACAACAATACTATTATGAGTCATTTAACGAACACACATGAATTAATGATGATTGTTTACTTCACAAAAGAGCTATTTTCTCACGGGTAACCATTGTTTGCCTGACAATTCTGACATTCATCCCTGAACACACAATGCTGATGATAAAATTGTACCAATTGAGTTTTGAACTTGTTATGGCGCGACGAGCGGCGGCAATTTGCCACCGACCAGCGCCAATATTAGATAATAGTCACACAACGAATGCAAATTGAATTTGCTTGCTAAGAGACCATTTACATGTCTACACTCGCAAATTATGCCTCAACGTTCAGAAGTCTAAGTAGCGGTTGTTTGAAATTTTATGGAAACGTCTCTACGCGTAGTAGGTACACTACGATATATGTTTTAGACAGGTTCTATTGCATCCATTGGCCCTTAGCGAGCGAGCGATTTCATGAAAATTGCGTACTTCCGTAGCAAACCGCAGAACAATATTAACATTGTGAATGCTGTTGACCACATCTATCACAGTTGTGTAGTCTGTAACAAATTAACTAGTTACTAATCGTACACAGTTATACATACATATCCTTTATTAGACTTAAATAATTACTCCCGATAGTCTCGTAAATATAGACAGTTGTTTGTATCCTTAAATTAATCGTTCATTTTATCTTTATTTACAGAGACTCCAGAGGATTACTGAACGTGGAACTGCAGGACAATCCAATAGGCAACGTCGAAGGACCATTTCTAATATCAAGTACCTTGCAGTATCTAGACATTAGTTCCTGCAACATTTCTGCCATCAACCCGCAATTCTTTGATAACATCACGTCGGTGACAACCCTAGATCTATCAAATAATCCACTCAAAGCCTTTGATACAGGCATCTTCGATGTCCTGACAAGTTTGGAAACTTTAAAACTCAACGACTGCAAACTTACTGCTATATCCGAGGGATCTTTTTCCTCCGCAGTCAACTTAAAGTATCTAGAACTCGCAGGTAACCAACTTACTGACACCGATTGGCCAGAAGTACTTGGAAAGCTAGTTCGTCTCGAATACTTGAACTTGAGAAAATCGGGCATTACTTCACTATCTGAGGATACCTTTTCAAACTGTACCAATTTGGTCACACTTATTTTAGCCGACAACGAATTACGTGACTTGGATGTCGCAGCGACGTTGGGCAACAGTGTCAATCATCTGGAATTATTGGATCTATCAAATTGTAAAATTCAGGGTCCTATTACAGGTGAAGCGTTTGCTAATGCAACAAGACTCAAAAGCCTGTACCTATCTGGAAATCCATTATTCGCACCTGATCTGAGAGAAGCATTGGCACCATTACCAAAACTTGAAAAACTATTCTTGAGCAATTGTGGGCTCCGCAACCTTCCCAATAATTTCAATGTTTTCGATAATCTTCAAGAGCTTGACATATCTCACAATCCATTAGTAAATGTATTTACTAAGCTATTGGCGCCTCTGGAGAATTTGGAATATCTAAACATGGGCTACAGTAATCTATCCTACATAGGCCCCGACTCATTTGCGAAAATGACCTCGATGAAAAGACTCGTCCTCTCTGGGAACGATCTATTGTCCCTGGAAGCAGGACTTTTTGGAAATCTTACCCAGCTCGCTACAATTGAACTAGAATACTGCGGGTTGAAAAGACCTCTAAATGCAAACGCTTTTTTCAAAAACTTAACTTACACAGATTTAAGAGAAATAAGACTTGGCGGAAATCCTCTAGTAATACCTTCTTCAGGGCCTATTTTCCCAAAGCAACTCTCTCAAGTTTCAATATTAGACTTGAGCAACTGTAATATTACATTTCTAAATTTTGACGCCTTTAAAAACACTGAGAATATAACGGAGTTGAATCTTGCTGGCAATCGTATTAAATCTGAGGAGGGTACTTTATCTTTCCTGGAAAGGTTACGCCAACTGGAAAAGATAGACCTAAGCAACAACAATCTTACAACCATAGATCCTCAGGTGTTTGTCAACAACCCTAAAATACATTCATTGAATTTGCTCGGAAATCGCTTTATATGCGACTGCAAAATCGCAGAGATGTGGGACTGGGCGAATATGATAAAAGGTGACTTGGACGTACTCATCGGAGCCAAGAGTGCAGAGAAAGACATTGTCGTAAAAGGAAACAAGAAGAAGAAGCACTTGCATTGTCACTATAACGAAACACAGCTTCGAAATATGACAATAACAGTTAACAAAACAGTACCAGGAAGAAGACCATTCATAAAGCCAAGAGAACTGACATTTGCAAATAGGACATGGGCAAAATACGTTAGAGAATCCGGCTGCGAACCAGTCGTCAAGATATTAAGACCTGTTGCATTAGTAGGAGAATTATTTGACATTGATCATTCACACTATATTTCGATTGGTGTTACGGTTCTAGGTGTTATCGCTTTAGCTCTTGGGTTAGCATCGGTTTTGATGACATTAAGGCTCTTCAAAAGGCAGAGCCGAACAAAGGATGACACAGAAACGAATAGGAAAGAGAGATAGCAATTGAACAAGAAAAACAACTAGTTGTCAGTACCTACCATATTATTGTAGTAAATAACTTTCCATCCATCTTTATTTTAACGTATTGTAGAATTTTATTTTTGTACTCTCATTTAATTTTAATATCCGTAATTGATGGTATTCAATTGGTCTCTCTAGTTAAAACAAAAGTGTCAAAAAATTCGAATTTATAAAACCCTTATATTTATTTTATATTACTAGTCACATAGCTTCAAAGTAATGTAATACGTTTATACTGAGGTGATGTACCTCATCCCGTTTGTGAAGTTATACCTAATATTAAATTAATTTTAAGTTACCTTTCAGTATTTAATTAATATAATCAAGGTAAACAACAGGTGTTTATTTTATTTATTTTGTTCTTGTATCTACATGTTATTTTACATGAAAACTTATATGGAGTACAATAATTGCTTGGTTATTTAATTATAGTAGGTACGTCAATTTAATTTAATGAAAGCTTGCCGTTGTAATTTTTTATTAATTTCTCAACAGATTATCTTCGCAATTTAGCATCAAAAACTTAAGCTTTACAAATCGAATATTGCACAAGCCCTGCCGATGCCAGCTCAAGGTGTCTCGCATTTCTCGTTAGTTTTTCTGCTGAGGAAATTTAGTAATCACTAATAAATTATAGATAAACGTCACTAATTACCTGCATTGCTGTTCGATATCGTCTCAATTCAATAAGTCTATTTGATTAATTTAAATGTTTGTGCCACCCTGAGACCATAAGCCGGTTTATTACGAAAATTTTGGAAAACAATTTGTTTCCTCAGAGTTGCATCAGTAATTCTCAGAATCCGGTTAGTTAGCATGTAAAATCGTACTCGAGAACTTTTTGCTCTTTCCACGGTGACTGGCTCTATTGACTACGTAGCTTCGTAGTTTTTTGTTTATAGTTAACAAAAAATTGGTTCAAGAAATATTTGCTGTCACGTAATATATTGATAGCGAAAGTGTCATTATGCAATGCGACGCTTTGGTGAAGCAATCGCTGAAAATACACTCATTTAACGAAAAATCATTGCATTCATAAGACCATTTCTTTGTCGCCTATGTACCCATTAACCTTTGAAAATAAAAATCAAAATCAATTAAAAATACGTAACAATTTATTAACTTACTATCGGTCGACTATTTTCATCACTAACTATTAACAATACAAAAATAAATAAGTCTTATCAGCTAGTAGGCTCCCCACCAGACGTGCTCGTTTTTTTTATGTACCAGTTCTCTTTGTATACCTTTTTTCTCATACCCGGCTTTTCACTTTCAGGACTATTGTTGCTCGCCATAGCAGCTAGTTCACTGTCGAGTAACCGCGGTAATGATATCGGTTCGAATCCGTACTGAAATTGAGGTTCTACGAAGTGTGTTCTACTCCTATACCTTTGGTGTGGCCGGGAAGCGTACGCAGAATTGTCACGGGGTGTTCCTTTCGAGTAATCGTACTCGAACCTCTGAGGAGCTGCTTTGTAATGCGCGAATTGCTTGGGTTTTTGTTCTGGGGCAGGATTATATTTGAACGAAGGCACAGTAGTATATTTAGCGCTATGTCTATCATTCTTTTTATCTTCATGCTCTACTTCTGCGAAATACCTTTCTGGCTTACTTTGTTTATAAAGTTTGTAGTAATCCACTTTTTTATTGTGTCGATCGGTCAAACTTTTAGGCTTATTCACTGAATAATCTGAATAATAATCTTCTTTTGTTTTATCTCTCGTATCTTTATATGTCAACCGCGACGCTTTGGGATATTCATCGCCCTCTTCCTGGTACTGTTGAAATGGTGTATGTTCAATATCGTATTCGGAGTGTTCGCGAGGTACTCCGTAAAGACCTGGATCGTAAATGTTCTTTTCTACATCAACGGATTGCCTACTATAAGCGGGAAACCCAAAAGCGGCATCTTTGTAGGCCTTTTCAAAATCTTCCTCGTTATTTTCCTCTTGGTCGATCATTTGTGCTATCATTTGCTCCCTTATTGAGTGCATTTCATCGGGAGTTTCTTCCTGAATTATGACACGTTTGGATTTCTCAAGAACATGAGGAGCTGGACCTTGTGGTCTAGGATGCGAAGTAGGGTGATGATCACGATGCTCTTGATTTTGTTCATATTGATGATTATGAGGTCCAGCGGAAGGAGGAGAGTCTTGTTCGTCATGTGACTGTGGATGATGATGTCCATGTTGTACATGTTGACTTGGGTCTACTTTTATAGGAGCATTTGGGTTATGCGTCGGTAGTATATGTATATCTTCTTCATATTCATGTGTAATCGCCTGTATCGGTTCAGCAATTTGTACAGGAGCTTGAAGGTGTTGGGGATGGTGATGCGGAGTGTTGTGATGCGGACTATTCTGATGTGGATTGCTATGATGCGAAGGATTATGATATACTTCTTCCTTCGGTCGTTGCCGGTGCTCTTCTTTCGATCGATGCTGATGTTCTTCTTTAGGTCGTTGCTGGTGTTCTTCTTTTGGGCGTAGCTGATATTCTTCTTTCGATCGATGCTGATGTTCTTCTTTAGGTCGTTGCTGGTATTCTTGTTTTGGGCGTTGCTGATATTCTTCTTTCGGTCGATGATGATAGTCTTCTTCTCTATGTTCCGGTTTATAGTTATGTGACTGCCTCGGTGTTTCTTCGTAATGATTTTTATGTTCCTCGTTTTGATGATAAGAACGGGATCCTTCGTCAGCGTCCTCAGAGGATTCTCTAGTATCTTCAGAGTCTGAGTGAGATGGAGCATCGTGAGACTTTTCATCTTGTTCACTTAGTTGTTCATCAGGTTTAAAATTGTACATTAACTGAGTTGGGCCTTTTCCGTTGATTTCGTAATGAATGTGCTTTAGCTGCATAGGCTCTTGTGAACTATGCACATAGCTGTAAGTCACAGGTTCGTTTTGAGTTTTCGTTCCATAGGTATAATGAACAGGTTCAGAATTTGTTTCCTTATTGTAACGTATTGCTTTTTCCTTGTATGTTTCTTTGTATGTTGGCGAATTTATTTCATAAGAAAATTCAGGACTTCCATTGGGTGTTCCCGTAATCGTTACTGTTGGGTTCGGAGGTGCCTCTTCTTCATGCAAGATTTCATGTTGTGGTGGTGGTGGTTTCTTTTGCTTCTTCTTTTCAATTGGCTTTTTGCCTTTAATATTTCCACTATCATAAGTCTTTGTTTTTTTCACAACGAATTCTTTTTGATAGTTTACTGCATCAATATTGGGTTGAGGTAACTGATGGTACGTAGCTTGATTTATTCTCGGTAAAAAGTGTTGTACTTGGGGAACCAGGGGATTGGCAAACGTCAAAGGTTCCAGTAGACTTATATCAAGCAGAGGTAGGGGTGGCTTTGTTTGTAAGTTAATTACTGTTTTTTGTCCATTCACAACGGTGTGTATGGCGGTTTGCTTTGCGGGTGCTGCTTGCAATTGCGCATTTTGTTGATTAAGATGACTGTGTCTCGTACCTTCACTGTTTACATGAGCTGATTGTGGTGCCTCTTGTAAGCGTTGGAATTTCGGTTCACTTTTAATGTTGTTATACTGTTGGTGAGCCTGGTTCACATATACCGCCTTATTACTCGTCGATTGTTGCTGAGCTGTCGGAACTCCTTGAACGTGAGCTTGAAGATTTTGGGAAGGAGCCAAACTTTTAAATGAACCAGCATAAACAAGAGGCTGTGATGATCCGACAAAACTATTAATAGGAGTAGGTGTGGGTCCTTGCAAAGTTGGCTGCCTGAAGTGAGAGCCCACGAAATGCTGCGGACCCAACTGCTTAAATTGGAACGAAGGTGCCGCAGCCACTAGCGGCTGTGCGAGATGTGCCGGCAACTCTTGAAGCTGAAGAAATTGTTGAGGGAAGGTGGTTTTGTACGATATCATTTGCGGTGCATCCACAAATCTGTTTCCATATGAATCTTTCAGATATCCGTTTGCATTTTGGAAAACAATATTTTCATGTTTCACTGGAATGTTATGGGAAGCCGCGGCTTTAGGTGCAGTTATGAACGATGGGAACTGAATGGAGTAAGCACCGTAGGGCGCCGCACTAGCGTATACCCCGGCGGGCACGTTGCGATACAAACGAGGAGCACTTGCTTCACTTTCATTATCTTGAACTACTGAATTATTCACAGTTTTCGCTGATACTCGAAACGTATCACTTAAAGTCAACCAACAGATGGCCACGAGCAATGCCTGGAAATAAGGAAAAACGAGAAAATTAAAACTCAATCTTTATATCGCTATGTTCTGAATCGTATTACCTCTAGATTATTTTTTATAAGATAATTTTAATTTAATAACATACCTTTGTCCCCATGATGCGCCACGTTGTGTCGGAGACCGAGGGATTGGCACTGCGGCGGCGCGGCTCCCTCCAAGCAGTTATATGGAAGCGAGCGCGCGCGCAGCCACCACCGCAGCTGAGCTGTACGCTCTTTTTTTAAACTATTGTATTCCTCGCCCATAGGTATCCCCGTTATGTCATCTAAGCACTTAAACTCGAGTCTCAAATAATGAGGTATATGCAATTGATAGTGATTCGATTAAATCAAAATAACCAGATAGTAATAAATAAGCAGGTAAATTACTTCCTGTGTCCGGCTGATAATACAATTGTGTTCTAAGTAACGGTGTCGATGAGCGACAATAGGTTTGGCAGCAAGTTATGTAATTGGCGAGTGGGTGATAGATTTCGTGTAATAGTAGGTATTGTTAAATTTGGGTCCGTCAAAAGCCCGTAAAAAAAGAAGATGACAATGTTACCTTCACGGTGCGCGAGCAAAAGGTATCGCGCGTATGCAAAGGGTGCGGTAACAACACGAGCCAATTGTCACACTTGAAACAGGTGTTACTTGAGAAACAAAGCACTCAGCTGTGAAATAGATCAAGGATTGTAGGTAGTTCCAACGGGAAAATCAATTTCAGGCTAAAACACGATTAACAGAACAAATTGGTAAAACAGACATCTGTCGCGAAATCTGTGTGGAAACAGCGTTACTTCATACAGCATCACTAATTCATTGGGCCCTTGTGTCACAAAGTACCTACCATGAAACAATACAAACAAACAAAACGAATGCACGTTTCTTGACCTAATTAACTATCCATTTTCCGTTACTCAATACTGACAGATTGTATTTAAAATTAACATAAGTGTGCATGTGCACTTTCTTAGCCTAGTAACTTTCTTTACATGCGGTCATGGTTAATGAGTATCAGGGAATTGGCGCACTGGAAACCCAGTGAAAGTTGAGGTAAAAAGGGTGTAGGTAACAGTTCATCGCTAGTAGGGCTAGGTTAGTGGAGTACCTCTTTGTTTGTGTAGGTATGTATTATGTTACGGTATTTCATGCGTTTTCTCTACCTAGATTCTTGATGAACGTCTTTATATGGATGTGATATTTACTACCACTATTGGAGGACTTGGAAGTCTCCAATAGTGGTAGTAAATAATACATCCATCAAAGGTCAGCAAAAGAACTCTCTGATATGACTTTTGATTGTTTAGAAACTAATGTCCAACTACCGAATAATAAATTGGTCACGATTAAGTGCGACGAAGATTTTTTTAATAAATGTTCAGGGTGATTTCAATTTTTCAAGTGGGCGTGGATGGCCAGATCCTAAACTATAAGGAATAGCGAAAAATACTCAAAGGAGTCTCGAGCCCGAATTTGAAAACTGAATTATTGGATTTTTGAAATCAATATTCCTAACCAAGAATTAAACCCGTTGATTATGAAATAAAAACACACATACTGTATTATTACACCATCCGATAGTGTTGCTAATAAGGATCAATTTCTGGGAAATAATGTTATCCGGCAAACTATTATCGCTATTCCTTATAGTTTAGGATTTGGCCATCCACTGGGAAAATTCACCTGTATATCCTTCCTTCGAATCTTTCGGGTGTTGAACAATCATAAGATCTAAATGAATAACGTAACATCATAATAATTTATTATATATTACCTACCTATGACCACATCACATTAGATATAATCTTGCGGTCTTACAATAGTCTAGCTCAAATAGCTAGGTAATAGCAAGCTAATAATAAATGTTACCAATAAAATAAAAGTGAAGTTTGCGGAAGAAATTATATTTACTTATTTTTTATTTATATTTGATTTTACAATCTCAACGAGACGAGACCAGCGACCACGGATGAAAATGTTACAAATTGTACGTTTTTCAGTGGCGGTAATCAAATGATGAAATTAAATATAGATTTTAGTTAATAAAAGTGATATACCTATATATAAGGCACCTGTATGAATGAGTTTTTAAGCAAGTTTTAAATATCCTACTAAATAGTTAAAAGAAATAAAAATATTATACACTTAAAAATACGTTAATGAAACGTACAACAAAATCAATATTAAGCTTTACGTAGGTAATTACAAAAGACACGTTTATCAAACGTAGCACTCAAAATCTTACGAACAAATATTTACAAGAGGATAATCAAAATAGGTAGGTAAAACTTAATCTAATCAGAGATTTATTCATTATAAACTTACCTAATTTTAAAAGCAGTATATTGTTGATTAACTCCAAAAAAAAAAAAAAAGAAAATTTAGTTCTCAATTTATTGTAAGCTTCAACAGCCATTATTAATTTTAAAAAAGGTAAGTGGCTACCATGTCCATAGGCCATTAGTCCTAAGTTTTAGACTGTACCATATCTTACGGCGCCTTAGAGTATTAAACCAACCTATGCTCTAAGTACGGCGCGAACTAAGAAATAAGCAAGAACAATTGAATTTGGCATTAAAAACTTCAAGAAACACATCTGATTTCACAATTAAAAACGATACTTTATCCAATTTAAACATTATTATTTTGTTAATATTTGTATTCGTATATGAACTAATACCAACTTAATTTCGTAATTGTATTGTTCATTTTAATAACACCCAGCATGTCTACTTTACCTACGCACCTTTACTTCTGATACCACAAAATACTTCTAATAACGGGACCAGAAGCGACAGAGCTGAGCAAAATGTACGGAAAAATGCCTATTAAAATTTATGGCTTTGTCGTGAAACTACGGGCAAGTGCCAGTATTGCAATTATGATATCTATTTATAATATCGGGCTATCGGAGGAAATACGTGGGCCATTTGATAGGCCAAGGATAAATTCACAAGAAATAACCAATAAAATGTCACTGCGCAGTTTTACTGGCTTTTTAAGGATCTAATATTTCCCCTTATTTACTTACATTTAGTTAAATGTATTTATTTAATAATATACTTTATTTAATGCTAATAAAGTGTATTTTATATATTTTGTTGTATTCAAAAATAAATTTTATTTCCTTTTCATATTTTCTGAAAAAATTAAAAATCAGTCATATTTTTAAAACATCGACAAATTACTTAGCGGTCAATCGAGTGCTGGAACCCATATTTCACAAATAACAGTATAAGACTAGATTCATGGACACCTGTACCTGGATTATAGCTATATTGCAATAAGTTTCTATTTCAAACAACCACTTAATCGATAGACATATTACAATATCGAAAATGATTCCAATTGCAATGATGACTGTTTATGCAATTACCAGAACGAACCATATTGAACAATTTTCAAACTGAAACCGATTGAAACATATTGCAAAAAAAACGTAATAGACTCGCTGATACATTTAAATTAAATTTTAACAATATGAAATGCATAACATAGCAAGCAATCACTTGTTAGTGGTGTAGACTGCGTGTTGAATTAAAGCGTAATGCACCAAAGATAGAATAGTAATTAAAATCGCATAAAATAATAATTAAAAAAAAAACAAAACATTCTTACGGCAAAGTAACATTGATAGGGCGAACACAGATAGTATAAAAGTTAGAGAGTGAAAAGGCTAGAATTAGTACAAAATATGTACATACTTAAAAGGATTTTTGCATTTTTTTTCACAAAATAAAAACCTATTATTTGTAAATCCAACGGTATTGTATCTTACCCCATATTCATAGAAGAGTTATGAATCCATTTGGAATTCTCTTTTTGACTAGTAATGACCAAAAAAATAAAAAACCTGCGTGAGGGCGCCACTTGATAATATTTTGACAGCTCATAGTAAAATCAGTACACTTATTAGTTCTGCGAAATTCCACAATATGGCGAGGTGATTTATTTTTCTGGTCAGGCTTTATAGAAGGATAATGGTTGCTGCTAAAACATTAATTTAGTTGCATTCTGTTTTTAGTATGATTGTCACAATTTAGAGATTCTTATATCAATAGGTTTTATTTAAAAATTGTCTTAATTGTCTAAAATTCACATAAAATCAAGAGTTATTATTATTATTAAGTAAGAAATATCAAATATAAAATTTATCATTAATTGGTGCTGAAACAAAAAGAGGTGACCTCAAAATATTAAGTACATACTTTAAAAATGTAAAAAAATGTCAGCACTTTTTGAACTCTTCACATTCTACATAATATCAATGATTTGTTTTTCTCTTTTCAACTAACTATTTCTATAATATACTAAGTTAAATATACAAAAAGATATAACATCTAACAGTATGACATTGATACATTTTATACCACATTTGGCGCTTAATAAGGGATTATATGAAAATCCTTTTATAATTCAGGATGTTTTTTAAATATGAACATTATAAATATTACTTAACATGTCAAATAAAAGTCACCTATTCATGTTACCTTCTTCAAAACATCAATATAACCGGTCATTAAATCTATAATTCACTATCCAAAAATGTCCACTTTGCATAATTCCATTGTCACTTATATTAAACACAACACTAAACTCACATAAGGCTGCAGTCTCCCAAAAATCT
This sequence comes from Tetheella fluctuosa, assembly GCA_951216915.1. NCBI lineage: Eukaryota > Metazoa > Arthropoda > Insecta > Lepidoptera > Drepanidae > Tetheella > Tetheella fluctuosa. The sequence continues at coordinate 13,722,024 of OX578215.1, read as the reverse complement.
GTGTTCTTGCGGAATTTATCAGAAACGAAAGATTTTTTTAGTCATCAGAAAACCAATAAATTAAACATATTTTTCTTTTTACGTTGACGCTACTTTTAGTAGCTTTGTGAGGCTTTAAACAAATAAAACAGCGAACGCTCGCAATGCCCAGTGGAACTGAATAGAATTTTGATGCGTTTTATGTTTTATTTCGGTAAAATTTAAAATTATTTTTTGAGTGCAGCTTTTTTTTTGGACAGATAAATATTTTTTTTTGGATGGTTTCGAACACATACAGAAAGACAAGTGTTTGAAAGAAACATTAGGCGCCGGAGGATTTTGACCAGCCCCCCGGAATACTGGTTTACTGTGTAGATTAGGACCACCTATAGTGGTTTTCGGAGTGAAACTTCTCTAAACCGTAAGTAATAGAAAAAATATATTCTGCAATGGTCGAATTTAGAAATTTATATCTTTTAAATAGTTTTAACTTTAACCACTTTAAATAAAAAAAATTAAACTACTTTGTAAAAAGGTACTAAATAAGGCTATTGGACAGGATTGTCAGATCAAATTTAATCTGAATACATTTCATGTTTTTGTCATATTTTTTTCGTGGCTTGTGCATGAATGATACCTTCTACTCGTGGAACGTAAATATAGGTAAAATAAAAGCTACTAAAAAATAGCGTCAAAGTAAAAAGAAAAACATGTTTTGGAAACTTCAAATCTCACACATTAAAAAAATGTAAAATATATTTCATTTACTGTTATTCTGTTGACTAAAAATTTTTTTCTTTTCTGATAAATTCCGCGAGAACACTGATATTTGGGAGACCGCAGCCTTTATAGTCCTGCCATTCAACAAAGTGCTCACCATAATATTCAATAAAACAACACCAATACCGGATCAAACACCCAACCTGTTGAAAACATTTCTTGTAATTGTTAAATTATTTGTATTTTTCGCTCCTAATCTGGCCTTGACTCCATCTTTTTCAGGCATAGTCAGCCTCCTCTCTGGTTTGTTGAAAACTGGTGTGTTCTGTACAGCCTTCAACTTCTGATTTGTCTCAATTTCCTTATATTGGACCTGATTTGAGAATTTAACTGATTTAGCTTTGGGTATGGATAGCTTATCTTTAACACTCATTGGGGTTTCATCAGCTCGCATAGTACATCCCATTGCAATCTTTCTAACATTATTCTTCGATGTTGTTACAGTCACAACTTTCTTGACGACCGGTGCACTCTTCAGTATACCTTCGTACTTTAAAGCGTCTTTATCAATAGGTATAACTAGGCCTTCTACTTTGAAATCTGGATTTGCAGCTACGGTGCTAGATTTATCTGCTGTGGAGACAGACTTATCGGCTTTGGAGCCCAGTCTCGCGTAAATAGGCTTGACTGGTTCTTTAGTAAGCACAGTTTTGACTGTCTCCGTGCTGCCCAATCGCGAGAATACATTTTTGTTTGAGGTGAAAACGGCTTTGTTCGACATAACTGAAACAAACATACTTAGGTGAATACTAGCTCCATTATGCGGTTTTACTCCCATAACAGAGGAAGAGGTGCAAGAAAGGTAGATCGACCCGTACGCGCACGAACGATACTGTTCGATGTCTCTTTGGTCTGAATCTAAATGTAAATATCTATACATTTACAACTAGTATTGTAGTATTTTATCTGGCTTCCATAGTATAAGCTCAGGTTAGTTTAGGATCAGATAGCCATTGTGAAGAATGGCGCAGGATTTTATTTATTTTATACTACGGAGATGCAACTTCTCAACTTGCGACTGCTCAAAATTAATAAGTCTTAGTTTACTTTACCTTCTTTAACAGATGATTTCGGTGGCGACGTGAACCTAATGAGGCGAGCTTTCTTCAAATGTGTGTCGGTATCATCTCTGCTGATGGACCTGTACAGGTAACATACCGGTTACTATTATTATAACACTATTAATTAATTGACTAACTACCCGCCCCGCGGTTTCACCTGTAATCCCCTATTTTACAAATTTACGGGAACTTTGAAATAAAAAATCTCTTCCTTGATTAGCTAGCCTTCGTTACAAAGAACCTTTAGGCAAATCTAGTTTTTAGAGCTTGCAGTGATTTTAACCTTTTAACTGTGCTTTAATATGACAGTCAGACAGTTATTCTTTTTATATAATTCCATGGACCTAGAAAAAAAGGCGGACGCCACCCCATATAAGAATTACTGAAGCACCCACAGTAAGCTAGCTATTTAATCATTATGGGTATAGATGTTGCCTGTTAGAAGTCTTATCCTTCAAAAATACTTTTGACTGAAACTATCTATCAAAACTCTGGTACATTAAAAAAAAATACCGGCCAAGTGCGAGTCGGACTCGCGCACCGAGGGTTCCGTATAAACTTCGTCCAACACGGGAAATGCTCAATTTTATTTATTTACCTTATTTGAGGTTGGTGCCAATTAAGCTAGACCTCTAAATTGTATGAGCGCCCATACAACTCAGAGGTCTTTATTAATTGGCGTAACTATGTGTATGAGGACACCCTTTAATTTTCAACTTTTTTTATAATTTGAAATTTTTCCTTTATTTGTGCTGTAAGACCTTGCTTTTTGCCAAATTTCGTGATTCTAGGTCAACGGGAACTACCATATAGAAATAAAAGGGCAAAAAAATCGCGTTTGTTGTATGGGAGCCCCCCTTAGATATTTATTTTATTTTGTTTTTAGTATTTGTTGTTATAGCGGCAACAGAAATACATAATTTCTGCAGTTCTTGAGATACAACCTGGAGACAGACAGACGGACAGACAGACGGGCAGACAGCGAAGTCTTAGTAATAGGGTCCCGTTTTTACCCTTTGGGTATGGAACCCTAAAAATAATACCACTAACCTATGTGATCAAATATCTACTTATTTCCACATAATATAGGTTAAAGGTTGTTTTTTATTATGTACCAGGAAAGAGTTTTAACTGAGATACTTTCAGTCAAAAGTACTTTTGACCGATTAAGACTTCCAACAGTAACATAAATAAATAATAAATAAATAAATATAAATATTCTGGGACATTATTCCTCACACACAACCACCTGACCCCAAACTAAGCAGAGCTTGTGCTATGGAAGCCAGATAACTGATATACTACAGATGCACTAGCAGAGGTCAATATGGAATAGCTCATTTACCTTTAATAGGGTTAGTTCCATAATAAAAAAATAAACATATTGATCAACACTTCCACTCAACTAGTGTTTAATCAATTCAAAAACCACCTGTTACTGTGTTAACAGGTGTATTAGTAGTTTTTTTTTTTTTGTTACTAATAAAATTAAATAGTATCTGTACTTTATCACAAAACATGGAGATGTAAGTTATGGAATCTATACCCGATGTTGTCATTTGATTTCCTCTTGATTGCTGCAACAGGTGGGTCCTGCACTTGAGGATTTCGCGTGTAGTGCTCTAGGATACGACTTGCCGCTGTTAACATTAAAAAATATTTAACAGATGGAACACAAGCCTATTCACATATCCCGCATAATTATTTATTGAAGCATAAAATTAATGGTATTTCTAAAATATTAGGAAGCCACCAGAGATGACCGTTTTTCTCTTCATTAAGTTTTATAGTTAACTGAATAACTAGGGACTGTCTTTTTATGTGACTGCAAAACAGCAAGGTATATTAATTTAATTTGTGGTCATTACAAAATGAATATGTCATGTCAATCAGAATATCAATGGCATTTATTTTAAGGTCTAGTAATACTAACGTGAGGAAGGCTGCGAGGCTGTCGAGCGTCCAGTGACAGCGGCCACGGGCACTTTAACACTGACTGCTGAGCTTAGCACTCTGTCCCGTGCTGTGCTCTCGTGGACTTGCTTAGCATGACTGCAATAAGAAATAAACAGTAAATTACCAGATTTAACCCTATAAGCTCTGAAAGTATATAAAACATTTAGAACGTAATGTAAACTTACCGTAATATAGCAATGACATCACCCATCCTTGTGATGCCCATATCCCTCAGATACTCCTTATTGAGGTCCAGCAACATGTCTGTCTGTATCCTATTTTCCGTGAATGTCAGGGCGTATGTGGCCGCAACGTCTGACGGTATTCCCGACGTTGTGAAGAAATTCACCCACATTCCTATGATAAAAAAAATTATCACTATCAAATTCAATGCAATAGCAGTCTCTAAGGCTCTACTCTGACCAGTTAATAATAAAATTTGGTTATTATACATTATTATAAATAGCAGGTAGTAGAACTCTCCCGAGGAAGTACTACCAACATATCTAATTCCGCAGTGAAATAGTAGTGCACTTGTATTACTGTGTTTCGGTTAGGAGGGTATGGGAGCCGGTGAAATTACAGGTACAGGAGACTTAACAACTTCATGTCTCAAGGTTGGCAACGCGTGAGTGATACCCCTGGCAGGGAAAATATAATATTGTATTTTCTTTGCCGGTGGTGTTATGAGCGTCTATAGCCTACGGTAACCGCTCCCCATCAGGTGGGCCGTAAACTTGTTTGCCACCTAGTAGTATAAAAAAAAAAAACAAACAAAACAAAACTAGGGCCTAAATATTGTTAGGTTTTATTGTAATTACATATGCTGTAATGTCAACCTATGAGATAGGAAAATATACCAACGGTAAATTAACTTATATCACTCAATAAAGGTACAAAAATTCAGTTCGAAAAGAAAATAAGATCAAAAATAACACAGGATCCAACTCCTGCCTGCACCTGTAATGTAACCTTGAAGAATAATTTTAGACTAAGAGGCATAAGATGCCCCCATTTTTTTTGTCGTGTATGTAATCCTAAAGTAAGTATATAATGAAATCATACCAACCTGTGTGACTTGAATCCATTTTAATAGACCCAGAAATCATAACTTATTAATAACTTGCACAAAAATGTCTAATTCCGATTATTTTACTACACGGTCTACTCTCCTGTATAGGTCTATTATTATTTTACTCTTTGGTCTACCTAACCTACACGAACAATATAAATATAGGGATGTAAAAAAATTATTGATTATCATATTAATCGATTTTTTTTTTGTATAATCGATTTTTAATATTTGTTTTTTTTGATTATATTAATCGATTTTTAATTAATTGTTTATACAATTCACACATTTTTTAAATCGCTTTTTGTTAACGGTCCCATCTGTCGAACGAATGAAAAATACGAAGTAAGTGAACTAAAATAAACAAGTCTATCAAAAGATGGCGCCATTTGTGCCGTGTATGTATGTAAATAAGTTTCGCATCTTTTTAAGGATTTTCTTCCGATATATTACACTGGATCAAGTAACAAGATGATTTTTGAGGTGGCAACCCTGCACAGATGTGACATTAAGTGAAAAAATCAATTATTTAAAAATCGTTTTTTTTTTCTGAAATCGATTTTTCACAAATCGTTTTTTTTCACTCAATGTTACATCCCTATATAAATATTGCATCAAAAGCAAAACCAGTGTTGCCAGGTCAGATTTTCAGATTACCCTAAGCTTCGTCTCAATTTACCCTAGATTCTTTATAATTTTGAAAAAATACCCTAAATAAATATTGTTTTCTTCATTTACAAATTAAACAACAATAAATATTTTATTATATTATTATTGGCACATAACAATGAAAGTCTCCTCTGCTGCATCACTATCACTATAGCCAAGCTCTATCCCAAGCGCTTGCCGCAAACTTCTTTGATTTGGGCGTCAAAAACACTCGATCAGATCGGTCGCAAACGCTTGCAAGTCTACACAAGCCAAGGCAAACGCTCTATCTACGTTTTTTTACGTTTGAATTTGCGATAATTTCTCGAGGTTTGGCAACTGTGTGGTGCCGTCATTATAGATAAATAAAATAAATAAATGAAATGGATATAGATATAAAACATATATACAATTTAATGAGAATAAATTTATTATAATTATAAACAATTTACATGATATATTTCTCTATACTAAAACTATAAATACAATAATCACTTTATTACATAAAATAGTCTAAATTAAAAAAGTCGCTATCAGAAGGCAGCGTACCCAGAATGCTGGCGGCATTGCCACATTGGATGGCAATGCTAATTCTCTGACCAAAATATAAGCCAGCATTCTGGTCACAAGTTGCTTCGACCAGGCGTTTGAATATTTCGCGATAAAGATGGTGAGCTCTCGACCCACACGGTCCCAGAGTTTCAACCCCAAATAATATATAGATGGAATGGTAATGGAATTTTAGGATATCTAGAAAGACAAAGTTAAAGACATATTGGAAGAAGAATAGTTAACTATTCATAGTTAGGCTGTATGGGCTAGAACCCTTTGCCTTGCCGAAATAAGGGAATATAAAAAAATGGTTTTGGTTAATTTTTTTGATTACTTACGTATTTTTGATTGATTGTCTGAGAAATTAAGATTTTTCTTCCGTTCTTTTGTAGGCATAGCGGCTTTTCTCTTGCAGAAATTGTCATTCTGACTGAGACGGATGTTTATTGTACCTGTTCAAAATTTAAAAGTATCACTACGTTTAATTAATCCGTTTAAATTAGCGTTCACTGGTAAGTTTTGTAGATATACATAATACAAAAGTTTATTTTAGTAACCTCAAACCTATAAAGTTTTTAAGTTTTTAAATAAATTACAGCTTCAACATTGAAACCTTATCTAAGAAACATGTCAACATCTTCGCTGAAAGCTGTACCAAAAGTGGACATCGATCCGTCGGGAGTATTCAAATATATATTGATAAAAGTTTATGACAAAGCACAGGGTAATGATGAACCTTCTACGACTATAGTCAGAGGGTACCAGAGGTGCAATTATCACTCTGATATCTATGATGAGGTATGTTAATTTACTAATCACAAACTATTTACAATCTCACCAACATTTTACCATTGTAAATGTCTGCAAATGTGGTCTAAAAATAACTATAATTATTCTAGAAGTGTCCCCAGTGCTGAACTCGATTTCACACTTAGAGCCTAAATATTCAACTCCAGTTTTGTTGTGTCCATGTTCTAATTTGATGTGCAATAACCAAAATTTAATAGCTTACTAAAAAAACAAAAAGATTACTTAATCTTGCTTTGCTTATTTCAGGTACAAGAAAAACTCCTACCACTAGACTGCGAGCCATTGGGTGGAGGAAGAATATCTCATGAGCCAGACAATAAAAAAATTCACATTTATGGATACTCTCAGGGCTATGGTAAGGCAGACCATGAGGTTGCTGCGGCATTGATCAAAAATGCCTATCCTGGGTATACCATCTCTGTCAGTGATGAGGGCTATTAGTTTATGTTAATTAATTATTTATAATTATTTTGTTGAAGAAAATAAGTGAAACTTATTGTAAGAGAGGTTTTTTTTCCTCCTTTTTGTTTAAAATGTATGCCATTTGTGAATAAAATCTTTTTTGTTGCAAGTTGTAAAGTATGTATGCAGGAAAACTCATGGTATATTATGTACAATAATATTGTCTAAATTAGCTTCATACTAAGACCTAGTTTTGTAGGAGACCTAGAGACACCGGCACTAACTGAGGAATAGCAGCAGAACTGACTAGACATGAATGTACTTGCAATTCTATTGGTTCATATTTGAAACTGATGATCGGACTATCATATTATCGTTTTTCGGAGTAGACCCCCAGTGCCTTGTCTATAGAATATACCTATATCAAACCCATAACCAATCTCAGAAGTAAAACTTAAAGGGGTGGTGTGACCTTAATATATACCATTTTGTTAAAATTTTCTATCTTATTTTAGTAAAATTTTCAAAGAAAAGTTATTTTTTAAAAGCTTTTATTTTTCATTATCATGGAATCAATGTACTTTTTTTGAGTTTTATCAAATAATATCAGTGGTATTTTATGATATTGATGAAGAAATCATCCAAGTTTACATAAAGTCTGGCAAATGAAAGTAGACACTTGAATTATTTGCAAACTTTTCATATGGCAATATTTTTTTATTTATGTCAATATCTGTCGCTTTGATGTTGATACTTTGTTTGTATTTGTAATTAAGATTTATGATTTGAGACTGTTGACTCATGTGCTAGGTGTGCTATTTGTGATGGCTCTCTTCAGTACCCAGATATATTTGCTGCGGATATAGGTAGTCTAGCAAAGCCTCGTATGGAGGGATCTTGGAGTAAGTTATGGCAAATTTCTCGTCATGTAAAAGGTAGATACTATGGTGACATTCAACCGTTTATCCCGAAGATTCCTTGGTTCTTTAAATTTCGGGAACTGAATAAACCAATTACTTCCACAATATGTCGTCTTCGTTTAGGTCATGCATCTACTCCTGTCCATTTACACAAAATCAGAGTAAAGGATCATTCTCTATGTGAATGTGGTCTTGATGAGGGAAATACTAACCATTTATTTTTTGTGTGCCCCAGGTTACAGTTGTCTCTTTATGATATTCTCCCTCCAGAAATTCCCCGTCCAATTAATTTTAAATGTTTACTAACATATATTGATTCTCCCTTTATATTGATTTTGTCCTACTTTTTAAATACTAATAAGTTAAGATTTTAGTCACCTTATATATATATATATATATAATAATTCAGCTTTAATTCCTCCTCCTATCAAAACTAACAAAATTTTCTTGTAAAAGAATCCCCTTCGTTTATCTTTAACTAACGTGACATTGGCGGAATTGTGCTATTGGCTTCAGTCGCCATTCTATCAAGAAGAAGAAGATTTATGATTTTACTAAAACTATTTCTGTTTGGTTCACATTCTGTTCACATTAAAAATACGACTTTACATACAACGAGTACCGTAGGTTCCCACTTTTGGACCTGGCCTCATGCTGTCAAGCAGTACTGGACAAATATTGTTTTGCACAAAAAACAAATAACTAATGCATCAAGTCAGGTTATTCCAGGTACTTCATAAAAATTTTGGAGTTACTAGGCTGAGATTTTTAAAATTTACTACGCTTTTTCAGTCCCTACTTTTGCTTTTGTTTGCCAGACTTTATCTAAACTTGGATAATTTCTTCATCGATGTCATAAAGTAACACTTATATTATTTGATTAAAAATTAAATCAGACTTGGCAAGACCAGGCTTAATGAGCTAGAACCTTTTGCCTTTTTTAGAAAAAAAAAACAGTCAATCAAAGGCCAGACCGTACTATTTAGTACGGTTTTCCGTACATCCGTAATCTTGGTCTAACCACAAGAAAAACGTACTTCTACGTATTCGTATAAATTATTTCTACGTACTTTAATGTGTATTTTAAGCGTATTTCTCTTCTAAACCGTTTCCCGTGCTGCCATCCGTCTAGATTCTGTTTTTAGCATACAATGAGATATAAAATAAATTATTTTCCGAACAGGTAGGCTATTATATAGCCCAGCTGGTGGTAATTTCAGTAGCTTCAACGTTCCTAAGTGCTCTTCTAGGATCTAAACTGAATAAATGGCTTTGACTTTATGAATTTATAAGAAAATATTAGAAAAGGTATCTCAATCATAATATATTGATGGAATGCTAAGTGTTAATGATAGTTGTTGGACGTAAGAGCCTGTTTTTTATAATTTAAAAATACGACTACCTTGATACATAACCCTAGTTATAGGTGGGGCATGTGATTACACGTCCAAACTAGGGTATAAACAAAAAGAAGTTATTTGATACCAATGAAAACCGTACTTTTATCCAATTTCGTACCTTTTTGGTAAGATTTTCGTACTTTTTTGGGAATATATACTGGCAGCTCTGATTAAAGAAATGAAATTATTTTAATTTTATTATTATTGCGGATGGAGCGAGCAGTTTTGTTTATTTTCCGATAATATAATGGCAAATTTTACAACTGACGGAAAAGTGTGTATAGAGCGTGAGTTAGAAATTGCTCCAGTAGCTTTTGATGATGTTATATCACGATTTGATGTAGTTGAGACGTGCAAATGGATTACAGATAATAATTTCGCTAAGGTAATATTCATAGATTTTGAGAACCTACAGTAAAAGTTGTCAACCCAGGGTCGCCTCAATCAGGTCCAACGCAGCTGACTCACCGTGCTTCCTGGCCCTGCAAGGCGTATCTCACAGCGTCACCATCACCGAAGCACACGTCCGGATTATCATCAGAAGTTTCATTAGCACAAGGCATTTACGAGTTTCCAACATCAACAGTTGAACCATGCTTGCCAGGCACAATGACCTACCTAGTAGAAGATCTCCCTTTTCAATAGAGGAGTCTACCACCTTGCTCCTCTATAGTTGGTATCTTAAATTAGATGGTATCCTTGATATTAGAGAGTAGCTTAGAAAGTGATTCCTCCCTCGTAAGTTATATTACTAATGCTAGATAGTAGAAATCAAGTAATATATGTTTTGATTGGATATATTACAGGTATGCCTTCAGTTTCCTGATGAACTGCTATGTGTTAGTGCTAAGATTTATGAAGAAATCAAGAAGCGGGTGGATGTGGACCTATACATACTTGGTGACACATCATATGCCAGGTATTTATTTATATTTTAAGATTGTTTCAAAACAATTTTATCTGTATAAAATCTATTTAACTATATTCTATCTAGTAAATAAGAGATCCAATACTTTCAAATTATAAACACAATTATTGCCAAAATGTTACAATATAATTCACTTATAATTTATTGAATTTTCAGCTGTTGTGTAGACTCGGTAGCAGCAATGCACGTCCAGGGAAATGCAGTGGTTCACTACGGACACACATGCTTCTCTCAAACCAATATATCACAGTTTATTGTTTTGCATAAGAGGGATCTTGATGTTGAACCTACTGTTACCACTTTGAAAGATGACTTCGATTCAGACAATAATGTCAAACTGTGTCTGTTTTATGATGCTGAGTTTGAACACTGTAAAGGTAATTTTTCTGTCTGTTTTAGTTCTTAAAAATATATGGTTATCTACCCAGCAAGGTTTCTAGAAGGCCTATAAGTAGTATAAAAAAAAAATACAAAGTGTTTGTCTGATATAGAACAACTGCAACAACTATATGAGAAGTTTCCAGCATTCTTATTGGCCACCAGAATGCCTCGCAGAGTAGACTGTTAGATGCTAAGTCTACTAGACACACATGAAATGGCTTCCCCTATTTGGATAGTTAGCTCGTCGCAAACTGCCCCATTCCACTGATAGACATTTTACACCTCTCATGGATGCTTTAATTTCACAAAGATTTAAAATGTGTCTTAATAGAATAATAATATTGCAGATACATTGGCTGAAAACTGGTATGCACAATTCCCTCACAGTTACATAGCTTATGTGGAAATTGAAGATAAACCCAACAGATATTTGGGAAGAGTGCTCAGAAATGCAAGTAGTGAGGAGGTGGCTGTTGAAGAGCTCAAGAATTGCATCTGCATTTACATTGGTTCTAGAGGACAGACTGTTTTTAATTATACTATATCTATAGTAGGTATGCATATTTATAAATGCTATATTTCTGTTTAAGTTAAGTACCTAAAGTTAAGTATAATTGTTATGAATCTATAGTAAACTAATGAAAATCATTGAAATTTCAAATTAGGGTCATTACAATAAATAAAAGCATGCTCCTCCCAAGTCTTTTGTCAAAGACCTTTTCAAATAATTATTAATGTCAGCAGTGCAATCTTGTTGACAGCTTTAGAATGGTACCTACTAGATCCTGACTCATGCAAAGTTGAGCATATGGAAGAGACCATATGGTTCAAACGCCGAAGATTTCTTGTGGAAAAATGCAAGGATGCCAATGTGGTGGGCATCCTTGTGTGCAAGCTAGCTGGAGATCAGACCAAGGGCATCATCAGTAGGATGAAGCAGTTGTGTCAAATTAATGGGAAGAAGAGCTATATTGTGTCTGTTGGGAAACCTAATGTGGCTAAGCTGGCAAATTTTCCTGAGGTAAGATTGCTTTTATATAAAAATATCCATTATAGAGAAGGTTTGAACTACTATCTCTCATTTGGCTATAAATTTTGTTGAGTATTCAAATGATTTTATTTTCCCAGATTGATATCTACGTAATGATTGCATGCCCAGAAAATGACCTTTACGGTAACAGAGACTTCTACAAACCTATTGTGTACCCATATGAGTTGGAAGTAGCACTGAACTCCAACAGAGAGCCATACTTCACAAACCATGTGACAGATTTTGACGAGTTACTACCAGGCAAAAAACACCATTGTGAAATAAACCATATCAAGGAAACGACAGACGTCAGCCTCATTACAGGAAAGATACGGGAGACCAAAGTTGAATGCAGTGGTGGTGATGGCATGGAACTAGTAGAGAAACAAAATTGGGCATTAGAAAATATTGGACATAACCTACAAGAAAGATCATGGAGAGGCCTAGAACAAAATCTAGGTGAGACAGAAGTAAAGAAAGCTGAAGAAGGTAGACAGGGAATACCATTGCAGTATAATAATGAACCAGAATAAATCTAAAATTATGTATTTCATATTTACAGTTTTTGGGTTACAATTTTTATTGTCCTACTGAGTAAGACTGCTTTTATACATTATAACTATACACTATAACTAATGACGAAATAGAAAATACAATATTTTATTCAGTGCAAAATCCATGATGAAAAAAACTATTAGGAAAAAATATAAAAAAGAAAAACAAAACAAAATTAATCCTTGACTTGCGACCCACGTAATTTGTAGCGGCTTTAAAAATGTTAAGTTCTTGATCAATATGAGGCCTAGCCTACCAATGAACCTATAAAAAATTATGTTTAACATTTTCTCCTATAGTCAGCCTAGTGCCTATACATCCTAGGTTATCAGACACAACACACAGATTAATCATTGCCCATAGACAAAGTAGCAAGTCAGTGCATATCCTAAAGGATCAGTTTACAAATTTAAACACAATTAGTTCAAATCTTCTGGTTGACTGGGTTCTGTGGAGACTTGAGCCACTCTTTCCTGAGCAGCTGCTTGAGCTGTGACAGCCTGAGTGAGGGGTTCTCAGCCTTCAATCTTGGTAGATTTATTTCTTCAAACGCTGTGTAAGCTGCCTTGAGGCGTTTTTCTGGGTGTCTATCTACTTCAGATTTGTCACTGGAAATAAATTATAAAACATATTGTTGGTATCAAAGCATAATGATTTTAAATGAATGAATGACTGTGTTTCTAAAAGAACTTTTATAACATGTATATTTACTAACACCACAGTGTAAAAAACATACAGTGGTCCATCGCATTTGAAGTCACGCAAAATGCCACTTTTGTATATGCATGCGTCATTGCTGCATTGTGTCCCAAGCAAGTGTATGGCAGCTTGGGCTTGCTACCGCCACGGGCAAAGGAAATTCAATATTATATTTTCCCTGCCAGGGGTATCACTCGTGTGTTGCCAACCTTGAGACATGAAGTTGTTTAGGTTATAATAAAATATTTACCTGAGTAAAGATATAGCTTCATCAACAGACTGTGCCACCTCTCCATCAAGCTGTATCCTGTTGAGATTCTCTTCCAGTGGGGGCTCCTCTATTACTACTTTAGATGGCTAAAAATGTGAAAACACTTTCATGTAATTCAGTTTGATATTACAATATACCATGGAATAGATATATTGGTTTATGAAAAAGTAATACACAATATTAATATTTTGGTGTAAAGGCAGTTGATTTTCTCAAAGTTTTATGTTTTGGTGCAATCCACCCTAAATGAAGTACAGAAGTTAACTTGCAGTAAATTTGATAGGTTAGATCACCATAGTAATTATGTTATTCAAACTTACCACTGGAGTAGGCTCAGCTCTAATAACCTTCTCCTTCATCTGAGAGATTTGTGCCCGTGTTATCTTTGGTGGAGGAGGTACCACCTTCACAGGGGCCTTTATTGATTCCATCTCCTTTTCCAGCAGAGCCTTGGCCTCTGCTTTCTTTTGTAGTTGTTCTAGACGCTTCTTCTCTTGGTCCTCCTATATTGGTAAAGAATTAAACAATGTCATAAAGTCTGTCATTTATTCAGTTTAGGCCCTAGCAGGGCACTTATGAAGTTATTGTTGGTTTAGAAGCTAATCCTACAGGGTAGTCCACCATACTCGTGTTATTTTATTTTCTTGTTGGAGCTGATAAATAGTTCCCTAAATGGTACTAACCTTCTTCTGCTGTTTTTTCTTATGTTTGTCGTCATTGTCGTCCCATTCCGCATCTTCTGTCATCTTCTTGAGTTTCTGATCTTGCTCTTGTTTCACATTCTCTTTTCGTTGGCGAGCCGCGACCGCCTTGCTGTTCTCACCAGCAAACTTCTTCGGCATATTGTTCTTGAAAAAAAAATGAGAACTACCTTGCAGTGTGTATTTATCACATTTATCAGTTTATTCTAAAACATACAGAATTGAATTGGTTATTCACTTACAGTGTATGTTTTTCCCGGTGTTTCGCAAAAAGGATATAATCACTACGGTGTTTCGGAGAATGGGTTACTTGTAGATTATTTTTACAAAATTATACATACAATATAACACACAAATAATCTTTGACATACACCAAAGAGTATAGTAAAGTAACAAAGAGTATATAATCACTACGTTTTAGTAAAGTAACTATATCAAAAGGAACATACACTAACTAGGTAGCTAGAAGAAGAAGAAAACAAAAATCTGTCTCACGTTACCAAACAATTTGACAATTTGTTTGTGCATAGGTGGAATTTTATTTTCTACTAAAAATCAACCAACCGGCCGAAATTATTTCCACGATGAGAAAAAAAAATTAAAGAAAAAGGTCTTATAAATCATTATTAGTACTGGCAGCACCGAACACGTCATGTCACTAAGTCTTCTTTGACAGTTGACAGTCAGCTCAGTGTCGCCAACGGTCGCCAGATAGACATTTTTTGGCTATGTCTCTGGCAGCATTTAAGATTGATTTAACCAAAAATATATAATTTTTTTCCCACATCTACATAGTACCTACCTATTTCTGAACGAACATTATCTATGGGATCTTGTGGGGATTTCCGCCTGCACAATACACTCGTATAATTATCGTATTGTACAATTTTGGGTTCAAGTTAAAAATTATAAAAATGCAATCGGTAATTATCTCAAATACTGAAATACTGATTTTCAGTATTTGAGTGATTTGGTTTTGACGGCTTTATCTCTACCTAACTCAAATGCTGAGGTGGAAAAATCCCGCTTTTCCGAGGGAACTTATGTTTTCCCGGGATAAAAAGTAGCCTATGTGTTAATCCAGAGTGTCAGCCGATGTTCTTGACATCGATGCTTACTTTGGAAAATATCGGTTTTTTATAAGTGATGTTGTATCCCTACACACAACACAACCAACTATTAAGGCGCGAACAAACTATCGAAAAGTGCCTTAAGTATCGTAACGACTCCGGTTTTCATCCCTCTTATACAGACCCATTCGGACCCATTCCGATCGGAAAGGACTATTTTATTTAGGCTGATGCTGTGTTAGTCACAGAATCCATTTGCCATGATCGTGTACCGATTGACTGCCTCATTATTGAAAATAGGAGCCATCTCCTATTTTCTCATTTCAGACTTCCATTAAGGATTTTTTTGAAGGACATTCCAATAGGAGCCATCCTATTCAGTAGACTACTCAATCGGTTTGTCTACCCGATCGGGACCGCAACCATGCAGGTCTGATTAAGGGGGAATATTGTATATGTATAGTAAAATAAACCATGGACCATGACACTGTCGAAATCGGACGTAAAGTCTGATCCGAACAACACGATTTGATCGATAATTTACTCAAAAATTGTACCGTGTGGAGAGCAGTTGGTGCTAAATCTCATAAATTGTTGTCGTGAGGAACAGGCTTATATCGCAGACGTGACCATTGTTTATTTGGCCGTTGAGCGTTTGGACGACCGATAGATATCTAGCTTTTTAATAGCCGCGACAAGGATTGCCGGAGCATCGATAGATAATCGATTGCTATGCGATCGAGGTACTTCAAATCACTTACTATCGGTTGATACTGTTGACTTAATGAGTATTGTATTTAATATTATTAATTGAATCATGAATCACAACAGTATCATTAAAATCAGCGTCGTAAGTTTACCGGTTATCGAAATTTTCCGTGAAATGTAGTTCAGCGCAGTTTGTCTAACGACAGTTCTCCGATTGTTGACCGACAGTTGACTTGACTTTAAAGGGCGTCACACACGGCGAAGATACTATAATATTTTATCTTAAGATCATGAGACTGCATTGGGATGTTGACTGACATTCAAATCTCTTTATGGTTAGATTGGTCATTAAAAATCATAAAAAGGATAAATTTAATAAAATATCATGATTCCCCTTTTTTTCAGATGTGCTATACACTAGTGTTGGATAATTTATTTTGACTACAGGCAAATACCCTGAAAAGAGAAGCAACGACCTACCTTCAATTTCCTTCTCTTTCACTGGTATAGCACTATCTCATATATCTAGCTACTTTTACCTCCACATAAGACGTGTTCCGTAAACTGTGTATACCCCAGGTACAGTATAATAGGTATCCAGAACATAGGTACCAGGTACCAGGGCGTGTACGTCATACTCTCTAGCAGGGGGCTAGCGAAGAGTCGGCACTTTCTATACACTGAATAAAATATTATCTTATCTTCGCCGTGTGTGACGCCCTTTAGATATGTCAGCTGTCAAAAATTAAATATTGAATGAATAGGTAACATTTTATTATACGTTTTTTTTCATATATCATAATACCTAATTATTAATTTCACGTAATCAATCAGTTTCATCATAGAATGGCTCTTGTTGCTTACGGAAACAGCGACTCAAGTGAATACGAGGACGATGACAACGAAAACTTAATTGTTGTGACATTGAACAAGGAAGAAGGTAAGTAATAAAAAAAGATTTTCATCAATAAATTAATCAATAAAATCTCGACTACTCAATGCCTGCTACAGCAAAGAGTATATAATCACTACGTGTGCTACAGTAAACGTAATAACTTTCAGAGTCATCAGTAAAACCTGCTGAGAGTCTTCAAGTAATAAATAAAGAGAAACCAAATGACAATGGTCCTAGCTTATTCAACTTTCTACCTCAACCTACTAACAAGACACCTGCAGTTGTTGAGGAAGATGACGAGTTTCTGCACAAGAAAGATTTTGTTCCAGCAGCTGTGAAACCTAAGGCTAAGATTACTGTGCCATCAATGAGTGATGTAAGTGGTTAAGTATTAAGCCCTTTGCCACAGATGTATGATTATAGATTGACCTTCTTATAAATGAATGCATATTTTAATTTATTTTTCGTTTCTTTCTTCAGTTTAAAGATGTAGAAACCACTGTACCAACTGCTAAGCCCAGAGCAACCAATGGGGTATGTAACTTCAGAAAATTAGTTAATTCAATTTTTTATTTATTTTTATACAAGATTTTTCTGAATCAAATATAACTTTACAGAAAAAGTCAGGTCTTCTGAGCATGCTGCCACAACCCCGAAATGCTGTCACTGCCACAACAAAATCATTAATACCTCATGTATTAACTCAAAAACCAAACAATAGTACTGTTAATAAAAAACCACTACCAACACCTATAAAGAAACCCAAAGCTGAAGCAAAAATTTTAAATAATTATTCTGACGATAGTGACAATGATGAAGTACAGAATGATTTCTTCTCAATAAACAAACCAGTTGATATACCTATGGAAGATGTACCATTAGATATTGACCAAGAAGAACCAATCACAAGTCAGCCAAGTGCAAAGAAAGAATTCAATATTGAGTCTTATTTCAAACCTGACACAGTTGAGCATGATGTAGAATTGAGGACAGAGCGTGAAACAAGTAGTGTAATAGGATATGCAGGTTCAGTTGCTGCTTCAAGTACGAGTTATAGCAATGGCTATGAGACAAATGATTCAGCTGAAAGTTCTAATCATGGAGAAGTGGTACTTGATGATGAAGCGGTTAGCATTTTATTATTGTTATGGAATTTGAAGTCTGTCATTATGTCTGCACTTCTTGTGGTCTCTTACAACAAGTAGGCTCTTTATGAAAACTAGCTGCAGACTTACAGATTTGACATAATTTTTGAATTTTGTAGAATAATTTTAATCTTTCTTTTTAGATTATGAAGCTTTGTGGAACCCGTGGAAAACGTAAGAGAGAAGACATACAAATAGTAGATGTAAATCAACAAGAAGTACTAGCTGATGCACGTGAGTGGCTGCTCAAGGGCCTCATGGATGACACCACTAAACGAGTATCGGCAAGCAAGAAGAAAGGCAATGAACCCACCAATCAGCAGAGGAGAAAACACCAGATCACATATTTGGCACACCAGGTAAATAATACTTAGTTTCTTGCCAAATAAAGAATTTTTATTAAAAATCAACTTTTGAGAAAGATGTTATATATTTTTCATATATTTTTCAGGCCAAAGCCAATGAGGCAGAGCTTCAAAACCAATGGGCAAATAACAGGATGTCAAAGAGACAGACACAATCAAAATATGGTTTCTAATCTTAGGGTTATCATAAGTACCTAGATGTAATTGTAAATATTTATATTCTAATAATTAATATAATGCATTTGTACATTCATCATATTATTTTATTAAACTAAAAATAAACGCTAACACCCTTACATAAAGAACTATTTGACTAAAACACTGTTTAATTTGTCACATATTTAATCACCTTAGGGACTGTCAAATAATGTGACATTATTTTTATTTTTGTAGCCAATTAATCAGTAGATTAGTCAAATAGTATTTTATAAGTAAGACCATAAATAGACACAAAACAAAATCACAATCTCCTTGCTTTCCTTGGTCTAGGAGGATTCCATGAGACGTGTGTGTTGTCTGTTATTGAAACAATGTCTAAACCTCCCATTTGTAGACCCTTGACTGCAGCCTGAAAGGAAATAAATAATGTCAGGTTCCTCAGTTTTTTTATGAATATTTTTGTTGTTTGATAATCACTTACCAATCGCCCAGGTCCCAGACCTCTAACCTTCACCCTGATTGTTTTGATGCCTCTGTCAATAGCTTTCTGAAAAATATTTCGTTATTTTATATCATAGATTTAAAAACTCTTGACAAATAAAAATAAAATTCATGTGATTTGGGATACATATTTTACAATGGATAGGCCAGAGTTTGACCACAATCACACCATAGTAAGTGAAGATGAACCCGAAGGTTAACCACACAACCGCACCTAGTAGTTGCTTGGTGACTTCAAAAAGCATCTAGAAAAGTTTGTTCCTACAGCTACATAGACAAATTGAGTTGAAAGGATTTATTGGGGGCCTGGAAAAGAGCCTGCCTACATTATACTGATTGTGTTAGTAAAAGTAATTCAGACTCACAGAAGCTATAGCAATAGCAGTGGTCTGAGCAGCAATATTAGTTCCCTTCTTTGTGTTCTTGAAGCCCTCCATACCACATGACCTGATGATCTTTACGGTGCCATCCCAGTCTGTCATAGTGAAGATTGTGTTGTTGTGGCTCACTCTGATATTGCACACTGGCAGGTTCTTGTAGAGAGTTCCATCAAATAGCTGGTTGTCTGAATCTACTGTTGGAAATAAGTTTTGTTTCCTAAAAAATAATAAAATAGATAAATAAATTATATTTACTGTTAAAAATACAAAATTTGTCCTATTTTATTTTCCCAGTCTTTAAGTTCAAATACTCTCATACTTTTCAGCATAGGTTGATTACTTCCTCAATACTGTTCTCTTAATAATATGAACCTCAATATTGATAAATGTCATTACATACAGTTCACTAGAAATAAGCGAGTAACACCTGGTTGCTATACACTCAGGCAAGTTTGGAACATCCGGGATCTGGGAGTCACTATGGATAGTGCTTTGCGTTTCCATACACACATTGATAACATGGCATCTAAAAGTTTTAGGATGTTGGGTTTCGTTCTGCGAAATATAAAAGATTTTAAAAAGCCGTCTAATAAAATTCTAATTTACAATGCTATAGTAAGGAGTAATCTTGAATATTGCAGTATTGTATGGAACCCTCACTATGATGTCTATATCAAGGCCATTGAGCGAATCCAAAAACGTTTTCTTTGGCATTTATCTTACAGCTGTAACTTGGCAAAAAAGCTTCCTCATTATGATGATCATCTTGAACATTTTGGACTCAGGTCACTATTTGAGAGGAGACATTTTTTGGATCTTGTATTTCTTTTTAAATTGGTTAGTGGTAGTTTGGACTGTCCAGAGTTATTAGCAAGAATAAATATAAATGCACCCAATCGTCTACCTCGGCTCTCCAAATTCACTCCTTTTGTAAATACATTGTCAAAAAGTAATCTTGGCTTTAACTCTCCAATTAAGCGTAGTTTGAGATTATATAATAGTAAATTCATAAGCATGGATATCAATATTTTTTCAGATAGCTTAACTAATTTCAAATCGAAATTACTGAGCTAATATTGTTTTAATTTAACTGCTAGATTAAATTTGTATGTTCTTTTTATTAAATTTAGTCATCAGTGTAATTTTTTTTAGTAATGTAGCAATTTCTTTTTCGGATCATTGTTAGCGCATGCCGTGATCACCTATAATTAAGGTGGACAGTTTTTGTTGACTTTTTGTGTTTTTTGTAAGTGTTGTGTATCATACTTGTTGGTGATTTATAATAAATAAATACAAAAAAATAATAATAATAAAAGCTATTGAACTTGTTACAATTAGAATGATCTACTTACACCTTGAGGACAGAGTCAAGATCAACGATCTTCTCTCCCTGGACACCTTCATCATCAGCGGGAATCCTTTTATGATCAAATTTCTCAATAGCTACTGGCGCTGTCGTATGAAACAACCGAGCTACACTCGTCACTGGAACCCGTAATGTATTTTTAATCGCACTAAGCATGGTTATCACAGAACTTGATTTTATTATCTTTAATTTATTTTGATGGTAAAAAGATCACAACTCGTAAATTAAATATAACCTAAAATGTTTTATTTGACTATTGACAGACAGCTGACTGATTTGACAACTTGTGGGTAGTGCTAGTGACAGCCAATGACTATGGGTATGTTCCGATATACAGTGCTCGCACTGTAAGGTGTGACGTCATTTAGTATACTGAGAAGCCGTTCCTTTATAGTTAGCTAAACTGTGTTTAAAACGGAACGCAGTCCAGTATACTGTCTGTCATCCACGTATATGTAAACTGTCATTCTGGACGCCGAGATCATAGCACTGAGAGCACCTTACCTCGAAAACGCCAGTGCACACAGTACGAAAATGGCGACGATTTATGACGTCATATCTTTCCCTAGGATACTGCGGCAGTATACTGTCATCTATAACGGAACGAATTTTCCCCATTAAGAGTACTGAACAGTGCTCGCAGTGTATAACGGAACATCTACCCTAAGAAACCATGTCAATGTCACACTAATGTCATGTAAAATGAAAGCGTTTTGTTATTGCATTGCGTCAGAATACTCATAATGAGTTCTTTACTTCGATCTTGAAACTATAGCATTACCCACTTGAAACTACTGATGTTATGATGGATGGTTAGAACTTCTGGGATTTCACAAATAATACAACAAATTCAATACAACATTGATAATTAATTTAATAACTTAGGAATAAACTATAAGCATTATTATATTAGTTTAAAATCTGTTAAACATATCCTTACAATACAATACAGATTGTGAGAATCCTCTGAGTGCGGCTGGGATGCCTACAGCCGTCAGACGAAGATGCCCAGCTTCTGCCAAATAATTGGCTTTCAGAAGCTCATTGGTAGCCCAATGCACTGAGTAAATATTTGAAAGTTCTGTAGATTCCCTACTAATTATATAGTTGATAATAAATGAATATAGCGGAGTGGGAACGAGTTTAATAAACATTTCATTGTCAAGTAGTTCCTTGATTAAATCTTCTTCGATTTCATGATTCTTGATTGAATCCTGAAAAGAAATAGAAATTTTAAATTATTTTGTTAAAACATAGGCAAGACTTACATGGATTACAGACGGAGAAAGCGCAACATAGCGAGGCCATTGGCAATACCTTTATGGGTGAGACTGTCGACGGATGATGGTAAGACGATATAGGGAAGATCGCAAGAAAGGATGCAATCGACTTATAAAGGCCTACACACACTTTCAAACACATACATTGAAGAATATTTCGATTGTATGTATGTAGTTCATACCTACTTTTTCCGATATTCGTTTGTGGAGCACAAGAATAAACAACAAAGTTTTTGGGTATCATGCAACGTTCGAAAGTGTACACGCCATAACACAAGTAAATAAATTGACGATGATTTTTGATCACACAACAGTAATAAGCTAACCAAACATTTCATGATTTGATGTAGAAATAACTAAAGCACATAAATACCTTATACTGAACCAGTAGGTTAGTTATTATTCCCTTGGAACTGTCGCATTTGCTGAGCAATATAATCCAAATAGTATTTATAACCGCATCTTCATGCACATTTTCTGCTATCCATTTGATATCCTATAAATAAAAAATGTATGTTAAAAAGCGGTGTTTGTATTCCCGCAAAGTAGGAAGGTTCTATAAGAGGAGTGGAACATTCAGATGTATTTTCAACTAGCTTTTCCGCGCGGTTTCACCCGCGTTCCCGAGGGATCTTATGTTTTCCCGTAAGTAAAAAGTAGCCTATAGCCTTCCTCAATAAATGGGCTATCCAACACTGAATTAATCATTTTTCAAATCGAACCAGTAGTTCCTGAGATTAGCGCGTTCAAACAAATATCTTAAGTCAAAAGCCCCTGGGCACATGAAGTTGGGGCCCTTAAGGCTGCGTTTCCACCAGAGATGTATAGCGAGGGATGTTTTATCCACATCTCATGTGGAAACTCAGCCTAAAACTATAATGAAAATATCAGAAAGTACAGTATTTTGTGACATTACTAATCCATCAGTCCGAGGGCCCTGAGCTCGAGCCCCACGTGTCTATACTTATTATGGAAAAGACAGAACTGAATATGGTATTGGTGTAAAAATCTTTTATAAAGAGTATCTGTACTGTATTCAGTCGGTATACCTCTCTTTGTCTATCTTTCCAGTAGCAACACATGAAACAGCCTTTGGATATCTCTACATGGCTTTTTATATTTTTATGTCAGAAGGCTGACTAGGAGGGTGAGTGGCTAGAGTCGTCTATGGACAGCATTACCAGGGAGATAACTAAATTGTTGCCTATTTACAAAGCCTAGAAGGCTTTCAATGACAGCTGCCGGAACACAGGTAGGTGCTTGTGGTATTTTTTTAATGTTCCAAAAATATACCTCTTCGGTAAGCACAGGTCGCCGCAGCAGCAGTTTGATGAGCACCAAGCTTTCCTTCTGATCGGTGGTGTTAAGCAGGGAATGCAGGTATTCACAGTGCAAACTCCTGTCTCCATTGGTACTATAATATAAATGCAACCATTAATCTTATTGTCAGAGGAACAAAACTAGTATGTTAGTATTCATTTATATTTCCAAATAAATGCGTACATTCTCAGAATAAAGCTTTAAAAAAATATTTGTGAGTATTCTCAACTAACCTGCCGGTGGGCGGCCAACAGTTCAGCACGTCGACCAACGCTTTCTTCTTCTGCCAAGTGTTGGACAGCTCCAGGAACTTTGTGAACGCTTCTCGTCTGCCCGCTTCGTCTGCTAGTTTATTATCTTTGAAAAGAAAATTTAAGTACATAAATATATTTTTCATAGTTTGTAAAAAAAACCAGTAAATTATGAATAATTAGCTGTGTGTGTAGAAAAAAAGTAGCCTATGTCCCTCTCCATACCATAGGCTATCCATATCTGCACCAAATTACATGGTTAGGTTCAGCGGTTTAGACGTGAAAAGGCAAGACTTGTTAAGAGTTACTTTCGCATTTATAATATTAGTATGGATGTTTCTGAAGTTGTCGAATCCAGTAATTGTCAATTTGTAAGATTATTTTGCATGTACAATATTTTTCAAACAAATAGAATCTTGGCATGATTTTTAAAGTAACTGGGATGACGCTGCATTTGAGAGCCAGTTCCTTCTAGACTGTGTGTTTACCACCTTCGGCCACATTCGGGGTTATTCAGACCCGCTCGGTTGCGGTCCCGGTCGGGTAGACAAACCGATTGAGTAGTCTACTGTATAGGATGGCTCCTATTTTCTCATTTCAGACTTCCATTTGGAATGAGGCAGTCGATCGGTACACGATCGCGGCAAATGAATTGTGCAACTAACACAGCATCAAGCTTAATTTAACGAAATAAAATCTGTCCTTTCCGATCAGAATGGTAACCTAATGGGTCTGAATAAGAGGGATTATCACATACTTATATTAGTTTCCTTACCAGTCAACTCCATAGCATATTGTGAGTCCGACCACTCAGTCCTGAACAAGTCAATGCTGAACTGCGCTATCTTCAGCATATCATCAGTATCGTGGACCCTGGACTTCTGGCTGAGAGAGAGCAGGCCGATCTGTTTGTGCGGCGGGAGGCTGTACTCTGATGCCTTCTCCATTACTTTGTCCAGTAAATCTTCGGGGAATTTAACACCCTCTTTGTGGTATTGAGTTAGACGGGAGACCAGGGTCTGGGTGTCTCTGTGAAAGAAGTAATTTATTGCCGATTCGATGACGTCATGTCATGTTGTTTGACATACACAATAGTGGTCAATAAATGTGTGACCATTAGCTAGCTATCGATTCTATATGTTCTTGCAATTTTAATGAAAATGAAATAGATCCCTAAAGAAAAAGTTATTCTGTTCATGACTTATTGACGGTTTAGCTAATAATTTTAAATGAACATTTTTTTTAACATAATCTATTATAATGCTACAGCAATGTTAAGGAATAGGTACATAGTTACGAGTGAAAATAAAATAAAAAAATATAATTTTCTTACAATCTATAGACTCACAGATAGCCAGACTGTCCAAAAATAAATATACACGATAGTATTTTGTTTAAAATTAGCTCTTTCCTTTAGTTTGCCGGATATCATTACTTCCCAGAAATTGATCCTTATTAGCAACAATATCGGATGGTGTAATACAGTGTGTGTGCTTTTTATTTCAAAATCAATGGGTTCGATTGCTGGCTAGGAATATTGATTTTTCAAAAATCCAATGATGCAGTTTTAGTTTTCATCAAAATCGGGCTCGAGACTCCTTTGATTATTTTTCGCTATTCCTTATACTTCAGGATTTGGCCATCCACGCCCACTTGAAAAATTCACCTGTATACAAAAATGTTACCTTGCTGAGTTTCTTTCCGGTTCTTCTCAGTTGAAGGCTGACTCCCGAACCGGTGGCATGGTAACTTCAGTAGCTTCGACGTTCATAAACAAGTGTCTCTTTTTTGGCACATGGGTAGATATGAACTGTCAAATGGGGATTTTTAAAACGACACCATAATAGTATACTCACTCAGCATTATGTACATGGTGTTCAACGATATGATTGAAGACCGCAGGCGTGTCTGCGTTAGCGTGTAAACACTGCAGCAGTGTGCCGAGAGTGGCCGCTCTGACGTCACCCACCATCACCACCCGACCCACTGACGTCACTATCTTGTCTGTGTCGCCGTGACTCTTCTCTATATCCCTGTTGATAAATATCCTGGGATATTCGTCTCATACGGCCATTTGATCCTAAACTACGTTTTTTTCTAGATATATACTAGTTTCCGCCCCGCGGTTTCACCTGCGTTTCCGAGGGATCTTATGTTTTAATCCAGAATATATTATATCTGTGTTCTAAATTTCATCTAAATTCTTGCAGTAGTTTTTGTGTGAAAGAGTAACAAACATCCGAACATCCATCCATACATGCTCACAAACTTTCGCGTTTATAATGTTACTAGCTTCCGCCCCGCGGTTTCACCCGTGTTCCCCAGGGATCTTACGTTTTCCCGGGATTAAAAGTAGCCTAT
Source organism: Tetheella fluctuosa (assembly GCA_951216915.1). Lineage (NCBI taxonomy): Eukaryota > Metazoa > Arthropoda > Insecta > Lepidoptera > Drepanidae > Tetheella > Tetheella fluctuosa. Next base: position 13,696,078 of record OX578215.1, on the reverse strand, counting down.
GTTCTTTTCCATACCATAGGCTATCTGCATACCAAATTTCATCGCGATCGGTTCAGCAGCTTAAGCGTGAAAAGGTAACAAAAAAACTCAATTTCGCATTTATAATATTAAGTTAGGATTAGGAGGATAGTAGGAAGTAAGATGAACACACAAATATCTGTCTTCCTTGGGAAACGCTTTGACGATCTGCAGTGAGATACATAGAATATCTTACCAACCACGCCATCTTATACATACAGCCGATAATCTGCAATACAATTGGCATTCGCAGAAGACTTATACAGTTAATGTGACTAACTACATTTCTTTTGTGTACGTCCATTTTTGATACATAAATGCTATCTCTTTTCTTTCAAATATCACATAAAGTAAAGTTTGTTATAACTCACGACCATATCTCCCCTCTTGGCAGGTTGGTGTTGTCGATGAGTCCCTGTATGGTGGTGGAGTGGAAGTTCTCCAAGAACCGCGCCCAGCGAGACAGCTCCTGACCCACTTGGGACCACGTTTGTTCACTGTCACAAACAAATGCAAATATACTAGTTGTTCCCCGCGGTCACGAGATAAAAAGTAGCCCATATCACTCTCCGGTCAATGAACTATACAGGTTGATTTTTTAGTCACTGGCAATACTTGGCAGGGATGGAAGTACTCATCAATATGAACAACTTTAATTATGGGAGCAAATCAGATATCGCGTAAAATAAAACAGTTGCTTCATGCATTTTGGTCGAGTAGGTATTGAACTTTTGTATGGAAGCTGATATTTTTTTCGTGATTTCACAGTTAGTCATTGCCAACGCCATAAACATCACCCTGTATATATAGAGATTATGTTTGCAAGCACATACTTTTTGTTAATCTTGAAGTCATTCTCCTGTTCCTGTTGACAGTAGTCAACCGCTTGCATTATCATCAGGTTTCGAGTACCAGCCGGCACGCTGCAAAGAACATTCAACTTTAAATCAAATTAATTTAGGGATATATTTAAATGAATTTAAGATTATATATAGATGAATATACCGTTCAATAGCATCATCAGTGAAGCACGTGTCGGCAACGAACTGCAGCAAGTCTTCCTTCCCGAGCTTGCTGAAGTAGCTCGCACATTGTCTGTATTGTTGCATCCATTTTTTGTTAGTTGCGCTTGCGGCTGGGACCTGACAAATATCAATAAATCCTACTAATAAAATAAATTACTAAGAAACACTTTTTGACGTTTATGAATGTCACTGAAATATAATCCTTATTGCTTTGGTTAGAATAAGGTTAAACTATATTACATTGTTATACAATTAAGTATAGATTTAACAGATAACCTTATTGTAACGCAATAAGGTTCATTGTTCTTTGACATTCTTAAACGTCAAAAAGTGTTTCTTATAATGGAAGAGTTATAGCATCAGTAAATATATACCATTAACTAACTAAAATAATAATTGGTAAAATTATTTAATTTTAAAACATACAATTTATAAACATACGAACTAAAACGATTAAATTGAGGAACAAAATAACTATACCTTTTTCTTTATAAGAAACACTTTTTGACGTTTAAGAATGTCAAAGAACAATGAACCATATTGCGTCACAATAAGGTTATCTGTTAAATATATAGTTAATTGTATAACAATATAATATAGTTGAACCTTATTCTAACCTATGCAATAAGGATTATTTTTCAGCGACATTCTTAAACGTCAAAAAGTGTTTCTTATAATGGACAGAGTGTAACCGACTTTATATTGTTTTTGATCAGTTTTAGAACAAAATAAGATGGTTTTATAACATGTAACAGGTTATGGTATGGTATGTAAATATGGTTTAATGATTCTACAGGTTATATTAAGCAACCAATTTCTGGACTTCAACTCACACTAAAGAAATATTTAGTGAGCCACTTGGTATAGACGCAGTTGACAGAGAGCGGCGGCTTGAGCAGCGGCGGCAGCGTGCGCAGGAACTTTGTGACCATGCCCACGTTCTCAGGCTTCATTATCTGCACCATGTGACTTGACAGCTGGTCCGCTGTTGGCTGCTCCAGTAGTAACTTGTAGTCCAGTTCTGCAAGCACAGTAGTCAAAAACGGCATTTCATGAAATTGTACATTTACAAAGACACAGAATTTCCAAAAAGCGAATAGTTTTTTTCCTAGTTTATTTCTACTTTATTGGTCCAACATGCATAATGGCAACACAGAAAAAAGAAAATAAATTACAAGTAAAACTGACTAGCTTCCGTCCTGCGGTTTATTTAACCCGCATTCCCGAGAAATCGAATGTTTTCTCGGGAAAAGTATCATATGTTTTATTATTGATTGTTATCTATCTATGAGCCATATTTTATCCTAATCCGTGAAGCCGTTAGGGCGTGATTAGGTAACAAAAATATACACAAACTTTCGCATATACTAGTAAGAGACAACGATTTCCTTATCCTGGGAATCCTGGGGTATTCTGGAATACAAGCAAGAATTATTGCAGGATATTGAAAAAATATACAGTCACAGTCAAAGTCAAAGCCATCATTTATTCATTAACCTTATGAGGCTAAAATTTACTTAACTTACCACCGTACAGTTATGGAAATAGTATCTTTATCTAATATATAAAATTCTAGTGTCATAGTGTTTGTCTGCAAACTCCTCCGAAACGGCTCGACCGATTTTTATGATTTTTTTTGTGTATATTCGGTAGGTCTGAGACTCGGTCGTATGCAATTTTTTTATACCGCTACGCGGGTTAAACCGTGGGGGACTGCTAGTTTATTTATATAATTAAGGAATACTATCAGCTATACATTGTTTAGTTCACGTACAATACCTATTTATGAGAAAAAAATGCTTAGACCTACTAATCAGTTCCCAGAAATGAATATTTATTAACTTACCAGACGAGGCAGCCTTAGCCTTCTTCAACAGTTTGATGTGATCAGCGGCAGAGAGTCCGAAGATGAGCGGCTTCTCGTCGACACTCCTCAGCAGCGTGAAGTAGCTGATCAGAGCGTTGTGGTCGTCGCCAGGGATTTGGGGCCATAGAGCTTCTTTTAACCTACGTGTGTATCATTATATTTTTTTTAAAAGAATGATTGATAAATAGCTTAGTTTCTTCTAAACCGTAGGGGATATGGATTTTACACTAAAGGGGTAAAAAAATGGGATTGCGTTACAATGGTCATTGGTCTATGGAATAACTTAAATATTTTCGGGACTTTGAAATCAAATTGTGATTCTTAGTAAATGATTATACAATGTTCGAAACGAGACTAAAAACTGTTATTTTTATTATGGTATTATATTAGCATGCGGGATTTATAAACTATTTCATGTATATTAGCATGCTTCTAGTAATGTAATCTCATCATTGGAAGACATTCAAAAATGTTTTTTTTTTTAAGTGTAAACTTCTTTTAGCGCGGTACGCATATTTTTAGATGAGGTAAAACCTCTGGACTTGCGACACCGAGACCCAGTTTGACGTTTAGTTTCTTTTTTTTTCTCCCATTAAAATAATTGCGGCCAGTAATGTCGCTAGTCGCTGTCAGTAGTTTTGGCGCCATAGCAAAACAAACTCACTCAGAAAAAAAAACTAATTTAGATTGTAATTGTACGGTGCAACCGTACATTCTTTTAAGTCAGCATTTTTACGCGACACACGCGGCGGTTGCATTAATAATTATTTTCAGTTCATGTTCGGTCGGTTTGCTAGCACGCCGCATGTGCTCTCTAACAAAAAAAAAAAAAACAAGTGGTAGTTTTCCATCCCTACACAAAGTACATGTTTAGTAGTCAAGTACGACGCGTGTGCTCGTTACCTATCAATTAGTCATATTCATTCATCCCATTAAACTCATTTAATTTAGATATCCTTTTCGGACAATATATTCAATTCTTACAAAATACAGTATTTCAATTCTATCCAACAAACATTTAAAAGAGTGTACGGTCTTACAAGAGATCATACAGTAATAATTTTAATGATAATGATGATGATACAAGAGCACAATCTCAATCTCTCAAAAAAAATAAAAGTTTTAACTTCCGTCGGCAGCATTGCATTTTTGGAGTGCATTTTTTTTTAAATCTATTTATTGATCACGCCACTTTATTGAGATAGTGAATGCAATCGGCGCATAATACTGATGACTTTAAATGAATACCCCTTTCGCCTGTCTAAATGTCATCGCTTACATGAGCTATCAAAATTGTAGGTATTTAATTACATATTAGTTAAATGCAATCCAACTATTTGTGAAGGGAAAAATAAATATCATATCTTACTAAAAATGGAATATTCTATCTAAAAACAAAGCACGGTGACTCTACACTCTGTCTCTATTGTCAAACAAGCTCATATATGAAATAGAAAGGTCTCTAAATACCTGGTGTGAGCGAGAGGGTCGTCAGTGGGAAGAGTGTCCATCGAGAGTTGTGCGACGGAGATAGCGGCGGTGGCGTGCTGCAGCCACACGTCCAGCGCGTCGACGCCGTACTTGCGTGCGAGCGAGCACGCTGTCTCCACGTGTTTTTTCTCTGTCGACCTATAACCACAGTAAAAAATATTAACCATTTTTATATTGTTGCATTCTTAACCCCCTTAGGTTTCCACTAAAAAGTATAAAATAACGATGTTAGAACTCGTTTTGAAGTCAGCTAAAGGGAAGCACGTACATCGTTATTCTATACTTTTTAGTGCAAACCCACTTTGAAGTCGGTTTTGGTTTTTGTTAAAAGGTAATTTTATTTTTCCATTTTTAGTTTCTTGTGTATTTAGTATTCACTTATCATGATATGTCACTTATTTATTTATATTTTTTTTGTGTTGATAAGTGTTCAGTAGCATAAAATTAAGACTCCCGACGCAATCACCCAAATAATTAGAAATAATAAAAACTAGCGACTAGTCTATACGGTACATTAAGAATTATCCCCTAACTCCTAACTAACAAGGAGTTGTACCTTCCATCATCAGCTCACCTGACTAACTCAAAGGAACATAAGTAGCGGTCTATAAATTCACTAACTCTTAATAGTTAAGGAGTTATATTTTCCATCATCAGCTCAGCAGCATGAGATGATGAGTACAAGATGCAAATACTTGAATGTTTTAGAAAATATATAAAAACATATTATGTGTCCTTATAAAATTTAAAGGTTGCTCTCGATTTTCTGGGATCCCATCATCAGACCCTGACTAGGTGCCAATGGGACCACCTGGAAAGTATACCCTTTTAACAAAAAAAAGAATTTTCTAAATCGGTTCAGGCGTCTTCGAGTAATCGAGGAATATACATAAAAAAATAAAACAAAATAAAAAAGATTCCGACAAATTGAGAACCTCCTTCTTTTTGAAGTCCGTTAAAATAGAAGTCTCACTTTGTCAATATTTCTGCATAATTGCTGATCCTAGATTTATTATGTATCGGACAGAAGGTCCGATACCAATTGTTAATTTCATCACCTATATTATCAGCCGAAATAGCTCAGTTGGGAGAGCGTTAGACTGAAGATCTAAAGGTCCCCGGTTCAATCCCGGGTTTCGGCAAGCGAATCTTTTTGCAATTATTTTTTTGGTACTACAAAAACCACACATTATTGTTACCTATCATTCGTTTTTTATCGCCACAAAATGTCGAAATAAGTTTTATTCGGACATGTAGTTATAATGCTGTTTCAATAGGGGTTTTTGTGCTCACCAGTTGGCGCCACTGTCGAGTAAGGTCCTATAAAAGTTTGTTATTACAGACATGAAAACCATGTTTACATTTAAATCATATTTAAAACCTACCTTAAACCGTACCGTAAAAATATCGAGTATGCCTCAGTTTAACGTAGTTCGTACGTTTTGTTCTGAAAAAAAAGTAGGTAAAGGTTTCCGAAAGAAAAAACTCAAAGCACTGCCATTAATTGACCCGTAACTCATATTTGCCATAATTAATCTCAGGTATTGCAAAATATTTACAACTTTATTCTAATTAGAAATAAACCCGCGTACCCCAACCAGAAACAGTGAAGTTTGACATTCCGAAGACGTCACGCTACACTAACGCCTCTAGCGGAAAATTCCCACGCGATAGCCCCCATTGAAAAACAACTCCATCTAACCCCACAAGTTAGTTGGACGTTGGGTGCAGAACACTTTTAAAGCATATATCCAGTAGCCTGAACCGGTGGTCAGTTGCAATAGTCGTATTCTTATGTTTGTCAATGATAACTAAAGAGTGAAGGGAAAAATTGTTATCAATATTATTACTTTAATTTTCACTCCAAAAATATTTACCAACTTACATTTTATGAGTGAACTATAATGTAAAATATATTGAGTTAGTATAAAAATGGATTAAATTAGAAAATAAACCTTTCAAATTCAATTATTTCATCGCGACTCAAAACCAGGCTTATGTTTTAGGCTTATGTATAGTACGGAACTAAGATATAAAAATACTATCGTAATATGGATTTTGTTTGTATACTAGCTCCACCCGGCGGTTTAACTCGCGTTCCCGAATGATATCATGTTTTCCCGGGATCTGAACCTTGCATGATATCGAAATGAAACATACGCGAAAATTTAAGTTAAAATTCCTGTTTTAATCCCTATTCGAGACAAACTTTCAGACAGTAAGACGTATAAAAAGTGAAAAAACGGTAATTTATAGTGAAAACTGCTATTTATACAAGGTCTAATCAGTCTAAATAGCAATTTTCACTAAAACTTTGGCATTTCTTTTGAAATCACAGACAGATAGGTATAGATCTTATTTTTGATCCATAAAACCGGGTCCAAATGACATGGTATTGCTAGACCTCACCTGGCAACCCGATATATGACTTCCCGCCTGTAATCATCGTCAGCGTTGAACAGCAGCCCATTAATAGAGAAGCCGAGCTTCCGCAGCGACTCCACCTCGCTCATTCCGGTTAACTTGTCGATGCACTGCCGAATCATCTCTAACTGTTCCTCCGATGCGTTCTTATGTTTTAACGTTGTTCGGGCCAGCTGGACGGAGATTTGTAAGTTTTAGTACATAGTGTCAAATAATAAGACTCGTCTATAAATATTTAGATACCTTCGGAAAGATTAGGTTCACGATGACATAACTTTGGAAAAATAAGAAGAAGTTATAAAATATGCTAAGCTAAATATGAATTTTGGGCGGACGGCATCCATCGAAGAATACTATTCTGACAAGAAGACTACGAGAAATAAACTTCGTCGCCGCTTCAATAGTGTGTTATATGAGAACGGAATTACGAAAAGTTGTCTAATTGACGGTGAATTCAAATTTGTTAGCCGATGGCTTTTTGAGGACGATTACCTCGCTATTAGGGGTTCATTGCTATTTTCTGACAGACATTATTAGCAAAGTTGAACATCGAGGACTTGGTTAGATTTTGATAATATTTAGAAAACTCGGGAAGTCCGATTTAATTATTTTTTTATCTAAGATGAGATAGTTCAGATTTTCAATGACTCTCCCCTCCACCTCCTTTGAATGAGATTTTTCTATACCCCCCCCATTTCGAAGTCACGTAATGAATGGATGGCCGCCCCAATAATTGTAAAGCTATATCCATAAATGTCTGACCGCTGTCGGTTTAGTGAGGTAGACGTTGTCCCGGAGGTCGGGCGCGTTGCACTTGATGAGCGCGGCGTAGAGCGCGGCGGCGAGCGGGACGCGCGCGCGCCCGCCCGGCCACGCCCCGCCCTCCCCGCCCGGCCACGCCCCGCCCTCCCCGCCCGGCCACGCCCCGCCCTCCCCACAGTCTCCGCCCTCCCCGCCTGCACCGCTGCACACGCGCAGCAGGCACGACACGCTCAGCGCCGTGTCTTTGTACACCATCTCTTCTGCGCACTTTTGGACCACTGGAACAATTAGTGTTCACCTGTTTCAAGCTCTGACATCATTTTCTCTTTATGCGTTACATAATAAGAATCTATACTAATAAAGAGGCTTGTCCTGACTGACTGATCTATCAACGCACAGCCTAAACCGTAGGGGATAGAAACATGAAATTTTATACACAAATTCCTTAAATAACGTAGGCATCCACTAAGAAAGGATTTTTCAAAATTCAACCCCTAAGGGTGTAAAATAGGGGATCTTCGTTTGTATAGAAAACTTATATTTAGGTAAATTATATTAGGTATGGCTAAAAATTAAGAAATAGCTTAGGTGTTTCAGAGTTTATGGAAAATCACCCCATAAGGGTAGAAAAGGGGTGGCAAAGTTTGTATGGAAATTCATATTTTTTTTATCAGATTTATTTGAAAATTGACACTAATATTTGTCAACACAATTAATTAAACGACACACGTTGTCGTCGTTTTTTGAAATTCATTCTCTAAGGGGGTTAAAAGGGGTGCAAAAGTTTTATGGGACGACATTTTTTGGAATGGAGTAAGGAAGTACAGTTTGTAGGGATCGGGTCTTCTTTAGAAAATGGTGAAAACAATGGTGAAACATTTCTCAATATGAAGAGTTTCCGTGTAGTTAAAAAAAATAACCAGTCCTAACCTAAAGTATCCGAGGCGTTTCTGAACAGGAATAGATTTTAGAAATGTATTCACCATTTTCTTATTATCTATGTTTTCCAAATATTTATAGAATTTTCACTGGTTTTTTTTCTATTACCCTTCTTTAGCTACCCCCTTTCTATTTTTAAAATAACCAGTCCTAACCTAAAGTATCCGAGTCGTTTCTGAACAGGAATAGATTTTAGAAATGTATTCACCATTTTCTTATTATCTGTGTTTTCCCAATATTTATAGAATTTTCACTGGTTTTTATTCTATTACCCTTCTTTAGCTACCCCCTTTCTATTTTTATTACTTTTCTTCAATGTACAGACACACCGGACTCTACTGTTTTATTATAGTATAGATTGATTGATTGATAACCACGCGTTCATATAAGTTTGATTAAGCTTTTGGTGTAGTAATTTGTGGTTTGGTTTGTACTGTACGTACACAAGGTGGATATAACGGTCGATCATTAAATTTAAACACTATCGTTACGAGTGCATTAAAGCACTATAATACGATCGAAATCGATTGTAGAACAAAATGAAAACGATGAGTAATATAATAGACGAGTAAAATTGATGAAACGGAAATTAGCTAAATTGCTATGGCTAAATTACTGGATAGGTTTCAATGATTTTTTGTATACTGTCTAAAAACAACGTGATAAAGCTCTGATTTAATTTAATGATCGACCGTTTTCTCCACCTTGTATGTAATTATAACAACTATTGGCAATATAAAGCCAAAGTACTTCAATTGATAATTATTGCCATTCCTGAGTTTTTTTCATTTTATGAATGATCCTTTAAAGAATAAGAGATTAATCTCGATATAAGACTAACTCATCTGAAATCAATTATTACGATATCAAACAACCTACCACGATAAACAAACTCACCCTCAGTCTCCAACTCGCTTGTAGCACCGTTCTCTAAACAGTTTTGAATATAGAACCACTTCAACACGGCCTGTCCAACTGGCGCTTGTCCCTCCATAGCGTCTGGTATCGAGAACCGATCGTAGCGGTAGTGAGACTGTGACACGCCATGCTCCGGATACAAAGAGTGGTAGAACTCCTGGCAGTGAACTGAGGATTCAGTCGAATCTTGGCTCGCTGATTTGTTGTCACTGGATTGTAATATTTATCGTTAACACAGTAAGCTTTGTTTTTGTATAAATCAGTTCGCTTTTCATTATTTATTTCATAATATATTTTTTCATTTATTACTATATTTATACGTAATATTATACATAATATTACGTATAATTCCTTCTAAATTATTCTCAAATATTTGATAAAGTGCTGTGATTAATAAAAACATATATTATTACCTTATAGTGAATTTATTTTGGAAAGTGTCCAATAAATAATTGAACAGTGGAATCTTTTTCTCCGGTTGCGCGGGCGCTACCAGATCTTTCTTCTCAATCACCGGCTACAAGAACGTGTAAGACTATGTTAACCACACTATTGTTTCTAAGTACATTAAAAATATTATTTTTGAATTTATAATGTCAATCCAGGTAATACCGTAGTGATGGCGTCGGCGAATTCGTCGTCGGTCGACGGCCAGCGGTCGGTGAGGTGGCTCGTCTCTTTAAGCGTTACACCCATTTGCTGGAGGCTTTCTAGTTCTAGAGCCAATCTGTCGACGATGGTATGTTATTTTGAATGAAAAAATATACTCGATTATAGCCTTTGCCCCCAGTCTCTATTTTATTAATGGGATCTGACACGTACTCAGTCGGAATATCGATGCAGCGGTGGCGCAAAATTTTGAGGCATTAAGGGTGGCTACCCCATATGCATAGCTAGAAAATTAACAAATCGTTTAACCTAAAGTAAAAATTCGTGAGCAGATCTATCTAGCAGTATGTGGAGAACAAGGTAGCGGTATAGGTAGTGGTAGGGTAGTGACCTGGCCCGCAGCATGTCCTCGATGCGGGCGGAGTCGCAGGCGGCGAGCGCGGCGGCCAGCAGGCGGCGGCGCGCGGGCGGGCCGGCGTGCGCGCGCGCGCTGCCCGCCACCTGCGCCAGCAGCGCGGCCGCCGGCGCGTGCCGCAGCGCCGCCAGCCGCGCGCCCGCCTCGGCCGCCGCGCCGCCGCCGCCCGGCCCCGCGCTCACCGCGTACTCGCCCACCAGCTGCAGCACCACGCCCTCCCTGCGACGTCACATACGTATGTACATGTATACGATACCCTGCCCGTTCGGATCGGGTTACCGCGGGTGCTAAGGGGGAAGCTCTCCACTACACCTTTTGGTGGACCCGTTTGTAGGGATAGGGGTTTGTTTTTATAACGTAGGGTTAAAGAAAGAAAGTATTTTCCGAAATCCAACCCCTAAGGGGGTAAAATAGAGGTTGTACGTTTGTATGTAACAAAAGTAGATGTCCATAATATAAATACAAGGCAAAGAGAGAAATTAGTTGTCCATATTTTAGGTTAGCCAAAGTTAGCAAGTCATTCCTTGGTAATTGCGTTCGTTTTTATAATAAAATACCTAACTCGGTAACCAAGATGACCGATTTTAAATTCAAATTTTACGTAAAGAAAGTTTTGAAGGAAAAGGCTTATTACAAGGTAGCTCAATATATTGAAGATAGGGATGTTTGGAAATAGTTTCACTCTGCACAGGTGCACTTCGCATAGTTTTTTTTATTTTATTTTTTTAGTTTTAGCCATTATGTAGCGTATTCGCTATTATTTAATAAGAACTTGTTTGCGTTACATTTTATTATTTACTTGGTATTGGTATTTTTCTTTTTGATTTAATTGTATATTGTATTGTACATTTTGCTGTTATTGAAAAAATATAGCCAATAGTCAGATTATAAAAAAATAAAATATATATATATATAAAAAATGTAACCTTGCTGAGTTTCTTGCCGGTTCTTCTCAGTTGAAGGCTGATTTCCGAATCGGTGGTAGCTTCAGTAAATTCGACCTTCATAAGTGCCCTCCTAGGGCCTAAACTGAATAAATGGCTTTGACTTTGACTTTATGAAAATACTTTATTTTTGAGTTGTTTCCATAAAAATTGTTATCTATTTTTTTTTAATTAAATACTGAGGGGGTAAAATAGAGGATCGCGGGTGAAACCGCGGGGCGGAGCTAGTAGATAACATAACAAAATACCTACTCCAAAAAATCATAACTTCATAATAATATCAAAAAATAAAATATAATTACCTGGTGTTTTCATCATCACCAGCAATCCTCAACAACTTCGCCAACTTCAGAAGCTTATGGCTGGCCAAATATGCATTAGGATCTATCTTCAAACATTGCTCAATCAATGTAATCCTATTTTCACAGAGGCGAACTGAAATACAAATTAAAAACCTTAAACATTAACTCCCATTTTCCTACTATTTGGTAGTAATGGTAGCATTATTGATTGCCAGAGCTAAGTTCGATTTTGTTGGCAGAATTGGTGAGAAGCTGGCTAGCCTCCCTCCTGGGAGTCGCGCCTTCTGGTCTCTTGCCAAAGCTGCTGTGGGAAACTTTTGCAGTCGTCTTTACCACCACTACGTAAGCCGGACGGGAACTTGGCCCATAGTGCTAAGGAGAAGGCTGATGTTTTAGGCTCTCTCTTTGCCTCAAACTCGACTTTGGATGATGGGGGCGCTACACCGCCTACCATCCCGCGTTGTGACAACTCCATGCCGGAGATCCGTATAACCCAACGGGAGGTCCGGCAGGAGTTGCTCTCTCTAGACGTCCATAGGTCGTCTGACGGCATACCGGCAGTGGTGCTAAAGCTGTGTGCTCCTGAATTGTGTCCTGTTTTAACGCGTCTTTTCGCGCTTTCCTACTCCAAAATGAAAGTCCCGTCTTCGTGGAAGACTGCCCATGTGCACCCAGTGCCCAAAAAGGGCGATAGATCAGACCCGACGAATTAAAGGCCGATCGCCATCACCTCCCTTCTCTCAAAAGTGATGGAGCGAGTGATCAACAAGCAACTCCTGAGATACTTAGAGGATCACGACTAGTTGAGCGACCGACAATATGGCTTCGACAGTCGCTCAACTGGTGATCTTTTAGTGTATCTCACGCACCGTTGGTCACTCGCCATTGAGACTCAAGGTGAGGCATTGGCAGTAAGCCTAGATGTGGTGAAGACGTTCGATCGGGTCAGGCACCGTGGTCTTCTATCGAAGTTACCAGCATACGGGCTTCCCGAGGTATTATGCAAATGGATCACCAGCTTTCTGTCCAGCAGATGCATAAGAGCCGTCGATGACGGTAGTTGCTCCGATAGCATGGACATAAATGCTGGCGTCCCGCAAGGCTCTGTGCTGTCCCCGACACTGGTTCTGTTGCATATCAATGATATGCTGTCTATTGACGGCATTCATTGCTATGTGGACGACAGTACTGGGGACGCTCATTACACAGGCCGTGCAAATATCCCTCGTACCATGGTGGAGGAAAGTCGCGAACGACTTGTGTCTGAAATCGAGAGTACACTTTTTAGTGTCTCCGATTGGGGTCGACTAAACCTAGTCCTTTTCAACCCCACTAAGACACAAGCCTGCGCGTTCACCGCTAAGAAAACCCCATTTGCTGTGGCTCCACAATTCCAGAACACGTCCCTAAACATCTCGAAGAGCATCGGGATTCTTGGCGTGGACATTTCTAGTGGCGTTCAGTTCCGTAGTCACTTGGAAGACAGGGTAAAGCTGGCATCCAAGAAGCTCGGTGTGCTCAACAGAGCTAAGCGGTACTTCACATCGGGGCAAAGACTGCAACTTTATAAGTCGCAAGTCCGACCTCATATGGAGTACTGCTGTCATCTATGGGCGGGAGCACCTGGATACCAGCTTGGGCCTTTTGACTCGGTTCAGAGACGTGCCATTAGAATTATCGACGATCCCGAACTCACAAGCGGTCTAGAGCCCTTGAGTCTTAAGAGAGACTTTGCCTCCTTATGTGTGTTCTACCACTTGTACAATGGACAGTGTTTTGAGGAATTGTTCGACTTGATGCCCACGGCTACATTTTACCATCGCATTTCTCGCCATCGACGGGGTGTTCATGCTCACACATTGGAGCCAAGCTGGTCTCGTACAGTGCGGTTTCAAAGGAGCTTTCTACCACGGACGCTCAAGTTGTGGAACGAGCTCCCCGCCGTGGTTTACCCAAGGGAGTACAGCATGGGGTTCTTCAAGAAAGGTGTGAAGAGATTTTTGCAGGGTCGGCAACGCGCGTGTGATGCCCCTGGTGTTGCAAGCGTCAATAGGCTACGGTAACCGCTTACCATCAGCCGGGCCGTACGCTTGTTACGCCTTAGTGGTATAAAAAAAAAAATTATAAACCTTGTATGGGAAGAATAGACAGTTTAAAAGCGCTCAATAGTTGCAGAGCGGCGATAAGATCTAATTCCTCCTGAATTTCTTGCTTATCGTCCTTTATTAGTGTCAAACAGCATCTGGAACACATAATTATATTTAAACATAGGCAAAAAGCCGCAGTCGAGATAGGTCGTTTAAACCTTGGGTTATTCCCGGAGCCGGCAAAATGAAATTCATGTTTCTTGGGGTGATTCATTGAGATTCATCGATGAAATGTGTGCCTCTGTACTGAGACATATACATTTACCTCTTTTTGTTATCTTGCATCAACCTTATTTAACATTCCAGAACATACCTACTATATCAATTAATACGAAGTATTATCTTTATATAAAGCAATTATTTTTTACTCACTAGCCCCCTCGGAAAACACGAAAAAAAAAACAGCTCTACCATACATTTTGATTGAGTATGTATTGAAATTTTGTATGGAATAGATTTCTATTTCGCGCTATCAGAGTTCGTTCGATCTAAGATTGGTTGTACGTACAACCATAAAATTTTTGCTAGCCTTTAAAACGTTGTCCTGTATTAAATCCCACTTACTTGGCTAATTCCAAAGCCGGATCAGTAAGACTGGACGCAGAGTTGAAGTACTCTTTAGCGGCGCAAGAGCTCAGTTCAATACTCTTTTCGTAATCAACCAAATGGTTCCCCCGTCTTGCGCCCTCTTCACATGTAAGTACTTCAGGTGCAAGTCTAATACTTGACGCATCGCCTGACGTGAGAAGCGCCAACGCATATATCTGTAGAGAGGATTATCACATAGAAAGACGTGTCATAGAGACGTCTACGAAACAGGTGATAGCCGAGTAAGAATTAAAATAACTAACCTCATAGCATTGTTCTTTAGAGATGCATTCAAATAAGGTCGCTTGCAGTTCGAGTATATCTTTCAGTAGTATCTCCCAGTCTTGTTGAGTCGGCTTTTCATCACTGTAATAGGAATACTTTAATCAAATAGAGGCGATTAACATTCACGTCAGACTCCGTGGTGAGATGATTGCGCTTTCGTTTAAGAAACATCCAGAGGAAGCCATAGTATGGTAGTAGAGCTTTGTACCCGCTTAGCTGGCTACCCTCAAGTCGAAAACCTGTCGCCAAGCAGCTGCACTAGTACCCCTTCTCGGTTATGATTCTTCAACATCGGCCACAACATCACCGGTACGTCTATACATTGTGGGACACGGTTTACACGCTGATTTATTAATAAGAAAATCTCAAGACGGCGGCAGCGTAGGGAAGGCGCGGCCCGACGCACACATACAAACGGCAGCGATCCAAATGCATAACGATCATTTTCCTAGTGATCGAACGCCAGCCAACCTAAATAGTTGATAGGTTTTATCACCGATATACACAAAGATGAGATGTAATGTATGTATAATGTATCAGGTAATTACCTAATGGGTCGCGACCTGGCCAGCCTGGTGAGCAGGTTGAGGACCTGGTGGTGGCTGTAGCGCAGGTCGCGCAGCGCCGCGGGCGGCACGCGCACGCCGCGCCACGCCAGCCGCGTGCTGCCCGCCACCACGCGCTCCAGCTCCTTCACTCGCCGGACTAGCTCGCTGCTCGATATGCTGCCGTCGCTGCCGAGTGCCGAGTGCCCAGTGCTCAGTTCAAGTCACGACGATCATTAGGGCCGCCGATAACTCCCACGTCATTTATCTGATAGATATCGTTAATGGCCGTCCTATTTTTATGTCGAAAGACGGGGACGGTTTCACCAGATATCTTTAAGATGAACGATACGGTACTTATCGGCGACCGGAGACCTTGCCCCTAAACGATATTAGTGAGGGATGTGGTGAACTACACCGGCCGATAAAAATCACAATGCGACGCCTGCGGGGTACTTATTAATATTTTGAAGGGTACGAGGGTGGTCTTTTGTGAACATTTGGTAACAAAAATTTATAAAATAAATAAAGAGTAAAATATTTTAAAAGCATTCAATGTGATTGAAAAACTGACTGGCCGATATATCGATGCGGTTCAAATTGCAGGGTCTAGAAACATGATATTTTGCACACAGGTTCATTGTATAACGTAGGCATCCACTCAAAATCCAAGTTCCACGGGAGTAAAATAAGAAATCACGGGTGAAACTGCGGAACGATAGTAGTAAGATATCTTGTCTAATCTACTCATACCTTTCTTTCAATATAGTGTCCAGCAGATCACAGGCCTTGTCCAACTGGTCAGTGCCAGTATGTGCGTACAGACATTTCTCTGCTAGCTCTAAATGTGTACGGACGTCCAGTTCGAACTCACTTGGCGATTGGAGCACCTAAGAGACGGGCATCCTTTATTTTATAATTTAACCTGCTTATGTAATTCACGCGATATGACATGAAGACTGAATCTTAAAAAAATATGTGGTATTTTTCATGAAATAATTCAATACGTTTGATGATTCCACGTAGCCCAATTTGAAACATTAATTAATTCCCATATAAAAGAGCGAGCAACTGGTTGCACGTGACAAAAGTGAAATTACATTTCTCTCTTTTTCTCTCTCTACCCAAGTACTGTCTCTCTCGCTTATGCCTGCGTATGCACCCAACAAATATAGCATAGTTCTATCTTTTTCTCTCTGGCCAAGTACCTAATTTCCGTCCTTTATGCGTAATCGTTTCATTTTGAAATGTTACATTTAAAAAGTTTTACTCAAATTCTACTCTCATCGCGGTCATAAAAGGTTCACTTAAAGAAAAAACTGCAATTAAAGAAATATTATGCAAAATAACATACCAATAATATAGGAGACAGGTCATCAACACTTATGCTTTCGAGGTATTCCGTGAGCCCGTTGAGACAAGTGTCGGTTCGCTTCGAGAGATTCTCAAACCGTTTCAAAAACGGTATCACGAATTGCTTGAGATCCGACACGAAGGTTGCTGGTGTGGACTGCAGACATAAAAAGAGAAACTGTCTGACTGATACATCAACGTCCAGCTCAAACCGTGAGATTCTTAAATGGTTCTTATAGGTTTTTTTTTTATTTCAACTACCACGTAGAATAGTGGATCGCGAGCGAAACCGAGGAGGGAAAAGCTAGTGAAAGTATATGTAACACTAAACTTACCATTCCCATCAGCATACTACACGTCTCCAATATGGACATATTCTGCAACTCTTTCAGCGTCACCCCCTCAACATTTATATCATAGATCAATGTATCCAAGGTCAACAGATGGAACATTATGTGGTCGAGGCTTCCGACCCCGCCGCCAACGGTTGCTATGGTAATCAGCGTGAGCGCATGCGAGACAAGGCCGCTGTGTTCCTCTATCTCCCTCGCACGCTTGTCATACCATTTCGGTATGTCGACGATTATGTATGTTATTTGGTCTGCCGCCGTTTCGAACTCTGGTGTCGTGTCTTCTGACCAGTTGGAGCTCCAAATTGATCTGATAAGAATATTAAGTAAAAATTAACATTTAACAAAAAAGTAAAACCAACTTCAAAACGAGTTTGCACTAAAAAGTATAAAATAACGATATTAGAACTCGTTTTGAAGTCAGCGAAAGAATTTGAGATTCTGGAACACGTGCTTCACTTTCCCTGATGAAAAATAATTTCCATACCTAAATATTTCCTTCCTGCACCAATCATGCACATGTTCCGAAGGCGGTATCTTTATAGGCGATTTCTTCTCGAACCACTGAACTGGATGTTTAGTTGGCAACAGATGCTGATACTCTATCGGATTTATTGTCTCTGGCAACTTCTCCAGTACCGCTAACTGCATGGTGACGGTTTCGATATGGGGCCATAGACACGTGAGCGCTTCTATACGGCCTTCTTTTGCTATTTCCATGGAGCTATGAACTATGCTGTTGCTTCGGAGCCGATCGTATTCGTCTTTTACGTATGTTGATTTTTCGCATTTCAAAATCGCCTGTAAAGTCAATTTTACATTTGAGATCGGGTTCTTAGTTAGTAATTGCTTCAACAAATACTAAAATAACCTTTCTACCACAGACATAGTTTAGATCTATGTCTGTGCTTTTTACTGTAAATTTATCATTTTTAAAATCTTAAAATAATAAGTCGACCTTACTTTTATTTCATACCTATTTAAAACATATGACCTCAAATACATGAGTACCAGCACCTACCTCATAAAGTTGGAGTCTCTCCGTATAAAACAACATGACGTGTCTGCAACGCAACAGCTCACTAGTGTACGCATTTAAATCTTCAAGAGTTATATCATCAGGATCTTTGGACAAATCTTCGGATAGATCTTTGTTGATCTCTGCAGAAGACATTCACATTTAGAAATTACACCTAAATATGATAGCTGTTTGATGTTTGTGTAAGAAGTCATCTTCAGGGATGTGTGGAACTTGTGATTATAGACATAGTATAAAGTAAATGAGAAAGTTATAGTCGGCATATGAAACAATTTGGGCTTGTGTTTGACCACTCACAGGGCCTGATAGATTAGATCTACAATCCCAATACTTTTGTCTTTCAGAAGGTCGATGGAGATTCGGCGACTTTCAAGTTTTTTTAAAATTTGTAGTTAAAGGAAAATAAAACATTACAAAATTACATAGAAATCATTAGAGCCGTTTCCGATATAGTATACAAGACTTGCTCGCTAGAAGTAAATGGTAGTTTTAAACACAATAATAAACAATGTCAAATGACAATTTACCATCGAGAATCCTTTCGTTGGTAAGTTCCAATCCAAACTGTAGCAGTTCCTTGGCGGCGGGCAATGTTTCTGGTAGTCTGTCAACGCACTGATGTACCGCCCAAATCTTCTTCGATACTTTGCTCTAAAATTAAGCAAACGTAAATGATATTCAAGTAACTACTTTCTGTCTCACGTGTTCAACCGCGTGGGAGTCTTCGGATAAATAAGACAATTTATCCGACCTACTTTAGCCAAGTGATTTGTTAGGCATCTACGTTATGAGTAAAATTTATAAAACGAAAATTAATTACTGTGGCTAAACTACTCGATGAATTTCAATGATAATTTGTATAAGATTTAAAAAAAATGTGATAAAGCTTTGGTTTCATTTAATGATCGACCGTTTTCTACACCTTGTATAGCATGCTATATAGCCATGGGCCACTATCACTTTTTTGTCAGAAGGCAGGCCTGACAAGCAGGCAGGTGGTCTACTTGATAGTCAGTGGCTACCGACGCCTATAGACATCAGCAATAACAGGGAGATTGCCAATGTGGTGCCGACCTTTATGAAGCTTAGACGGCAACTGCTTCTCAAGTGCAATTGCCGGAACACACTTGTAGGAGCTTGGAGATAGTTTTTCAATTAAGGGTATTACAAAGTACCATGCTAAAACCTTTAAAATTAAGACTCTATTAACTTACCAAATATTTCTGTATGGCATCAGTAGAAACTGGGTTCTTCCTCCATTGCTGTTGGTAAACGAGATCACTGTCCAAGTTAAATGTTTCTGCTAACGTCAGCGCTTCGGTGTAGTTGCCGCTTTCGATCTAACAATAAACATACTATAGAATTCGAGATAGTTCCTAAAAAAAACAATAAATGTAACATTTTAAAGATACGATTCTAATACAAAACTAACTTATTTGGACAGGCTGTGGGCGCTGGTCTAATTAAGTCTTTTTCTTTTGAACAGTGTAATTTCGAGCTTCTTGTTAGCTCTTATTAGCACAGGCTATCTTTTGAATCGGTATTCAAATAAGAATCTTATTTGAATACAATAGATTCATGAACATAATGTAATTTATTCCAACCATTGACTTTGACTTTGACTTTTATTTCTCTCTCCATTAATGATGCTATAATTTTCGAAGCCATTTTGTATCGACAAGATGAGAGACGGCAGATATATCTGTACCTTTCTAGAGAACAGTTCAGTGGGAGTTGTGCTCTTGACTCCCAGAAGTCGGTACACCCTGGAGACGACGGTGATCCTCTTCGGCTTCGGTTGGAATGTCTCTATGTCCGTAATGGCATAGAGTATAGACTTAAAAAGCTCTTTGGTCAGCTCAAGCATTGAGTCTTCTGTATCATACTCTACTTTCACTACTTCCATCTGTAGAGAAATAACTTAATTAATTGGTATTCATTATTATACTTTGTATTTTCGCAAAAAAAATACGAGAAAATCTCTATAAAACTCTATAATCTACTGGAAACAAAAGCAAGTTTCTTATGAATCAAAATTGAAACAAATGAATTTGGAACTTGGACCTATACCATAAGGTTTATTTTTGATGTTGCATGCTTGTGCTTATATTATCTGTGCTAATACTTACGCTCTCATCACTACGCGATTTCTTCGCTGGCAACACATTGGATTCACACTCCAGCGCCATGAATGTACCCTCGTGAGCACATGTTACCTGTACACAAACAATATTAAAAAACTTATGATATCTTTATACAATGTCCTACTAAATTAAGTACGGCGTTTTTGAGGGATAAACATAAGTATTCCTTAAAAATTATTTCGTCGAATGGTTAATTGTCTTGCCATACGACGGTTTTTTTTATGAATTCTTATGACTTATTAAGTTAGTAGGGTGGTGGGGCCATATATTTTAATGGTATCTAATTAAAATTCACTACCTGTGGAGACCCTTGAAAGAACTCCGGTTTCTTCCCTAGTATGTTGATCATATCTTCCACATTACACACCGAGACAGCGCCGCTGAATCGCGACATTATTATTTCCTGAAAACAACTCGGAATTAAGTTTGGTGTAATTGGACTATGTTTTTTTTTTTGTAAAAGTTAGCTTTCACGAAATTTCGTTGGTTATTAATAAAATGTTAAACGCGGGATAGAAAGAAATTACGCTGCAATCAATCCTGCACCTTGTAGTAAATATTTTTAAGGTTGATTGTAAACTTGTTATACTTTTGAGTATTATCGGGAACTCAGCGACAACGAAGATTGAGAGCGCAACGAATGTATATTGGTGAATATATTTTAGGTCATATTTTTAACTTCCTGGTTTATGTTTTGAAAACTTACTGTTTTTTTTAAATACTTTACTGGCTTCACCCGCGATATAGTCAAAGTCAAAGCCATTTATTCAGTTTAGGCCTTTAACTTATGAACGTCGAAACTACTGAAGTTACCACCGATTCGGAAGTCGCCTTCAACTGAGAAGAACCGGCAAGAAACTCAGCAAGGTTACGTTTATTATATATTTAGTTTTTTTTTTATGGACAATCTGACTATGTTGGCTTTTTTTCCATTAAATGTTTTACAATTATTAAAGAAATATAATATGCATAAACACAAATATGAAAAAAAAAGAACTTTTAATTAAAATGTGTTTTCGCAAAATAGTTAGTAGCTACAAGTACAAGTATAAGTACAAGTACCTCATTGGTCCACCAGTTGACATCGGCCACGTGGTAGTTGTTCCCCGGCTGGTCGTCGGCTCGCAGCGGGCTGCGCAGCGCGTGCAGCGGCTGCGCGGCGAGCGGCCAGCGCTGCACCAGCTTCAGCAGAGGCAGGCGCCATATTGAAATGTCGCCGTTGCAGTGCAGGCAGACCAACTTGGAGCCGTCGGGTGATATCACCATTTGTACTACGAATGCCTGTTGATAGAACGAACACGTCCTGCTTGGGTATTGTATTGTAAATTTCCCCCTACCAGTATTACCCCAGCCATCCTAACTCCTGTATAAAATATTCAAATATTAACTAACTAGCTTCCACCCCGCGGTTTCACCCGCGTTCCCAAGGAATCTTATGTTTCCCCTGCATAAAAAGTAGCCCATGTTTTTCTCCGTACCATATGCTATCTGCATACCAAATAAGATATCACGTGTATTAATTTTAAAAAATGCTAAAAAAACATCATGTGATTAATCGACGGCCCCTAATTCAATGGTCTGACAAAATTTTAACATAAGCATTTTACTTTTCACGATAACTTACCAAATGCTTAGACGAGACAAACGGTATGTACAGGTGGAACCTCTCGTTCGCCAACTGCGCTTCCAACTGGTCCGATACAACGGACAACTTGTAGAACGGATCGTCGTTCAGTATGCGCCACGCCGTTATACCCGCGCTTAGGGGTGATGACGGGTCCTGGATCGATAGTATTTATAAATAGAACAATTAAAAAAATAATTGTTAACACGGTTGTAGATTTCGATAAAATATAAAAATATCTTTCAAGATAATGCTCTACCATCATTAATCTAACGTTCATATTCGTAAACCGTTTAAAACACGGACATCCACAGGTGAAACTTGTTCTGTAATAAATACATACAAATTTTGACGTGAGAAGAATTAAGTCAAACCAATAACTTACCTTTCCAATCCCTCGAGGCACACCAGCGACATAAAGCGTTGAATGTGTATTACAATACGCTACGGCACCAACACCACCAGGGAATCTGAACGAGTGATAGAGCTTGAACCCATCCGTTTGTGACACGAGGTATCCGCGCAGCTTACCATCATATGTTACTACTAGAACCTCCCAGTTCCTAAAACAAAACTAGTCTTTGTAAAGTGTGGAAAAGGAAAAGTCTTCAACCTCTATGGTCCTTGCAGAAACTGGGCACTAAAGAGGTGTAGTTAAATGAACCAAAATATGAGAGACTAGCTGTTACCAGGCCCGGATTTAGAGACCCAGGGCCCTTAGACACTTGACATTTGGGCACCCTATTCTGAAGCCAAATTGGAAATTTAACAAATAAAAATACACTAGTACAGGCTGGCTGGATTCTTGTAGGCCGAAGAGGAAACGGGGGGGTGGCTGTCCCACCACAATTTCGATTGCATTCTCAGGATAAAAGTAATGTCTCCATGATCCAAGGACATCAATCCAAATCAGCCCTGAAAACAAAAATCAGACACAAAAAAGACAGAGAGGATCAAAACCGCTTACTTAATAATAAGTAAGGATAACTTACCATTTGTTATTCTTCACACGAAGAGGCATGAAAATAATATCGACAACAGCATGTGTGTTGTCTGTACACTCCAGACCGCCTGGTCTGGAACAGTCCTAAGAACAAGCATCAATGGACATTATAAAAAGTTATTGATTAAATTATCTATAGCTCTGTCTCTATACAACAATGGTCTATTGTCAGCCTGACTCAAGACCAGCCTTTAATACAAGGCCGACTTATCGGAGCTTTACAATACAGTAAAATGTTTGTTAGACATGTTACAATTTAAAAATGTATACTCACAATGGGAATGTTGAAGAGGTTTGAAGCAGTCAAGTCAAAGAAACTGACAACACCATTACCATATGCAATCACTACAAATGAGCAATCCGGACTCCAAACTAGTTTCCGCCACTGAGGATAGGCATCACGGCTCACTAAAACAAACAAAATGTTTGACATAATTTCTTGCTTATACTTGTGCTCTTAGGTTTCTAATAATTATAATATGTAAGGTATAAGAAACATTTATTAATACCTGTAGTCCTCGCTGCAATTGTGGCATAATCAGACCTTTTAGTTCTGATCTCCAATATGTTGTCAGTGAGTACTGCTATAACTTTACCCTCATCACCCAGAGCAATGCGCCATTTTTGTTGATGCTCTTTGTGCCTAAAATAACAAAATATATATATTTTTAAACTATAGCAAATTCCAAAGTATGTTTGTTTTCCAATATAAACCTCCTGTTTGCTTGTCGTAGTAGGGTAATGAAAATTAAGACAGATAAACCTGCTTCGGTTTTAATTAAGGAGGATTAAAAATTTGTTATTGAGATAAGCAACATTATACATGTTGGTATGTAGACAGGTATCATAATTTTGTTTTGATTTATGCATAGAATACTTACGCAGTAATGCTATCGATAAGACTTTTCTTGGGCCCAAAGAAATTCACCCATCGCCATAGAGCAGATATGTTTTCTGGGAGAATACCATCTGGTTTTTGCTAAAAAAATCAATATTTTTAATTCATCGATTCATCGCGTACTCATTATACAACGTTATTAGAAATAATGTAATGTTATGAAGATTAAATTCAAGAAAATAATAATAAAATGTGTGAGTGTTAACATATTTTCGTAATATACTCACTATGTACTCCGGTTCTGGCTTCCATTCCGAAAACACGTACAGTTCATGTAGAATAGACTTAGACTCATCCATTTTTCAGGCTCATTAATTTAATTTGCGTGTTTTATGTATTTTTAACTCGTTTTTTATAATAATTATTTATTTACGAAGTTTCGCGAACACGTATCGACCGTATGTTTTGACAGCTAATGTTTAGTGCTGCCAACTGTTATAAACGGTTACGAAAGCGGTGTATGTTTTTATTGAATAATATCTATATGGTTTGAAACTAAATTAATGCGTGTATTTTCAGGTTGTCTCAAATATTCCATAAAAAGTTTAAGAATAATGGCCTCCATTTTACTAAAACCAAACTGACTTGACTGTATCTAGATCGGACTTAGCTAATTGATCGTCTATTGGTAAAAGACTATAAATGATGAGGCTGTATGGGCTAGAACCCTTTGCCTACCCGAAATAAGGGAAAAATCAAAAAAAATCTTACTGAGAAAAAATAAATTAATTAATTAAACCTCTACTATTTTTGTTTGAGGTTAATTTACGGTTATCTTATCTATAGAATATATATTAGATTGGTTGAAAAATTCACTACACAAAAAAAGTAATCACCACATTTATTCATAGAAATTTGGAAAGTAAGAAATGTATTAGTTACGTGCGTGGTTACGTGCTATATGATACAAGTGGATACAAGATTCAAAAACTTGAAAATGAACTTTTTCAATAGATTATATGAAAAGGTACTCCGTTTAATTACATTATTTTTAGGGCCAGATGGTAAGACCACATACAGCAAGACCACAGGTCCTTGTGAAATCCATCCAGAAGAAACATTTGTCCTGTGTAGTACATCTATCTAGTTAAATGGTCAGAGAGTAGCCTTAGGGATGGATATTTACATGCAGTATAATGTAGTTCATCACTTATCTGGCGCCCATAGTACAAGATTTACTTTATTTGGCTTAGATGGTGATGGTAGTGCGCGAAGAATGTCCCATGATACATATTTATATTTATTCCATTAGTGTTTGATAATATTTCTTAATTAAAGTACTATATTATTTCAGAGTATATTAGAAAATGATAAGAATGTTCGTTTCTGGGAAGATTACCTACAGAGCCTCAAGAAATTGGACTTTACTGTATATGCTGAAAAGTTGAAAGTCCCCATTCTTGTGCCTATAGGTAGCAGAATACAGTTTAGAGGTGAACTGAAGCATACAAATGAGGTAACAGTCTCACTTGGTGGTGATTACTTTGCCAAATGTTCACTGAAACAGGCAGAAGTACTCAAACAACATAGAATAAAAGGTATGTTAGATTCTTCATGAAATTATGACTTATGTTTTAACAATTTACCTATTTAATTTTCTGTTTTAGGTGCTCAAGAAAAGTTAAATATATATAAGAAAGAAAGGGATTATCTACAAAACCAAATGTCATTTAACAAGTTAAATATTTTTGAAGACAGCGGCCAAGACATTGTTGAAGTATACTCCGAAGAAGAGGACAAAGCTTGGAGAACAAAGCATATGGAAAATGTAAGACTGTACAAACAAAAGAAAGTAAAAGAAGAAACACACAAAACTGTTGAAATAACTGATGAAGAATTATGGACCAGATTAGATGAACTTGAGCTTCAGGAGGAGTTGGAAGAAAAATATTTAAGTATGAGAAATGAAGCACAAAGTAGAAATTCACTGAATTCAGATGAAGATGATGAAGATAGTGATAATTCTTTTATCATAAAAGAAGATGCAGAAAAAGAGAGGAAAGTAGATTTAAGTGAAGTAATTGAAAAGAGGGTGACATTCACAGAGACTGATGAATCATCAAATCAAAACTCCAAATTAGATTTATTACAACAAGTGTTAGATAAACAGAATGAATTAGAAAATAAATTACTAGAAATGAAACATAGAGAGAGGTCTCAGAGTAAAAGTGAAGCAGATTTAATTTCAAAGATGGATGAAATGGATCAGCTTGATGAACTTGAGGATGAAATGGATAGGTTAGATGACATACTCCAGAATGAAGACATTGAAGAAACAGTCCAAGAAGAACCAGCTAAAGCTGTTAAACTAAAAAGAAGTGTCTCTTTTGCTGATGAAGATGAAAGTGAGACTTTAGAACTCACATTTGAACACAGTGAAGCCAAACCAATAAATGAACCTTATAATCAGGAAAGGGGAATTCAGAAACCTAGTGATATTTATGAAGCATATCCCAATCTATTTGATAATCGAACTTTTTCAATACTTAAGAAATCCAAAAAGTTATTAAGAACTGATAGAAATACAACCCATTTGCATGATAAATCTAGTGAAGACGAAACTACTATTGAATCATGTAGAGTACAGTGTGAAAAAAAAGAACCTATACAAAATAAGACTATTGTTATCAAAGACATAATAGAAAAGGAAAATATAAATGATAATAAAGTAGACAATAATAAGAGACCTGTAAGTCTCTTTAAAAAGAAGAGATTACAAAACAAAACCTGAAATGTTTAAACGGATTTTGTACTTTATGTATTACATAAAATCATATTTTTTATCACTAGTTTACTTGTTTCTCTTAATCTTAAAGATATCAATAAAATTATAAAGCCTTAGAATATATATAAGTGGATATTGCCACAAAAAAACTTTGTAACCGACCGAAAAAAGGATCTCAATTCTGTTGTATTTATTTTTTGTAGTACCAATATATATAGTGTACCAATAATGTATTATCTATGGTACCAATATTCGTTTCCGAACGTGAATAACAAAATCACTATCAACGTTTTAGGCCAGGAATATACGTCAGTTTTTTTCATCCGATAGTAGGATCCGACTATCGGAAGCCGGCGAACATTCATTCTGTTGGATATTAATTAGTAATAAGTACAACCCTAGTTAGTAGGTTGTCTATGGCATACACATCCCTACGGCACTTCAATAAAGATGGTGTATACTGAAGTTTGGCTCTATTTTTATATTAGAAACCTTTCTACCTAAATTATAATAAAACACATTCAATACAATTCGTTCCGACTATTGAATCGGACGTGTATTGTATGTTCAAACAAAGTAATGGCTCCAACGCCTTCCGATAGTCTGATCAGACTATCGGATGAAAAAATCTGACGTGTATTCCCAGCCTTAGTGAATAATCCGAATAACAGTTCTTTTTGAACGAAACTAATGTGACAGATAAATAGTTCCATTTTAAGGTTATGTTATGATTTCGATTTATTTTTAGGAAAAATATCAAATAAAATTATGATGTCGCGTAATTTGAGACAACTTTGCCGGCGGTATTCCCAAGCGGTTAATTTTAGAACTTCAGAAGCTTCACCCGTAAGTAAACACCAAGCTTTCTTTACAGTAAACACAAAGCTGCTCTTCTTTGATCATTTTGAGAGAAAAAAGTGTAATTATGACGTGAAACGCGTAACAAATAAACTCGTAAGCTAAAGCGGAAACAAAAGAATCACATAAATTCTGCTTTAAAAATATCATCGAAATTATGAAAATTCTCAACTGTCAACATTCGCACACTTTATAATTTATATCTATTTACATAATAAAATTCCAGGCACAACACAGTGACAAACAGATAGGCCTCTTTTACACATTAAACCCGGAAATGTGCAAACAACTGTTTGGTCACGGAGGCTTCCCCAAGAGCTTCAGTAAGCAAACCAAGACCTTCACAGAAGCAGCTATAATGGTGCGACAGCCAGCCCTAGAGCTCATGGACTGCATCAGGGCAACTGATATGAATCAGCCAGCAATAAGATATGTGCTTTGTATCCTTTTTTAAAATCATTATAATGCAGGTAAGGTACAGAACAACCTCCACCATGTGGTTTCACCCGCGTACCCCTATTTTACCCCCTTATGTATTGAATTTCCAAAAACCTTCCTTAGTGGATGCCTACACTGTATGAGGTATTGATGTGCAAAATTTCAAGTCTCTAGGTCTAGTGGTTTGGGCTGTGCATTGATATAATAACAGTTAGTCAGTTTACCATTTTATTGTTTTTATTTTACCATGTAATTTTTTTTCGTAGTGTGAACATATTTCATCCATTATTGGTTGCCAAATAGTGCACAGTTAGTTATGATTGAGATAGTACAATTATCTTGTTGTTGTATTTCAAATCTAAATGTATGGTAGTGAGCTATGTATTTTATTGGTGCTTTAATAGTTTTTAGTTTGCATTAGCTTAATTTCTGCACTAACGAATATTAGTAATATGTAACAAATATTACTGGAATGGTCAATGGATCAATTAAAAATATGTTATTTCATCTTAAATTCCTGAGCCCAAAAATCAGATGGAGAAAAAGGTGTTGGCAAATCACTAACTCTAGCTCACCTGCTGCATTTTGCTCATGAACAAGGATACCTGATAGTGCATGTTCCATGGGGTAAGTTAGTATTAGTATGTTCCAGACAGTTTCAGCTGTTTATATTAAAATCCGTGACCTATCCTTTGCTATCCAAGTAGTTCAGGATAGAAAGGTCAATAAGTACTATGAATTGTATGTAATGGACTGAAAGTACAGTTTCATCCAACAGTGCAATGATTCATACTGACATATGAATAAAAAAAATGTCTCACATCTGCATCTTCGGTATTTTCCATGGAGTTTTTCATAATATCATATTTTATATGTAAATATTTAATTCATATTTGGAAGGTTGCTTTTGCTAAATCAGCAATCAACTCAGCGATTACTTTTCAAATCAACTCAGATACATTAAATTATTTATTTAGTCTCACTGACAATATTTGCCTGTTATGGTGGATACAACAAAACAACTAAATGATGAGTAACTTAGTAAATAAGTACCTGGTTATCAGCTTATTAATTAGGTGCAGTACCTACTTTAGTAATTGTATTATTTGACCAGTGTCAGAGTGGCTTCGAAGAGTGACACGTCACAAGGAGATGTCGAACTCACAGTCGCGCGAGGGTTACGTCGATCTCCCGTTGGATGCTGCCGCGTGGCTGATACACTTCAAGAGTCAGAACCAAGCTTTATTGAAGAACACTGATGTGAGTGTTGGGTATAGATAGTTTGGCTATTCCTCTCATAATAAGTCCATATGAAAATAGTTCCAATTTCAAATGTTTTTATTTTTTAAAAATAAGTTGTGACATTACAAATATGTGAAATTACAAATATTTTTATTAGCCTTTTTATAGGTCTGGGTTTTGACCACAATCTCACTATGGTATGTGGCGATGTGGCTGAAGGTGGTAATCGCACGAAAGCCTAGAAAGAACTGGCTCTCAAGTGTAGCTGTATTTATGTACTTTTATATACCACTACCAGTAGGTGATTATTCCTTAGTATAGATCCATTTAATTTATAAATTTAATGTTTTCCAGTTAAAACTATCCAAAGAATATATTTGGAGTAAACGGGAGAAGACCGAGGCTGGTGCTCCGCTCTCGGCGCTGGTAGAGCACGGCATCAACCGAGTCAAGTATGCGTGTGATGTTGTCGACGCACTCATTTGGGAGATCAAGGCGCTGTCTAACGCTAAATTGTGAGTAGCGTCTCCATCGTTTTACCCTTAGAATAATAACGCACTAAGGTTTTACCCTTATTCCCGAGGTATCTTATGTTTTACCGGGATATAAAATATCCTATATGTTATTCAAGGGTTTTTTGTATGTATGTATGTGCCATGTTTACACTACATACACTAGTGTGCCGCATATACTTACGCATTTAAAATATTGGTCTCAAAACTCATGTAATTAATTAGTTATAATAATATATACTACAGTATATTTCTTTATATTATAGTTTGTGTAAAAGTGTTCACTCTCCAAATCTAAATTGATAAATAAAGCCCTAACTTAGAGTAGAATGATGTTTTTAGTTAGGAAACTTGAACTCTCTAGTTTCTTAAGGCAGTATTCTATCCATTCCACACACAGCCAGCTCCATATTATATCCAGTAGATTTTAATTCTTAACTAAATAAATTATACATGGCTTTACACCTAACAATAGATCTCTTCTTCTTCTCAGGTGCAAAACATTTGTGGCAATAGATGGTTTCAACAGTTTCTTCTACCCTCTTACGCGACTGAACACTCCTACCAAGAAGAAAGTGAAGCCAGATGAAGTTACTCTTACTACATCGTTCGTGGAACTCACTAAGAATGACTGGGTAAAATATTTCTCTCAAGTGGCTGTACACAACACTTATGTGTCGATAGATCTGCTGTTGAAGGCATATGAACAGAATATGTTGCTTACATACATACACATTGCATATTATTAAAATGTAGTTCCATGTAATATGTTTGTTTGCAGACAAATGGCGTGATAGTAGTAACGACGGATCAGTTAGCTGCACCTGATGATCACCAAGAGAGCTACTTCCCCAAATACCTATTGTACAAAAAGGTAAATTAATGAATGAATGGAATATTCTTTTTTGTATTCACCATATAATACAGAAGTAACGATTTTTAAATAAAAGAAGAGAATACAATCTAGGCCAGGGCTTCCCAAACTATGCGTCGTAGCATTGTCCCAGGGTCGTCGTGTGTCAGTAGCAGTAATAAAGAACAAGTACAGGTCAAAAATAGATGTAGAGAAAGAAATGAGAGAGACAATTTCCAAACTGGAGCCCCGTTTTGAGAAGCTCATAGTGTGAACATTGGAAACCAAATACCTGATATACTACCTTTTTAAATATATACAAATAACTGTGATTGTTTGGTAGGAGCATCAAATAATGTTATAAGCATTAGCAATAGGAATAAACTATAGGTTTCTTTTATATACATCTGGAGAAATATAGCTTTACATAATTATAATAAAACACATATTATTATCTCTGTCCATTTGTGTGCCTTTAAATTGAGAACACTGCTTGGATTTTGATGTAGTTTTCAGTTGCCTATAATTGTGCTAAAAGAATGAAGGGATATGAGTAGTTATCAGTGAAACAAGACATGAGATAAAACTACCATGCAGAGCCATAGGCATAGGCTAGTTTTTATAGTTGTTAAAAAAACAAAAAACTAGTTTTAAGACATTTATAATTGTTTCAGGGTTTTGAGCACCTAGATCCATTTGTACCAATAGAAGTGGGAAGGTACACTGACAAGGAATACATGACATGTGCAAGCTACTATAGGGACAGACTCTGGCTAAGAGGCCCACCAGAGATGGAGATGGAACTCAAATTCACTAGTGCCAGCAACCCATATAGATTGATGGAACAGTGTGCACCATTATAATTTATTTGCTTTGTAAGATTTGTTAATATAGTTGTAAAGTAGATTTTAATGTGGTACTTTATTGAAATATAGAGATGAACCTTAACTATCATTTTCATGTCTCTCTTACTATTATCACTGGTATCATATTTTATGAAACAAAGTGAATGTGACATGAAACACAATGCTGAACAATATGAACAAAACAATGGATTTAATAATTTATTTCACCGAACATACATTATCTACAGTTGTACTTAAATATAAAATTAAACATTATAACCGACAATGTTGCGTTTGCCGATGCACTCTCCAATATAGAACCAGAAGATTACTTCGGCACCAACAAGTACATTCAGTGTCGCTTGCTTGACTGTCTGCTGCTTCCATGCGCCGGTCTTAGCGCTGGTCAGGAGTTTGCCGATACCCGCCCTGATCTGAGGGATTTCGCTCAGTTTAGGTGGGGCCAGCTCCACTCGTGCATATTTCATGAATATGGCGAATTTTGGCCGGGCTTGAGCGAGCGCCGCTGGAAGTTTTTAAAGAATTTATGATTATAACCTCCAATAAGATTATATGATATTCAAGGTTAGTGTTACTGCTAATTGACTCACAAGACTTTTCAGTATGATTTGTAAGTATTTTACTAGATTCAGGAAATTTTGAAGTCATACATTTTTGATTGACCGTCAATTTTTTTTTAACAAATGAATTACATAACGAGAACCACAATACATGAATTTATGAGATAAATTATTATCGGCAAATATGCATGACTGGTAGTAGTACTTACTGTTAATTAGGGATGGCACTTTACCAACTGCACTGGCCATTTCGTAAATTTTTAATAAAAACAATTGAAGCAAGCAGAACAATCGAAAATTGAAATTTTGGAATGAAAATGGCAGTCTATCAACTGTCAAAGTTTTGACACTTGCTATCAGAACGTAGTGATTATATACTCTTTGCTTGGTATGGTGATAGTGATGTACAATACAATGTTGACTGACAGGATAGGAGTGATTTTAGTCCATATTATTGATTTCAACTTCTATTAATTTACTCATATTTTGATTCCAGTTTCTTTTTATAAATAAAGTTATTTTACTGAATACTTGCGTGTAGTTCTATTTATCAAATATGGAAAATATCAGTTTTTAAACTGTTGTTAATAAGGAGTTTCGGACCGAAACTTTCGGTGCTAGCAACATTTATTGCAACGTTGATCACTTTCTGTCAAACACCAATAATGTCAAGCTAAACCGGCGATCGAATATCGAAGAGATTAAGACGAAATAGACATAAATAAAAGCAATATTAAAGTAAAATAAATAAGATCAGAGCATACTCTGACTTGTTACATCAATAAAATGTACTTACGTGGTATGTATCGTGTTTTTTCATACAACAATAATAACCTAAGCGTGGCTTGATGAGATAACCATTTTTATAGGTTTTCAACTGAGATTAGGCCTATAGTAGCACCTTTAGACGCTTGAAATTAAATTTCTGCCCTCTTTTATTGTCCCTAATCATTCTAAAACCTAAAAACTAGTTCTAACGATTATTATAATCGAAGCGGATTGTAAGGACACGTCAGAGTTTTCTTACCCAGTCGCCGGTCCAACTAACAATACTCGATTAGCTTACACGGTTTTAGTATCATCCGGTACATGTAGACATCACAGAAACTTTATCCTTTATTAAGTTATTACTGTATTTATTTTTCTTACAGCATTATTTATTCTAAGTGCATTAGCCATAAGCAATGCGAATGTATTACACGGCACGATCGATGTGAAGCGTCTGCAGACTATCTTCGAGGAGAATGTGAAGAGTAAAGATATCAACTCACTGTACCATTCTGTGAAAGGTCTCAAACAATTGAATGTTAAGATACCAGAAGTTTGTGAGGTAAATGCTTTTTTTTTTTTTTTTTATTCAACATTTTTTTTAAGAGGATTTTGTCCTACAAGGACAATGCTTATGTTCACATAATAAAATAATACCTACCTATAATATGTACCTACTACTACTTAGAATTTTATATGGGAATATGAGAAATTCAATTACCTTATGATATTTGGAACAAGTACTGGTTCAGATCAATCATCAGGGTAATTATTCATTAGTAAATTCCTATATAACAAAACCAATGGCTAACACATTAGGCGTCGGCAATTATTCACTAAGCCCTTATGCTATGCTGGACGAAATTATTGTAGTCACGGATATGTATCACTAACATAGGAGTATGAATTCCGTTGACACACATGAGTGTCAGCTGTTTTAGATTACACACATTGTGTCACTGGCACTTAATGTGTTCATTTCATTCTGATGGGTTGGATACTAACCAAGCACAAATTGATACAGTAATTTAGCTAGAGTGTAAAATATAGTATATAATATTATTATATAGTAGTAACACTCCTTTGAAGTTATGCAAAACTCACAAAATACCTAAATAAATAAATGCCACTATTTGTCATGCTTTCTGAGTTTTTGTTTTCATCACAGTTTCAGTACTTGATATGTACCTAGTTATTTCTTATACACTGCAATCAAACCGTCCTTTAATTAACATTGTAAGCAACTAGCTATTCTATGAATCTAGATAAATAGATTCATACAACACAATATAAATCTTCATATTTGCCTTTCGCCAATTATTATATAAGTATTATATAACCAATAACAAAATCAAATATTCTAATAAATTTTATAATAACATTACAGACCATCAAGAACTTCAAATATGATCTCAAAAACATTGAGCAAATATACTACCTCACTAATGCAGCACTACTCTCCGACTGCCTAAACTCCCTCAAGCCAGACATTCTTTCTGCACCTACACAAGTATTGGACAAGAAAGATGCAACTATCCCAGAGCTGTATTATGCTGTCTATACATTAAAGGCATTGGGTAAAGGCTCAGTGTATGATAAGGAAGATGGACTGAAGAATCTTATCCAGCTGCTGAAGAAGGATGATTCTCCAGCAAAGTAAGTTTTTATAGAGAATTGAAAAAAATGTATTTCATTATATTTTCGATTTTCAGAGAGGAAGGAAAGACAATTATATTTAATCACCAGCAAGCATTTTACCACACCACACCAAGGAGAGACTGCATAAAATAATAATGCTATTACTTTTTAAAGTATCAATGTTAAAGCCATTCAGTTTAGGACCAAGGAAAGCACTTATGTGTGAAGTTACCACCATTACATCTATCCATTTATTAATTTTACTTTCTTATGAAATATACCTATTCTTTAATTGGTGTGCTGTCTTCTTGAATTGATATTAATTATCTTTGATAATGAAAAATTTAAACACGATTTCCTAATTTATTCTCCATTTGTAAAACCAACAATACTTTCAGTTACGGCTATGTTTTCGCGCTATGTGAGCACATGGGATGCGGTGCGTGGACAACCA
This sequence comes from Tetheella fluctuosa, assembly GCA_951216915.1. Classification (NCBI taxonomy): domain Eukaryota; kingdom Metazoa; phylum Arthropoda; class Insecta; order Lepidoptera; family Drepanidae; genus Tetheella; species Tetheella fluctuosa. The sequence continues at coordinate 13,661,474 of OX578215.1, read as the reverse complement.
CACATGCTGAAGGTGTGCTGCTGGCAGCGGACGAGAGCGACGCCAAGGCGCTGCACTTCGAAGGAGGCTTGCCTGTCACCTCTCTGTTGCTTACCACCATTACGAGGTTGGTGACATATTGTTTGTGGCTTTAAAAATTTGGCTCCTGAAACAGTAGATTCAAAAGCAATCAAGTTTTAACTTAACAAATTATTTGTATTACTTGAATTCTTTAATATAAGACATTGGAATATGGTATTATTGATAATAGTTTCCTATGCTTTTCTTAAAAACTTCAACACTTTAAGTAGACAATACAACTCAGACCTTTTCTGCACAAGCATTGCACCGGCGCGGCGAATACTAAGCAATCACTTTTTAATTAATACAGTGCGTGTTTAAACTTACTGTAATATATTTAATTTCTTCTTATTACTACGACATTGTCTATTTATAAGGTGTGTTTTTTATGCTGATCACAGAAATTAATCTAGCATTTATCCGTGGAGACCTGTCATTGGCTTCCTGATGAATATTATTATATTTTTAGTCTAGTTTGTACAGCTTTCTGTCTTCCCAAAAAAGTTAAATAAATAAAAGAAGACTACATCTGAACTTTAACTACTTTTTAAATAATTGACTCAAGTTATTCGAAATTAAACCTTATTTCATTAAAGTAGATACTACAATGTAAATGGTTGTATACTTGACCAGGTCATACAAAGCTCTGAAGAAGCCGTCTCCGCTGACGGAGTCGAGCCGGCACAAGTTCGCGGAGTACCTGGTGTCGCGGCGCTCCGTCAACTCGCCGCGCGGCGCCGCCTTGCTGCTGGACGCCGCCGCCGCCCTCGCCGACGACCAGGTCACTTTATACTTGTTCTATAACATGCTCAAACTAGCTGATATACACTTCTCATCAGAAAAATCGAAACGGTACTGCAACAACACCTCTGAATTTTGGTTTTAAATAAATTTTATGTTTTATTTTTACATTAAACAAAAAATTTGTTTATTGCGGATATTATAAGGTATTGTTTAACGAATATTAATGTTTAAAATTAAAATTAAATATCGTGATTTTTTCAATAGGTAATATTCTCCCTTTAAGAAGAATTTGTAAAATTTTTGAAAACATACCGCATGGAAGCAGACATTAGAGCCTGGGGAGGAAATACGAAATATTGGATACACTTTTTATAAACATTTTTTGTTTTACGTCTGCGTTTCAAAAAGTTGTTCTTGTTGAAAAAAACACTATAGTTGAAGGAATTTGATTTTAATTTGAAACATTACTATTTGATAAACGATACCTTATAATATCCGCAATTAACTGGCATTATTACTTTTTTTTTGTTTAATGTAAAAAAAAACATAAAACTCATTCAAAACCAAACTTCAGAGGGGTTTCGATTTTTTTGATGAGAAGTATATTATTATAAATGTGAAAGTTTGTATGTATGGCTGTTTGTGACTTAATCACACATAAACGGCTGAAAGAAGTTGTATGAAAGTTGACACTAGATCATACCCTAGAATAAAATATAGGGTAGATTATATCCTGAGAAAACATAAGATCCCTCCTGTGGGTGAAACCGCAGGACAGAAGCTAGTAAATTAATAAATATATGTTTGTGTCAATATAAAAAATATTTAGATTATACAGCCTATTCTAAAAGTTCTTTTCTTTTGCTTCGAAAACAATGTAGGTACAATATCAATTATATAAAAACTACTTTTTAGGGTTCGATGGTCAAATGGCATAAAATGGAACCCTTATATTTTCACCCTAATGTCCATATGTCACAGCCATTAACTGTCTTTTTTATTATTTTTTTACAAAATTACTATTTATACAAATTTATGTTCTAGCTAACTATAATACCTTTAAATATTTCCATCAGCCATCACCAATCAGCATCACCATCAAAGGCAAGAAGTACATAACATCTGAATCTGACACCATCGAGTTCTCAATCACTGATTTGATTGGTCGTCCCGTCCGCGCCTTGAAACCAGAAGAAGTCGTCGCCCAATCAGGAACGAGACTCGCTGACGACGTTGTAGTACTATCAAAACAACCTTTGACTCCTAAGGCGAATGAACCTACGACTTTCGTCCTTAATTTGAGTAAAATTAAGTCTCAATATGGCATGTACAAGATTGCTTTAAGCGCTGGCAGTAAGACGACTAGCGTGAATGTAGCGGTACTGGGAGAGATTCAGGTGACGTCAGTGGAAGTTGGAGTAGGAGACGTAGATGGTACGACCAGCCCTAAAATCACAACTGTGGCATACCCGAATAAGTTAACAGAGAAATTGCAGGCTGATCATTTGCAAAAGTAAGTAAAAAACTGAATTGTATGGAATTGAACCTATTTGTTTTACTGTCTGGACTGAAGAGTCCAGCATTTTGACGGGTTGGGAATGTAAGATGGACAATGCAAGTTTGCTTTATTTATTTATTATTAATGATACTATCGCATTTATAATGTAAAAATTATATTTTGAGTATCATGAAGTATTTCATTTTATTTTCATATCTATCTGCAATCAACGCAGATTATATATATTATTAATAGGATTTGTGTAATTTAACAACAATATTTATATATTTGTACAGGGTAACACTGAAGCTAACAGTCCGCGACAAGTGGAACAAGCCGGTGCTGGTGCAGCAAGCGTTCGTGCGCGTCGGCAGCGCCTCCTCCGACGACGAGACCATATTTGTCGCGGAGCCTGACAACACCAAGGCGTACAAGGTTGACTTGGTGAGTTAACAACAACGGATAGTTGGTAACACTGAAAATTATAGTACCGACCCTATAATTTTTGAGGTATTTGAGGCAAATTGTTTGCGTCTATTACAAAAATAATACCCTACAAACAAACTTCGCCATCATTATATTGACTCTTGGAATGTTTAGGACAGTAGTATGGTACTTTTTAGTACCCATCTGGCTGGCTACCACCCTCAAGTTGAATATCTGTTGCCAAGAACGTACCGGTGTGTTCTGGCTTCATAGCCAGTTCCCTTTTGAATTTGTTTGACCCATCAAGGTCGCCAGAGCTCATCGGGGGGGGGAAGGGTCGACAACGCGTGAGTGGTACGTCTGGTGTTGCAAGCGTTCATAGGCTACGGTAAGCGCTTACCATCAGGCGGGCCGTATGCTTGTTTGCCGACAACGTGGTATCAAAAAATATCTTAATTATGGTTTTTAAGGCAATTCCTTGTGTTGTTATGTTTTCTCAAAACATGGGTAATTAACATTTCTAGATGTACCAGAAATCAGTGGGCGATGTTTCTATTTTATTTTATAATTTATTTTGCTGTGCCCTAACAGGATTTCATGTTGTATATACAAAAATATTTTGTACCAATATTGCAATACCTCTTAATTTCTTTAAATAAACACAAGTATAATTATGTGCAGAACGTGGGCAACATAGCGAAGCACTTGAACAGCGTGTCCGGCTCGTACTCGCTGACCGTGTACCTGGGAGACAGCGCGGTGTCCAACCCCATCGCCTGGTCGCTCGGGGAGGTCCACTTCAACTTCGGGAACGCTCTTGGTAAGTTGTGCTATTACATTAAAGTACTAGGAACTTAGTAAACAATGTTTATTTCCTTGGTTTATGTAGTAGTAATAGTAGATTATGCACCAAGGGGATAAATATAAAATAGTTTTTGATCAATTGTAAATCCAATGACGGAATTACAAAAAGTAAAAAAGTTCATAACTGAATAAATGATTTTGGATTTGGACATAAACATAAAGAGCAAACAAATCAACCGACCCTACACATAGATAACACTGAATAAATAAACAAAAATACAGACAAACACTACTTTGAATCTTAACTATTTATTTTTAAAATATATTTAACACAAGACAGACTTTTAATCAGATTTATTATTTAAAATATTCATAATTGAGCAATCATAATCTTTGTTTTTATAGTTAAATAAATCTACTGATCTTTATTGTAACTTATTTGCGTCCGATGGATAATCGAATTCTCTCAATAGTTTGTAAGTGAGCGTGGGAGATAGAACAGAGACGTATGTCTTGTAAGAGTCGAGGGAGCCTGCAACTTCAAGAACAATTCGGTGTATTTGGAACTATCAATTACACCGTGGCAGACATTATGAAGGACTAGCATGTCTAACTGCCGCACTCAGAGACGTCAATTAAGTTTAATGGTCGATTATCTCCATACCTGTCTCTTTTTATAGCTATTAAATAAACAAAGATGGACATACTTTAATCAGACGTTAAATTCTAATTGACTCATATTTTTGTTGCGAGCGATAATTTAGACATATTAGAAATTTTGCTTGTATACTTTGATGTTATGTACTGCGGGCTCCAAATATTGTAACAATATTCCAGAATACTCCTGACATATGCATAATAGAGTATTTTAAGCCAGTTCAAGATCGGACATTGGCTTACTGACTCATAGAATAAAACCTAGACTCTTGTATGATTTACTAACGATATCAGATATTATGTGTTCATTGAAAGATAATTTACTGTCCAGTAGGACTCCCAAGTCTTTAACTAGCTGAGTTTTCTTGATTATAGTATTAGCTATCAAGTAATCAAATATGATCGGCTTTCTCTTCCTAGTAAATGATATGAACATACATTTATTAATATTGATTAGTTATTTTATTTTCTGAATAGTACTCATTATGCCTATTCAAATCTTGTTGAAGTTGCGTTCATTCAGCTTGATTCTTTATGTAATAGTAGATTTTCGTATCATCTGCATACATGAAATAGCGAGCGAATTTAAAACATTTACCAATATATCGTATAAATAAGCTGCGTAAAGTAAAGGAGCTAGAACTGACCCTTGGGGGACGCCCGAAGAAATGTCTATATAGTCAAAGCGATGCCCACCAACTACAACAGCCTGACAACGATTACGGAGATAAGATTCCAACTATCTTAAAAGGTTACCGCAAATGCCAAGTTCATGCAATTTGTGTAGCAAGATGATGTGATCAACGCGGTCAAAAGCGTTTTCGAAGTCCGTGTAAATCACCTCAACCTGAGAGCCACCATCCATACCACGTCCATACACGTAAAGATGGTCAGATTTGTGTTAGTCGAACGGCCTTTGAACGGCCTCAAGAATTGGGCTATCTAATGCAATAATAAATTTTCAAATCCGACTGGTACTTCCGGCGATTAGTGCCTTTAAACAAACAAACAAAACTCTTCTTCTTTATTATATTAGTATAGATATATATTACGTTTCCTTAATCCAGGTGAAGCAGTAGAATCGCGAAAGAAGGAGGGGCGCGGTCCCCTCCCGGAGATCCGGCACTTGTTCAGGTCCCCGGAGGCGCGGCCGGCGCGGCTGGTGTCGGACGTGTTCGCGGCGGCGGCGGCGGCCCCGCTGCTGCTGCTGCTCGCGCTGTGGGCGCGGCTCGGCATCAACTTCGGCAACCTGCCGCTGTCGCTCAGTGCGCTCCTCTTCCATCTCTCGCTTGGAGGTGAGCCGTGGGAATGGGGGAAACCATATTAACTTTGCAGTGAATCTATCTCTTTCCGACGTTAACATAAGTTATTTAAGGCGATGATAGCTCAATGAGGTCGTAGGTTCGAATCCTACGATGAGCTTGAGCTATCGGCTAAGGAAAACATCGTAAAGTTTCTTCAAGTGCAGGTGCCTGAACAAATCGGTAGGTGTTCGGTGGCAGATTTTCAACTTGAGGGTGGTAGCCAGCCAGACAGGTCCTACATACTACACCATGGTACCACGTTGGTACTTTATTACTTACAACCGTTCCGTGTGTTCCGGCACGTGAGAGCCAAATATTCTAGGCTTTGTGTGCTTGCATTCTTCGGCCGCAACGTCACAAAAAAAAAAGAAACCTAAGCGATCCTATTAGCAAGTTTCATACACACCCCTCACTATGCATACTTGCATATCTCTGATGGAAACCCAGTAAGTAACTCTCGCAAACTTATTTAGCCCTTTACATTTCGTTAATGGTAAGTGATATCTAATAAGTTTGATTTTTAAGATTTTTATTCCCAATTTGGGAGGTGACATAAAAAAACCCAGCCAGGTACGAGGGCATTCCTTCCTAAACGTAATAATATACAAGGTTTTTAAGTGTCTTAAAAGTTTTACAAAATAAAAAAGAGGATAGAATTAATCCCGTCTTGTATCAGTTGGATATCATAGAAACCACTAGACCATATGAATTTATTAGACCTTGTTGAAATAAAGCAAAACATTTTATAATTAAAAGGTTTATTCATTGCTCTTTGACAACTGTGACATGTTTACTGGTGGAATCACATTTATTTATATTGCGCCGAACTACTAACACTATATCAACTGCTTTTTATTCCGTTCTAAACTAAGAACGGATTTCGAAACTAGATTTTTGTTGCTGCTAACTGGCAAGATAAATGTCTTTTATTCTATTTTTGTCTCGTATTTTCATGTTATACTAGCTTACGCCTCACGGATTAACCTCAGTTCCCGTTTTATTTTCTTCAGGATATATTTTATACCACGTTACATAAAATCTAAATTCCAAATCTGTTGAGCCGATTGAGTCACACACAGTGTCATGATTGCCACGTAATCGTTTCATGTCACAAGATTATTTTGCATTTTTTTATCAGTGAATTTATGTAGATACTAATGACAAATATACAGTTCATAATCAATTCAAATATGAACTCAAATTGGGTCCTGATAAATAAAATAAATATTATTTTGCAATACGCTTAAATAGAAAAAAGTTCCCCGGTATAAATAGCTCTCTATACGGACTTATCAAATAACATTGAGTACCTAACTATAAACAATATTTGGGTATAAAACACTTAAAAAAGAAATCGATATTATTATGTGTACTCCATGTTTCACAATTCGAAACGTAATATCTCGAAATAATGTTAGTAATAAGGCGCGATATATGAAATACGTAATGCCCTACTGACACTTAAACCCCGTATTCTATAAATCATATCTACTAATTGTGAATGTGAGTTTGTTGGTTGCCCGTTGACGTCTCAACGGCACAACTAACCTAGATGAAATTTTGCACGCACGCAGAAGCCTATGGCAAGATAACAATAGGCTACTTTTTACCCCGGGAGCGCGGGTTAAACCGCTGAGGACAGCCTAATAGTATAAAGGAACGTTTCATAGTGTATTTTGGTTAGTGGTTACCCTTTCTGTTGTACTTCGAGACACTTTACCCGATTTCGATTAATTAAAGCCCATTCGAAGCCCCAAGCTAAGCCGCATTAACCTGTAGAAACTATATGAATACGTATAATTAACATTAACAGACCCGCTGGTTCTATAGAATATGTAGGTATAGGTTTTGAGTTTGTGTGATATTTTTGGCCTTCATAGCGATAACCTCAGGATAGGTTCAATTCAAGTTTTATCTCTACAGAGTTTAAAGTCAGCCTGACTCGTGTTTGACCCCCGATTTTCATGCTTTCGACATCAATGTCGCATTCGATATCCTCTGAAAAAATATGGAGAATATCTGGCAATATGTATTGAATTTATCCATTATCCGCCATGTTTTTTGGCATATATCGAATGGGACATTGAACGACGAGGACCGAGAATCGGTCCCCTGTTTGTTTAAAAGAACTAGTCAGATTATTAAGATTGGAGATTCTTAGGGGAGACATTTATCCAGCAGTGGACGTCTGGCGGCTGAGATGATGATATTTGCAGAGCAGAACAGAAAAAATATAATAATTTCTAGATTTATTCAAAACCAAGGACCGACAAAATTTGATATTTGACGACAACTAGGCAAACTGAACGGAATTCAAATCCGTAACATTGTAGCCCTGTCAGGAAAGGTCACAACACGTCATCATGGTAGTTCCGAAAGTATGACCATATTTTACTGCCTTTTTGGCTGGATTTGTAACATTTATAGACTTTTTATGATAACTGGCATCGCGCTAAAGAAATATTTCGTATTAGCAGGACAGCCTGAAATTGCAACTCGTATTTGTTTGGGTATTGTTTTGAACAAATATATGACATCGCCTACCTACTCTTATTATAGCAATTTACGTTTAAGTTCCTAATACCTAATAATAATAATTCCACAGCCTCCCTCGGTCTATACGGCGTGCTCTGGCTGCAGCTGTCGATGTTCGACACGGTGCGCTACCTGCTGCCGCTCGGGGCCCTCACCTTCCTCTCCGGACATCGTCTGCTGAGGCGCCTCGTGCAAGACAAGGCGTCGCGTTAAATTATCTCACTGGTCATATGTGGAGAATATGAATTACCTAATTCGTCCGGTACTATGTACCGTAATCGTTTTGGCTACATAATGTGTACGTACGTTCAATGAGGCCATAGTTGCGGATATCAACGCCTAACGAATGTTTTTCAAAATTATACATTGCATTTTAAATTTTATTTCTATTAATAACGTACAAATTACTTTCCGCGAGTTCTGTTCGCGGTGGTCACGGGAATTCTTGGGATGTCGTGCTACGCGTTTTTGGTCTCGTATCAAATTTGTACCTATAATAGAGATAGTGTTCAAAACGTAATGTACGTTTTAATCCAAAAATTCGCTATCTGTTCTGCAGCTATGTGAATTGATCCTAAGTCACTATAAAATATGAGAAAAAGAAAATAATCTCCACATATAACTTTATCATACAGAACTAGAAATATTGAATAAGTATGGTTCATAATTGAAAAATAATTCACGTTATTGTTACATTTATAGTTGTGTGACTTGGGTGTGCAAGTGTCATGTGACTTATCTTTCATTTTCATTCCTTGTGGCATATTTGGGAATTCATGGAAAGAAAAGGCGATTAATCAAAAGCATTTACTGTCTATCTTTGAATTGAGTTCCCAAATGATCATAAAATACATTAATTATAATTTATAATAAAAAAAAATGTGATCCGTTATTTGTATTATCATTTTAATGTTAAGAAAATAATTGAAACCATTTAAATTCGTAATGAAAATATCTTTATTTATAGTTATAACATACTTTATTACCATTACTATCACACAGTCGATCATTATTTCAGCAAGGATTGCAACATTATATTTACTTTTACAATTAGAATAGGAAATGTCAAAAATAATGTAGAAAATAAATTTAAAAGCTAAAATCTTATATAAAACACAATGAAAATCTTAAAATTATAACTAGATATATTAAAAAATAGATTTCTATATTATAGAAAGTTATCAAGGTACACATATTTGCGATGATTAGTTAACGTTGTTCTTTTAGAGGTAATGAAGCCTTAAAAAATTGTTTATTTCATTCTATGATCATCTTTGCTCAATCATAACTCGTGTCACTCAGGCAATTTTTTTTCCTATCATTACAAAATGTCAATTTATCGATCGGTACTATTTCATCCCTTAATTATAATACTTAACAAATAACTTTTTCAAAAAGTTACCAGTGAATAATTGATTGGAATTATTAATACTGTCAGTCAATGAGACTACTCCCTTAGGCCCATATTCTCAATCAGTTATGTTCAAAATTCAGCATCAAGTGTAAAAACATTGTCCATTCGGTTGGCCATCACCCCCCACTTTTGGTACTCTCCAACTTTCTTCTCAAAGAAGTTTGTTTTGCCTTCCAGGGATATGAGATTCATGAAGTCGAAAGGATTCTTTGTGTTGTAGAACTGTAACAAAGAGATTTTCATCAATCAATCAAGTTAACAGGAATAAACAGGAAACAAAATGCGAGTATTTTATAACACAAACCTTTTCTCCAATTAGGTCAACAAGTAGTCTGTCAGCTACAAACTCAATGTACTCAGACATCAGTTCACAGTTCATGCCCAATAGCCTGACCGGAAGAGCGTCTGTGAGGAATTCCTGTTCGATGACGACGGCATCCTTTATAATCGTTAGAACACACTCCTTGCTTGGCTTCTGGACTAAATGCTTGAACATTAGGCACGCGAAGTCAGTGTGTAAGCCCTGAATAAAACATACAAGTGATTAGAAAGGAAAATAACTAATAAAAAATAAAAAAGAGCTTTTATCCATTTCACATTATAATAGGAAAGCTGTTATCAATTGAATTGTATACTTTTAATGCATGACTGAAAACAAACATTACTATATGATATAATAGGTGTTTAAATACATACATGGTAGGTATTTCGTTCAAATATACTTTGTGCTGGGAAAATAATAATAAAAGCTAATAATGTGCATACAAACCTCGTCCCTAGAAATCATTTCATTACTGAATGTCAGACCCGGCATCAGACCACGTTTCTTCATCCAGAATATTGACGCGAAACTGCCTGAGAAGAATATACCCTCGACCGCAGCGAAGGCCACGATACGCTCGCCAAATGTCGCTGTCTTGCTTGCTATCCACTGAAGTGCCCAGTCAGCCTTCTTCTTAACACACGGCATGGTTTCTACAGCATTGAATAAGTAGTCCCTGGGTAGATATAGCATGTTTTTTAATTAGTAGTAAATAGAGCACTGATACTCAATTAACCTATCATTAAAATAATGTATAAAATTCTTCTGAAGAAAGTAGGAGAAGCATATATTTTTTCTGTCTGATTTGATTTACAATGTAAGTAGGTATGTAGTCAATGAAGTGTAAAGATCCATTTGATGATTCATGGAAAAGTTTACATAGTGATGTGTAGCAAGATACTAATAAGCATGGTTTGATTTCATAGGTAGACAAGTAATTTCCATTTGAAAAGTTGTGTTTTAGTAAGCGCAGAAGTTCACAGAACCACTTATGCATAATAATATTTAACTAGTAACTCAAAATTTATGTAAATTACATTATTTGTCGTATTTTCAACCTTTGTGCTTACTTTATTATTAAAATAAGTAATTTACTTTATTTGTTAATTTAATTTAGAAATTACATAGTTATATTTATAAGTGGCAAGGACGGTGCCAATTAACATTTTTAGCATCATTATGAATCATGTCCACATAGCTGAGGCAAATATGTTCCGTTTTTGATGACTAACCGTATTGATAGGTATAGGATAGGCAGAGGAGATTCCTGAATACCTAAACCATTTTCCTCATTCCATATCCTGTTATATAACTGTCATATAACTATTTTTAAGCTCTAAAACATTTTCAATACTCAATGTTACAGGATGTTTATTTATGCAACACTAGACACTATAATGCATCACATGTGTAGTAGGTATATTGAATTGCTTGTTAAAAGATTTTTGACAATATTGGTAGCAGTAATTGGCAGCAATATTGATCTATTAGGTCTGTCTTAGTTTTTTGAGTCTGGAAAAACACCCTCATCAAACAAATATTTGATTAATAATACAAAAGTTAACTTATCAGAGCATTTTTTCGATTACTATAGACAGTAATGTCAGTAATTCATCCATTCCGTGGCTATATTTACTTAAACGATTCGAAGTAATTGCTTAAATTTTATTTACTTTGAAAAGGATTTACAGTCAGCATGGCAGAATCAACAGCATATTTCCTAAACAAAAGGAAATTTTAACAATAGAAAATGAAGTTATTCCTTACCTTTCCTTGGGATCTCGAATGTATGTGTCAATAAGTAATGAGTACATTTCAGAATGTACATTTTCCATAGCAATCTGGAATCCATAGAAGCATCTTGCTTCAGTCACTTGCACTTCTTGTGAGAAGCGTTCAACCAGGTTTTCATTGACAATGCCATCTGAAGCAGCGAAGAAAGCCAGGACATGCTTGATGAAGTGCCTCTCACAGTCCTTAAGACTATCCCAGTCTGATAAATCCTGTTGGAAATTTGATTTCATGGATTTTATTTAAATACATAACAATATTTTAGTAAAAATATTTTTTGTTTCACTTAAATTTCATATTTACATATTTATAGTGTTATTAGATAAAGGCCGTCCAAGACCGGTCCTAATGGAGATCCTTAGGGGAGGCCTATGTCCAGCAATTGACGTATTGTGGCTAAATATAGAGAATATGTAATAACATGGTGAAAAGCAACTAAAAGATGGATATTTTTTTTTTAAATGCATACATGAAATACATATTCTTTATTTATTCCAAGCTGTGGTGAAACCAAAACATAGTCTATTAGAGTGCCGATTTTCAAGATTCGTTCAGCCCTTATGGAGCTGAATGGTAACAATCATGCACACAGAAAAAAAAATACATTCTAGCATAATTTTTTGGATTATAAGAGTGACATGACAGCCTATGTCATGTCAATAAAAGTAGAATATTTAATGGTAATTAGATTATAATCGGGTTTTATCCAGTAGTAATTTAAAATAATGTGTGTGTGATATTTTTAGAAACACTAATTTAGGTTATTTCACCTTTGAAAGATCGACTTCTTCCACGGTCCAGAACGAGGCTTCAGCTTTCTTATACATTTGCCAGATGTCAGGGTACTGAATGGGGAATACGACGAATCTGCGGGGATTCTCCCTCAGAAGAGGCTCTTTCTGTGGGTCGAATGCTGGCGATTCCTCCTCTTTCTCTAAGTCCATTTTCTCTACGTGGACGTTGCCGTTACGTGGCACCAATACATTATTTTTAACTGGAGACTATAAATACACACAGTAAAATCAAATTGGAGTCATAAATATTTACATTACCTACAATTTAACCGGCAACAAAAACTAACCTTTATTTGTACGTTGTTGATTCCATTGAGGAGATTTTCCTTGTCGGTATATGTAGACATTTTACTAAACTGTACAGTTAATAAATAAACAAAGCTTTTATATTAACGGGTGGTCACCTTTTCAGCTTTTTCAAGTCAAGTCAAGACTGTAAGTAAGTGGTTGTCAAGTCTCCTCACTCAGTCTGTAATAAAAAGTACCTATGTCTTGTATTGTGTGTGAAATTGAAATCAGTCACACAGCTGATACTTTTGGCGGGAAACGAATAAGCGCGCAGGCGCAGTCCGATCAATATAGTGGGCACGTAACACAAAGATTTAATTAGTATAATTTAAAATAATAATTTTTAGTTTATAAAAATAATTAAGATTTTAAATAGAATATAGGGTAAGAAATTACTATTAATAATAACACAAAATATAAGTGTTCGTGTAAAATTAGTAGTAAATTTAACTCTGTTAATGTTTCAGCCTTAGCATCGGAATTTTACCGGATATGCTGTAATTGAGGTCAATAACCGAGAACGTTGTGGACACCATAAAGATTCATTAAAAAAAGCGCGAGTTGTTGTTTTGTCATTATAATAATTCATAATAATATTGTTCTTTTTTGAAATTTTAAAGAAAATTTATCTTATTTTTTTTTTGACAAAGAAGCAGTATTTTAATGTTATTTAACTAAAAAGATATAAAACGATTATCCCGCTAAAATAACTTTAGGCTTTGCTATTGGACCCAAAGATAACAAATCAAACAAAAATGCGTTCGCATTTTATGGCTGCGACACAAGTGTACTTGTTTTATTTTTCTATAATCGAAGTATTAAAATAGTATCCTATTCATATTCATTATATATAATGGACAACATTTCATAATTCAAATATGCTCATTTTAGGTTACATAATGAATCTAGATGAAAAGTTAAGGGATACCACAGAGGGATACATATTGTTTATTTTAATATTTAAACTTACTTTTAGGCATTTAAATCACTGTTTGAAAAATTACACATTCTAAAAGAGCGTAAGTACAAACTCAAGCATTTTTTGGTAAGCCTTTTCCATCTAACATAAAAAAATTAAAATTACACTAAAGGGCGTCACAGACGGCGAAGATAAGATAATATCTTATCTTAAGACTTCTTTATTAGTATAGATATATGAGACAGTGCTATACCAGTGAAAGAGAAGAAAAGTGAAGGTAGGTAGTTGCTTCTCTTTTCATAGTATAATATCTTAAGATACAATATTATTATAGTGTCTTCGCCGTGTGTGACGCCCTTAACTGTGGCAATATGACGTCATTGATCGTCATAATAAGCAGTGATGTTGCTGGGTGATATTTAGATACATAATATGGAAAATTGAAAAATTATTTTCGTATACAAAAGAAAATTAGTTGTTGCCCGCAACGTCATTAGCGTAGACATAAGACAACTGATTTGCATTAAATATTTTAATTACTTTCTTTCAATACGTCATGTACAAATTAGGCCTCGCTTTATCTATAAGTTGATTGAACATTTTTCACGTCTGCTTCACGGCTAAAACACGTAACACTAAAACGCTCTGGCCGTTTCTTATTAGCAAATAGTATTTTAGTCTATCTTTGTAGATTGTAGGTAAGGTCACGCCAACAAAATAATTGCGCGCATTAATTTATTTCGCGCAATAATATTAAACGGTTAGATTATAATTATATACATTTTATCAGATATAAAGTAGGCAATGCCACTGGCAGAAGTAAATTTACATAAACATCGGATATGATTTTATCGACAGAGAAATATCGATATTTTTTAATCATAACAAATCGAGTTTAAGTATGAAATAGAGATATCACAGTAATAATAATACTAAGAGTGAGCGAAATGAGAATACACACTATTCCAAAGAGTGAAAGAGCTCGAGAATAATTTTTTGTCCTGCTTAGAAGAGTCTCACATATTTTTGTTGGACACACTTGACACTGTGCCAAACGGTTCTAGGAGATTTTTGTAATTTTAATTAATTCTGAGTTTGCAAAGAAAAATCGGTATTGTGTTGTTAACTTGATATGTGTTTATGTGTATAGAACTTATAAACAATGGTTCATTGCTGTGTTAAGGCTGCAAAAGCCGAAGTGAACGTAAAGACCAAAACATAATCTTTCATTCGTATATACACAAATTTGACCTTATTTTACCGTGTTGATAAATAAATGCTCATTATATCTCATAAGACTCGCATGACTGCAACAATATATAGAAATAACGTAATAATACGTAAATTATTGGCTTTAGCAAATAATCGAGTTTTGTAGAATTAACCACCCAAATTATGCAGGTTAATAAAATGAATCCAGTTGATTATTTTCGTAGGTCCTATGAATTAAGTCGGGTGTACTTTGTTTCTTTCCTTTACTGGTACGCAGTTACGCTGTTACGCATAATGAAAACTCTATTTGATACTTACTCTAGCTAGAGTCCGCGCCTCCACTGAAGTCCGATAAAGTTAATGAAAATGGATCTTATTTCTTATAAGACAGATGATGACAGATATAAAATAAATATTTAAGGGGGGCACTTGGCCGGTTTTTTTTTAAGGTAAGGTTGGTTGTACTGGAGAGGTGTTACCCTTGTATTAATAACATGGGGTGGATTGAGGTGACCGCGCTAGCTAGTTATAGTGTATCATCTATGGACCGCGCTATAACTTGGTAACACTGCTTGTCACTGTCAAATAAATGTCAGTAAATTATTTGATGCTCTCGAAAGTCGAAACAGAGCCAAGACCAAGAACGAAATTAAAATTAAATTGAATGAAACATTTACTTTTTGAAAGCGTTGTTCGAATATACGAAGATTTTTTAAATTAAAAATGTCAGATAATGACGATGATTACATGTGCGAAGAAGAGGAGGACTATGGCTTGGTTTGTTACCTTCTGTATCTCGTTGTAATCTTCTCGGGGTTATCATTATTTAGGCTATGTTTTGGATAATATAAGCAGATTATCTCTTGTGAAAATATCAAAGGACTTGTAACCCTGTAGTGGCAATATCTAAAGCTAAAGTATCTACAAATGATTGTTAACCAAATTTTTCATACATATAATGTAAGGCATGCTTGTTGTTTGTTATATCACTTTTACAGATTATTATTTTCTATTAAGTGAACAAACCAATAATTATCAGCAGTGCCAGCCACAGCATACCAAATTATACTGAAGGTGTGACCAAGAGCTATACATTTTTTTAAAACGTAATTTAAACTAGCCACCAAACTACAAACAGATTGGCTTTAGTGCCTTCCATTCTGCCTGATCTGACCACTGTGGCCACTGTGACCACTGGCCTCTTATGGTTTTCCACAATGACTAGTCATTGTGGTTAATTCTTACAAATGATTAATTTATTTTTACTTCAATTTATTTTTAGTAAATCAGTCTGTCAATGTATTCCATTAAATATTGCTAATATGGACATAATAATAATAAATAGCATCTAAAGGAAGCCCTATGGTATAATATAAACTTTGATCCAGTCATACTATTGCATTTTTTTAGTAAACCAAGTCTGACCATTTTTAAATTTTCAGGAATACTCAGAAGACAGTAACTCGGAACCAGATGTGGACTTAGAGAATCAGTACTACAACAGTAAAGCCCTGAAAGAGGATGAGCCCAAAGCTGCACTACTTAGCTTCCAGAAAGTGCTGGAGCTGGAGGGTGGCGAAAAGGGCGAGTGGGGTTTCAAAGCTCTGAAGCAGATGATTAAGATTAACTTTAAATTAGTGAGTTTGGTTCTTTATTTTTATTTTAAAATTGAGTAAAAATTGAGGAAAGAAGCTAATATAGAGAATACAGAAGATTATAGAATTAGATATTGTGGTTATTCATCCTATGAAGTTGGCATATTAAGCCAAATTGTATTGAGAGCCAGATGCCTTTTTTATAGTGGTCTGCAACAAATTGGCAACCCCTAAAGTATCACAACTATCAGGTTAACCACCTGGTTGACTGTCAGCCTTCTGACAAAAAAAAAACTTTCATAAATAATAAAAACATAACTTTTCTTTATATTTACACTAGCTGTCTCCTGGAATACTCAGAATAAAAGATAGCCTACAGTATACAGATAGCCTATAATACATAAATAATATATAAACAAACTATTTAGTTTTATTAATAAACTTGCCCTTAAAATTTCATGTTTCTATGACCAGCTGTTTATGCTCTGCATTGATTATCACCTGTCAGTCAGTCAGGACTTCTTCTTTTTATATATAAAGATTGATAAATGAATTGACATGGTTGCAGGGTAATTTCACAGAGATGATGGCAAGGTACAAGCAGCTACTCACATACATTAAGAGTGCAGTCACCAGGAACCACTCGGAGAAGTCCATCAACTCCATTCTAGATTATATCT
This sequence comes from Tetheella fluctuosa, assembly GCA_951216915.1. Taxonomy (NCBI): domain Eukaryota; kingdom Metazoa; phylum Arthropoda; class Insecta; order Lepidoptera; family Drepanidae; genus Tetheella; species Tetheella fluctuosa. The sequence continues at coordinate 13,644,431 of OX578215.1, read as the reverse complement.
CAACTTCTAGAAATGTAAGTTTTCACTCTGTACGTATAATTTTTTATATATTTTTATATAGATAAGTTTACCCTAGTTTTCATTACATTACCACCACTTTTATCGGTTAGAATGATGTACCTGCGTAGGTGTAATTGTTTTTATTTATTTCATCCACTATTGGTTGTCAAATAGTGCATAAATGTTATGACCAAGATAGCACAAGTCTCTTATTGTTGTATTTTAAATCCACACTTAAAGCAACAAGGCACATATTTCATTGGTGTTTACAATTGTTTTTAGTTGTTTGATTATTTTCCGCACTAACAATTATAAGTTACATCAACTTATAAAAGTGGTAGTATGGTACCTAGTGTTAATACTAACAAATCGAGCCATTCCCGCCGACTTATCGTAACTGACAAATATCAAATTTTACAAGAGGTTTTTTTTTAATATTTTTACACAGAAATGTGCTATGAAAGTGGGCACATAAAGCACACAGGTAGGTATTTGGCGGCAGATTAACAACTTGAGAGTGCTCTGGTTGAGGTGGGCCTAGCCAGCCAGACAGGTTCTAAAAAGTAGCCTACCACCAGGGTTGCCACCCGTCCCGATTCTGCAGGGACAGTCCCGATTTCGATGATATCGTCCCGCGTCTATTATTTCCTGCAGTCTTTTTGATGACCTAAACTGAATTTAATAGCGATGATAGCTCACTGGTAGTGACGTCGGACGCCGCGGTGAGGGTCGTGAGTTCGAATCCTACAATGAGCTTGAGCTTTCGGTGAAGGAAAACATCGTGAGGAAACCATAGCACGGTGGTAGGGTACTTTGTAGAACCTGCTACCACCCTCAAGTTGGAAATCTGTCGCCAAACACCTATTGGTGTGTTCCGGCAGCTGCACTAGAGAGCCAGTTCCTTCTAGGCTTTGTGTGCTTACCACCTTTGGCCACATCATCATCAATGATATGATTTGAATTCTACACTACTCAAGTGAGAAGATACTTGCTTTATCAAAATTAATATACAAAGAATCAAACAGATAGATTAAGTATAGAAGAAATCATTCACTGACTATTGTAAAGTTAGGATTTTCCTTAGTACCATAATGTCCTTATGTTCATACCGTCAGATGGAGTTACTTCAAGACTTCTATGAAACAACCCTGGAAGCCCTTAAAGACGCTAAGAATGACCGGTTGTGGTTCAAGACGAATACGAAGCTAGGGAAACTGTATTACGATAGAGGAGACTTTAACAAATTAGCCAAAATATTGAAACAGCTGCATCAGAGCTGCCAGGTAAGATGCCATATATTATAAATGCAAATGTGAGTTTGTTTGTTACCTTTTCACACCTAAACGGTTGAACCGGTCGCGTTGAAATTTGGTACGCAGATAGCCTATGGTATGGAGAAGAACATGAGCTCCTTTTTTTCGGGTACGCGGGCGAAACCGCGGGGGACAGCTAGTATATATGATAAGTCTCATGTAGCCGGTCTGACACAATTCCATCCTCTCACCCAGTGCCAAGAATGCAAATATTCTAATAATAGACACCCTTTATTTGCGTTATATTTTTGAATGGTATTTACTTATTCAGTCTTAATTATTATTTTTCCGCCAATGCATGCAATTGTCAACAGTAGAGAGAAATAAATATTTCTTTAATTAAATTTCGATTAAAATGAGAAAAACAACTTGGTATTATTCCTGATTTGTTGTTGTTTTTCAGACTGACGAAGGTGAGGACGATTTGAAAAAAGGCACGCAACTCTTAGAAATATACGCATTGGAGATTCAAATGTACACAGCTCAGAAAAACAACAAGAAACTAAAGGCACTGTATGAACAATCACTGCACATAAAGTCTGCGATACCGCATCCACTTATCATGGGAGTTATTAGAGGTATAGAACAGGTTAACCACAAATATATATTATGTTTCCAAATTGTATGCAGCGCTGTCGCTTTTTTTGCCTTACTAGTGGTATAGTAAAGCACCAAAATCCATAGCAACACAGAATTCAAACCATGCAATGAAATACGGTTTCGTCATCGGTTGTATTCGTAAACCATATTAAATTATTAATTTATTATCTCACCAGCTTTCCCGCGATTCCCTCCATAGGGGTTTAATTTTGAAAATCCCTTAGCGGATGCCTATATTTTATAAGGAACCTTTGTGCAAAATTTCAATTTTCTAAACTCAGCAGTTTGAGTTGAGCATTGATCTGTCAATTAGTGAATCATTCATCATATAAACTGTATCATTAGTCAAGAAATTACGCTGAACCTTGTAAGTTCAAATGCAGCTTGTCGTCTGAAAAACTAAATTAACAGAAACATAATGTATTTATTATTTTTACGTTAGAATGTGGAGGTAAAATGCATCTACGTGAGGGAGAATTCGAGAAGGCGCACACGGACTTCTTCGAGGCGTTCAAGAACTACGACGAGTCTGGCAGCCCCAGGAGGACCACCTGTCTCAAGTACTTGGTGCTGGCTAACATGTGAGATCACTTTTTAATTTCACGAAATACGACATCACCAGTTATGCCTCCTTCATGCGACTTTCTCTCTCTCTCTCTCTATCTCTTTCTATTATATACGAGTGTGTCTGAATTGTATAAAATAATTTATTATTCTTTTAATTCATTATCTGATTATTGCAATTTTGTAATCAAGATTCAAGAATTGAAAAAATAAATACAGGAAATAAAAATTGTACTCATGAATATTTATATTACAGGTTAATGAAATCTGGCATCAACCCATTCGACTCGCAGGAAGCGAAACCATACAAGAACGACCCGGAGATACTCGCCATGACCAACCTGGTGATGGCCTACCAGAACAACGACATCAATGAGTTCGAGTCCATATTGAAACATAATAGGTATTTGCTTGTTTGTTTAATGGCGCTAATCCCTAGAACTACCAGTCAGATTTGAAAAAATATTTTGGCATTTGATAGCCCAGTTATTGAGGAAGGTTCTAGGCATTTTTTTTTTATCCCAGGAATGCGGGTGAAACCGCGGGGCGGAAGCTATTATAAAAGCGAGAAAGTGAGGTGATGTGTTTGTTACGATTTCATGACTACCAAACCCACTTAGATCAATATTGGATATAACATAAGATATTTTTTACCGCCGAGATACCTCGCTAGAAATTGTACAAAAGTATGATCAATCTTAATATATATATTTCTTGTGTGCGTGTGTATGTGACTGAACTCCTCCTAAACGGCTGGACCGATTTGAATTAAATTTTGTGTGTATATATGAGTGGGTCCCTGGATGGTTTGAAAATACAATTGGACCCGGTAGATGGCGTCGTAATCGAGTTTGGACAGGACAACGTCTGTTGGGACAGCTAGTAATATATAAATCTCCGTAATTTTTACGCGAATCGCATTTCAAAATAGTTATAGAAATTTTGTTCATGCCTTATTTGTTATTGTATTACCCACACATATCGAATTATTTTTATAAATTTATGTAAAAAAATTGTACAGAAACAATATAATGGACGACCCATTCATCCGGGAGCACATAGAGGACCTGCTCCGCAACATCAGGACGCAGGTTCTGATCAAGCTCATCGGCCCTTACACCCGGATCCACATACCCTTCATATCTAAAGAGCTGAATATTGACGAGAAGGAAGTAGAGAACCTACTCGTCACATGTATATTGGATAAGTGAGTACTTTTCGTGATTAATTTGCTTTTAAAAGGCTTTTGCAAATCGCTACTCAATTGCTATAGCACTAAAGAACATATTTAACTAAATTGCTCGCATAATGGTTATCACTGCATCTGTTGCAAATGTTGAAATTTGATAAAATATGGCGTGGAATAGTAAGATGGAAACAAATAAAAACCTCATAAATATGACATTTTAGAGCGGACATTGACAGAGGAAATTAGCGGATACTATGGCAGTCAAGTCTATCACTCCGTCCGTTGTCTGTCATCCAACTATGGGTATGTTCCGATATACACTGGGTGCACTGTTCATTGCTCTTACTGGGGAGAAATACGTTCCGTTATGGACTTACAGTATACTGCCGCAGTATCCTAGGGAAACATAATGACGTCATAAACGCCGCCATTTTTGTACTGTGAGCACTGGCGTTTTTGAGGTAAGGTGCTCTCAGTGCTTTCATCACGTGATCAACAGCGTCCAGAACGACAGTAGGATATAGGATGACAGACAGTATACTGGGTTGTGTTCCGTTTTAAACAGTACCCTGTATAGCTAACTATAATGGAACGGCTTCAGTATACTAAATTGACGTCACACATAGTGTATATCGGAACATACCCTATATTATATTAACAAGCTTGGTTATGTCGGGCAGTACCCTACATATCCTTATACGGGTTGAGTTTTTATTCGTCAATCAATATGAACAACTTTCAGTATGGACCAACTCTGATATCGCGTAAAATAAAAGATTCGCCTCATACATTTTGGTCCAGTCTCCAGTAAGTAGGTATTGAACTTTTTTATGGAACAGGTGATTTCACAGTCCGAACAATTCTTTTCGTGATTTCACAGTCCGTCCCATAGTAAAAGATGTTCATATTGAGGAGTAGGAGTAGTTCCTCCCCGGCAAGCCTGGCAGCCTGGCAGCCTGCCAGCCTGCCAGCCTGTGTGTCGTGTCCCCAGCACAATAAACGGGCGCATCGACCAAGTGAACTCGGTGCTGGAGCTGCAGAGCAGCGCGCGCGGCGCGGCCCGCTACGGCGCGCTCGACAAGTGGACGGCGCAGCTCTCCTGCCTGCACCTCGCGCTCGCCAACAAGATGGCGTAGACTGAACTAAATAACTCCCTCATATATTGTAATCCGACTAAATCTACAACATCTCCAGTGGTTATCACGAAATATTTATGAATTCTTTTTTATCTGCATTGTGCATATTTGTAAAGAACGTTATTTTGTTACGAAATGACTAATTTATTTGAATCTAATGTGAACGAGACGAGTTCTTTTATGTCCCGGTATCGGTAGCCCTAGGGCGAGAGTTTCTCTTGTATAGAAATCAGTCAAATAACTTATTGGACGCGATATACGGTAATATTGCGTGGTTGTATTTAGTTGGACTAAAGAAATAGCTAAGGGCGGATTGTTGGCTTGGTACTTTAGGTGACATTAGACAAAAATGCATTATTGTGTAATCTAACTAACTAATTTAGCGATATGTTGTTAGTCAAGTAGGCAACTATTAGTCATTCACCTTAGCTACCGCCTACCATTCAAGCAACTCCTCCAGCCTTCCTTTTGTTAGTGTATCCATAAACAATCTAACCAATAAAGTTGGGGCAAGATTTCCTTGTCCTAATTACTACAGTCTACACATTTCAAACTAGGGATGCCACTTATTTATTCCTCGTCATTATAATGTCCATGGATTGGATGTTAATACATAGTTTTTAATAACGCCATCTTTTTAACGATACGTACATCCAATATAATGGACAATATTGAAGTCCTACTCTCTTTTGCGTCATTGTTTCACTGTTTTAAAAGATATTTTGTAACATTGATCGGGCCACGTGATTTACCTTAAAATTGGAAATGTGATACTTATACATATATTTTAAGATGGTATTAAGGAAGGTAACCGTGGCTTCGATTGATTCACAAAGTATTCTAAAATGTAATTATGAAAGTGTACGTTACTATACTTTTTCAGTGCATCTTGTTACTATAATACAAACTTTAAGTAACAGAAAACGACCTTTTATTTATTAAATAGTCAAAATAAACAATTTTTTATTGTAATAAATCTTTATTAATACGTATATGTAGTACAACTACATTAAAATGGACGGATTGGTATATCACAGGGTAGTTATATACATTTCCATAATATCATTAGTGCATATACAAATTCATTAAAATATCCTAATATAAAAACATAAGTAGGAAAATGTTAATTCTTAACAAAAATATTCAATGCGATTGCAACATTATTATTAATTTTGATTACATTTATTTAGTAAATATTACATGGCACTAGTTTTAAAATATAAGACACTGGTATCAGAAAATAATATGTAGGTAAAATCGTAAATAGAGGTTTAGAATTAAATTTTCAAGTCTTTTTAGGGCAGTGTTCAATTTCTAACAGACACAATAGTGTCAAAACCAATATATTCCATAAAACTTAAAAAAAAAAATACACTTGGATTTTAGTCTTATTTTGGTTTACTAATATTGCATGTATAATTTTTGTTACGTTCAGGGCATACTGTTCACCCAGCTGTGCGCAACTACCCGCTTGGCGAGTATCTTATAATCTGTAAATCGCTAAGCGAGTAGGCACTAAATAATGGTGTATACTGTAGGTATAGTCAACTGCTCTTAACTTAATAGGCACTTACTTTATGTAAATATAGTTTGTCCACTATGCAAGGTGGAGAAAACGGTCGATCATTAAATGAAACCAGAGCTTTATCACATTGTTTTTAAACCTTATACAAACAATCATTGAAATTCATCGAGTAGTTAAGCCACAGTAATTAATTTTCGTTTTATAAATTTTACTCATAACGTAGATTCGCAGCCTAACAATTTCACTAGGCTAAAGTAGGTCGGACAACGACCTGAGCAAACAGTCTCCATTTCTCCGTCTAACACGTTGTGTGAGATGAAGAAAGTGTATCGCCCGTGCCGCGCCCAAGGTAGCACGTCTTACAGGTCAGTGACGATGTAAATATAAATAGTTTCGTATTTTGTTTACGTTCCGAAAGTATTTACTTTCTATGAAAATTTAGATGTTTTCATTTTGTTCTAAAATATTTTTCGACTGTGTTATAGTGCTTGCACTTGTAACGATAGTGTTTAAATTTAATGATCGACCGTCATATCCACCATGTCAAAGAAAAAATAACTCTATTGCTTTACAAAGAGGTATCCGAATAAATGATGATACAAATGAATCTTATTAAGAAGCACTAAGATTTATTTATCTTCATTCTTAAACTAATATCGGATACTGCTAATCGAATAATGCGGAACGTCACGTGTCACATAAAAATAATTATAAATTCAGAAGTGGTTCAACAACAGCTCCGTCGACCGCACGTGAACTCAAAAGAATCCGAGGCTTTACTATTGCGATACAAAATGTAAAGTAAGTTATATAGATAGTTCGTCGTACGTCGTTTCGTCAATGGGCCGGCTTGTCGTGCATCCAGGGCCGGAATATGGGCAGAGTGCTGGGGTAGTGCGTGGGGCCGCGCGGCGCCGCCGAGCCCGAGCCCTCGCCCGAGCCCGAGTCCGGCTCCGGGCCGCGGAACGGGTACGTGCCCAGCAGGATCGGCAGCTGGAGCTTCACCTCCTTCTCCAGGCTTTTAGGCTCGATTATGAACTATACATGAAGAAGAGGGAGGTCAACGCTACAGATTTCAAGTCCCGACAGAACATAGATGACGGGCCGGTTGGCGTGGTTGGTAAGATACTCTATCTATCACGCCGCAGGTCGTGGTTTCGATTCCCACTCGGGACAAACATTTGTATGCATGAACATGTCTGTTTGTCCCGAGTCTAGGTGTAATTATCTATACTATATGTAATAATTAATAAATGGGTTTGTGTTCACCAGATGGCGCCACTGTCGTGTGAGGTCCTATAAAAGTTTGTTATTACGGACATGAAAACCATGTTTACATCATATTTAATACTTTCCTTAAACCGTACCGTAAAAATATCGAGCATGCCTCAGTTTTACGTAGTTCGTACGTTTTGTTCGAAAAAATAGTAGGTAAATGTTTCCGAAAGAAAAAACTGTCTCAAAGCACTGCCATTATTTGACCCGTAACTCATATATAATGAATCTCAGGTATTGCAAAATATCCCGCGTAGCCCACCCAGAAACAGTGAGTTTGACATTCCGAAGACCTCACGCTACACTAGCGCCTCTAGCGGAAAATTTCCACGCGATAGCTCCCATTGATTAATAAATACACTACGCTACACAGGGCAGGGTGTATACTCACAAACACGTCATACTGGACGCTGATGAGGTGGCAGCCGCGCAGGTTGGTGGGCGGCAGGGGCGGCACGTACAGTAGCTCATGGCGCCACACATCCGACTCCCCCGGACGCGTCTTGCCGTGAATCAGACTGGATAGCTCTCTGACCTCTTTTGCTGCTACTTTGCCGTGTGCAGAGTATTGGATAGTCTGTAAAAAGTATTAGTCTCATCACAAATCTTGTTAAACCCATATTTGAAGATAGCCCCGTAATGGCACCGTGGCAAGAGACGATATGACCGACAATATTACACATACAAAGCGTAGAAAGGACAGAAAGAAGAGAATATTAGAAGGCGTACCTCGGTGAGCGCCGCCCTGGTAGCTTTGATAGTAGTCTTGGAGGTGTTGGTGAGGTGCGCGGTGAGCACGACGCTCTCGCCGGGCACGTACGCGCCGCGGTCCAGCGCCACGCGGGCCGACACCGCGCCGCCGCCCACGCACCCCACGCCCAGCCGGTGCTCCACTGAGCACTCGAACTGTTGCTGGAACACGACACACGAACGCAGCGGATAACTCACTGCACTGCAGTCTACACCGACCACTAACCTCATAATAATGATGGAGATTAAGGCTTGACACACCTTCAAATATTTTTAATGTCCTTTTGTGTCCACCTGATAAATGGCCACCGTCGCCTATGTACATTAACGATAACAAAAGCCTATAAGGCGACTGGCTCTTGTGTGCAACCGCCGAGATATACCGAAGGGTTTTTAAAAAAAATGTTAGAAATAAATTGTAGTAGACTATCAACTCTGATAATTTCAAATTAGCATGTTTATCTAGATCAACCATAAATCGAGATATTTATCACTTTTGTTGTATAATAAACTCAAGAGAAACTTTGATGTGAGAATAAAATGAACAATCTATTGTGCAGCAATTACCATGTTACATAAAGTTTGCGATAACCTAGAGGTGATGACCTTCTTTGATGAATGTAATGTAATTTTGTTCTCTACTTTATCTTTGAGTATGGTATTACTTAACAATGTACAAGTCATCATCCTTTTTAGGCACATAGATAGTGCTTGCTCATTATGTAAGTACCTCAAGTAAATTTTATAAATGTTTTCTTACTGGGGTTTATGGTCTGTCAAATGTTTATTTAAAAAAAAACAGTATTTTGATGGTCACTTACAGCCAAAACAGGGGGTTCCAAATTCAAATCAATAGGATTCATCACAATGAAGACTTGCTGGTTTTTGTGTGTCAAACCATTAGGCTCTCTCAATGCAGCCTTGCAGTAGTACTGGACCCAACCATGCGTGCCGAGGAATGTGGATGGGAGCCCCATTGGCAGCCCTAGCTTGAAGGGGAAGCTGTGGATGCCTGGAGATAATACTGTTGGACTATGGCCTGTTGAAAATAATTTATATTTTATTCATTTCTTAACTTAGCAACCCTGAGTAGATTTTGGCTGGTAAACAATAGACTAAATTATTGATATATTATATTAGATTATTGATAGATATATTACATACCTGATATATTAGATCTGTACAAAATCTGTTGAAAGCTAATCATAAACAGTGAGCAAAGACAATCATCCTAATTGACAGCCTGTATTAATTAAAAACTGTATTTGATAAACACTTAGATGTTGGTGTCAAAGTTGTAACAATATAATAGGCCTGTTTTGACGAGACAATATCACTTTTGGTATATTTGTCTCTATTTGTCATGCTATGCATCCAGCATGACTGATATGGGCTATCAAAACAGTAATATTAGATTGTGACAACTTTAGTTTCAAGCATCAACAGATTTAAACACATTTTGCATTCTAAGTTATTATTATAATCACCTGGCTCTCCAAGTAGCCTCATTCGAAAATCAATATAATTCTCTTTATCAAACAGCCTCTCGTGACGTCCAGACCCAACCCTCACAACGCCCTCCCCAACCACATGAAAGTGTAGACCTGAAACAATATACCAATCGTTAACTTCTCTTCTATGTCTCAGAGGTTTTTTTCATGAACATTTTCTTACAATAATCTTTGAATTTAGTATTTTTTTGAACTTACCCAGAACAGGAGTGTCATCCTGTAACTCCATCAACACTTTTCCCGATAAGAACTGCCCGGGGAAGTATAATAATGAAGTGTTGTCAAAGACAATGAGGAACTTGAGCAGTTTTCGTGGCATTTTTAAGGTCTACTCTGAATGTTGATGGTCAAACTGTATGAAGCAAGCTGGAAAATAAATAAAGCATTCTTAGAATTTCTAATTAGTATGTATGTAGAAGTTACAGTACTTAGTAAACAATTACTTTACAGATTTATACAAATATTACCACAATAGGAAGAAACATAAAAATTCTATTGCCATTTCCACATTCACGTTACTAATAATTTATGCAAATGTTTATGAATTATGTAATTTATGTACCGGAAATTTATTCTACAACTTTTATGAAGTTGCATCTAAGTTTCGTGTGGCAGTGAAATAAAACTATTCGAAATTTGCTTCCCTAGTATGTCTTAGCGAACCTTGTAATTACGAAAGTTACACACCCACGACGACATTATCCTTAACTTCTCACACCGTAGGCAGTGTACAACAAAGTTGAGAAATATGTAAATTGAAGGCCATCTACAACATACATCATACATACACCTACCTTGTGTAATTCAAATATAAATACATAGATGAATGATAACTATTTATATTTTATAAAAAAATAATTGAGCATTAAGTGAAAGTACTATACATATACTATTTTAAACAATAAAAGAACTTTTTTAAACTAAAAAGAAATATTAATATGTACGCGAAACGCGAAACTTTAGCAAACTTTGATTGACATGAGACATGACATTAGTTTGACAATTTTGACATTCATGATTTAGACAGTGCTGCCAGTGACATTACTTTTTGGTACGTGTGATTGTTCATTAGTTAGTGCTGTTGTCTTTTGAGCTGTTGTACGCAAAACGTCAATAATAACCGAACAGTGTCCATTTTCCCCTACTAGGATCACCTAACGCACTATGAATTTTATTTCTATCTTTCTCATGCAAAACAAAGCTTTTAACAACTCAATCTCATGTGACAAAAAACACGTAGAGCAGTCTTTGGGGAAATGGAAACTTTAACTTTAATTTTTTATCCTTGAAAGCTTTCAGTGACGCGTGACGATGACGTGAGTTTCACGCTTTTTGTTCAACCCAAAAAGGACACACGCATATATATATATACATACACAGTATACATATAGCTCATGGTCACGTTTTTCGGGTGACGATAACGCGAGTTCCATGATTTTTGTTCACCCAAAAAGTGCTCAACGCGCCTAAAGAAGTTTTCACTTAAAAACACGTTGTTTCCCACACTGCCACTGCCTTGATTCTAGTTTCATCCATAGCACGCGATGACAGAAAAAATAACTACCTATATTAAATATTTCATTAAAAATATAGGACCAATTTCGTTTAATTATTATTATTATTTATTTATTGTAAAAGTGTATTAATAATAATAATAGAATTCATCTCAAATAGTATAATCACAGTGTGAAAAACATCTGGTATAATGATGGAATGTTAATTTGCTGTGAGTTCAAATGTTTATTGGTTTGGATTTATTCTGAAAGCTATTTTGCCAGCTTTTTATATTAAGAAGAAGAAACACATAACTCTAGTGTTAGTAGAGACATTGGTTGCACGTCCAAACTAAGTTATGAACATTTAGAATTTAATTAATGAAAGCCGTCTCTTTTAGTCGAATTTCGTACCTTTTTGGTAAGATTGTTGTACTTTTTAGGAAATTCATACTGGCAGCATTGGTGATTTGCGATATTTGCGATGCGACACAAATTCTATATCAGTGTGAGCAGTGTGCAGATTTCTGCTATTTTGGCAGATTTCCCTCCTAAATTTTGTCTGTGGCAGATTATGCTGACGATTTACAAAAGTGGCAGATTTAAAAGATTCCAAGAAAATTCACATTAACTAATTTGAATTTTCAATGCAGTCACCTTTTTTAAAAGTAATTACATGAGGTATAATATATAGTTACATTACAAATGATTTTATCGAACTGGCAACTTCTGTTTCATGGCCATATTGTACGGGGATTTCCCACTCAATCTGTTTATACTTAATAATAAATAAAATTCCGTTATTATCTCAGTGAAATAACTGAAATATAATGTGTAAAAGTGAATTTCCTTGAAATCAAAACCAGTTGATAGGCGTTACGTAGTGTTTTCATCTAGTTTTATTGGTGTGATTATAGGTAAGTCAGAAGAATCTTTTTAGATTAGAAATGTTATAATGTCGGTATTCTAAGCAAAATATTCTCTCAGGTGAATTTAAACATAACAAAGAAATAGATTCCTAAACAAACATGTTTCAGCTATAATTACCACTAAAGAGGGGTTAAAGGAGCACGGAGACTGTGTCTCCTTTAAAACAAATAAAACATGAAAAGATGTCTTCAAAATCTATGTACACTGAAAATGAAGGCGACAATTTGTAGACAAATGTTGATACTTGAGTATGCATAAAAAAATTGAAAAATATTTTTGTTAATCAAAGAAATTTAATTGAATTCATTGTGTATTTTTTTTCCGTTTCCATGATGGCATATTTTTGGCATTTTTGGCGTTTAGTGTGGCAGATTTTGGCAGATTTTTTGCCCAGTGTGTGGCAGATTGGCCATTAATGAGATGGTCACACTGTTCTATAAACAGTTAAAGTAATCTGTGCACAAATTATAAAGTGAGCGGGCAGCGGCTAGCTAATGGATTTGTTTATAATTTTTGAAAAAGAGTAAAAGAAGGCATATTTTTTTTTAGTAAAGAGACAGTATTAGGATTCCAAGATGCCGAGTGAGATGATAACGTTACAGCTCGGCCAATGCGGCAACCAAAGTGAGTAAACCTAACAAGAAAATGGTTTTGTGCTGTTATTTTCAAACGCAGTTTTGTTTTATTTACTTACATACATATCTCTTTTACGATAGTCGGCTTTGAGTTTTGGAAGCAGCTGTGTATAGAACACGGGATTTCTCCTGAGGGTATATTGGAGGAGTTCGCCTCAGCGGGGTCGGATCGCAAGGATGTGTTTTTCTACCAAGCTGACGATGACCATTACATTCCGAGAGCTGTTCTGCTGGACCTGGAACCTCGTGTCATACACACTATTATGAACTCACCATATGCTAAGGTAACCAAGTTTTTAAACTACTTGAAGTGGTTCCAAACAATAAATTAATATGATAATATAATTTCAGCTCTATAATCCAGAAAATGTATATCTGTCCAAACATGGTGGAGGTGCCGGCAACAACTGGGCGTCGGGGTATGCTCAGGGAGAGAAATTGAATGAGGAGGTGTTTGATATTATTAACAGGGAGGCTGATGGGAGTGATAACTTGGAGGTATGTATGTACTTTAGTATATTATATTTGTTTTAATGTAGAAATATTCAATAATATGTATTTATAGGAACATAAAACTGAAAAGTAGACCCTGGACTTTGATGTAGATGAATCGTTTCTAACTGTTTCTTAAGTTTTATCAGATTTTTGGCTGGAACTTGCCAAGTGATGTTACATTTTTGTTTAATTTTCATGAAATTATGCATATTGAGTATTATTGAATTATATCAGTGGCATTTTGTCCTATGAATATTAATCCAAGTAACAATGTGAAGTGAAATTAAATTAATGAGTCCATTGTAACTTTTTTTAAAACTATTACTGGTTAAGCTGGATTTTTAGTTGTTAAATAATGTTCCTTCTATTACCCAGGGTTTTGTTCTGTGCCACTCAATAGCTGGTGGTACAGGGTCTGGCATGGGTTCATATATCCTGGAGCACCTCTCAGACAGGTTTCCTAAGAAACTTGTGCAGACTTATAGTGTCTTCCCCAACTTAGATGAAATAAGGTTTGTGGGTAATTTTTATGTTCAAATTTTAGTGTGTTTTGTGTTAGCAATTACTTTCAAGATGTCTCGGTTGACATTATGTTTACATGTCCAATTCCTGCTAAGGATGTGAAGTCTATTAAATCTAAGTGAGCATCCCATGTCAAAGACAATACTATTTATTCAGTTTAGGCCTTAGGAGGGCACTTATAAAGGACTGCATACATATTACATTTCAGCCAATAAGTAACCTTTGTGCTGCTGTGAGATAGGCAATTCTAGAACAATGAAACATAACATCTTTGCAATTCTTAGTCACACATTTTCATTGAGTGCCTCAGTATGTTTAACTTACTTATTATTTTAATCTCCAGTGATGTAGTAGTCCAACCATACAACTCCCTTCTCACTCTGAAACGACTGACAGAGAGTGCAGACTGTGTGATGGTGTTAGACAACACAGCGCTCAACAGGATCGCCAGCGACCGCCTCCACATACAGAACCCTTCCTTCGCACAGATCAACACGCTTGTGTCTACCATTATGAGTGCCAGTACTGCTACACTTAGGTAAGTTATTGTTTTATTGTCTATAATACTGTAGCGACTCATAAGGGGCTATCCATAAATTACGTCACAAGAATTTCATGATTATTGACCTCACCCTTGTCCTTGTCACTTCAATATTTGTGAGACTCCCCCCAAAAATTACGTGACGTCACATAATTTTTGCTATTTTACATCTAGAAATTATTAAATTAAAACAGCAGTTCCGTAATTCGTTTTATTTCCATTTAAATGACTTTTTTGATTATACTATAAATAAATCTTTCTTTTTCTACTGAATAATTTGTATAATTCGATTTTTCATAATGTTAAACATTTTTGTTACAATACTCTTATCTCACTCAACCCATTTTTTCCCAAGGTATCCGTCATACATGAACAACGATCTGATCAGCCTGGTGGCACCACTAATCCCCACACCTCGGCTCCACTTCCTCATGACTGGATACACACCGCTCACGGCCGACCACGAACTCAATACCGTATGTTTATGTATAACAATTATTTTTTTATTGCCGTTGCGTGGTTCATAGTAATAAAGACATTCAGCAGTTATTCACGATTTCTCAAACTAAATTTATAGTTCAATCGTTGATTTGATCATTTCTATATTTAGAGTGATGATAGCTCAGTGGTATTGACTACTGGGTTTGAATGCTTGGGGTAAGGAAGCCTTCCACAGTGCTCTTGGTAGGGTATTGTATAGTACCCGCCTGACTGGCACCCAGTCGTCATTGATGACTTGCAACAAAATTGTGTGTGTCATTGACCTTATATTATTATATTTATATGCATACCATTTTGTAGGCACCAAAAATCCGCAAAACGACAGTATTAGACGTGATGCAAAGGTTACTCCAGCCCAAAAACATGATGGTCTCCCTCAGTCCAGACAGAGCGAACCAGCACTGCTACATATCGATATTAAATATAATACAGGTAATTTATTATTTTTCTCTTATGGAAGCAGGCCAAGTCCCATTGAAGTGATGTTGATTTGATTCCATTACCAGTTTCAGGTATTGGCATCAGTAATATTCAAATAACTAATTTTGAATCTGTGGTTGTAATCTAAGCATTGTTAGTGGAGGAAAATATCTAACTTATCTTTTACCCTAGATTGTTTGACCTTGTATCACTGTTAAACCATTTTGAAAGTTCTTTATCTAAGCGGAGGGCTACTTCAGTCCTCTGTGGTTGTTTGGTTTTTAATTTAGACCTTATCTTACGTAGGGTGAGGTGGACCCTTCCCAAGTACACAAGTCCCTGCAGAGGATCCGTGAGCGCAAGCTGGCGTCGTTCATCCCGTGGGGCCCCGCCTCCATCCAGGTGGCGCTCTCCCGCCGCTCGCCCTACGTGCACGCCTCGCACAAAGTGTCCGGCCTGCTGCTCGCCAATCATACTAATATATCTTCAGTAAGTACACTACACTACACTAGGCATGTGCCAGCAACGTGCAGTATCTAACGCAAGCTGACGTCGTTCATCCCGTGGGGCCTCGCCTCCATCCAGGTGGCGCGCTCCCGCCGCTCTTACTTAATACTATAAAGTAATCTCGTTCCCCAGCTATTCGACAGATGCCTGCAGCAGTTCGACAAGCTGCGCAAGCGCGAAGCATTCTTGGAAGTATTCCGCAAGGAGCCCATGTTCAAGGAGTCCTTGTTGGAGTTCGACGAGTCCCGCGGGGTGGTCGACGACCTGGTGCACGAATACCAGGCCGCCGCCACGCCCGATTACGTGCATTGGAATCCTGGTGAGGGTATAACACTTGTACAGGGTGACTTCTAAGTCGTGAACAGAAATAACTTTTTAAACTCTAAACCCTTGGCATAAAAACTTGCACATAATACTTTGTGAATCTGTTGACATTAATTTTATAATTTGTGATAAATTTTGGTCACTCTACGTTTCATTGAAATGTTTACTTATTAATTAATTAAACCTTCTTCATGCTACTGGCTGGAAACTGGTGATAATGATTGTTACACGTCATAACATGAAGACATCATCGCAAACAAGTCACGTGGTCTGGGCCGAGTAGGGTGACCATAGATGATGATAAGTAGGGATTGATATTCTCATTTTGTTTTAATTAATTGAGGGGCTGACTAATTGCAATTACCACTAGTGCTCCGTGTTAATCTTGGGCAGCTTTATCGGAAAACGTGGTTTCTGCTCACGACCTAGAAGTCACCCTGTATACATATAATATTCAGATGTCATCATTTCAAACCCTAATTTGAGTTTTTAATTTTAGTAGTGTAGAAGGTCGAATTCCTGGCGCTACGTACGTTGCTAGGTATCGAATAGAACGAATAGAGAATCATTAATAAGTGTAAAAGTTTGTGAACACTTATATGTAGCTACTCAAAAAAACTATGAAGTTTCAACTAATTGTATTGTTTGGTTTATTTCAGAGAGTAGTCAAATATAACCCCAGTGAATCTTCAAATGAACTTTGGAATATTGTTAGTGATCAAGTGAGGAGTGGCAGTGTAGAGGGTGTACCAAAGGAGTTGTTTGAACATGAAGTGGAGATCGTAAACTCATAATTCGTTACTTTTAAGTTATTTAACCAAGTGCCATGTTATTGTTCTCTATGATAATAATCTCGAATTTGTTAACAAAGTATTCTCGAATGAAGACTAGGTGCTAATGTAGCTAGTCTCAATCACGCACGTCAGGTGAAATAAAACTAATTGCATTTTTTTACCAAGAATTTATTTTAATTAATAATTGCTAACTCTTCAACATTCCCTCCTTACACATTATCACTCTCGTGCGAACAATATACACACACATCGTGGTTTTTACGTCTCTGTTATTCATTGCGACACAGACGGGCTACTAACTGGACATATCTGACATTACATTACATACATATAGACATTGATGTTACAATATTTCCTTGATAAAATAGTAGATATAAACGGGGCCAAAATGCTTAAGATTTCTATGCTCCTAAAAAATAAATCACATAAATGAGCTACTCATATAAAAATAAACCCCTCTACTTATCTGAAATTACCAACAAATTGACAGCACACTAGAGAGCAGATCTAACGTCCAAATGCATTGATGCACATGGACAGAGGCTCTACTGCCATTAATACCAATCTTCTAATTCTTGATAATGCATGAATATTTATATTTCTAAACTATACCATGATAATTGTCTGTATTAAAATTTTCCTACATTTGGCTGTCCTAAGCCTACATGTAAACTAAGGCTATTTACAAAAAAATAAAAGTGAAGATATTTTAATAACTTGAAATCGCGTCTTTTTTTAATATGCAGGTACGGGATGAGCGTCACATTTGCGAGTCAAGGGGCCAGTTGATTGAAGAGAACATTGCAGTAATGACAAAAATTATATATAACTCGGGTTTAGTTGTGTATCGTAATGAGCTTTTATTTACTCTATGGCAAGTGTATCTTTACAGAGATTATTGAAATTGGCAAATACACATCTCTATACCTATTCTTTTTTATACATAAATATAATGTTATTCTTACAAAATTACTTGTTGCAAATTTCAACATAGACTTCTAATAAATCACAATGTCGATATCAAATAAGTTATTTAGTTTTTAGTGTTATGAAGATAGGATATTAATGTGATGACAAACTAAACTAACATAAATATGGTGCAAACATTTAGAAAATCAAAAGTAATGCCTTAGTGCGATGCATTAGCAAAATAAAAATGGAATATAAGTATATTTAGTGGCATGGCCTGATGCCTATGGCTGACATGGAAGGCTAGGATGTCTGACTGGGTGGTTGGTACTTGGGCTGAATGATGGAAGTCTTGCGCAGTGGGACGGTTTCTGGTGTGGGAATGGCGTCTCCAGTTGGCAGCTTGGCAGGAACTGCAGGTGCTTTAAACGGCGCAGCTAGGTTGCTGGGCCGCTGTTTCGCCATTTGGTAGTCACCAGAGTCAAAGAACTTTTGCTGCTGACAAAAGCATTACGTTCAATAAGTAAAAGATAAATTTATAACCCATATCTGAAAATCAAAAAAAGGAATCCTTATAGGATCACTTTGTTGAACTAGCTAAGGTATATGGTCCCTTGGAGCTGTAAAAAATCAAGCTTCTAATTGAAGGCGATAAAAAAGTACAGCTATTGATGTTATTGCATATTTTGACACTCGCCAAGTCATCACAATATAAAGTTCCCAGAAACAATTGGAAAATCATTAATATGTTGTTACAATTGATAGTAAAATATTGATAACAATTACTTACAATAGTCTATTTGCCTGTATTAAAAATAAATTATCCAACACTAATCAATGTATAAAACATCTAAAAAAAAGGGTAAATCACGATTATTTTATTAAATTTATCCTTTTTATGATTTTTAATGACTATCTAACCATAAAGAGTAAAGCTTTTGATGCTATATAATTATGACGTCACATGCTTGTATTTAATACAAAACTCCATTCGTTTTGACATTTCATAAAAAGGTGCTGATTTGAATGTCTGTCAACATGCCAATTGGTGAATTGAGAGTGACAATGTATGGGAGACATAGACAAATTATCTAATACAAATTTGTACAGAAACACACAGTTTGAGTCAGACACACACTTGTCCAGTTTTTAGAATTCCTATGATTGTTGAAACCAAAGCATATACTATTCAAATTCACTGACAGAAACCAGCCTACAATGGCAAAATCACTTCATTTTGAAATCATTGCAAAATATATTACTTTTTCTATACTCAGATTTACTATACAGATACTATGGTAAATGCACATACATTATAAGATTGGTTATGGTAAGTATCATTAGGGCTCCCTTAGGCATGAATTTAAGATGTTTATACATAGGTGTAGATGCATTGCCCAAACTCTGTATTGGCAGTAATAAAGAAAGATGTGATTTTCAACTGAGAGACGAAAACATTTCATTTCAAGCATAACTAGATACTGTAATTTGATAATGTTGGTATATGACGCTTCTACTATTTGTAATATGTCATTGGCATGAATATGGCCACAAATTATATAAAGGTACTGACCCCCTTTGCAAGTCTTTTCTGTAAAAATGCAGAATGTCCACCTGGCCCCCTTCCCAACATTGCATTTGGGAACTTTGCTTTCAGTTTCGCTTCTTCAAGTTTTTCTAACTCCTTTGGCTGAAAATAGAAACCATTAAAAGTTTATATATCTTAATGTAATTTGAAGGTAAATGTGAAAATTTACTTACATCTTTTGGAGGTTCATTCTGATCTTGTGAGTCACTCATTTTGTTTCCTAAAAAGAATAAATAGCGTGTTACAAATGGATACGAACATAGGTTACTTACTAAAATCGCCCCTAAGACTACTCTCTGACCGAATATCCTAAGTCTCAATTCCTTCGAAAATTATGCATTGTTTACCCTCAATCTAAAAACGCAGTAATCATAATAGTATACGTCGCAGTATATATTGATTACGAATTCATATCTGGCAGCAATATCTAAGGAATATAACAGATTATCAAAATAAATCCATAACAATACAATGGTTCGCCGCAATCTGAATAATTTGATGAAGATAAATCACTAACGTTTGTCCAACGGTCCAATTAAAAATTTGTTTACCTTGATTTCGTCGAACTTTGTATTTCAGTATATCACAGTTACCATTTACATTCAAATACAAAATTGTGGTTAATTAAATAACGAAATCTAGATTGATCAACAGTCTCAATTCTCAAAACTTCTCGTGATTTACAATTACAGAAAGAAACCCATGAGGAGGAGAAAGCAAGCAAAGAGAAAAACAAAAAGCACAAGACAGACAGTGTGACCAACTCATTAATGGCAAATCTGCCACACACTGGGCAAAAAATCTGCCAAAATCTGTCACACTTGACGCCAAAAATATGCCATCATGGAAACGGAAAAAATACACATAAACATAAATACTATGATCTCAATTAAATTTCTTTAATTATTAACAAAAATATTTTTCAATTTTCTTATGCACACTTAAGTATTAACATTTGACTCCAAATTTTCGCCTTTATTTTCAGTGTACATAGATTTTTTTAATGAAAAGTTGTTCATGCAAATAACGCTGGACATCACTAGTGTGCGTGCACATCTCTAGAGCGCGCAGCGACGCGAGCGCTCTGCCCTGTCTGTAAGCCAGTCGCCGTGCGCAGCGCACGTGTGCAATATTAAATAACAGAAAATAAAAAGGGCTTTCATTTGGAGTTGTGGCACACATGATCCCCTCCCAAAAAACAGAACCCGCGACCGACCATCATCGACGTGACGTGGAACGGCCAGGACGACGTGCCCACTACTCCACCTTCCACGAGGTTCGCACCGGGCTCCGCACACGCCAACGAGCCGCTGAGGGGCGGCTCTGACGAAACGCCGGAGACGGTGCCAACGAAGCGTTGCAGCTAACAAAAGTTGTTGTATTTTGTGGGGAATTCAGGTTTTCTTCTACCCAAATCAGGGGATTCTGACCTTTCTTTTCGGGTTGTTAGATTACTGGCAAGGAACATAATACTTTCTACCGAGAGATGATCACTATGGCATCCACAAGCAATAGTGGCAATACTGCTGTCTGTCAAGTGGCAATACTGCTGTCTATCAAGTGTCAACCAACTGTCATGAAATTGTTTAGCGTAGCGTGCGTCTGTCTGTTTTCTAATGAGCCGAGTCGCTGTTTTGGTGAATCGAGTCAACTCGAGTCGGTTTATATGGTATTCGAATCATGACTCGATTCCACGATTCGAGCCCTGTGCTCGAGTTTTGTTTGGTATTCGAATGTTGACTCAAGTCTGGAAATTCGAGTCCAGTACTCGAGTCTAGAAATTTGAGTCCAGAACTCGAGTCCGTTACCGATTTTAAAACAAAAAGGAGTATTCTTCAAATGGCATGTAGGTTTAGCATAATGACACAACGATAATAATCCAAACATTTTTGATGAGAATATTTTTAATCATTACCAAAAAACATAGTTCATACTCCTTAGTATATATTTTGGTATATATAGTAGAGATACCGGATCAAGGTCTATTTGTTTTATAACACATCAAAAATATATATTTTTAGAAGCTTTAGATATTTGTTCTATTAGTTTTTTACAAGTCATTTTACTTATTACGAGTCAGTTGGGACTCGCATATTACAATCGAGTCAGCAATTACAATATCGATTCTTCCTGACTCGAGTACCGGAATCGAGTCCAGCGTACTCGAATCAAAATAAATTGGTATTCGAATAGGCGAGTCCAAAGCAGGAATCGAGTCTGACTCGAGTCAAGCCATACTCGGCACATCACTACTGTTTTCATCTTAGGTTTTCATAATACAGTTTTGGCGGAAATTTAGTTTTAACCGTTTTTAAAATGGAAGAGGATACTAATGAAGAGAGTATCGATGGCTCTATCCAAAGTATTCATGTCCGAAATTTCTTTTGCCACGATAATCTGGAAATCAACATGAACAAAAACGTTAACTTCATAGTCGGTCGCAATGGAAGTGGAAAAAGTGCAATTCTAACGGCTCTCGTAGTTGGTTTGGGAGGACGAGCTTCAGCAACGAACAGAGGAAGTAACTTGCACTGTGAGTACAAATTTGAATTGTTATATTTAATTAAATTACCCTCAAAGTTGGTGACCTAAGTATTACTTGGTCAGTAAGAACAGTACAATATCTATAATTTACATTACAGCATTCATCAAGAAAGGCACCAACTCAGCAACAGTTGAGATTAAAATAAAGAACAACAGTGCTAAAGCATTCAGGCGCAATGTGTATGGAGACTACATCACTATTGTGAGGAATATCAATGCTTCTGGTGGATCCAGTTACAAAGTGAAGTCTGCTTCAGGTAATACATTTATCTCAATATCTTGCTAAGATATTTTGGTTTTTAAATATTTTTTTTATAAATGTCTGTGTTATTATATATCTATTTAATCCTTTAATTAAAATGGTAGGTACCTACAAGAATAAATTACATTACACATTGTTTATTTTTACATAGGTGAGGTAATATCCACAAAATTTGAAGAAGTGAATGCAATAATACTAGCACATGATATCCAAGTGGACAATCCAATATCTGTCCTCAATCAGGATGATGCCCGAAGCTTCCATGCTTCTGACTCCAAGAAGAAATATGCTCTCTTCAGAAAAGCCACCAACTTAGATCAGACGGAAAACAATTATGTCAGAGCACTTGAGAACTGTAATAAAGCTACTTTAATATGGAATAAGAAGAATGAGGTGACATTAAAAATTTTTTTTAGATGCTTGAATACTTCTGTTTTATTATAATTAGTTTTGATATGTGTTTGTTTTGTAATTATATTTTAGGTATGTGTGGAACTTGAGAAAGAGTACAAAAAGTGGAAGACCAGTTATGAGCAACTGCAATCGCGTGATGAAATAGAAGCTCAGAAGCAAGCACTACAAAATGAGTACTACTGGAGTGAGATAGCAGAGTTAGAGCATGAAGTAGCTACAATACAAGCGCAGTATGATAAGCAGAAGGCAAAGATGGAGAAACTTGTGGAGAAGTTAAGCAACATGGAACAGCATTATGGGAGTAATAGTGAAGCTATTGAGTAAGTATTTTATTTTATCTTAGTGTTTCATTGGAGTCTTTATTTACAGCGTTTTTTTGTAAAATTGAAGAAACTCGATTATGGGGTTCATAAAATTATCACAAACAAATTCTTACCCTTGTGATTTTGACCATTAGTCTACCTGTCCACCATATCCTCCACTCATAAAACATGTTGGTGTGATGTAGTGTACTTTTTGTGCAATTGTATTGGTTTTTCATGATCTGTTCTGGTTCCGGTATTCCTAAAGTTCATAATAAGATCACATCTTTAACAGTGCACTAAAGAATCAACTTGATGAGAAAACACTTGAAAAAACAGCATTAGAACAGGAACTGCACTCCCTAGAGGCGGAAGTGCGCGATATACAAAGCGCGTGTCGAAGTGCCCAGCATTCGTCCAGCAAACAAAATGAACTGTACAATAGGGAGAAGAGGAAGGTAGCTGATTTGGAGAAAGAAATACAGAATATTGAGTGAGTTAAGATATTTATTTGATTCTGGATGGTCAGTGAAGGTTTTTGCATTATTGTTGGTAATAAATAGGATATATTATTTATTTACATATAATTACATATGGAATTACAGGAAAAGATCACAAATAATACAGATAACATTTTTGTATAAAATTATCAAGATAAATATTTTACACTGAGATTTTTAGATGTTTATATTATATTTCCTAAGACTCCTCTTCATAGCTACCCAATAAGTAATCAAGTAACGATTTAAATGTACATACTGGGACATGTGCTACATGTAATATATTGTTTCAGTTCAGGACAATCGGCCAGCAAGCGCGTAGAGTTAGAAGCCCGCTCGGAGAGGGCGATGAGCGCGGCCAAAGCGATGCGGGCGCGCTACGAGACGGCGCAGCACGAGGCGGCGCAGGCGCGCGCCAACGTGGCGCACGCGCAGGCGCAGGCCGACAACGTGCATGCGCAGGCGCAGCGCCGCCGGGACACGCTACGTATGTATACATGTATACAAGGAGGGTTGTGATTGTGACACCCGCCCCAAACCCGTTAGGTGTTCATTGTACTCTGTAGGACCCGTCTCGCCGGCTACTCCCCTCGAGACCCTTCCTCCCCCCCGGTGCATTCCGGTACGTGGGTCGAGTTCGCCTATCATCTTCGGCCACATCTTCACTTAGCTTGTCGAGATCGTGGTCGAGCCCAAGCAAAGAAAAAAAAAACTATGGGGCATTTAATGTGTTCGTGATTAAGGAGACGTCAATCGAATCTTTATAGTGTTCCCGTTAAGTAGGAAGGCTAATGCCCAATCCCAAGAACGTATCGCTAAGAAGCCAACGTGAATGTGAACAGGGCAACTGAAGCAGCAGGTCCGCGAGCTGGAGTCCCGCGGCGATGACTCGCTGGCGGTGTACGGCTCCAACGTGGCGGAGCTGTGCGCGCGCGTGGCGCAGGCCGCCGCGCGGGGCGAGTTCAGCGCGCCGCCCCGCGGACCCGTCGGTGAGCCCTGCGCCTTTACACTGGCTCATTGTTTGGTCACTAGTTATTCTATACTCGCTGGGGTGGAACTACTCATCGATATTAACTACTTTCACTATCGGACCGACTCTGATATCGCGTAAAATAAAACGGTTGTTTCATACGTTTTCGGTTGTTGGATTTCGCCGTGGTTGTTCTACTGTGACAAATCTAGTGTCCTTTGTTTCTGATTTGACCATCGAACTTGATAGAAGTTTTGAGGTGGATGCAGTTTATACTGACTTTACCAGTGCATTCGACAAAGTCAGCCACTCTATACTTGTAAAGAGATTGAAACGACTTGGTGTTTTGGGATCCTTACTGAATTGGTTTAAATCATACCTAGCAAAATGACTTCAGATGGTTTCTGTCAGTGGTTATGACTCGCAGCCTTATTATGCATGCTCTGGAGTACCTCAGGGATCCCACCTCGGCCCAGTTTTATTTTCAATTTTTATTAATGATATAGCGACTAAAATACACAATTGCAAATTTCTTCTATTTGCAAATGATTTGAAACTGTACAGGACCTTACATAGTTCGGACGATATTAAATTGTTACAGGCTGACTTAACCAGGGTAGAAGGGTGGTGTAGTAGTAACCAAATTGAACTTAATCCAAGTAAATGCTATCATATGAGATTTTCCCGGAAGAAGATTCCATTAGAGTCGTCTTACAACATGGGTGGAACGCCCCTACAAAAGGTTAGCATGATTCGTGATCTCGGCATGATCATGGACAGTGAATTGAGTTTTAGGACGCATATTGACGCCATTGTTTCTAAGGCTGCGCGGATGCTTGGATTTTTGAAGCGCAACACCATAGGATTTAAATATGTGTCCACAAGGATCCTATTATTCAACGCTCTAGTCAGAAGCCATCTTGAATACGGTTCTATGGTTTGAAACCCATTTTATAGCATACACTCACAGCGCATCTAGAGTATACAGCGTGCGTTCACAAGGCACTTAGCTTTTATATCTCAAGGCATAACGCATCGGTGCATTTACGAACAACGCTTAGCATTCTTCAAAATCACATCCTTAAGGGATCGTCGTAAGATGCACGGTTTGGTTTTCTTACATAAGCTGATGAATAATGGCCTCAACTGTGACGACCTTCTTTATCGCACTGCGCTTGCTGTTCCTCGCACAATCCCTCGATTTCCTATCACTAGAGCTTTCCATACGCTTCCTTCGAGAACAAACCTTGGCCAGTGCTCTCCAATCGTTCGGATATGCAATGAGTATAATTTGCTAAATGGGAATAACGAGAATGACTTCGATATATTTCTTGACTCCTTGCCTTGCTTCAAACGAAAAGTACTGAAAACCATTGCACATTGCGTCAATTAATTTTCAGTAGGTTTTTAATCTTAATTTCACCTTTTTAATTTTCGTCCATTTTATATATTTTGTTTGTTTGATTATGTCAACAATTGTAAATGCTGTACACGCCTGTTATAGGGTACACATCAGATGCAAGACAATTTGTGCCTATCTTTTCATATAAAAATGTTTTAATGTGTATACTGTTGGTGTATCAAATAAGTAAATAAATAAATACGTTTTGGTCGAGTATTCAGTCGAGGTATTGAACTTTTGTATGGAACAGCTGATTTTATTTGTGATTTCACAGTTAGTTTTGTAGTAAAAAAATATTATATCGATGAGTACTTCCACCCCTGCAAGGATTCTTTCACTTATTTTTTCATTAATTTTGTTCGAGCAAGGTTGATCTTTTATATTTTTTGTATGTATAATTTACGAAAACACTTAACACATTTTACAGTTTTCATAGATATATAACTAGACCAAATTCTTTGTAATATTATATTCTGTTTATATTAATAAGTGTGCCAAGCATTTCTTATGTTTAATGTGATTTAGGTGACCATGGTAACCATCCATTATTCAGGTAACGTTTCCAAACTCAAAGATGTATATCGTCGGCGGGCTATGAAATCCTCGCAAGTGCATTTTTCCTAATTTTCCAGGAGAAGGGAAAAAAAGATATGACCTATGGACATTTGCAATACCTGAAGGATTGCTAATGAGTTGCCGACCTTGAAGAGCTCTTGCCCTTTTTGATGCACCCGTTTTTGATCGTAGCTAATGCAGTTTTAATTTATTTAGGTGCATACTTGAAAGTGAAGGAGAAGAAATGGGGAGGTGCTTTGGAACACATAATCGGTGGTTCAATACAATCGTTTTGCGTGAACAGTCCAGAAGATTCTAGGAAACTTTTCGAAATTATGGGCAAGGTGAGTTATTCATTGCTAATTTAGGCATATGTTTTGTCAAAAAATAATTAGGGGAAAATCTGTACGGTAACGAAGCCTTCAAATCTTTTCTTTTAAAATAATACATGAGAAAATCATGCTACAAAAGTTATCTTAAGTTCACCGAAAATTCCATTAAAGAAAACCCTAAACACTTTTGGTCTTTTGTTAAAAATCGGCATAACTCCTATACAATACCTAATACATTAAATTATAACGATGAATCACTACTCACTGGAGACTCTATTTGTGAAGCTTTTTCATCTTATTTCATGTCAACTTTCCTCAACCCCCGTTCATCTAATAATCCCAGTGCACCCCCTGTTTTCCCTTATGATACTAACCGAACTTCATGTGATATCTGTCACATTGAAGTGAATGTTGATGTTGTGACCGGTCTACTTCGTAAACTGGATCCAACTAAAGGTGCTGGCCCTGATAATATATCATCTAAACTTTTAATTAAATGTGCGTCTTCCATTGCCCTCCCTATATCAATATTGTTTTCCAAGTCTTTAACTCAAGGTATTGTTCCGAAAGTATGGAAATCTGCTTTTATCACACCCGTACATAAGAAGGGGTCTAAAACCGAGATTACTAATTATAGACCTATATCCAAGCTGTGCATTATAGCTAAAATATTTGAGAGGATTGTCTATAACCAATTATATCCCGCCCTTGCTAGCTCACTCAGCTTCTTTCAGCACGGTTTTTTAAAAGGACGGTCTACCACTTCTAATTTGATTTTATTAAATGATTATATTACGGATGCTATGGATAATGGTAATCAGGTTGACGTGATCTATACAGATTATAGCAAGGCATTTGATCGAATCGACCATGATACCCTGATAAAGAAGTTGAGCTACATGGGCATCCGTGGGGACCTCTTGAGGTGGTTCTCGTCTTACATTGATAACAGGTCACAAGCCGTAGTCCTTAATAACTACATGTCGAGTTGGGTAACCGTGCCCAGCGGGGTGCCTCAAGGTTCGTTGTTGGGTCCCTTTTTATTTGTGGTCTATGTGAATGACATTGATCAGTGTCTCTATTCATCCAAACTATTATGCTTTGCCGACGACATGAAAATATTTGCCACTGTTTCAACGCTCGAAGACAGACTGGCACTTCAGGCTGATTTGTATCGGCTTGAAGAATATTGTCGAGCTCATAGACTAGATCTCAACCCATCCAAATGTTCGGTGATCACTTATACTAGAAAACGTGCAGTCCTAGCTACTACTTATACTTTGGCGGGCCAGATCTTGCCAAGATGCAATACTATTCGTGACTTAGGCGTCAATCATGACAGTAAGCTAGTCTTTGACACACACATTGATGCAATTGTCAAAAAAGCTTCTAAACTACTTGGGTTTATAATACGTCTCTCTAAGTGTTTTACGAATGCTAAAACATTAAAAATATTGTATTGCACTTATGTAAGAGGTCAGCTTGAGTATGCCTCTCAGATATGGAACCCACGTTATCATAAATACATTGACCGCATTGAAAACATCCAAAGACGTTTCATAAAGTATCTTTGCTTTCATCAAAAGATTCCATATCAGTCAACTGATTACCTTGAATCCTGTAAGAGGTACCACCTATTACCATTGGTGGAACGACGTAAAATTGCTGACTGTCTATTCTTGTTGAAAATCCTCAATAACAATATTGATAACCCTGAGTTATTGTCCTTATTTCATTTTAATGTGCCATGTAAAACACTTCGTTTTAATCCACCTATACGTGTACCTCGTACATCTTCGAATTATAGGCAGAACAGCTACATCGTGCGTGCAAGCAGATATTTCAATGATATATGCAAGGAACATGATCTAGATCCATTCTCAACTAGTGTGAATTCGGCCAGAAGGTGCTTAAGCCTAAATTTTTTCAAGTAGCGGTAGGTTATTACTTATATTTATTTCACTATTCTTTCATTCGTATTATATTATGCGAACTAAGTTTTTTATTTTTTTAAATTGTATTTTCATATAAGGCGTTTTTTGTTATGTGCTCACATGTGCTCACACCATAAATAACAATATTATAAGTCTATACGTGAGGATTTGTAATTGGCCCTCTGGTGACTATGGTTTCTTCTTTTGGTTTGTTTTTATTAGCTGTAAGTCCTCCATGTGCTAAATAAATAAATAAATAAATAAATCCTTTTTATATTTGACGTTTGTGTATAACCTAACCAAGACAAGCAATAATGTGGTAGTGGTAGTGCTGACTCTTAAGCTCTAGGTGAATGGCGATCAATTATCACGGGAGTGTGATAGCCAAATACTTCATTTTATTTTATTTTTACTTTGTATAGGCTTGTGTTTGACCACAAACTCACTATGTTAAGTGATGATGTGGCCGAAGGTGGTAAGCACACAAAGCCCAGAAGGAAATGGCTCTCAAGTGCAGCTGCCGGAACACACCATTAGGTGTTTGGCGACAGGTTTTCAACTTGAGGGTGGTAGCCAGCCAGGCGGGTACTACAAAGTACCCTACCACCGTGCTATGCTTTTCTCACGATGTTTTCCTTCACCGAAAGCTCAAGCTCATTGTAGGATTCGAACCCACGACCTTCGCCGCGGTATCCGACGTCACTACCACTGAGCTATCATCGCCTTACCTCCAAAGAAGGTTTATTAAATTAATCAATTGTTTGAAAATGTTTTTTTTTTATTAAAATGTATGTGGTCAGGGAAATATGTCAAAATGATCAGGGAAAGTCATGGAAAGGTCAGGATTTTTTAACATATCACAATACAATGACTAATGAGCTTGAAGCGTTAATATGTAGTCTTCCTACAGGTATACGGTAAAGCCCCTAAACCTGGAGTGACATGCAGCAAGTTCCTCACTAAGCAACACGATGTGAGACGCAACAAAGTTCGCGCGAGCAATTTCCTCTCAGCACTAGACTCGCTGGACGTGGCCGACGTGGTTGTGGCCAACTTTCTCATCGACAACATTGGGATGGAGTCTGTGCTGCTCGTACCTGACCATGGTAAGTGCAGAGTTGGATTTGGGATGGAGCATAAGGGTCAAAAATAATTTGTGTTTGGCAGAGCCGAATTTAGGTTGGAAAAAAAGGGCTATTGTTAAAAATGATTGCTGTGTTTAACTAAATAGGTTGATATAGCTAAACATAACACAGGCTTTGATATTTAATGGTTTCATTCAACTGTATCACTCGCTATCGGTTGGGTAGGTTTGGCCACTGAAATAAATCTCAATAGTTGAAAGGTACGGGTCCGTATCACTCGCATCATAAAATTGTATGTGCTTGCATTTTTATGCTTTAAATCCATACTTAATTAATCACACTAATATTATAAATGCGAAAGGTGATTGTTTGTTACTTCTTCACGCTCAAAGGGCTGGACCAATTTTTATGAAATTTGATATGAAGGTAGCTGACACCCTATATTACTTTAGGATACTTTTTATCCCCCGGGAATGTGGGTGAAACCGCGGGGCGGAAGCTAGTTAATATTATAAATGCGAAAGTTACGTTGTTACCTTTTCACACTTGAACCGCTGTACCGATCGCGATGATATTTGGTACGCCGATAGTCAATGGTATGGAGAAAGACATAAGACTACTTATTTTTCTCGGGAACGCGGATGAAACCGCTGGGGACAGCTAGTCAATTATAATTAAGTAAATTTAAATTGTTTGCATAGATGATGCAATCAGATTATCAGACAATGAGGAAAACGTGCCAGAGAACTGTTCCAAGATAGTCACATTGGATTCAACTGAATACCACCCTGCTCCGAACTACAGGAGTTACGGTGGAGCCGCCCGGCCCAGTCGGTATCTGCATCTTAGCACCGCTGAGAGAAAGAAGTAAGTTCATTTGACTTTTGATGATAGAACGTTTTAATTCTATTGGAACTGTTGAGGAAACTCCTGGAAGGAATTACTCTTTTTTGTTTTTACATTGTATAGGCTTGTGTTTTGACCACAATCTCACTATGGTAAGTGCTGATGTGGCCAAATGTGGTAAGCGGAGAAATCCTAGAAGGAACGTAAGTAAGTAAGTAATTGGAACCCTGTACATTGCTTATAGAATTCTATAGTTAGTTAGAATCGTTTTATTTATAAAAGAGAGACTGTAATTTGATCCATATCTCAGAGTTGTAAACAAAAGTACAGACTCACACTGGTTTTACATTGAAGGAAAATATCTTGAGGAAATACTCTAAAGTAATTAAAAAAATAACTGGACCATTGACTCGTCGCCACCCTCCCTCCTAACTGTTGGTCGTTAGAAGAGAGGGTGGGTATAAATCAGTGCAGTTCAATAATAATGAAGAGAAAATTTGAAGAACGCATTTAGGGTTGGGCAATGTGGGCAAAATCTTCAATCTACACTAATATTATAAAGAGGAAAGATTTGTATTTTTGTATGTTTGTAACGAATAAACTCAAAAACTACTGGACCGGTTTCCATAATTCTTTCACCATTAGAACGCTACATTATTCCTGAGTAACATGGGCTATATTTTATCCCGGGAACGCGAAATAAAAGTATTGACCTTTTGTTACCAACTATCAAGGCAAGTTCTAGTTGAAATCCAAGAAACAGAGAAGGAACTGAGATTACTAGAATCGAAAGCCGAAGAGTTGAGCCAGGAGGCGAAGCAAGCGCGCGAGACGGAGCGCGCCACCTCGCGGGCGCTTCAAGCGCTGCTCGCCGAGCGGCACCAGAAGGACGAAGCCGCTAGAGAGGCCGCTGCAGCGCTGGACCTGGTCGCCGGCGACGAGGCGCCGCATCATGCTGTGCTGGTAATATTATATTATAGTCTTATTTTCTCACATTTTAAGTTAGGTACATAATTTGTATTTTTATTTGTTACAATAACATAATATTGAAAATGTATACAGGATGATTTTTTAAAATAGTTGCTTCATACATGTTGGTCGAGTAGGTATTGAACTTTCGTATGGAATAGCTGATGTTTTTTTTGTGATCTCAGAGTTAGTCTATGATAAAAGTAGTTCATATTGATGAGTACTGCCACCCCTGCGTAAAAATCACCCAGTATAATGTATGTAATGCTGAATTTATTTTATAATATGTGAAAGTACTTATTTAACTTGGAGTGCGAGATGTAAATTGGTAAAATAAAAATACAACTCTAGGGAAGTAAGTTAGGAAAATCGAATGATAAGTTGAAAATCTGCTGCCAAAACCATCTGGTGCGTTCTGAGAGTTGTTACTTGAGAGCTTCTTCCCTTTTAAGCTTTGTTGGCTTACCACCTTTGGCCACATCATCGCTAACCATGGTCAAACAAAAGTAGAATAAAATAGTTAAAAAAAAACCGACTTCAAAGTGAGTTTACATAACAAAATATAAAATAACGATTTGAACGATCGATTTGAAGTTCATTTTAATAAAAGCAAATTAATTTTATTTTTCCATTTTTAGTTTCTTATGAGGGTGTAGTATACACATCTGTTTACCCCTTAAAACTGTACCGGCGTGATGTTATGTTATGTTATGGAATGTGGAAAACAATACATAGACATTCTATCACAGCGATCGCGGGTCATTTGCTGTCTATTATTGAAGAGTTCCGTTGTCTATCTCCGAAGATTTTCATCAGATCCGAATATATTATACACTAAAACCCTGACTGAAAAAATATGCATTTAATAACGAAATCCCCATCCAAATCGGATGCATATATGCATATGGGCCGAATAGAGAACCTTCCTTTTTTTGATGTTGGTTAAAAAAGTATAATAATCCTTTAGGTGGATGAGCTTCAAATATCCAAAGACAAATTGTCCAGCCTCCAGCAGCAGATGGAAGCGTTCACATCTAAGGAGCACAACTTCAGACAGCGCATAGATGAGTGCGAGAGCAAAATGAAGATGGTGAAGAAACAACTCTCTCAAGTGTCTGCGTTGTGTAGGAGCTTGAGTGTAAGTGAACTGCTTGATATTTGAAGTATTTTGGTTGACAAAGTGTTTGTCAGGGTAATGACAACTTTATCACGTTGAATTAATTCCTTCCTCTATATACATAGTTCCAAAGGGAATAGTGCCTTTATATTATTTTCTATTTATCTTTCTTTACCAATATGTATCATTCTCTTTTTGTTACTTGTTTTTTTTGCGTTTCTTTTGGTGTATACGTTAAATGTTTTATTTTTTAACTGATTATAATCCTAACACGTTTAATACCTGTGTGGTAAAATGTATTTGTTAGACCTTGCTTAAAAAGTAAGTAATTTATTTAGTGAACGTCGAAGCTCAAAATTTGTCTCTGTATTTGAGAGCCAGTTCCTTCCAGGCTTTGTGTGCTTATCTATCTATATATAAAAAGTGTAAAGAACAAATATACAAACTAAACAAAACACTGAAACAATAAAAACATCCATCAGGAAGAGATAGAACAAGAGCAGCTGAAAATGGAGCAGTCGATGTCGGAGCGTAAAGCGTACAAGGAGCGAGTGAGGGAGGACCGCATCAAACTGTCGCAGGTCGAGGTCATCCTAGAAGATAAGAAAGCCGTCATACGCACCAAAATTGAGCAGGCTCTGATGTTGTGTCCTAGAGTTGACAACCCTAGGTGAGAAATAATTTGTTGTCTTGTGAACATTACATGTGTTCATTCTGAGAATAATATACTTATGCTAATTTCATTTAAATTACAGGGTTGTGAATCGAACATCACTTATGGTATAATTAGCTGCCTTATGCTTATGCTGCTGATCTTATGTTTTTTTTTTGGGGTAAAAAGTAAAGTTTTATTCCAGAATAATGATCTATCTCCGTGTCAAGTTTAATCCAAATCCATTCAGCCGTTAATGTGTGATTGAGTGACAAACATACAAACGTTTATAATAGATGATCAAACGAACTTAAGTGAAGTTCGATCACTATTGTATGAATCGCTTCATTCGAATATATTAGTATAATTACATTGTAGTATCCTTTAGTTTACAGGCAACACTGCACAATTTTAGAGATATTTAAATCGATTAAAAACATCGAATCGTTTCTCGTCCCTAGCCTCAACATACCTTTATCTCATTATTTTAGAGATTTTTGGAAACGAAAGCTTCCAATTTTTGGGAATTATAAAGCACAGAAACATTTTTGCTTTAATAGGGTGGGTAGGGTTATTAATATATTCGAATGAAGCGATTCATACAATAGTGATCGAACTTCACTTAAGTTCGTTTGATCATCTATTGGTATTTCATCGCTTCATTCTTCATATATTAGTATAATTACATTGTAGATATTCAGAGAAGGAAGGTTTTGTTTACTTATTTATCTAACAAATAAGAAAATCTTTGTTGTATATAAGCATTTGTTTATTTTAGATAATCAACGAAATTCTTGATTTACACATAATTTTTTACAAAAGTTCCTTTATGAAATAACAATCAGGTATTAAACTATATAATAATCAGCTGGATTCAAAAACGACTGCTCTAGCGAAGTCGCTCTCATCAGAATTTGAGATTGGCCTATTATAATAACGGGCGAATGCTGTGGAAGTGTCGGTCCAGCCGG
This sequence comes from Tetheella fluctuosa, assembly GCA_951216915.1. NCBI lineage: Eukaryota > Metazoa > Arthropoda > Insecta > Lepidoptera > Drepanidae > Tetheella > Tetheella fluctuosa. The sequence continues at coordinate 13,610,054 of OX578215.1, read as the reverse complement.
CTGTCTTCCTGATCAGGTCTACACTGAGTCCCGCGCAGCTCGCGGCGGATGTGGCGGCGTGGCGTGTACTGTGCGCGCTAAATGTGCGCGTGTCCACGCCGCTCTCGGACAGCACTTGCTTTATCCAACGGCTAATAGATTGAGCTGTTGCAGCTCGATGTGGTCGTTTTATTGTTAATAATAGACCACCTACGTTCGAGGTTCTCAAATTTTTTGTTACAAAAATATAATCCTTGAGAACTGAAGCAGGACAAATATTAATATTTTCTGTAAAATATGGTAAGAATAATACCGGTTGTTCGCGTCCGGGGGCAGACGTTTTAATTAGGTTTGTTATAGCTATCTTAATACCGTTATGAACTATTGAAATGTTTTCTAGCTTTATTAGAGAAAAAGTTTGAACCCTATGCGCCGTACATAGCGCTAATAAAATAACTAATTTTTTAGTAACCTTTTCGACAGTTAAATTTATATTTGGGTACCAGTTTGACACATGGTTAAGAACGACTTGTGGGTCCCAAGTAGAGGTATACTTGGGGCGATTTGGTTTAAGCTTATATGCGCCTTTAAGAAGTCGTTTAATTCGATCATCGGAGCCGATCGTGTCACCTAGAAATAACGACAAAGCTGAACGGTGACAATTAAGGGAGCCATAGGAACATCCCTTACTAAACTGTTCAGTTAAAAAGTTAAGTACTAATGCTATAGAATCATCGTGTGTATTGCTATTATTGTCAACGCAAAACTGCCACCAGAGCTTCAATGTAACGCTGTATTGTTTGAGGGTGTTGTCCGAAAGCGACGCCAGCATTAGGTCAAGTGCCGATGGTGGGGAGCCACGGCGTAAGAACGCCGCCCGCAGAGCTTCGCGACACCCAGGGTAAGTTTCGAATTCAGGGGGTGGTGATCCCTGAAATGAGATTTTAGCATAGACTTACTCGGGCAGAAAAAGTGTATCTTAGACGCTCGCAGATTATTTAGTAAGGGAAACCATGGCTGGGAAGGCCAGTGTGGGAACACTAGTATACCAGTAGCTTCGTCATCGATTACTTTCCGCAAACATTTCAGAATCAATGAAAAGGGCGGAAAAGCATAGAAATAGTATGATTTCCAGTTTGTTGTAAAGGCATCGACGGTGAGAGCATCTGGTTCTGGTTTCCAGGTTATAAAAATGTCACATTTGGCATTGCTGCGAGAAGCAAATAAATCGATCTCTGGGTAGCCAAAGAGTTGAACTATTTTTTGAAAGGCATCGTTGGACAGTTCCCATTCGGTATCTGGATTGATTTTTCGGGATTCTATATCTGCGCAATTATCCCTCGTATTGACGTACGAAGCAAATACCCAAATATTTCGTTTCTCGCACCATTGCCAAATGTTTCTTGCTAAATTATTTAGATGTGGAAATTGAATTCCTCCCATCCTATTAACATAGCTTAATGCTGTGGTATTATCAATTCTTAACAATATTGTACAATTAGAATCGTTTTCGACAAAGCTCTTTAAGCCTAAGAAAACTGCTAACAATTCTAAGTAATTAATGTGGTGTTCTTTTTCAGTTACTTTCCAAGTCCCGTTTGCTCGTTTATTGTTACAAACCGCACCCCAACCAGTTCGGGAGGCGTCTGTAAATATTTCATATTTATACTCAACATTTTTGAAACTGTAAATAGTTGTAAATATATTTTCTTTCCACCAATTAAGATCCTCTTGGATAACTTTAGAGGGCTTTATTTTGGCTTCATAATTATTATTGTGTTCTTGAAGCATTAGAAATTTATATCTTTCTAAAATTTTTGTGTACAAGAATCCATATCTAGTGGCAGGGCAAGCTGACACCAGAACACCAATTAATTTAGCGAAATCTCGAATTGTACATCTTGGCAAACGTGAAAATTTTCTTACTAATTGGTTAATATTATTGCGTTTGTCTAAAGGTAATGATAGGGTTAAATCATTCGTATCATATATAAAACCTAAAAACTTTGCGATTTTTTTTGGGTACAAAGAGCTTTTTTCATGGTTGATAACAAAACCTAAACAGTTTAACAGTTTAACGGTGAAATAAATGTTATTTGCACATTCGTCAAAAGTGTCCCCTATGCACATAATGTCATCGAGATATATCACTGATTTGTGACCTTGCCTCCGTAGGTAGGTAATAACCTCCTTCATAATTTTTGTAAATACCCTCGGTGCTACTGAAAGTCCATAGGGCATGGATTGAAATTCGTAAGTAATTTTTTGTTTAGAGTTAGGACTTAGGAACTCGAATCTGAGATATTTTCTGTCTACGGGGCTAATAGGAACTGAAAGATAAGCTTCCTTAAGATCGATGGATCCTAAATAACCATAATGTGGGATTAATTTAGTTGCTGTCCTATAATCCTCCATTTTAAAATGTGTTTTTGAAATGAATTTATTTAATGATTTTAAGTTGAGTATGAATCTTGGTGGTTGAATGTAGAATGTGGTATTACCGATTGAACTACGTTTTTACAAAATGGGATTGTATAACCTCGCTTGATCCATTTCAAAATTACCTTACTGCTCGTTATATTAAGCCAACAGTTATAATGAAATGTTAATCTGCCTGCGTGTACCTGCGTTATTGCTGCGCGTTGGCACGTGTCTTGGCTTGATTGAAGCCCCTCGACGGTGCTTGGCTCGTCGTTGTCGGAGGATAGGGCCTGCGAGTTGCTGGCGCTGGTTTTCTCTGACCTCCCCGCCCCCCCCTGAATGACGGATAACGAGGAGGTCCTGTCCAGTTTCCCTGATGGACAGGACGGGTGGTCGCCGTCGGAGGAGTAGGAGTAGCAGTCTTCGGAGGCAATTTGCGTATCTGCAGGCCTTGCTTCTCGATCGCTTTACTCGCCTTGATTTTTTCAGCGAGTGAGTTGCCAAAAAGTGTTTCGTCACGCTCGGTGTCCTGAATCATGTGTAGGAAGTTCTTTTCCAAGCTAGGTGTGATCAACTTCTTTCTATCACAAGAGAATGAATAATGTAAGTCTGTTAACAGTCGACATCCGTCGCTGAGGCACTTTAGGGCTCGGACTTTATCGTCCGTCGTGAGCATAGTGTCCATGGCTCGATTAACTGCGGAGGTACCGGCACCGAGAATTTGTTGAAAACTGTCGAGTTTTTTATCTCGGTTTCTCACTACCTCTGATACTGCAGCTGAAATTTCAGCATTAAGTTTAGGTGCTTGCAATAATTTGCAATTAGAGGGGATTAGATATTCTTTCAAAAGATCGCGTTTATTTTCTTTGGATAAGCCTTTCCTCAATAGCGGGAGCCATAGGTTAGACAAACTATCATGGATAGGTTCACCGAAGTCTGGAGTATCCGACGTTGATGCACCAAGAGCTGATAAAAGCTCTGGGTCTAGACTTGATTCTAGCGTGGGCTCTGTCTGGGCATTTTCTTGCCTTTCGTCTGGGACAGGAGATGCTCGTAGTGACAGCGGTAATGCTTGCGGAGATAGCGCTGGTAGCTGCTGTTCCATCAGTAGACTTTCTACCGCGTTAGGTTGTGGTTCACGAAGCTGGGGTTCGCCATTCGATTGACCTTAAAATATAACATTTTAAGTTCATTTTTTGATTCGGTCATAATAATCTCGATTATTGAGGGTAGTTTAAAATAATGTCTCGCGGACGATTATAAGCAAATAAACGTGGATCAGTTAGACTACACGTGATTTTTTGCATAAGTTACGCATGGTTAGCTCGCAGCTAAACATGTTATCGCAATTGACTCGCAGTCAATCCCAATATATTACATTTTAATGCCCCATATTTTTTTTTTCACGAACTTACCTTCATGTTGTTCATCATCCGAGGAATCTAATGGTCGTCGTATGCGACGTTTTTTCTTTACTTTCTCTTCTAATTTACTTATTTTTCGTTGATAGTGCACTAATTTCTCCTGGGCACTGCGTTTTGGCATTATTGCTTGAACGTGTGCGCTCGTTGCCGTGCACAAAAAAGGAATGAGATAAAGGTATGTTGAGGCTAGGGACGAGAAACGATTCGATGTTTTTAATCGATTTAAATATCTCTAAAATTGTGCAGTGTTGCCTGTAAACTAAAGGATACTACAATGTAATTATACTAATATATGAAGAATGAAGCGATGAAATACCAATACGATTAGGAAGACTATTAAAATGTTATTTCCACGTTTAAATTTTATCGATTCTTGTAATGTATATATCTACTTTATAATTGTTATCTTGGATGTATGGATAAAGAGACCTCCTTGAAGACATAAATTTAGAATATTTATTTATTTGAAATGTAAATATTATCAGGGACAAGGCAATAGTAACGAGCGAGCTGAAGAAGACCCAGCTGAAGCTGAGCTCGATCCGCAGCGACGGGCTGAGCAAGGCGCAGGTGGCGGCGCGGCTGCTGGACGTCGAGCGGCTCTACCGGCGGACCAGCGCCACGCTCGAGAGGCTCAACCTTCTCATCACTCAAGTTAGCCTATATTTACATTATTTATGTTAATATACAATATATAATTATTGACAGCGCAATCAAATATTGATAAAAAAAGAAAAGACAATTCAAAATAAAATATAATGTTTCGTTCAAAATAAGCATGCATGAATGCAATTTGGTTTATCGACAAAAAATAGGAATGAATTATATATTTATTTGCCGAAACATTTAGCTATTTTTACAACCTTTATTTAACTTGCAATGTATGTAACTATATTTGTTCGGGTGGAATCTTACAAGTCGAATTTCAACCACTCCAGGCTGGAAGACGATGCGAGTACAGTCAACAAAAAGTAGTCACAAAAAAAGCTTGTATTAAAAATGAAATTTTTAACAAAAACTTATATTCAAATTTCATAAGATACATTCAACCTTTCGATCGGGCAATTAGTAAATAATTAGTTAAATAATAATAAATTGCTACTAAATTTAAGAGCATTAATAAAAATTATGATTATATTTTTTGTAGATCAAAAATACAACAGACAAACATTTGAAGTTCTGTCACCGCGTGCAAACTTACATCGCCAGGAGGGTGCAGCACTGCTTCCAGTCCATACTCACATTGCGTGGTTATTCGGTAAGATTTCCTATAGTAAATTGAAAATTTAATGCCACATTATATAACTGTTTTAAATTCGTGAAAATAAAATTGCCGCTAGGGAAGGAGTCGGTACCGCAACATGAAATTATTCATAGTGATGAATCTCGGACATCCGATACCAAACTGAGAGCTCGAACTATGAAAACCGGACGTATAACATTATATTATATGCACCCCAAGTGTGATCCGCCCCAATAATCGAGGGCAGCTCTACGATTCGATATACAGAACGACAAATTAGTTCCTAACTCATCTCCCTGTCTAATAATTTTTCACAATTTAACTTCAAAATTATCTTCCGAATACAATGAATTGTTCAAAACGGTTCCTACAATTTAGATCCCATTAGGTATTTCCATCTAAATAATTGTATTCCAGGGTCGCATGGAGATAGACAACGGGCGCGGCGCGCTGGAGATAGTGTGCGCGGGGCGGGAGGGCCACGCCGCGCGCGCGGCCGCCTCCACCTCGTCGCTGTCGGGCGGCGAGCGCTCCTACTCCACCGTCGCCTTCATCATGGCGCTGTGGGACTGCGTCGAGCTGCCCTTCTACTTCATGGACGAGTTTGATGTCTTTATGGTCAGTCACATAATTGTTGCGGGATCGAGTCGATACCCCCTATTTATCCTAATTTTCCATCCGAGCATCTCAATTGTAGCGATTTTATTTGGATTGTTGATTGCCATCAATGAATCGGCGCGTAATTTTAGCGTCGCCGAGTATGCGATGGCGGCGACGCTAATTTAGATTCCTTAGAAAATTAAAATTATTTTTTTACGATATAGTCGATGAGGATAATGTTTGTAGGATAACGTGAATCGCAAGATAGTAATGGAGCTGTTGATTGACCACGCCCTCAAGAACACCAACCGACAGTTCGTGTTCCTCACGCCTCAGGACGCCTCGTCGGTTACAGCCGGGCCACAAATTAGTATTCATTTGTGAGTATACAGCTTTTCTTTTTAAGGGTCGGACTGGATATTCCTCTATCCATCTTTTTCTGTCGCTCAAATGTATACTTCGCTAGGAATTTGATCCACGGCGATGCCGCAGTGCGTATGCGCACAATAGTTTCTTGATCCAACACTACTGTAGTGATTTTCAAGTGATACTTCCATCTGTTGCCTATCTAATTGATATAGTTTCGTTGCTGGACACGACCTGCCGCTTCCTAGCGAGCCTTTAATTTTACACCTTATCATAGTTATTTATAACATATTTTTGGACACTATGACAGCGCAGTAAATTGTGAAATTTGTTTCAGGATGGCCGATCCGCGCCCTTAAATGTAGGTAAGCATTTACATCAACCAGTGAAAACTACAATATTGATTTTTGTTATGACGTTTTTTTCTTTAACTATTTTGTATGTGTAATAATAACTGATTGGTTACCATTTGATATTAATGTACCTAATTACATTTAAATGTAGATTACAATATGTAATACTTGTTAAACTATATCTGATTGTAAGATTTCTTATGAAACAGTGAAGAATCATTCCAAATGTTGATTTTTTGTTGATATTATTTTTGTAGTGAATGAATCATAACTGATTTTTTACTATCATAATTGCCATAATCATAATTTCTACTTAAAGTAGGTTACAATGCAACATATTGTTTAACTGTGTCTGAATATTGCAGAACAGCATTTCCTGAATGATAATAAATAAAACAATATAAATCATCAACACCATTTATTTTATTTAATACTATATCGCAGTGAAATTCAATGTGAACATATAATAATGTGATCGATGCATTTATTGCACAAGTGACATGAAGTTACCGAACATTATGGCTTGCTTTCTTGTCAAACTATGAGATCACATACAACGCAAATCCGGAATACAATTGAAAAAAAATCTATTACAATTACTTTTTTTTATTTATATTAGTTTCAAATAATAAATTGATATAAAAATAACTTAAGTCTAAGTGCACTCACTTTACCGCTAAGAATATAGTTAAATTATTCTGATATAAAGTAAATAAGGCGATAAGCGTAATCGTTCAACTTAATCCTACGACAATTTATTTATAACAATGAAATAAACAACTGTGGGCTCTATTTGTAGTACACTAAACGTTATTATAACTGCATATAGCATTGTTCACTTTAGGCGAACCAGTTACTTTGTACAACACAAAATTTGTGTCTTCACTATTTTTAAATAGTAATTGAAAATTATAAACCACTTTATTGTAGTCAATATTTAATGAAAAGTTTGTATGGACTATAAAGAAAACAAGCAATGGACATGCAATGAAATAATACGATAGAATAACGGGTACACGTTAAGATGTTCAATTGAAATATTATATCCAGACGTTTTAGCAAAACAATTTCATCAGATGTAATAAACATTGATTTAGTAAATTTTAATCAAGTATTATATCATTTAATATTTTAATAATATGTAAGTAAATCAGAGAAACACTTAATATATTTTAATAAAACAAAAAATGCCAAAACGATCTGGATGATTAGATGAAGCAATATTCAAGGCGAAAAGTAAGATTAGTATTCTGATTTATAAAAGATAAATAGACTGAATTTATCTATCATTCTTGCTACATTTACTATTATAATACAATTTATATAGCGGCTCGTTTTCTAAATAAAAGATCTTAAACCAGCGAGCAGTCTTTGGTTATAATATTGAAAAAAGCCGCAGATTCATTCATAATAAAACATACAATGAATTTATTAGAATTTATAGTGGACTTGCCAAGTCTTGTTATCAGTCTCGTGAACAATATCATGTTCATTCATCATCAAGTAAGAAATAAATTATAAGTTAATCAATTTATTTACACAAATCATATTGAGGAAAAAAACTTAACTTACGATTGTAATTATCTAATAAAATATTGGAGGAGATGTATCCTAGAAGTGTAGACAACTTAGTATAAAGTCATTTGATTCGGATATCCATGGAGTTAGTTGATTCTCATAAAAATCACGTTGGGTAAATTAGCACTGAAGAATAAACTAAATTATCACGTACAAAATGAAATGAAAAATAAAAAAAATACTAATAGGTATATTTTTGTCGTTGGGAGTAAACCAACCTTAGATACAGATTACTACGGATCAAATATGTTGATTGAAATGATTGTATTACAATACTTTCTTATTATGTACATACACTTTATATAAATAAATAAAAATATAACGCAAGCTATGTTAAGAACTGAGTAAACACAACCTTTTTATATTTGTTTATAAAAGTATGCATTTTAAACTAGATTATTATAATTTTATAAAGATTAAAAAAAAACTGAACTACCTACTCCCTGGGATTGGTTCAGACAAACGGAAAAGGGTACGCGCATCATACTCATGCATTTTTCTACGTGTAAGAAATAGTCTTTATCCTGAGCATGCGCAAATACTTCCGTTTGATTTGAATCTACCCTTACGATTTATGTTAGTGACAAATATATATTTAATTTTTCTATACATGTAGAAAAACGTTGGAATGTTACGCAGTGTATTGGCAAACCTGCCAAAAAGTCATAGTCAGATAAACAATACAGAACCTATGCGTTCTATGAAAATTAGGAACATCTTTTTACTATACATTTCCTTTGTATTATTAAAAAAAAAAAACAGTTGTCAGTCAATTTGGGACACGCAATGTAAGGGCCTTTTTCTAGTTGAACTTAGTTGGGAGGTAGATCCCAATTAACACTAAAATATTTACAATTTACGTTAGAAATGTCCAAGTGGCCAATATGACATGAAATTTCGACTGCCATTGAAAATACATGCTGAATCACAAATATATCATAACGAACCCATAAATTCTTTCTAACGTCCTATTTATGCCTCACGTAACTACTTAATTAGGCATATTAGGTCAGAGCAACTTTAGCTTTACTTGGGTAAGCCTGATTCAAATGTATGCGTCGATAATCCGAGTTTTGTGTTCTGTAAAATATTTATTATTTATATTCCTGTATAAATGTAGGTGAACTATCAAAAAACAGTCAAATAGTACAGTATTTTCCAAAAAAAATATGAATTTCATGCATATTTCAAACGCTAGTTAGTGCTTATTAAGGGTTAATAAGCGGCCACACAAAAACACATCTACTTAAATGAACTTATCATTAGTAATTGAATACACCATTTCTAATTTGACTGCTTGATGATATTCTGTTTTTCCTGTGTTTGTTGGAGTCTCAGTAAGGTCTAGAATATTTTATGGGTTGGCTATACTTATAAACAACTTTTGCATGCGGAACCAATCTCAAATCGAGAGTGGGAAAATTAGCTGTTCCTATTTTTAGTCAGTTTGCGTCATAGTAAAAATTGTGCATAATGAAGATTCCAACAAATAAAATATGACTACACTTTTTCTTTTAGCCCAAATGGAGATGTGGTCCAAAATTGGTTGAATGTCGACAGTTATGTTCAGAAGGGTCGGACTACCCGGCAACGCATTTTCCCTTATCTCCATCACTTTCTGTCGCTCAAACATATCGTTCGCTAGAGCGAGACCTAAATTGTGTGCATTCGCACTCTGCGGTATCGGCGGGATGATTCTGTGGATCTATTTCTCTCGCTCTAGATATGTTTGAGCGAGCGAACCTAAAGATCATCAGGGTTCGTTTCAGTTTGGAAAATAAATAAAAAAATGTCAACAGGAATTTGTCAAGGACATAATTTCATATCAGTCAGCGGCAACATTTATATTTCCTATCCAGTCGCTCGAGTAATCCTCGAAGTTTTTCTTTGACATATGTTTAAATTCTATAAATTTTCTTTACGAGCCGTAACAAAACAATAACAACAATATAACTTACACAATACAACACTAGCCGTCACTCTACATCCGAATGTAGTCTTACTTCGGGTATGTATACCTGATGTCGCGTCGAGGGGGTCTTTGTGGACGGTGTTTTTGGGCTCTTTTGGTCAGACTGTGGCGGCGTCGGCGGGTAAATGTGTTCTGTCTCTTGAGATGTTGATGGTCCTGTGTCCGTTTGTGAGGTCGATTGGTCTACGAGCTGCTGGTATACTATATCCTGATGAAGAATACATAACGTCAATATTTTTTTTGTAACATTGAAATTGATTTCTTTTTAGGCGACCAGCCTTGATTTGACTGTTGAATTATCAGACGCGATAGGGAAACCACGAATTACCGGTAACATAACATATTTATCTTTTATATGTGGTAAATATTATCAATAATGTTTATAGAGTTAAAATGTCCCAAGGTCCAGTCAACCATATTTTTCCTGTCTTAATTTATTTCGATGGGAAACTAATACTACCAGAACCTACGCCCAATAATATGAGGCGCGTGCTCAGCAATTATTTGACACATATTTGTATCTTCTGTTTGTGGAATCCAATTAACAAAAATAGGCACAGATTAGGTAAGTGATGAGTGGGAGCTACCAAAGCCAAGTTATGAACTTGCTTTTGGCTTTGTGAGCTTACCACACCTTCGGCCACATCATCACTTATCGTGGCGAGATTGTGGTCAAACAGAGGCATATATACATAGTAAAAAAGAAATAATAATCTAAACAAAATTATCATGCAGCTCAAGCTAAAACGTTTGGCTTGTATGGCGCCCCGCACCCTTTGGTACATTTGTTTTTTTTTGTTGTAGGTACTATGATAGGCTTGTGTTTAACTACAACCAATTTATTACTACTACTTCCCATGTTGTGATGATGTGACAAAAGATGCTAAGCACACAAAACCTAGAAGGAAACAAGCTAACAAGTACAGCTGCTTGCTTGCATGCTTTGGTTTCATTCACCGAAAGCTCAAGACTACCGACGTAATACCGTTACCATCCCTGAACCTATACGATGCAGGTATAGGTAGGTACTCACAAACATGTCGAGTGTGACGTTGTGCGACTGTATGCGGTGGCTCTCGTCCAGGTTGAGGTCGGGACAGATGAGGTCGAGTCCGGCGGCGCGCTGCACGAACTGTAACTGTATGATGCAGGTACAGGTACTCACAAACATGTCGAGTGTGACGTTGTGCGACTGTATGCGGTGGCTCTCGTCCAGGTTGAGGTCGGGACAGATGAGGTCGAGTCCGGCGGCGCGCTGCACGAACTGTAACTGTATGATGCAGGTACAGGTACTCACAAACATGTCGAGTGTGACGTTGTGCGACTGTATGCGGTGGCTCTCGTCCAGGTTGAGGTCGGGACAGATGAGGTCGAGTCCGGCGGCGCGCTGCACGAACTGTAACTGTATGATGCAGGTACAGGTACTCACAAACATGTCGAGTGTGACGTTGTGCGACTGTATGCGGTGGCTCTCGTCCAGGTTGAGGTCGGGACAGATGAGGTCGAGTCCGGCGGCGCGCTGCACGAACTGTAACTGTATGATGCAGGTACAGGTACTCACAAACATGTCGAGTGTGACGTTGTGCGACTGTATGCGGTGGCTCTCGTCCAGGTTGAGGTCGGGACAGATGAGGTCGAGTCCGGCGGCGCGCTGCACGAACTGTAACTGTATGATGCAGGTACAGGTACTCACAAACATGTCGAGTGTGACGTTGTGCGACTGTATGCGGTGGCTCTCGTCCAGGTTGAGGTCGGGACAGATGAGGTCGAGTCCGGCGGCGCGCTGCACGAACTGTAACTGTATGATGCAGGTACAGGTACTCACAAACATGTCGAGTGTGACGTTGTGCGACTGTATGCGGTGGCTCTCGTCCAGGTTGAGGTCGGGACAGATGAGGTCGAGTCCGGCGGCGCGCTGCACGAACTGTAACTGTATGATGCAGGTACAGGTACTCACAAACATGTCGAGTGTGACGTTGTGCGACTGTATGCGGTGGCTCTCGTCCAGGTTGAGGTCGGGACAGATGAGGTCGAGTCCGGCGGCGCGCTGCACGAACTGTAACTGTATGATGCAGGTACAGGTACTCACAAACATGTCGAGTGTGACGTTGTGCGACTGTATGCGGTGGCTCTCGTCCAGGTTGAGGTCGGGACAGATGAGGTCGAGTCCGGCGGCGCGCTGCACGAACTCCCCGTCCCCGCCGCGCACCACGCACACCGCGCCCTCCGACCGGACCGCCGACACGAACGGCGTCAACCACGCGTAACATGCTTCTAGCTCTTCCCAACTGTAACCTGGTCAAATGGTTTTAGTTCAATAGTTGCTTAATGTAAACCCAGTAATCACAGTAGCTACAGATAGGTAGGTAGGGTAACATTGAACGGTTTTTGGAACTGGCTGGTTAGAAACAAATCCAATGAAAAAATAGAATAATTAATTAATATATGATTTATTTCTTCGCGAGAATATTTTCGCCTTATGATTTATAGTTAACAACAAAGTTATGATAGACTTCGATTAGCCTTTCATGAGGAAGCCCCAACGACGTGCCACTGTTTACAACTAGTTCAATGAGTTTACGCGTGGTTGTAGGAACCATACTGATGACCTGGGGACGTCCTGGAACGGCGTCAACTGACGATAACATCATTACTGTGCGGCGCATGATAGAGGCCTACTAAGAGAGTGACCTGCCAGCAGATTCGGGCAAGCTTAGGCATTGGTATGGGTCAGGTGCAAAAAATCTTACATGAGCACTTAAGCATCAGGAAGCTATGTACTAGATGGATAGCCCATAATTTCACCGAAGACCAAAATCGCTGATGCGTAGATTTGTGCCGCGAAATGCTATAAAAGTACAACGCACCTCCGTTGTACTTTTCTAGCATTTCGCTGTATTTGACATCGTCACAGGTGACGAAAGTTGGATATAATGTTACGAACCCGAAACTAAAAGACAATCTGCACAGTGAGTGTTTCCTCTAGAGGATTTGCCAACATAAGTAAAGAAAGGAAGAACTGAAGGAAAAACGATGATTGCTTCATTCTTTGGACGGACGGGTCATTTCTTATAGACAGTTGTGCTGGAAAGCAAAAGGACAGTCACTGCAGACTGGAATATTAACAATTGTTTGCCAGTTGTCTTAGAAAAAGTTCGACAGCGGCGCCCTCGAAGCAGGATCCTACTTCACCACGATAACGCTTCAGTGCATTCGCTTTACGAACCCTGAACATGCAGTGACTGCGTTCGAAATGGCCGTGGAAGAGATCCCTAAAGAAGCGTGGGCCCACTGCTTCTCTGTGGTTTCATCGAATGCGACTTGCTTAGATAGGAATGGAGAATATTTCGAAAAACAAGGTATTAGCAACTTAATGCTTCAGTCAGCTTTTTATTATCTAAGAACTTTCAGCTTGTCCCATGTATTACTAAATATTTGTATAAGCTATTTGTCAAACATGTTTCGTAACTAATGCATCGCGGTTTCTCCTGCGTACTGCCGATTTTTTTCCCCGAGAAGTATAGTAGATACACGGGCCGGTTGGCGTGGTTGGTAAGATACCCTATCTATCACGCCGCAGGTCGTGGGTTCGATTCCCACTCAGGACAAACATTTGTGTGCATGGACATGTCTGTTTGTCCTGTGTCTGGGTGTAATTATCTATATATGTATGTATTTACAAAAGAAAAGTAGTTATGTAGTATATCAGTTATCTGGCTTCCATAGTACAAGCTCTGCTTAGTTTGGGGTCAGATGGCCGTGTGTGAGGAATAATGTCCCAGAATATTTATTTATTTATTTTTATTTATATGTGCTAATCCAATTCGTTCAGCTATTATGGCTCAACATTCCCATACTTTTGCATTTATTATATATTTTTAATTAGTCATATCCGAACTTTGCTGATTTTCCTCCCAATACGTTGGGTTTTAAACTTATAATTGACAATGTTTTTGAGTACAAAAGTCATCACTTTTCGCCACCTTCTTCCGGCGTATAGTATTTAGTATTAAATAATTCGCTAATCTACAACTAAATTAAAAAAAAAAACAATTCTCACTCACCTGACACCCTCATAGCCAATTCCTTGGTGAACGCGTGCGCCATAGCCGCCGCAGCGACGGAACTGTACGTATAATTATTCATATCCACATGCAACACAGCCAAGTCTATCAGCTGGCCACAAGTCACGAACTCTAGCGAGGAGTACTGCGGGAACACGAACGTATAACCTCTCAGGGCGTTGGCACCTAATTCACTTTCGCTTATAAGCCTGCGTTTCGCGCTCCGTCCTTCGCTAGCTAACTGCATGTAAACGTTCAACCAGCTGTTTATAGTGATCGGTGTGATACTCCATGTCAATATCTTGAGGATTAGCAGTTCTTCGCGTAGTATTTCATCTGTGGTACACGCGCCATCAGTGACGTACGCGAATTCTACGATTTTAGGTGGGTACACTTCTTCTGCCTTCGCAGCTATGAATAAACATGTTATACCTGAAAATTAATATTGGAAACTAAGTTTTTTAAGTTCTGTAAAGGCACGCTGACTGTCGATTATTTTTTTCTAGTTGTTCGCATGTATGTGGTTTTTCCTTTATTACATTGAATTGTTAAAAAGGATTCTATCGTTATGAGGCATGCAGGTTTTCCTTTGGCTCCCTAGGTTTTTCTTTCAAGTAACTGAACATGTATAAAACGGTCCCATTACCTATGAGTTGTAACCGGCCCTTCTGAACATCTTCAGTGTTCGATAGATACCGGTCCACATAGTCCACCGTGAGGTGGAATGTTTCTCTGTGTAATTTGTAAACGTCGCATACCTGGAACCACATTGGATGAATAAGTACCTATCGATAGTTTCAGCAAATTACAGAAACAAAACTGATGGGTACAATGTGTATTATGCGACGGCCCTAATGTCGAGATACGGCGAACTTCTTCGTAGTCATCCTTCTCCCACAATATAGTGACTGGGAGAGGAATAGCATCACAATCATTCGCCGAATTTCGATAGTGTGGCTATAGCATTACAGGCATTTCTCCAAAATAGAACTGGAATTTTGACGTAACTCATTTGAAAACCTGAATACTAGCTATTTTTTTTTTGTCCCGTTAAATCACTTGTCACTACCATTACTCTAAGTACCTATATATGTCTGCTGAATATAGGCCTTCCCCATTGACTTCTAAAACGAAGTCATGAAACATATCCAGGTGTTTCCAACAACCTTCAGTGAATACCACCTAATAACTCCTGTTACACGTCTTTTTTTAGCCCGATTCAAGTCTCGTCTGAAGTATAAACATGGTCATCAGGCAATGCCTAATAGGCACCAAATTATGTAGGGTTTATACAGGCATGTTTAGAAGGCAAAATCACGTTGTTTTCAAATGGTCGACTATTGGTAGGTATGCCAATTAGGTCAGTGCCCTTTTCCATTTGTAATCAACATAAGCTTTGCATTCTAAATTTTTAGGTGGTATAAAAATGGTCAATAAAACATAATTTATTAAGTAGAGTGTAAAAATCCGATGTTTGATATAATCATCATCATCATCTCAGCCACAAGACATCCACTGTTGGACATAGGCCTCCCCTAAGGATCTCCAATAGGACCGGTCTTGGTTTGATATATGTATATAGGATATACATGTTTTTTTTTATGTTTATAGGGAATACCCTATATTAATACCTATGTAAAATAAACCTTATGATATGGATATAAGGTTTTTATGTCGATAAAAAGCTAACCGTATACGTAAGTTAAATGGTGAATCCCCGCCCTTCTGATAATATTCCCATGAAAAATAACCTAAATAATTGTAGTTTTTTTTTATAAGTGTTGCCAGTGTAACAATCATCGCTTAATTTCAGTTCAGACAGAAAAATATCAATTGATAGTATATCCGCATAAATATTACATCATATACATATATTGTTATGTATATCATGATTTGTATCTCAGCAATGTTATATATCAGCGAACTCAGTTAAAAATATTTATTTATTTCAACACTAGTATTTCTACTTCCTGTGGGATCTTACATTTTTTTGGGATAAAAAGTTTTATTGTAGGTTATGATATACCCGTGCCTTTTCCAATCTATTTTCCGCTTAGGCGTGATTGAGTCACAAACCTAACATCCAAACTTTCACATTTATTTTATAATAGTAGAATTAACATAATTGGCTAGGATATGAAATGAACATAGGTGTCCAAAAAGTCTGAGGACACAAAACGTGCACCCAAATATATATAAATATATCTAAGAATCTAATCATTTTTTGCATATCGCAATCAAGTCGAAGAAATTATTTTTTTATCAACGAGACGGAAAATTGATAACGACTGCATTTTTTTCACATGTATACGTGTCAAATTACAAAGTTCAGCATAAATAAAGTATGCCGCATCGTTTTCAGTTGGACCACAGAATACTTATGTTTACGAGACCAGAATCCATATCCAAGTCAAATAAGTAGTTATTAATAGTCAACGTAGGTTGGCCTACTGTTGGAACTACGAGAAAATGGTAGAAAAAGATAATACATTTATAACCTCCATACATATTATAAAACGCAACATCTATCTGTCTATCCGTTAGAGTGCTTATAACTCGAAAACCACTGCACGGATTTTGTTAGGGTTTTTAGTTACAGGGGTTCCTAGAGGAAGGAAGGCCTCTTCTCTCTGACTTTACGCTTTTTGATCCTAGGTCACACCATAGATTCTTATTGGTCTATGGTCAAAAATAATATAACCGCCTACTAGACCTTGCCGGGCCTTACTTATATAATTATCTTGGACCATAACATCACGTGACTAGGAGGGATACATCAAATTGTCCTAAAACGTTTAGCTCATCTTATTAACACCCCATGGTGACCTATTTTCTCTTGGCGTTTAATTATGACGCTATAAAAACTATTCAATTAGACCAAATGATTCTTGAGATAATTGTTATCACTCACATAGGACAGAAATAATACTAATGAATGGTATGTAGGACATAAACATGAATACATTGAAGCGTCATTAAGTGATTCCAAAGAATCGTCGCTCCACTAAAGTAAACGACCGCGACCTGGCAAAATCATATCCGAACCTAATGAGGTATCATTACCACGAAAGATTAAGCTTTTGTTTATAACACAAAAGCCTTTGTCACTAAAATAATATAATTATCATACAAACGTAGTTTTTAATTTAATTTAAGGAAGGGAAAGGCGCGGCGGTCAACATAATTGGTCTCCATTATGAGCAACGGGACAGAGGATCTTCAGTTATCGTTATTTCGCATAACACAAAAACATTAAATGTGTAAAATAATTATGCGTTTCGTTGTATCCACTTCATAATTGTTATCACAAGGTATTTATATTTTAATCAATAAAGCACCGTATGCCGGCGCGGGCGCTTAGCTTTGCCTTGCCGGCAGACGGGGGCCGGCCGGAGGCGTGAATGCCTTATCCAAAAAAAAGTAAAAACATTCGTCTGTAGACTCGGCCAGTTAGGTTACCTAATTTAAACAAAAACTCTTCATAGATACCGAATCTAGGGGCTAGAACGAAACTATGTGCTTCAAAGGCTAATTGTTATTATGTTGATAACAATAGTTTCCCGTTCGTAAGCTTTCTTATGCAGCCGTGACACGTGCATCCACCGATGTCAAATTAATTAAAATATCTACTCGTACAAGTATATAAATGACGTCAATGTTTTTAGATAGCACATGCACAACATACGGTACCTACTCGGAATGCTAATTCCATATAGTATTCAATTAAATCTGCCACCATTATGCTAATATTGGGCAATCTGGGATTAAGCGGTGTGCTCGTACTTATGCGGAGTTCTATGAATAATATAATATCATCCCTTAGTCCCTAAATATAACGGGACTATTTGACTCGACCAAATAATGTAGAGCCCTTATATTTGCAGTTTTTCGTAACAATTACGAAACAAAGTAATGTAACTGTCTTTTAATGATAGCTTATCATAGATGGTCTAAAATTACACCCGCCCGCTTCCCTGAGTTTTCATGATTATTTCGGGCGAAGTGTATAATTTATTTTTATAGACCTGTAATTTTCTGGGTCGTTACTACATCTTAATTTAGAATACATTTGATAACAAATAGGTAGGGAAAATGTGCCAATAATACGATGCGACGGCGTGAATCATCAATCAATCAAGGACGCAATATTCATATGCATCTAAAATTTATTATTCACGATATATTATCAAAGGGAAAGTAGAAAGCATTCTGAGGGAATTTCCATGTAAGAACAAAAGTTTTTAATCTTGCAACGTTATCAAAGCATGAACGTACAATAGATGTGTCCCACTTTCCACATCTACGAATCAAATTAGTACCTATACGAGATACGCAAAAGCAAACGGTATCACAAAAAATTACTAGAAAACCTTAAAATATATATTTACTGTCCATTATTGTACCTAATCTAATACACATTTAAATAGAAAGAGTAAATAAATAAATCAAATGAAAAACAACTAATGATGGTATATTAGCAAACGCGTTGGTTATGAGGTCAATGAACACTGCAAAAAAGGGGTCATTGATCCCAACGTTACATCACTTTCTTACTTACACATAGGTTTGTACAAAAATACTAAATCACTTACCTTTACACGTTACAGATCACTGTTAATGCAGCATGAAAATATAATGACAGAATTTAGAAAATCCATTCATAGATGTTAGAAAAGATCAGTCTAGTTTATGTTACAATCCACAGCCTTAGCCTAAACTTATGTTATACATTATACAGGTGCAGTAGCACCTTAACTTCCTTGTTTAAAAAATAACAGGTCTCAAAGACAGAGCCTAAAGTTAGACTCATCATAATAAACAGGAAACATAACTTACCTCATTGAGCCAGTCCAGAAGGATAGCTCTCATCCGTGGCTGAAGATTAGGATGATTGTCAAACATATTGGGGTTCTTCTTCCGGCTAGACCTGGCATCACACTCACACATGCTGTTCCACACGTCCAAGGGATCAGCCCAGGATAACCCAGGCAGGGGACACTTGCGTTTTGGTAGTGAGGGGTAGGAGAGCTTACTTGTACTGCAAGTTAAGTTTATAATGGAGCATAGGTCATTAAAGTAGGTCATGTTATCTACAATCTAATCTAATTAGGTTGCGGCTGAAGCTTGGAAGTGTTTAGTGACTGTAGAAACTTAAGAGCTTTAAGGTTTGTTCTATATTATTAATTTTACTATTTGCATAAGTTATATTCATACCTGGGTCTTTTATTAGAATGTGGTGTTGACTCGCCTCTTGCAACATTCTCAAGGGGACTCAGCACACAGTTTGGCAACTCAGGAATACTTGGTGGGCTTAAGAAACTATCAGGGTTGTAGTCTATGTCTGTGAACACACTCCTTGGTTGTTCAACATTCTCATACTGGGAGCTCTCATCATCACTGGAGCATGAGGATGATTCCACTACAACATTCAGGGCCGGCTGGTCACTTAGTTCCTCTTCAAGTTTTGTCGATACCTTTGCTGGGGGCATATTCTCTAACTACAAAAATAAGGGGATGAAATGCTACTGTAAAATGTGTAAATAAACCGATCATTGGAAGAATACAAACCTCATCATCGGTGGATTCTCTCTTTCTCTTTAAAGTCATACGTTTTTCACTTGATTCACAGAAGGAACTGCAAACATATGACAAGTTTAGTAAGTAAACAAAACTTACCAAGGTCAGTATTCAAATGTGAGTGAGGGGGCAGGCAAATACATACCCAGTTTGTGCCATTGTGGGAGGAACAGGTCTACTGCTACTCTATCTCCACACCTAAAAACATGATGCTCATTAAGTCTATGTACATATAGATAAGTATCATCAATTAAATTCAGAAGTAAATGGCCCCAAATTACCGCATGTCATGTTCAAATCGCAAATAGGGTTATGTCGCCTGACAACCGTAATTGAGGGCAAATTTCCAAATTTTTCATAAACCACATATATTCCTATTCAGCAGGGAACATTTTGGCTACCGATTAATGCACAAACAACGGAGTATTCTACCGATAAATGAGCTATTATGACGGAAGTACCTCAGCGTGCCCCCTGCTGATTGGCGGGAGAATTTTTTTCTAGGTCTATTTTAAGGCATAAAATCTAATATAAAATGTATATTTGTGAGTTTTACCATCACTTTATTACACTATCTATCATTAGGAATCATAAAAATGTAGAAATGCATGAATCAGCTGGTGAAAAAAATGCCACGAATCGGTCACAATCGCGCGCGAAATTCTCCCGTCAGCGCCATTAGACACGTCGCAAGCTTGGGTTTCTCGGCACATCCACTTATGGAAATTGATAAAAATAGCCTATGCACGACACGATATCATTGCTATTGTGATATTATAACAAAATATCATCAATTGAATCGAAAAGAAAGCCTATAATACGACATAACCGTTGACAATCTAATTGGCTTGGCTTATCGCCCACCGATGGTTTATAACCTAATTATGTAAAAAAGCTAAAATTATCGTTATAGTTGTCCAATCCTAAAGATGATCTATATCATTGAGATGATTAACATGATGTCAGAACATACCTGGTCATTCACAAATTAATCCAAATTACACAAAATGAAATTTCTTCATACACTAGATATGGTGTGTGAACTTTAAGCACTATTACTACAAATTATGAGCTAATTTTAAACACATATGAAAGTACATTCACTTAGTACCAATATAATAGATACACTTAAGGTAAATTTCTAATTTTACATGTTAATTTTCAGTTTTTCACGGCTCGATAACGCCCGGCATTCCGCGCGAAAATGTCGCGGTAAAACTTCGGTACTCAGCGGGTAAACTAATAGCTAACTTCATGTTTGTTTCTTCTGAAATCGTACGTCACTCGTTGAAAGTTATTCATTCTACGAAGAGTTTATATAGACAAGACTCATTTTAATTGAAATAATTATATCCATCTATTAAATGTTTTTTAATTGAACGTTCATATATTTTTGTTAAATTTTATCAATTATTCACAAGTTTATGTTTATTGAAGTTGGTAAGAAAATATTGGTAAATATTTAAACATTTATACAAACGATTTGGCCTTTGTAATAATTGTATTTATGAAAACATAGAACTTTGTTATTTTTTTAATACTTTAGAGGCTTTTTATTAAAATATTTTCAATGCTTGTATTAAATGATTAAAAAAATGTTTAGAAATAGTTCGTAGAACGAAGATCTCTGTAAAAGCCAACGCTTGTGTTTGATTGGTCGAGTTGAGCAACTAGCGCTACGGGATAGCCAATATAATCGTACCAATTTTTGTTTCCAAAAATAGACGCACTGAAATTGCTATGTTCGTGTCGTACTACAGCTGGGCGCCAGCTGATAGAAAATTGAGCGAGAAAAGTCAATAAAGGTGCGCTATTTCTTGATTGATAACGTGGCGATATACTGACATATATGTATTATTATGTGATAATCAGGTGAATTCAACATAAATATCACACAGAATGGCTGTTCAAAACATTGCCGTAAAACTGTGTGGAGTTCTCCAAGCGCAGTCCGAAGACGGTATGTGACGTTTAATTTTTGTTTTTATCCTACTGATGCTTTTCTTCATTAACTAATCATAAATAAATACACATTACAGAGGTAACTGCGTGTGAATGGCGCTTATTAGGACAGGAGCAAGACGGTTCGCAAGTCCTTTCATGGATATCGACCGTGGACAACAAAGACCTTCTCAACATAGGAGTGTACGTCAACAAGACCAAAACACTGGTGACCCTGCACACTTTCAAAGAAAAACTGAACATTATACAGGCATCTGTGAACTCCACACATAGCCTCCTTGTTTATGTTGTGAAAAAACTTAAAGATGATAATTTAGAAGAGATAGAACCGAAATATTGTCCATATTTAGTATGCTTATTGCCTGATAGTGACAGGATCCCCGCTGAGGTTGAACAATGCTCCTCGAAGCAGATAATGGTTCAATATGTTTATGGAAAAAGTAATAAGTACAGTCCTGGAATACGGAATGATAGATTGATTCTGTTTAAGCATTTGGAGTGTAAGTAACCTATTTATATGCTTATATCCTCTCTTGAAAAGTTGGTAATAATGGGACATACAAGTATGACATATATTATT
Source organism: Tetheella fluctuosa (assembly GCA_951216915.1). Classification (NCBI taxonomy): domain Eukaryota; kingdom Metazoa; phylum Arthropoda; class Insecta; order Lepidoptera; family Drepanidae; genus Tetheella; species Tetheella fluctuosa. The sequence goes on along the minus strand of OX578215.1, from coordinate 13,587,935 downwards.
ATGTTGGGACTTATTTTGATTAACTTATTTTATACTGTGCTGTATTTTTTACGGTTCCATACCAAAGGCCAAAAATAAGCCCTATTGTCACTCTACTGTCTTTCTATCCATATGTCAGGGTTCCCTAGCTCATAAACACAATGTAACAGTAACAAATCTGTAATTTGGATATTTTGTACAGAATGTTGACCCAAAACCAAATATTGAATTAGAAATTAAATTATTTTTAGTGGAGTCCTTACATGAAAAATTATTAGCCTATTAGCATATTTTTATTTACATTGACATGAGAGGGTGAGCCACAGAATTGTCCCAGGGGTGACGTGTGTCTGTTGCAGTAATAAAGAACTAGAACAGGTCAAAAATAGATGTAGAGTAACAAATGAGAGTGTCAAGTGCTCCAGTTCCAAACTGGAGCCCCGTTTTGAAAAGCTATGCTCAGAAAAGCAAGGACATCCTTCTCATTAGCTGCCAACCAACAGTAAAATTAATACCTCTTTCCATTTTTATGCTTTTGTTTTGTTCTTATTTTCTAATGTTTTTCTGATAACCGTTTATTAGGCTAGTATTAAAACTGGTGGGTATTTTGGTCCTAGAGGGGGGAGTTGAGGGGCGTCGTAAAAAAATGGCAAATTCTCAAGGGTGTCACAGTACAAATAAGTTTGGGAAGGCCTGGTCTTAGAGCTTGTAATGCTTAGTTATGTGTGATGTATTTTTGTATGTCAATATTTACATCTATGACATTAATTTCCAGACATAAAAGTGCACCGCACACCAATGTTCTTGAATGAATGTGATGACGGCACTGACAAGTGGGGTTTCGATGGAATCTACTCTGAACCAGAGACAATTGTGAAGGTGTTTTCTTGGGCACAGTGGGATTGTGTTCATCAGGTAATAGACTAAAAATTTAATTTAGATTTACTTTGTTGCTAAATCAATGTAATTATTAACCTTCCTAAAAGATCCCTTATTGGTTAATCTGTTAGAGAGCTTTGATCAATTCAATCAAAATAAGGTTAACTATTTTTAAAATAACCCAAATGGTCTTACTGGAGGATTATCTTACCTCCTATACTTTCATCAGCACTCTCTAAAGCAGTGGCTCCCTTTTCATGATGAGGGACCATTTGACATTTCAGTCTGCCATGGACCACCAACTGTTTGGAGGTAAATGATTAAAGGGTTGTTCTATCTATAAATAAAACATGGATACAAGGGTGGATCCAGGATTTTTTATTCTGGGAGGGGCACAAGGGGCAGACTGGTAAAAATAATCAACAATAACTGTTAAAAATAAACTTTAAACTTACTTGTTTAATAAAGACAGTTTTCTTTTTCTTCACGTGCCCCCGTTGAGTTTTTTTATTTTATTTTTTATCCTGTGTTTATTAAATATTTAACATTTTCCCCTAGGTCCTATACTATATCCACTACCGACAGCCAGCTCAAAGTTTCGCGGAGGGAGAGGAAGTGAAGTCTCCGTCAGAAGTGACACCCACGCTTTCGGCATTCCAGTTTCACGCCGACTTGCCACATGAGACTGTCGTAAGTGATACCTTAAAAGAAAATGTGTCATTTGTAATAGAATTCTGTTAATGCCTAGCTATCATCTATCATATAATACTAAGGTAACATTCATATAACTAACATATATTTGGTGAAAATGCAAAAGCCTTATATACCGAAAATCATAAAAAATAATTTAATAACATTAGCTATTAAAAAGAGAAAGTACGATTCATAACGATCAAGAATTGGCTGAGCGGGGTCGGGGCCCCGCGGCCCGCAGTGAGGAAATCTTAAAAAGAAAATGTCATACAAAATATAAACCTCGCGAAAAATATATATGCTTCGTATTTTTTTATCTATGTTTAAAATTGTTTTCTTTTCATAGAAGTTTTGAGAAGTATTTATGGCTTACTCCATCTAAACTTGTATCCCCAAGAAATGATTTCGCTAAATAAATAAAAAAAACTAATGTAGGTTCCCAAGTTTTAGCAAGTGGAATATTTCACGTCATATTCATGCTAATATTCCGACTTACATTCACCAATTTACTCCACGAGTGTGATAACAGCCTACTTTTACCAAAAATCGTTGCGATCACTTACCTGCCAGTCCACCGAGCTCATTATTTACGACAATGACCTCTTTAAAGGGGGCCCATGTCTGAAAATCGACATTTTCAACCTAAAAAACTCATTACCATCAAATTGTGCTACATTTCAATTTGAAAGTAGTCGATATTTCGAAAACTGTCTGCCTATATTATATTTAGTCCATCAAATTGCAAAACTATGGAATCCTAGATGAGTTCACCTGTGAATCACAGGTGAACTCAACAAATCACAGCCTGTGATTCCTATTGACCTGTTATATCTTATTCATACAGAGCATCTTTATGTCGTAAGTTTAGTATAAGTAGTCTCGCCTATAGCCATCTGAATAAATAAGTAAGTATCTCGTAGGTACATAATATTTATACTAAAATGTATAAAAAACTAGCAAGAAGGTGTAACTCCTACGAAGCTCTAACTCATGTTCGGCTGGTTCAATAGCAATGCGTAGACCAGCTTGGAGCATGACGGGAGTACCTATATTTTTCAACTCGGTAAAATTATTTGCTGTTTTACGTCTCTACCACAGAGCTATCTATCACTATACCCTGTGAAAGTCAAAGTCAAATTAAGGCACTTATGAAGGACAAATCTATTAAAGTTATCACAGGTTCGGATGTCAGCCTTCAACTGAGAAGTATTGTCAAGAATCTCAGCAGTATTTTGGCTATCTTCAAAAACAATATTGTCTACAGTTGAACATCCCCCTGAGCCTCCCGCACGTGTCCAACGCGGGGGAGGGGCCGGGGTGGGGCTCGGGGTCGGGGACCCCGTGCGGCGAGTACGAGGACGACCCGGCCCCGCTGCGCGTGCACGACTGCAGCCTCGACCTGCAGATACTGTGCGACCAGCGGGGGGTACTCTGTATATGCCACCATTATCTGTACAAGGTATGTACAGTACATAGGTAGGTTATACCATTTTAGATTTGTGGACAGTATGTTTATCCTTATTTGTCAAATATAGATTAGGTACTTGAATAGTTACATCTTTCTTCCCTTTAGTGTTTGTAGTCGTTTCTTTGGAAGTAGATTTGCAATTTACTCTCATCTCACGCATTGCTGACATCCTAGTATTATTTTGAAGTTGAAAGGCAGATTGACTGCCCGACAGAAAAAAAATGAAAAGCCACTGATGTGAAGTTAGAGGCTTCTAAGACGCCCTAAGAGATGTAAGATCTTTTTTGATGACTTTTGATAAACCTTGTGGTGACGGCAATAAGTGTCATAGTGTTGCTAGCAAAACTTCACCAAACTCAGTTCAGCAAATATCTTCTACTTGTTCCCATTTCATTAATTTATCTTCGAACCTATATCATATTTTTAGTTGTCTTTATTTTATTCCAGCCGCTAGACGACTCAACAACATCCCTAGTGCTAGAAGACAGCACTGACCTGAAGGACTCCGGAGTTAACTTCGCGTATTCAGTGACGCTGCTGCAGCACGGGTGCGTGGTACATAGCGTGGTGCCGGACTTGCCGTGGGCTTTGGCCAAGTCTTTGCGACCATCTTATACGTTGTATGCAGGTAATAATAAAAAGATTATGCTCATAGTATAATATTTTTATATCGTTTAGTAATTTTGAGGCTGTGTTTATTCGTTCTAGATTTTCAGTGACATGGTAAAAACAAACATAAATTTCAAGAATAGATTGTATTAATCGAAAATAAACCTTGTCATTATTCCAGGGTTCGTTTTTTTTTTTTTAAATTGCAACATTCAACATTGATATTCTATAATATGGATGGACCTGACGGATGATATTGACGGGCCGGTTGGCGTGGTTGGTAAGATACCCTAGATATCTATCACGCCACAGGTCGTGGGTTCGATTCCCACTCAGTACAGACATTTGTGTGCATGAACACGTCTGTTTGTCTTGAGACTGGGTGTAAATATCTATATATGTATGTATTTACAAAAGAAAAGTACTATATGTAGTATATCAGTTATCTGGCTTCCATAGTACAAGCTCTGCTTAGTTTGGGGTCAGATGGCCGTGTGTGAGGAATAATGTCCCAGAGTATTTATTTTACCTAAGGACGGGTTGTTTGATCGTAATTGACTAACTATCGTCAGTGACATTTCTATTTAATAAACGATTATGCAACGGATTTTTGTCTAAAAATTAATTTCCAGCCCCTTTAAAAATCAAAAACAACTTTAAGTCATTGGTAATAAAATCCCAACTCCCTTGCCCACAGACAACCACCTCCTAGTAAACATACCAATGCTATATACGCACCTAATCGACATCAGCCTATATCATGAGCCGTGTTGCCACATCGTTATACCGATGGATGAATGCGACAGTGGGCCGAGCCTCGCTCCATTACTGGGCTGGGGGGCCCACGCCATGGTCGACCTGAACACACTAGATGTGGTCACTATGACTGTCAATGAGAAAGACTTGGCGGCAACTTTTAAGAGTAACACAGTTATAGAGAATAAGTTGGCGATTCTCCATTATTTGATACAGCATGAAGGGAATATGGACTTGGCTGAAGAGGTAAATGTTGATTTCTTGGGATATTTTTTTTTATTTTAGATTTTCTCAATTTCATGATTTTTCCCCTAGTCCCGGTTCTCTAGATATTACAACAAATAGTGGTGGATTTTTTTCCTAACAAATTCCTCATCTTGAACTAATTTTGTTTCGTTTTTTAAAAGGAAATCGGTTTAGCAATTTTGGAGACAAAAGCTCCAGAAATTGAACACCCCTAGAGCATCAGGGGTTATTAAATTCAATAAGATGGAAATAAAACGCATAGAACTAGAGTATTTCTCGTCAGTCGCATATGGTTTAACAAGGTCTACTGCATAACTGATTACATAAAGTAGGTATATGTCTGGTTTTGGGATCAGTTCTCCATATGTGAGGACATTCTAAGATATTATATGTATTTATTTGCTGGCAGCTGATATCCTGGATGTGCTTGAACCAGCGCGATGGTCTCGGCTCGTTCCAGCGCGTGATGCAGGAGTACCTGGTCAGTACTACATATGCCCTCACAAGGAGATCACTACCGGCTTCTGCGCTCAACTTGATGAAGATGTTACCATTTACGCTGCACTCGAAATTTGCTGATGTTAAGGTAGAACAAACACAAATCTTTATATTCATTATTAAGTTTCAGATCTTACAGATAGAGTTTTTGGTTTTTCCCGATATAAAAGACCTATTTCTGAGCTTGAGTTGGAAGCCAGCTAGGCGGATTTTACACGACCTTCACTATAGCGTTCAACGTCCTACCACTGAGCTATCATTGCCTCACTCGCTCACGGGTTGTCTCAGTTGTGATACTCCCGCAAGTAGCAGGATAGTATGGGCGCTTAAGTGAGGCAGTACTAACCAGACGAGCATTTGACTTGCTCTCGGTTATTCGTCTATACAGTGTTTAGCTCGCAGCACTCTGGAGCTCGTTCTTTTTGCGAAAAAATCATGCCAAGATTTGTGCAAAAAAATAAAGGTTTTTGAGAGAAGTTGGAATGACTTTATAGATCCTTCGTGACTAAGAAATAACTTGAGGCATCAAAGATATTTTTAAAATCTCGGATAAAGTATGATGTTCGAAATAAAATAATTAGACGATTTTCGAAAAGACCACCAATTTTTATTTTTACCGAGGATTTTGTTAATTAGACTTTATTGATGATTTAATGAATTTATAAAATATACATGCCGCTGGTAACGTAATCTCAACATTGGAAGACATTCTATACACTCAGTTTCTTTTTGTTATTTTTGTCTGTATTTCGGTTAGGAGGGTATAGGAGCCGGTGAAATTACACTCAACAACTTTATGTCTCAAGGTTGGCGACGCGTTCCCCTGGGCAGGGAAAATATAATATTGTATTTTCTTTGCTCCTGGTATTATGAGCGTCTACAGGCTACGGTAACCGCTTACTATATAGGTGCCAGGTGGGCCGTAAGCTTGTTTGCCACTGTAGCGACATCTATCAAGACCTCCGCTACCCGTGGATAGATGGCGCAACAAGATTCTACATCGCGCTAACAAAGTACTTCGACGACTTGGCATATAATAATATACAAGATTCCAACATCTACCGTTGGACCGCGGTCCCCAGACACGATGACCCAGCCTGGCGGAAGATCTTCCCTTTTCAATGGAGGAGTCTACCACCTTGCTCCTCCATACCACCTATGTAGTATAAAAAAAAAGTACCTACTTACGTGGTATTTAATAATGTTAGTAACGCAGTGTGGGTTTATCAACGCCGATATCAATGTATGTATAGATCTTTGGATAATTCTTTAGTGACATCCTAAAACATACTGTTATAGTAGTATACATATTATATATTGGTAGGTCCGTTCGTCGTGCGTGTCAGTGCACCAAGAGAAGCTATGGAACAGCAGCGCGGTGGTGCTGGCCCCGCGGCAGCGCGTGTGCCAGTTCTCCGAGGACGTGTGGACGCGCGTGTGGGCCGCGCTCAACGAGCCGCCGTGCGCGCGCCTCACGCATGCGCGCGTCAACGACAAGCTGAGGGTCAGCCTGCACTCTTATCAGGTGGGTGGCCTTTAGTGGCCTTTGGTGACACGGGAGATGGGAGGGGCCTCAAGTTTGTGCTCACAGCGTGTCTTGGTACGACTCCCTCTTCCTTCTTCTGCAGTACCATTTTTAGGGTGTTCGGCACCCAAGTCAAACAAGTATCGAAGTATCTTCATAGTTTCGACATGTCCGTCTATCTGCCATTCTATCATGGTCATTTGACTCGGAACTACCAGTGATATCACGCTGAAATTTTGCTTTTAAAATATATTCTACACTCTTCTGATATAAAGATTTGTTTACGAAATATAAGCTTTAAATAAGGCATTTTTGATGAAGTTGCGTGTTCTACTTCTAAAAATCGAAATAAGTTTAGGCCCTAGGGGGGCTACCACCAGTTCAGAAATCGACCTTCAACTGAGAAGATTCGGCAAGAAAATCAACTATACATTATTTAGATTTTTTTTATGTTCAGTACCCCGAGTGTAAACAATTGACTTTAGAAAACGCTTACTATCTCGTTAGCGTTTACGACATTTTTCTATAGGAATCGGCACAGCGCCTCTCGTGGAATACTCATGGAACTAAACGCAAACGTGATAGTAAGCGTTTATTTACGTATATTCTTTACACTCAGGGTACTGACTATTTTGGCTATAATATTCATTTTATATAACGCTAATTAGTATCCTCAACATCACCTAGAATCGATCAACAATACATCAATGTAAGGAAAATTTGTATAAAAAACTATTTTAGAACACAAAACCGATCTAGTATCTTTGTCCTCTAGCCCGAAGCCCTGTCCCGCTGCAGCACCCCCCTCTCCCCGGGCACGGGCGGGCTGGGCGGGCTGGGCGGGCTGGCCGGGCTGGGGCTGCCCGGGGCGGTGTCGGCGCCGCAGCGACGCTCCTCCGTGGGCAGCGCGCAGGACCTGCTGCCCTTCTTCGAGCTCGATGTCTGCACTGCTAGCAAGCAGGAGCATATTATTGCTGCGGTATGTCGGTACCATTCTTTTTAGGAATTGATTTATACGACGCGTAACAGATTGGAGTAGAAGAGGCCACACCGACGAGAGCCCAGCTCTAAAATATGGAATAAGGAAAAGAAAAGTGGAACAATCTATGAAATTTTAAAGTTTTATGAAAAAAATAATATATTTATTAATTTTGAATAACTTTTGGATATTGTTTATTGAAAAAATGGAACCGACTGGACTATTGCCATTTATTGGGTGTATATATTTTGAATTTATTTTTGGTCCTGAAATTAAGGTCTAGGTTCGTGAGGATAAATGGTTTTTAACTGCCTGGTGTAGGTATACAATATGCAAACTAAATTCTACGATCAAAATCCTCAACATTTAACTTCAGTAGTTTTGCCCTTCATAAGTGCCCCGCTAAGGTCTTTGTAGAACGACTTGTGCCAAAATGTGGTATTTGATGAGGTCGTTGACTTGTAACGCGGCTGGAGCAGAACCTGCGCGAGGTGAGCGTGCACCTGATGAGAGAGGGGTCGGGGCCGGGGCCGGGGCAGGGGCAGGGGCGGGGGCAGGGGGCGCCGCGCGTGGAGAGCGGCGTGCACGCGGCGGCGACGCGCTGGGCGGCCGCGCAGCTGGACGCGTCGCGCGCGCTCTGCCGCACCGTCACGCGCGCGCTCGCCGCCACGCCCCTCCACAACCAACAGAGGGGGTTCACGTTCATGTACGATGCTCTCCCTTGTTTTTCGGACATTTTGTTTTTGGTTGGCGGTCATTTTTTTGTTTTGTTTTCGTGTGTTGTGTTTTTGGTTATTGCAGCTTATTCTTTTTTTTTTAGAGATCTTGTTTTCTTATGGTGTTTTGTTTCGTAGGCGTAACGTTTAATTGGGATAGTGTCTATGTGAGGCGGTCGGGTTAGATGCGTCCTCGTGGTCGCTTACCTATCGCTGCCACCATTTCAATTAAACGATTAGTTACCTTTGATGTATACGTAGTATGTCGCAGCTACATTGGATAATATTACAATACACCTAGTCATGTTGTACCTACTTTGTTCATACAACGTATTTTGGCATAAAAAAAAACATACTTTTATGAAAAATCCTCATAAAAAATGTCGTAACACAACCCACCGAACGTGCAAATTATTATTAAATCTTTGTGATGTTTGAATTACAATCTGGCTAGGCATATTGTTATATGCAAATCCAATACCGAGTTATTGTGTTCATTTCACAGTGTGTTGTTATCGATTTATAACTATTCTATAATATTTGTACAGGTTGTTTTTTTTGTCGTTGGCAATACTTGTAAACTTGTAAAACTTGTTCATATTGATGATTACTTCCACCCCTGCAAGTATTGCCAGCGACTAAAAAATCATTCTGTATAATCATTCATTATTTCACTTTGGTTGTGACATCTGGTTCTGGACTGACACTTGTTCATCAGGTATCACGCTTAATTTATAATAGGTACCTAATTTAGGGACTTTATGTGTGTACTAAAATAATGACGTAGCTGAGCAGTTAAAGGCCTTAGAGGTTCAAAAGGTTAATAATCCTATCACGTATTATAACAGTTACGCTACTGCATTCCCAGGGTCATTTTTACCAACCATGGCAAGATGTGAAAACATCTTCATTTTCAGTATCTATTACACACCACAATTTTGAAACACCACTAATACGGTATTAGAAATACCACATTAAAAAAATGCCTTTCCATTAGCCATTTCATTTCCAAGTTTAGTGACCTTACCACCTTCGGCTACATGATCACTTACCATGGTGGGATTGTGGTCGAACATAAGCCTGTCAATAGTAAAAAATTAACTGAGTGTCGTGGAACACTCGGTTAAGAAGAAGCGCGCACCTATGACTGGGCACAGCCAATAGCATACGCGCTATGGATAACCGTCTACACTAAAGAAAGGGTCGTGACTTCGTCGACTTCTTCACTCTTCGACGCCCCTCACCAACCTCTCATTCGCCCCTCACCCGTCCCTATCCGCCCCTAGTGTGTACGAGGTCGGGCACACCCCCTACCTCGCACGAGATTCGCGCCTTTAAACAAACACAAACAAAAGACGCGCGTGACGGTTTCTCGTGACGGAATATTCTTACACTTTTTTCGCCTCGATACCGTCCGAAAAGGTACTTCGTTCCAAAAATATAAATAGCCGTGTTTATGGAGACCACTCAATGTTGAATGAAGTCCTTCATCGCTTGTTTGTGTTCCGTCTATTATGGGTAAGTCCTACCGACAGCTTGCTCGCCACATACTGGGTGGATTCTTTGAGATGGCATCTTTTCGAAACCTAAGTTAGGTTCATCATGTTCGGGCGCGGATCTAGAGTTAAATTTAAAGTTAGAGGGAGAGAAGTATCTCGGAAACTGAACTCGGGACTGAAGTATCATGACCCCCCTAGATCCACGCTTGATCATGTTGAACAGCTTTTAATATGGGACCAACTCAGAAAATGCAGTTTTTTTACATACATTTTATTCGAGTGAAGTTGAAATTTCACGATTTCAGAGTTGTTTCCATGATAAAAGTTTTTCAGCATAACGAACCTAAAAAAAAAACACCTTATAGTATAAATCTGGCATTACACTATGTTACAAGAACAATTCACACTAAATTCCAGCGATGAGATGGAAGCAAGCCACGCGTACATTCTATTCAAAGTGTTAGAGCAGTACTACCTGGCGGCGGAGGGCATCGCGTTCCCTCTGCCGGCCGGGTTCAGCTCGTTCTTCACGTACCTCGGGCACCGCGCGCTGCAGCTGCACGCGTTCCTGCAGTACGTGCATCGGAACGTGTTCGAACTGCAGATCGATGTGCTCAAAGCTATTGTCGCTTGTGAGTATCTTGACTATCTATCTATCTGTCCATATGAAGGTGTAAGCTGGATCTAATAACTCTTCTCTCGTTTATTCTGAGCAGGATTTTATTTAAAGATTTTTTAAATATACCTATTGACCACACAAATAAAGTATGAAAACTACGAATGAGCCCATGTCGCGGGTTCGATTCTCACCCAGAAACATTTGTGTGTATGAACATGTTTATTTTGACCTAGTCGGTAATATATTATGCAACATAACACCGCGGTAGGTACTAATAACACTTAGTACATAGATGTATACGTATGCAGCTAAAGACACCGACAAGCAGAGCGTGAACAAGAAGCTCCGGCTGATCCAGTTGGTGGGCGAGGGTCGGGCGCGGCGCGCGCTGGCGGCGTGGCCGCACCGCGCCGCGCTGGGCGTGCGCGCGCGCGACCACGCCGCCACGCTGCTCAGCGGCGCCGAGCCCGCGCGCCCCCACCACGACGCCGACGCCGCCGCCGGACACCGCCCGAGAGCCGACACTGGTCAGTTACAATACGACACTCACGCAGGGATGTATTGAGGCAGGGGGCATTGGGGCCTTGGTTGCGGTTTGCCCCCAAACATTATTATGTCTGCATCCAGCGTTTTCCGACGACCTTTCAAAGGTCGAGTGGACGGACCTTATGAGTGGACGTCCTACGCTGCGCTTGCCGGTTCGTGGTCTCCACTCCAGAACTCTTCTGCCCCATCGGCCATCCGTTCTGCGCAATGTGTGCCCTGCCCATTGCCACACTTGCCGATCCGCTGGGCTATGTCGGTAACCCTAGTTAGTCTACGAATCTCCTCATTTCTGATTCGATCGCGTAAAGAAACAAGACCGGTCCTATTGGAGATCCTTAGAAGAGGCCTATGTGACGATGATGATGATTACTACGTCTTCAACTTTCGCTATTCATTCTGCTGTCTAGCTAGTAGAATAATGCATTAAAACTTAATTTATTTGATAACTCTCTCAAAAACCATTGACGTTAATCCGAAAGAAAGAGTTGTTCAAAATTAGTGAGTGCAAGACCTCTCCAAGTTGACTCAATGAACAAATATACCGATGTACTTCAGTAGCTTTGACCTTCGTAAGCACTAAGGCCTCAACCAAATAAATGACTAATCTTCGATAAAACCTCCGTATGTAAACCATTAACTTTTATTTTAACACCAAGCAGGAATAGCGGCCCTGCCATCGGGCGAGCGGCTCTCCCCTCTCGACACTTTCCTGGACCTGTTGACGGCCAAGGCCAGCCTCAACGAGCTTGACTTCAACCTTATCATAGAAGCAACGTTGGCATCCGTGCAGCAAGACGGCGCGGCTTAGATTGTAGATTTAGTTTATATTATATAATAACATTTTTATAATGAACGTTCTTATAAGTCATTCAACGGTCGATCTTAACATGTCGCGTCGGTCGGAACGAGAAGATATAGGCATTTTGCGTGCATCGTTGCCCCAGGGCAATTAATTTTATTGCTTGTAACCTGTTTGCCCTCAATGAATACGGCCCTGCTGTTTGACATCATCGATAATTTACTTATATAGGTTAATTAATGAAAACGTACTGTCTTTTGTAATCTATTAATTATTCACTATTTATTTACTTTGTAGCAAATAAGTTAATCATTACCAAAGAAAGCACCAAAAATGCACAAAATTGGTACTAGCATGACATTCCATTGTGTAATCATTAGTGCAATATTGTAGTATTTAAATAAAACAAGTAATTATTGTATCGTTTTATTTATTAACTAACTTATAAGTACAGTGAGCGGCAAAAGTAGCTTGGCATTTTAGTACCCTTTCATAATAATCTATTGACATTTTCTTGACAGTTTGTATGAACATTATGAATTGTGTAATGTGACACGGTACTAAAGTGCCAAGATACTTTTGCCGCTGACTGTGCCTATTAGTACAATGACATTTGAATCGCCAAACAACACAAATTAAAATTAAATTAGAAATTATCTAAAATATTAATTGTAAAACGGATTGTATGTGATCCAATGAGCTCTTTTCTGATCTTTATCATCTTGATGTGACGTAAAAAGTGACTTAAACACTTCACTAGTTTGTGGGTCTTTAGCTACACTATAGTCCTTCTTAGTCTTCTTATAGGACGGGTCTTCTACTAATTCTGTGGGGATGGCCCGTTTAGATGACCCAAAATGACCCCTTGCCTGCTTATTAGGGTTGAATTTTGGTAAAGATAGTGGTATTGTGTCAATTTCTTTCTTTACTGAACTTGTGCCTGCTTCAGGCTCAGTCTTTATTTCTGGTTCATCTTTGATTTGCGAAGTGGATGTGGAAGGGGCATTACTTGGAGTGGGTGGTTCGCATTTTATTACCGCTTTGGATGTTTTTTCTGATTTTGATTTCTTAGAGCTCTTTCTACCGGCTATACGGATGGTCATCTTTTCTGTGAGTTTTTCTATGTCCTCTTCTGTTCCATTAAGAACAACTACATCATTGTCTGTGAAGGGTTGTTGGCACTGTGAACAAGTATTTATTAGTAGTAACACTTGTGATTCAACAACAAATATATCTAATATAACTAATTCATTCATCATAAAATTAAATATTGATTGTAGATTACATATTTTGATCTATACTAAACTAGCTTCCGCCTCGCGGTTTCACCCGCAATCCCTTTTTTCTGTCCAATTTTCTTATCTTTTTTCCATAATAACCTTCTACAAAGTATTAGAAAACTTAAAAAAAAATATGAATGAAATTAGTAAAGTCATTTTCAAGTTATGGCGGGACCAAGGGAAATAGGGATTCATTTTTATATACATAGATAACTAACATTAATATATTGAGCTCATTTTCATCACTCTTTTTCACTTCATAATTTAAAATGAACATACCATGTGACAAAGGTTCTGTTTGACCTCCTTCAAGGCCCGCTCAGCGAGCACACAGCCGCAGCTCCACAGGAACACAAAACGAAACTTGCCCGTCATCTCTAGCCCGCTGATGGGACAGATGTAGGGGGCGCTGCCATCACCCACCGCTCCATCAGTGTGCTCTGTTGATTTGTGTGCTGGGTTCTTTACCAAATTCAGGTCTTTGATGTCCTGGAAATTTTGAGTTTAACTTTAGAACTTTGAATAAAAATAAAATTAATAAAAAATAAAACTTCTAAAAGTGGGTTTACACAAAATAATGATGTAGACAAACTGTAATCTGATTGTGTAAGACTTTAATAATAATAAAAAAGACCGGTCCTCGCGCCGTGATGTCAGAAAGATACATTATAATAATAATAATAAAGCCTTTTATTTCCGATAGTTACATTTACATTTATCCCTTATACTAATTTACTTTTATATCTTTGACAACCATATCCGTTTGCCCTAGTTTGGCATAGGCCTCTTCCAACTTCTTCCAGCTTTCTCTTTCTCTGGCTACTCTAGACCACATATATTATACCACACCACACATGTAAGACTTTACTGAAATGTAAGTTCTGACTTTGAATTCAATGAAAGTATTTGAAATTATGGAACACATGCTACTCTTTACAAGAGTAATGAGAAAAAGATAAAAGAAAAGAAGAGGGAAAGATTCCCTCCTATAGTAAATACCTCTCAGGATATATCACTGAATGAAAATATACATGTAAATTTTCATTTATAGTGTCATTCAAAGATAATGCTATGTATAGCATTATAATAATTGTTACAATATTGAATAAGATATTTGATCGCAATATTTGTACTTTTTTGCGTTGAAGGAACTACTGGTTTGAATTGATAATTTTTTTTAGTGTTGAATAGCCCAGGGGTTCTGAAACTTTTTCAGTTCGCGGCGCACTTACAGGTTTAGTATTTTGTCTCGGCGCCCTAGCTAGTCAAAATAGGGTACAAGGTACAATGATACTAGGTAGATAGGCACACAAATGAAAACATCTACAATATGAAACATTTTTTTATATTTATATTGATACACAAGAATCATTTACACATTCATTATTTATGAAAACCGGCCAAGTGTGGGTCGGACCGCGCGCAATGCATGGTTTTGTAGTTGCCCATCACAATCATGTGGACTAAGAACAGGGCTTTTTGTTGTTTCATGTGTTTTAAAACTCAACAAAAATTATCACTAATGGATCCCTGAATCGAAAAATTGTTGCCACAATATTTTTGAATTTTTTGTCAGCTTAATATTTATTTATTTAATATGCATATATACATGCCAAATTACAGCTTTCTAGTACTGAGTCTCTGGGCTAAGCTAAGAACAGACAGACTGACATGGCGAAACTATAAACTGTTGACTATTAACCCTTTAAATAGGAAATAAAATACATTGGCAATGTGATGTGAGCTTAGTGAATTGTTTATTTTGTAGCTGCGAGTACCTACAGGAGCGTCTCACGGCGCCCCTCTCTACTCTCTACAGCGCACAGCTTGGGAACCCCTGGGATAGCCCATTTATTGAGTAAGGCTATAGGCTACTTTTTATACCGGGAAAATATAACATCCCTCAGGAACGTGGGTGAAACCGTGGGCGGAAGATATTGTTTCTATAAATTATGGTAGGTAATACATAGTATTGTAGTAGGTATATATGTATGAGACAATTTATATACTGTAACTATACTAATAACTTTCTTCCTACCTTAAGATTCTTAATGTGGTTAATAGATTCTGGTTTAGTTTCCTTGTCCAATAGGGATTCAAGAACAGAACTCTTGGTGTACAGCCGTCCCAGTCCACAAGCCACTACTGGCTCCTGCAGGGGCTGCTGCGATAATGCACAGTTACGCCATTTGAAAGAACGCTCGGCATCTTTATCTTTCTATAAAAAATAGCACCATTATTGATGAAATCAGTGGTTTTCAAACATTAGAAAGATTGATGAGAAGACATACCTGTTCAGGCTTTTTTTTCATGCGTACAAGCTCATCTCGACGCGGTATAGTTCCACCATCGCAACCCATTATGGTTTAATCGGTAGAGAGTATTATGTTCCTTGGTTTAATCAATTCAAAGTTTACAAATATTGAAAATAAAAAGTAATATCTTCTTTTCTTGATTGAAAGAGATTGACTCAGATTGTTTGACAGACAAAACTCGCACTTTGTTTGTTTCGTTCGATCAGAGTATAATAAATAAATATATAGGTAGGTACGAAAAAATTACGTCACGTCACGTCACAAAAAATTACACAGATAAATAGAAATTCTTAGCCTGATGTTACAGAACAGAAATATTCAGCATATACCGGTTTTCATCTATGGATTAAGTTCATAGTCGATTTAATATAATGCTGCAGTTTAGCTGTTCGCCGAGACCTAGATGCTATCTAGTATTTTACTATTTTTTTATTTCATGTTAGGTTTACGACGGAAAAGGTGCGCCCGGGGGTCTAGCTGAGTGCGGGACGTAATATTGGTAGCGCTCAGCAAAGATACACAGATTTATTTGAATTTATAGTTTTTCAACACACACATTACACATTTTCTATAATGAATTTTTAGAATAAGCCTTAAAATATATAATATTTATGAGGAGGCGGAAAATTGCAATCATTGACCTACACATGATATTTGAATAATCCATTCCGTTCCCGCTGTTTTTATTAACATATCAGTGGGAGATTAAGAGAGGTAGAGCATAGCAACGATATGTCGCTCAGAGAGCAGCTCGACTGGGGAATATATTATTATATTATTTGACTGGGGAAGTACCTCCACCTTACGGAATACCTCAACCAAATAATAACTTATAGTTGTGTTCCTGCGCGTGCGTAAGGTCGCCAGAGCTCATCGGGGAGGGGGGAAGGGTCGGCAACGCGCGAGTGATACCCCTGGTGTTGCAAGCGTTCATAGGCTACGGTAACCGCTTACCATCAGGTGGATCGTATGCTTGTTTGCCGACTATGTAAGATAAAAAATAAAAATGGGATCCTAAAAAGCTATTGACAATACTGCCAATTTGATGCTACCTGTTTTATAACTGTTTATTTTTATAAGCTGTTTCTTGATCTATATTAGTTTTTACAAGCTTTTATTTCATTTCACCTGAGTTTTAGTGGACCGAATCTCGCAACTGGATATTAAACCCGGACCCGTTCTACAAGGTAAAGCTGGCATCCAAGAAGCTCGGTGTGCTCAACAGAACTAAGCGGTACTTCACATCGGGGCAAAGACTGCAACTTTATAAGTCCCAAGTCCGACCTCATATGGAGTACTGCTGCCATCTATGGGCGGCACCTGGATACCAGCTTGGGCCTTTTGACTCGGTTCAGAGACGTGTCATTAGAATTGTCGACGATCCCGAACTCACAAGCGGTTTAGAGCCCTTAAGTCTTAGGAGATATTTTGCCTCCTTATGTGTGTTCTACCGCTTGTACAATGGACAGTGTTCTGAGGAATTGTTCAACTTGATGCCCACGGCTACATTTTACCATCGCACTTCTCGCCATCGACGAGGAGCTCATCCTCACACATTGGAGCCAAACTGGTCTCGTACAGTGCGGTTTCAAAGGAGCTTTCTACCACGGACGCTCAAGTTGTGGAACGAGCTCCCCGTGGTGGTTTTCCCAAGGAAGTACAGCAAGGGGTTCTTCAAGAAAGGTGTGAAGAGATTTTTGCAGGGTCGGCAACGCGCGTGTGATGCCTCTGGTGTTGCAGGCGTCAATAGGCTACGGTAACCGCTTACCATCAGGCAGGCCGTACGCTTGTTTGCCACCTTAGAGGTATAAAAAAAAAAGTGTGTGTGTGTGTGCAAGTCACACATGGTAGAAGTGAAACTTCTTCGAAGTTTTTCGCTAGCTAACTTCATACCTTTATATTTTAAGATGTCAGACATTAATTCAAAACTAAGAAGATAAATGGCTAGGCTGTATGAGCTAGAACCCTTTGCCTTCCAAAATACGGGAAAACATAATAAAAGCAACATGGCGCGTAACCGAAAAACATGACGATGGCAACCAATGTTTTTCGCTAGCTAACTTCATACCTTTATATTTTAAGATGTCAGACATTAATTCAAAACTAAGTAGATAAATAAGATAAATGGCTAGGCTGTATGTGACGATTTGCTACAAAATTTCTCCCATACGTCGATAAAATGGCAACCAATGTTTTTCGCTAGCTAACTTCATACCTTTATATTTTAAGATGTCAGACATTAATTCAAAACTAAGAAGATAAATGGCTAGGCTGTATGAGCTAGAACCCTTTGCCTTCCAAAATACGGGAAAACATAATAAAAGCAACATGGCGCGTAACCGAAAAACGTGACGATTTACTACAAAAATTTCTCCCATACGTCGATAAAGAAGTTTCACTTCAAAAAGTCACACGGTAACTTTCACACCCGGTGTGTAGTTACTGAACGCACTCTTCCTTGGCACTAATCAATCTTCTGGCTAGGGGTCCACATAGAAAATAAATCGATGTTTTTTTTCGATGCAATACATCGAAACTGTGCATCAATGTTTTCCGATGCATCCGTTAGATAAATCGATGTGTTCTTAACATGACGAGTGATTGCACTGAAATTTATACAATAAAATATACATAATTCGTGTTGAAAAGTATTTCACATTCAGTTAATTATGAAATTCACTATTCATATGACAAATGAGTTAACATAACTTTAGACACTTTAATTTACATATAAGTTCCTGTCATGTCCAAACAAAAACGATGATAATTTACTCTAATGAGTATATCATATCCACTCCAAATCCAGATATTCCGTTCAGTAGAGTAAACATTCACGAAACATAAAACCAAAATGTAAATTAACGTTTTTATTCCCAGCAAGCCCACCAAGACAGAACGAACGAACCACAGCGTACATTCTATTACTACATAATACGAAAGAAAATGTTTCTATCGTAATTTTTATATCAAAACAGATAACTGAAACAGTAATATTTTGGTATATTAGCTGATAATCATTGATTCAATATTTTATTTAAATTTTATTTAAATCAGCAGCTTTTCAAAACATCGGATCGATTCGATGCTTCGTATGGTAAACATCGAGTGAATCCGAAGCATCGATGTATATCGAATATCCCTACTTTTGGCACTAGCAAGTCTACCAACACTATCACTTCACAAATGTCATAATCACATGGTCATTTGTTGGTTTTTGAATTGAAATAATTTAAAAATAAATGAAATAAATAATCTGCAATAAGCCTAGCCTACGATTATTGTATTAATTAAACTATGCCAGATGATGATATGGAGAGGGTCCCAGAAAATGGTTCAGACTGCGAAAGTTCACAACATAGTGCAGACAATAATTCAATCTCTAGTTCCACTGCAATAAACAAGAAAAAAATAAAAAAACGCGGAATTATCTTCTTATCCACGATACCACCATATATGAATGTAGCTAAAATACGTGAAACTTTCACGCAGTTTGGAGATGTGGGAAGGATATTCTTGCAGCCAAGTGCAAGTAAGTTCATGGGGTTATGTTGTTGAAAAATAAAGAAATTTATTTATATAGGTATGCTAACTTTAGCTTAACGAAGTTATGTTTTCATATAAATCTTCTCTATAGTATAGTTCTAGGTATACTGTGGTAGATGCCGTTTATAACATTCATAAGTGCCTACCAACACATTTGGGTCAAACATTTTTACAGTCTGAGAAAAACTTCAAAATGTTTATTTTGTCAAATTCCAGAACCAGGCGAGAAGCGTAAGCGTGTTCCAAATCAATTCACGGAAGGCTGGGTGGAGTTCCAAAAGAAGAAAGTAGCCAAAGAAGTTGCAACAAAATTGAACAACACAAAAATTGGCACTAGGAAGAAATCACGGTACTATGATATGATTTGGAACATAAAGTACATTCCACGGTTCAAATGGATACATTTGAGTGAAAGGCTGGCATATGAGAGGGCTGCTATGAAACAGAGGCTTCAGGCTGAGATATCACAGGCTAAGAAGGAGGCACACTACTTACAAAGCAATGTTGAGAAGAGTAAGAGAATGAAAAAGAAAAAGGCTATTCAGAATGATGAATAATAAAGATTGTTGCATAAGTATATATAGTTTTCCTTCCTTCTTCCTCGGGCATATATTTAATGTAATGTTAATTTTTAACAAAAACAAAAGAGCATTGTACTTGGTGGAAAAATCAGAAGAGATTTTAAAAGCTATATTTAGTTTAGTATTACAGTAGAAAATAAATTCCATGCATAATATAAAAGAATATAAGAATAAATCTTAATTTAAAATGCACAAAAACACATAAAATAAATTCACAGCCATCTCCCATCAAGTACCTCAAAGTTAGAACTGCAGGATTTTTGTGACTTCAAAACAAGACTAGTAATAAAAATATTTTCACAATTATTTCCACCTTACTAGAGGTTCCTCATTTCTGACTAAAGTTGACCCTTCCACTGATAATCTCTTCAACTCTCATTCTCTCTTTACAACTTAGCGGATCTGGTGTCAACTTCTGCATATACCGTCTGGGAGGTATAGTATGTGAGAGGATACCTTGAGAGAATTCTCTGTGAACCCTGACGCCATCTAGTGCATTTGGTTGAAGTTTCTCAAAACTGTGGAGCTCCCTCATGAACTGCTTGCGTTGGGCTACTTTAGCCCAGTGATAGCGGTGGCGGCAGACTACTCGACTGGAAGATTACAATGTGGTGCTAAAATATCTTACATTACATTTTTATTATAATTTCGTCCTCTACATAATATGTACAGGACATATTATTATGTCACAGCCATTTTACTCAGAGACCATTTTAATCTCTGAAAGTCTAGAAAATTAATGTTACATACTAGGCTAACGCCAATTTCGAGTATGAAGGGTGAATGCTGACATCAGATCTGGCCAGCTCTGGGTATCCAGGGTATAGAGGCACGCGCCTTTTTTTTATTTCCTCCTGTGGAGCCTCATTTGCTTGAGCCATTATAAATTTGAATGTAAAAAATGTGGGTCAAGTTGTTTTGAAGTAACTGAATGGAGCTTGACAAATCAATATTGTTGTTATGGAGATGAGATTAGAAAATGATACCATAGACATGATTTTTTACTTTTTTCAACATTTTTTTTTTGTTTCATCCTTGCAAACATAACATAAAATAATATCCATGGCACTGTTAAAACAAATAACAAAAACAAATACAACTAATTCAATAACAGTTTATTCATACAGCAATTATAATAAATCAACTTCCATAGCCCTGTGGCGATCACTGAAGTTTCAATTATAAATATATATTGATATATGTATTGCGCATGTGGAATTATTAATTTACTATTATTATTTACACGGGCCTCTGGCAGCTCACGAGGAGGCGGTGACGGCTGAGACCCTGCTCTGGCACACACAGTCATTGAATTGATTCACTAACATTGAACATAGGAGAGTCTTGTTTGGATTTGAACTGTAGCACTCGAGAACCTGAAAAAATAAATTAGAATAGTTTTTCCTTTTTATAGAAATTGCAAGTACATACAATATTAAGAAACATGGTTAAGATGTATGCAGTCTAGACAGTAAGGTGAATTTGAATGCTGTAGTACAAAGAGTCCACCGCGTGCGCCGTTGCCGCAGTTAAATATGTACATCTAAATCTAATTTATACATGTCACATTATCATTGATAAATCACATATATTTGTGATAGTAAATATATTTTATTTGGTAAGCATAATAAATTGGCTGTAAGACTTGAAAACCATCAACTGTTTACATATAGTTTTTCAATATGATAAATATTATGATGCTACATCAAAAACCAAATGGTATAGTACTATGAGTAATTTATGGGCCTCAGCAGTCTTCGTATTTTGAAATGAGAATATGGTTGTAAGAGAGTGACAGACTGAGCATGCCATGGCATACCTTTACTAATAGAACTGAATATTGTTTTTTTAGTAACAGATCAAGCAGATTAAGCAGAATATGGTGGATGATTAATAAATATAATAGAATTTTATACCAAACTGAAAAATTCTTATTAAAGTTATATTAACCTTTGATTTCTCTTCTTGACATGGTGGCAGTTTATTAGCAATTTTTTCCCCATGTGCCAAATTGAATAATTCATTAGCATCATTCAATGTTTTTTGGTATTCTATTTGCATGCCGCTGTTTATTTTTTCGTGTGCTCGTTTCAAATTTTCAATACGACGCGCCCAGTAGGCCTCCT
This sequence comes from Tetheella fluctuosa, assembly GCA_951216915.1. Lineage (NCBI taxonomy): Eukaryota > Metazoa > Arthropoda > Insecta > Lepidoptera > Drepanidae > Tetheella > Tetheella fluctuosa. The sequence continues at coordinate 13,566,279 of OX578215.1, read as the reverse complement.
CAGCAGCATGATCTTGTTGCCGCTTCTGTGACTCGTAGTATGGTGGTGGTGTGTATTGGGGTAATGGCTGAGGTTGCTCCGCCTGCTGTAATGATTGCAAGAAGCTTTTTAAACCCATGTGTTGAAAATGGATTCCCAAATATAATGTAAAACTAATGTAGTATGTTATAAAAATAAAATGTTAATTTTACTATTGTAAGTTTTTGATATAAATTAACTTGTTTTTTATTTGCAATAAATATATAAATAGGTAAATTTCATTTTATAGGCTATATAGTTCCAAAGTTTTTGTTATAGAAGTATTGGTGCCCCCAAGGCATTTAAAATTATAATGTTTCAAGATTTCTCAACCAATGACAACAATATTACAATGTGGACTTCATTGTAATGGCTGTCAATACAATTTGTGACTAATTGTTCTTAATTACAGGAGATACATAACAAGTACATTCTACTTATTTAAAAAGGTTCATTGGCGTAGCTATACCTCAGAGTAACATGGGTAACCTACAATGCCATGGCTGTTTCTATACCAATATTTAACAATAAAATAAACTATATGTTTAAACTTATTGGTATAATACAACTATAAATATACTTAGGAGACGTTCTATCAGATAAACATTCTTATATTTTGTTGTATTATTACATGACATTGAATTAAAATTATGTAATGTAACATCATATTTACTTTTGCACTCAGCTGAGCTTGTATCCGATCTAAAGCTTCTTGGGACACTTGTATAGCATTTTCATTGTCAACGCTTATTTTTCTTGTGCTTTGGGAACCTCCCATGTTTATAAAAATGGATTTTTCAAATAATTTTTGTCGGAAAAATCACGTCAAAAAGACATTTTGACAGATCGACCATTGCATTAACCATAGACTAAGGGTATGTTCCGATATACACTGCGAGCACTGTAAGGTGTGACGTCATTTAGTATACCGAGAAGCCTTTCCGTTATAGTTAGCTATACCAGAATAGCTAACTATAACGGAAAGGCATTCGCAGTCCAGCATACCGTCTGTCATCCACGTATATGTAAACTGTCATTCTATCACGTGATCATAGCACTGAGAGCACCTTACCTTGAAAATGCCAGTGCTCACAGTACAAAAATGGCGACGATTTATGACGTCACATATTTCCCTAGGATACTGCGGCAGTATACTGTCATCTATAACGGAACGAATTTCTCCCCAGTAAGAGTACTGAACAGTGCTCACAGTGTATAACGGAACATACCCTAAAATGACTAAAAAATAGAAATAACAAGGCAAGTGAACTGACAATTCTTGATCTAATTTTGTCTATGAGTCATTTGAATATATAATAGTTCATTTAACTTGCACTAGATGGCGACATCTACCATAATATATATCTTAATCTTGTTTTGTATTAATATTTTGAGATTATTTAGGTTACTTCCAAAGAGTATAATAATATATAAGTTATCTTGGAGTTGGTCGTTGGTCTCGCAACTTTCATCGGATGTCGTGTAAACGTCCAGTAGGTATAGTACCTACGTATATTCGAGTAGTGTCTAAACTTTGCAATAATTTAATTTCTACAACCGCTTTACTTAATTCTTTAAAACTACATCTAATATATAAAATTCTCGTGTCACAGTTTTAGTTGCCATACTCCTCCGAAACGGCTCGACCGATTTTGATGAAATTTTTTGTGCTTATCCGGTATCTATGAGAATCGGCCAACATCTATTTTTCATCCCCCTAAATGTTAGGGGTAGGCCACCCCTAAATTTTTATTTTTATTTTTTAGATAAAATGTTTTGTTTTTATTTTTTTATGATACAGCATCAAAAAATACATACAACCCTAAATTTTCAACCCTCTACGATCAACCCCTATTTTATTTATTTATCTTATTTGAGGTTGGGCCAATTAAGCTAGACCTCTAAATTGTATGAGCGCCCATACAAGTCAGAGGCCTATCTTAAATGGAGTCAACTATGTATGTATGGACAGAATTTTCAACCCTCTACGATCAACCCCTATTTTATTTATTTATCTTATTTGAGGTTGGGCCAATTAAGCTAGACCTCTAAATTGTATGAGCGCCCATACAACTCAGAGGCCTATCTTAAATGGAGTCAACTATGTATGTATGGACAGCCTTTAATTTTTAACTTTTTTATTTTTTGGATTTTTTCCTTTATTTGTGCTGTAAGTCCATGCTTTTCGCCAAATTTCGTGATTCTAGGTCAACGGGAACTACCATTTTTCCAATAGAGACCACTCTGTCCCCAGCTGTCAAACATTAGACGTCAATCAAAACAAAACAAAGGCGCGTTAGACAGAACGAAATCTGTCGGGGTACCTATTAACATAAAAAAATCAAGGTTACTTTGTTTTAGAGAAATAGGGCAGAACAAGGTCTGCCGGGACAGCTAGTATTATATATTTATGTCAGTAGGTTGACAGACGGTCCACCTGATGGGAAGTGGTCACCGCCCCCTATGGACATTTGCAATTTCAGGGCGATTGACAATGTGTTGCCGAAGGTGAAGATGCCACCAGATCAAAAAGCTCTGCAGAACACTCCCCATAATATAGACGGTAGAATACACAGTGCAAACCTAATCTCTCCGAAGTCTGTGGCCCTGAAGGCTCAACGATACGAGTGGCCCGTCTTTGCACCGAGGCAAGTAGATTAATCTGGTAAGCGAGTGCGCCTGCATACCTTTGAGCAGTACCCACAAACTTAGTAGAGATGCTACGCATGCAGTGCCTGATTTAGAGTTCTGACCGCCCTAGGCTAACTATGTATGTGCCCCCCAGCCTGTCCTGTCGTACCCTTTTACAAGTACAGAAGAGAGCTTACGTAACATCTTTGAATCAAACTGTCAGTAAGTAGGTAAACGAAAGACGAAACGAACGAAATAATTCCAACAGTTATTTTTACAATCTATTTATTTTATCCTAAAAATATACAAGAAAAAATTTAAAAAAGATGTTAAATCCTTGCGATAATTGCTCTATTCGAAGTGCTATGAGAATTGAGAATATTATATCAAGCTACTTTACCTTGCGCTTAGTGTGAGAGCGCAGTCCAAGAATTTTATTTTAACGCACGTATTTTCCCAAAATTACCAAATAATATTATGTAAGTAAAAAAAAAAAAAAAAATGTAAGTCTCAGCTTAGCGCCGCGCCCGCCACCCCCATGGTCCTTGCGCCCTAGGCCTGTGGGTAAATCAGGCCCTGTACGCATGTAGTAGGTACCTATTCCATATGCACCCTTACCTTTGCTTTATGAAGATATGTATTTAGGCCACGGATGACGGAATCGAACTCGTAGTTTTTTGCTCATACTCTTACGCTCATGGAAGAAGTAGGTAATTGTAGTAGGTATTGGATCACTACGTAATTAACTATTTACTAATCTGTGTTAATGTGAATACATTACGTGCTGGTGTGAATTCCTGTGAATCTCTGTAGCTAGATTCGCAAGAGACTGCGTACGTAATTTAGGACTTTCCGTTTGTAGGATTCCTAATCCTGCGGCAAGCAAAGCCTTTTCATTAGAAACTCGAAATGAGAATAAATCAGGTATACATGAGTACCTAATCGTTCTAACTCCAATAGTAGGTACTATTTGAGTTAGAAAGGAGTGAACAGAGAATATTAATAGTTTATTAAAAATTGCATACGTACCTACTTAGGTGTATTTTTACGGGGTTGAAGGTTTCAATTACCAAACCTTAGGTTTACAACATGCAAAATACTTAACTACCTTTATCCTTGCGATGCTCCAAGTAAGTGTCTTTAGGTAATTAAGACGACATGGTTACAGTTTAACAATTTAATAGAAAGTAATACGTACTCGGTTTGCGATCACATACATTTTGGCGAACCCTTTACGTTGACTCGGTGTGGCGGGCGAGCGCGGGGCTTGGGGGCACAAAAACTGACCACAATGGGACTTAGCATAACCGGTCCGGCCGGTCGCAGCCTCCGCCGCTATCATCCCGCGCCACACGTACTTTCTTCTGTCTGATCAGCGCGCGAGTCGGCAAGCCGTTGAAGCTTTTTTATTGTGGATGAATAATTTTATATTAGTATTTGGTAAAAAGATAAGAAGCGATGAGAGCTATGATAGCATTGATGTTGAATGCCGTGACGTAGGTCGTGGAGCCGAATCCTACAAGGAGCTTGAGCTTTAGGTAAAGGAAAACATCGTAAAACCATAGCACGGTGGTAGGGATCTTTGAAGTACCTAATCGCTTGGCCTCTACGTTGAAAATCTGCCGCTTCCCGTTAGTTCGAGTAGTTTCACTTGAGAGCCAGTTACCTGTTTTATAAAGGTCGGCAACACAATTAGCAATAGACAATGGTAGCCACTTACCATCTGGTGGATCACCTGTATGGTTGTAAGTTATTATAGACAAAAAAATGCAAAGCAATTTTATAAGGTACAAACCGTGGGTACAAACAAGTAAGTAAATCTTTTATGGAACCATTAGAACAAAAATCTATATAAACTTAAAAATATTATAATTCCTTATTCTTATTTTTTTAAAATAGGTCCTTGATATCTATATTATTATCAAAGATTAATTTTGTGACACTTTGTAACTAACGTTAGGTATAATGCGTTGGGTTAAGAAATTTTGGTTATACCTATGTTTTGGTTATACCTAAGTTTTGGTTATACTTAATTTTTAAATTAGTCATCTAACTTTTTATTATAAAATCTTATAATTTAAATATATTATATCCTCGACGGGTAGTGGTTGCCGGATCGCGCATTACTCGCCTGCCGGCCGGGCCCATACCTACACACAACCACTTCTCAATAATGTCCATTGCACACTTGTACCTTGTACTATAATCACTATAAATTAATTACAAACAGTCCTTAAGGCCTCAGAAATAAGGGCGTAATTAAAAGATAACGATTGACGAAGAAAATTGTAATGTAAAATGCAAATGGTTCATTTCACTAATTCGATTGAGCTCTCATTGAATCACTAATTAGCATTAACATAGACTATGAGACGAGTCGTGTATTCTATACACATAAACAAAGAATGACCTCGTACAGAATGTGTGTTCATTTTTATTTTCATTTTAATTATACTTTCAACGCGAACGTTTAACAGAAATGTAAAATAATATTGAAAGGGACCTGAGACATTCTTCACACACGGCTTTGTACTATACCATAGTATTTAGTAACTATGGTAACCGGGATGTAAACAGTTTCTTTCACAACTTCTTTTAACACTAAACTTTTGTGTTATTTTTACATCATTCATACAACATCTCTCTCAGTCAGACTGCCTATTTGCTCGTAACGTTCTCGTATGCGTAACATTATAATATAGTTGTAGAACCTTCTTTTAGGTAGATGGTCACCGCCATTCATGAAATCATTCTTCCCAACGATGACACATTTTCGTGCGCCTTATGTATGGCAAGGGCGCATCTACGATTTAAATCTCTGCTCATACCATATCTGATGTAGTTAACCACGATAAATTATAAATAGTAGGTTAATTTAATAATAAAATTCCATACACGTCGTAGGGCAGGTGAGGGCCTGTCTGATTCGGACGCGACGTGCGTAGTGGTCTAACAAGTTAATTGCAATTTATGTGCCTGAATGAATACACACTGTCACATCTTAGCTCTTAACTTATGCACTTAATACATAAGTTGTCGCTTCTATACTTGTAGTTTTAATTTACAAGTCTTAAATATTTGATTGCTTGATTTTCGAGCCGAGAAATTATCTAAGAAGAGAGATATGTGCCATTAAAGACAATTTACAGTTCAATTTTAATTTGAAAATGGTAACATGTTCTACGGTAATCTTGGCTTTTACCACGACTTAGTATAATATACGCTATATCCTAGTGAGTAAAACTTGGTATAACTTATAACTTACGTACTCTTTCTTATTGGAAAGCAATTATCTGGAAGTAGAGATGTGAATTAGTATTGAATTAATTATTACATGACGCAGAAAATGAGTCTAATAGAGAGAATTGAACAGGTTTTAGTCTTAAAACTTTGAAATATAAAAACTCGTTTTGCTAAGCAAATAGCAATGCGTTTTCGCAAACTTTGCAACATTTAACACCAGGATTTGCATGTTTCGAGAATTATACAAATAAATTACTTAGAATTTTTATCCTTTCGGTTATATTTGAAAATTCTTTAGTGATTTGTGGTGTCTTAAATTGGAAATCAAATGTTGTGCCAAGGCCTTCGGAATTTTTTCATTCATAGAAATTTTATACATCAAAAGACTTATCGGTAGATGATTTAACAAATTTTCGCCAACACAATAAGGTATTGAATATTCACAACAAAAATGATAAAACTAATTTGACTTGAATCCTTTTGTCTGTCCGTACGATCGACCTATTCTATGGACAAGAATCGATTCTTTATAAGTATTTGTATTATTATGAGAATATCTGACATCTAATAACAATCGATTTTCTACCTGCCTGCCTTGGGCTGTCAGGCGTCTTCTTGCCCTAAGATTAAAAAGAAGAATTTTGTAAAAATATTCATAAATTACTCAAATGAAAAATAGACTTTATCCTGCGCAATTAAGTTTCAAAATAGGTTGGTAAAGTAACGAATAGTTGGGATTTATTTGTCCAAAATAACCAGTCATCGGAATCATCGAAGGGTCCGTGGTCACAGGTGCTCGTTCGATAAAAAAAGACATAGAATTAGAAAAAAACGGTCCCAATCTCGGCAATTAATGGATTATGTATAAAATAGGATGCGTAAATGGAACCATAAAGATTGTGTCTTCGCACCGGAGGCGGAGGTACTACAACTTTAGGTGATTTTTTAGGGGCCCGTGACATGAAATTTGAGGACCAATTCGTAAATAAAAAACAAAACCGTTATTTAGCACATTGATGGGCCGGTTGGCATGGTTGGTAAGCTGCTCTATCTATCACGTTACAAGTTGTGGGTTCGATTCTCACCCAGGACAGACATTTGTGTGTAATGAACACGTCTGAGTCCTGAATCTGGGTGGTATTATCTATATAAGTAAGTTTCGCAGTTGAAACCATGGGTCCATGGGGGTTCGAGGCTCGCCGATTTGCTCGGATTTTATCATCCAAGCTCATCGAGGCTTCGGGAGACCGACTGGCTGGGAGCTTTTTCCGCCAACGCATAAGCTTGACCATCCAAAAAGGGAACGCTGCCAGCCTGTTGGGAATCTTGCCTATCGACAGCAGCGAGGGCTTTGAGGATGTTTTCTATATATCATAGTTTGTATTTTTTACTTTAATTGTAAATATGTAAATAAAAATTCTAAAATAAAAGTAAGTATAAATATTTAAAAAAAATAGTATATAGGTATCAGTTATCTGATTTCCATAGTACCTACTCTGTACTTAGGGATGAGATGGGCGTGTGTAAGGAATATAATAATAATATCCTGGGGGATATTATTATTATATTCAGCCTAAATATACACTGCTGGACCTATGAATTTCTACATATAACAACCTGTTCCGACACAGTAACATCCGGCGTCTCCCAACACTATAACTTAGTCGTTATCCACCTCGAGAAGGCAATGGCAGGTATTACCTATTTATAAGGTCTTAGCCAGGTCAAATTTACTATTGTATATTTATATATCTAACTTTTAACTGTCGTGTTTTTTTCCCTTATTTAGGGAAGGCAAAGGGTTCCAGCCCATACAGCTTAATCATGTATAGTATTTCTTCTTTGTTTTAAATAAATATATTTGACAGAATAAACTTGACAGAACCCTCGCATTATCAGAGCTCACACTTTTTATATAAAGGCTATTTACGTCGGTCGTTGATCTTTGTCGCTATTATATTTTTTCGATGGTAATGGCGTTGGGAAGTTTGTGGTGTTAACAAAAACAGCTCTAAGTTATGTGTGCGCAGGCGCACTCTTGAACTTGTTTTCTGGGACATATGAAAGTCTATCTGAATCAATGGTCAAATATTTCATTTAATAAAACCCTCTTTGGGTAGAAGCTATAAAAAAATACTTGTTAAAAGTACTATCTAGTCTAAATAGATAGATGATGAATTTAAATGAATATTATTTCTATTCTACATTTCTACACTTAGAACTTATTAACAATTTTTATAGTCTTCTCAGGAATATAATGTCTGGGCACGTAACAGTTGTATATTAAAAATATTGTACCTATTTTATTTATGGGCATCCTAAAATAAAAATATTACTTAGGTTTACTCACGTTTCTGAATTGATGGTAATAAGTTGACAAACCTAAGGGTGAGTTTCTTCTCGAGTGGAGAGGAGATAAACGATGAAAAAAGCCCAATCAAATGGTTTGATTTAATAAACAAGCCATAATCAAGTTATTGATCGTTTCGACAGCGCACCATTTCTCTTTGCGTCATTGAAGTATTTATTAGGTTCGAGTTTCCGCCGCGGTTTTACTTGCGTTCCCCAAGGCATCTAATGTTTCTGATCAGTCATTACGTCGTAATTGAGTAACAGACAACCACTAAAATATACACATAATATTAGTATGACTAATTAATGCAGGTTTTAATTTAATAATTTAGTTACTTAAAAAAGTTATAAATAGAAATATGTACATATAGATTTTAATTTAGTTTAATATATTTTTGTTTGTTGTAGTAAAATAAAAATGCAGATTAACGATATTAGCCTTATTTAGGGAAGGCAAAGGGTTCTAGCCCATACAGCCTCGTCATTTATAGTCTTCTTGATAGTTTTAAATTGATATGTCTGGTATCTTAAAATAAAAGCCCAAAGTCAAGTCTGATTTATATGCAGTCAAGTCAAGTCTCATAGTTTTCATTGTGACTATTTATTCTTCTTTAGGGCAGTTATTTGTAAAAGGAGGTATACATTAAATTCGATGAATCTGACATTACGTATGCGTCTTAGATCAGATGCAGACACCCACTGTGCGAGGAATTTCAGAAATATAATCACAAAGTCTGCCGAAACTCGTTTTAAATTAATGTAGTTTTTCGTGGGTGTCTGACGGGAAATCATTAAAGTATTTCAGGTCAATTCGTGTCGCAAAAAATACGTAATGGATTAAATAAGGACTATATAAGGAGAGAGTATTAAAAAGTTGTCTAGAATATTTATTGAGAAGGCTGGCAAGTAGGCAGGCGGCCACTTTCGCCTATAGACATTAGTAATACCTACCTACCTTTCAAATATATAAATCTACTTTAAGTTTTATGTGCCAAATAATAAAACAATTATATTTAATCGATGGTAGATAAGCAAAGAGAAAGAGACAGGTAAATGTAAGCAAGGTATATAGTACATTCGTCTTAAAGGTCGTCTGTTGGCGTCGCGGTACAATTTACGACCAGAAACGAGTAGTATATACCGCGTCTACATTTATCAACTCTCTACCAGACTCGCCCAGACTAGCTTGCTTCCGAGGCGAGCATTAGCCTTTACACAACAAAATAACGCAAGCCATTAACTCCGAGGAGATTTATTCACATTATCTCTAAACTTTGGTTTTAGACAGCATTTAATTTATTCAAGATGTTTGCGGTTTTGTTCAGGGAGCTGCATGTTTTAACGTCGCATTATACTTATCTCGTTGGTTATAAAGTTTATGGATTACCGCTGAGAAATATGTTATGATTTTGTAGTTGTGATATCTTCAAAGATTTGTTGCTTGATTTTGAAAGTGATAAGGTGTTTATTCTGGCTCAAATGATGTTCACTTTAAATTAATTATGCATTAAGGTTACTATAAGGCTCAATTACTTTCGGCTGTGATATCGAATGCTGTAACGAAGGTTCAAATTTCCAATACACGTTTCCGTATAACCAAAGCATAATGGTACTTTGTAGTAGTGTTTTGTAAATTTGGATCCGTTCAGCTACTAATAGTACTGACTGTACCATCCTCATGTTGAAAATGTATCACCAGCCAGTGTGGCAGCTTCTCTCGAGAGTCAGTTACTTGTAGACTTTGCTTAAAGAAGAAACCACAAGACAATAAATAAATAATAATAAAAATATTTATTTATGCAAATGTAAAGACTTACAGTTATTATGTATATAAGAGTGATAGAGATACAAACTTATTGACTATTGGTACATGCATACATACTATGAATTAATTAGGTTAGCATTAGTCTATCAGCAAAATATAAAACCTGTCTCTTAAACTATGGGAGACCTGTATCATAAAAGAATCACTTTAGCACCTAACAAACTGATGTTTAATATTTATTTCTCCTTGAGTAGATCCCAGATATTTCCCCTTATTAAATAACACATTAACTTAAAAATAATTGCGAATAAATTCAACAAGTCGTTTGTAATATAAAGTTATCTTTTGGCATTTGTGAGATTTCCTTTGTGGTTTCTAAGAAGTGATTTAACAAATTAAGATAAATAATTCAAAAAAGTTAAAAAATTAAGAATTTTCTGGTATAATTTAGAAGTTAAGGAATTGGCGTGGGATTTCTCTTATTTACATCTCGCATTTTCCTTTATTTTGGACGGTGACCTGTATAATACAATGTAGAAAGTAGTTTTGTAGGTAGTAGAACTCATAGTGCAGAGTTCGCCCGGGGAAGTACTACCACCATATCCAATTCCGCCGTGAAATAGTAGTGCACTTGTATTACTGTGTTTCGGTTAGGAGGGTATGGGAGCCGGTGAAATTACAGGCACAGGAGACTTAACAACTTCATGTCTCAAGGTTGGCAACGCGTTTCCCCTGACAGGGAAAATATTATATTGTATTTTCTTTGCCGGTGGTGTTATGAGCGTCTATAGGCTACGGTAACCGCTTACCATCAGGTGGGTCGTAAGGTTGTTTGCCACCTAGAAGTATAAAAAAAATAATTGGAAAACGAGTAGTAAGTCGAGGACTCATCTCTCCTGTTATTCTCCATTATTTGAATGAATAAAATATTTCATTTCATTAACACTTAAAAATATAATAAATTATAAAAAAAATATACTGTTGTTCTAGAATAATTCGAAATGTAATCCAATAAACAGTTTGACAAATAAGTTAACAAATAAAGGTCAAACTATTTGTGCGATTTCCATATCTCTCGGGTTACCAAGATAGGCGAAATTACCTCTTAAAGGTTTCGTCTTAAGGCAAATAGATGCTAGGGCTAATGTAATAATTTGTAATTTAAGCCGAAGACCGCTGGCCCTGCTCTCTTAATTATGAGAAACTTAATCTGTGGTTTCGACACCGATTATTTTGCGGTCGTACGACTTACTAGGAAGAGGTGTATAAACTTGGTTTTTAAGTTTTTTAAAGCTGCTTGTAACACCGTTACTGAAGCTTAAAATTTATGAGACATCCTTTTGTTTTATATTATGTGTTTGCATGAAAGAATTTTGTGTTTATATGGTTTTTATAATTCAATCCCTAATTTATAAATTTTATTATAATTATATATTATGTATTTCATATCAATTTTACATATTATTTGATGAGAATTAAGTGGAAACCCATTTATCATTTATGTTTGTAGGTATTTATTTAATTAATTATATTAATATGCTTATTTGCGAAATACAAATATTTAGGCGATGATAGCTCAGTGGTAGTGACGTCGGACGCCGCGGTGAAGGTCGTGGGTTCGAATCCTTCAATGAGCTTGAGCTTTCGGTGAAGGAAAACATCGTGAGGAAACCATAGCACGGTGGTAGGGTACTTTGTAGTATACCCGCCTGGCTGGCTACCACCTTCAAGTTGAAAATCTGTCGCCAAACACCTATTGGTGTGTTCCGGCAGCTGCACTTGAGAGCCAGATCCTTCTAGGCTTTGTGTGCTTACCACCTTCGGCCACATCATCACCTACCATAGTGAGATTGTGGTCAAACACAAGCCTATACAAAGTAAAAAAAAAAAATTACAACCTTAACTCAGACTCCTAAAAACAGTGGCTTATAACTTATACAAATTTAACATCGGGACAAAGAAACCTGTCGTTATATTGGTTTCAGTATTGTTACACGACTTTCTTACACGACTTTCTTACATTGTATTACATTATTATTTTTGATTATCCCTCACGTTTTTTTTTTATTGTTACGTTTAATGTTGTTTACTGATTTTATAAACAATTATGTAGTTGTTTTATCAAGTTACAAATTCTGTAAACTTTTTTGGGTACACTCAACTAAATGTATCTTCAACCTAATTATACAAATATATATAACTAGCTGTCCCTAGCAGTTTGACCAGCGTTCCCAAAAAAAAATTGCCTATGTCCTTCTCCATACCATAGGCTATTTGCATACTAAATTTCATTGCTATAGGTTCAGCGGTTTAGGCGTGAAAACGTAACAGAGTTATATTCGCATTTATAATCCTATTAGGAAGTATGGATTTTCTATATTATATTATGGTTTGTATTTTTATTATAGGTACCTAGTTTAAATATTAGAAATTTTTTGGCTTATTAGAAAGCTAAATTATCACAAAGCTTTTTTATTAACTAATCACCATAAGTAAAAATAAAAATATTTAACTTACTTATTTCAAGATTTGTATATAATCCTTACTAATATTATAAATGCGAAAGTTTGTGAGTATGGATGAATGGGTGGATGGATGGATGTTTGTTACTCATTCACGCAAAAGCTACTGAACGGATTTGGATGAAATTTGGCAGAGAGATAGATTATAGTCTAGAATAGCACATATGCTACTTTTTATCCCGGGAAAACATAAGATCCCGCGGGTGAAACCGCGGGGCGAAATCTAGTTATTGATAAAACCTTCTCAAAAATGCAAGTATTTTACTTTTCTAACTACATCGCTTGTACAAAGAATATATACATTTACTTTCGGATGTTTACATTATGTATAAAGACGTGTCTCGGAGTTTGTTAGTTCGATGACGTTGCAACTTAATTTCGATCACTTTGAGCCCCTCGGGAATGTTAAACACAAACAAACATAAGTGTCTACTGTATCAATATTAACATGCAAGGAAAGTACATACCTATATAAACATACATACTTATAGAGAGTACTGTGGAACTTTACTTACGTTATTAAAAAATATAAATAAAACTTTATAAAATACTAGCTTCCACCCCGCGGTTTCACCCGCGTTCCCGAGGGATCTTATGTTTTCCTGGGATAAAATGTAGCCTATAGCCTTTCTCGATAAATGGGCTATCCAACTCTGAAAGATTTTTTTTATCGAACCAGCAGTTGCTGAGATTAGAGCGTTCCACCAAACAAACAAACAAACTCTTCAGCTTTATAACATTAGTTTAGATTAATAAGTTTATACACGTTCATTCCCTTTCCTACCAAAAGGACATAGGTACCATTTTCTTTAAGCGAAAATTAATTAAAAACAAATTCATATATTATTTTAAATTCTCAAATTAATTTTTATTCAAACTTTGTTAACCTGTAGACGCAAAAATGTAGAAGAAAATTGTCCAAATAGGAAACAATTTAGTCTGAGAGGCTTTTTTAATTATCGTCAATCAAAATTTATCAATATTTTAATATAACTTTTACTATCTACTTAATATAAAATTAACATTAAAAAATATAACATTCCCTTGTTCAATGATTGAGTAGGTAAAGTTGGAGTGCGCTTGCGCCGGTCGCGCCCGTTGATGTCTATTGTACCTATACAATCACGAGCGTTTGGAACGCGTTGTTTAGTTACGTGAAACAAAATTATCAAGGAAAAAAAATGATTTATTAAGATCTTTTTAATTTTTTTTTACCATTTCCACATTAGCCTTCTTTTTCCATTGCATATTTCTATTTCTCATTTTTCAAAACCTATATTAGGTTAACCCTGTATAATTTTTCATTTTGAGCGTCTTAAAACAACAGATTTTTTATTTTATTTTCATGGGCTTCGTCCTTTTTCTGATCCCTAAATTAAATGTAAGGCTTATCCAAAACATGCTATGCTCCATTTGAAAGTCAAAATGAAATCTGAAATAATTACACACTTAAGCAGTGAAGAGCATTTAGTTTTCATAAAGTAATTGAAAGCAAACAAAGCTCCGAGCAAATCTTAATTTCCAATATCACAGATGAAGAATTAGGTACATTCAATTAATTTCGTGACCTTTCGTCTTGAACTGAGCTTAATGACGTCACCAGGTCAACGAATCTATGATTAGAAAACCTTTTAAATAGACAAAGACTGGATGCAAGGCGTGTGTAACAAATTGCTAAGTCGTGGGGTCACTGACCGGATAAGTGAGCGTACCTAGGTATCCTAGATTAGGATAGATGATGCGAATGGCATAGGTCGACTACAGTTTGAGTTTGAGAGCTTCGGTGGAGGAAAAATATTGTTAATACTAGCTTCCGCCCCGCGGTTTCACCCGCGTTCCCAAGGGATCTTGTTTTTTCCCGGGATACAATGTAGCCTATAGCCTTCCTCAATAAATGGGCTATCGAACACTGAAAGATTTTTTTAAATCGAACCAGTTGTTCCTGAGATTAGCGCGTTCAAACAAACAAGCAAACAAACAAACTCTTCAGCTTTATAATATTATTATAGTATAAAAAATCGAACCAGTAGTTCCTGAGATTAGCGCGTTCAAAAAAAACAAACTATTCAGCTTTATAATATTAGTATAGATTAGTACAACGGTAAGTTGCTTTGTAGTACCCATTAGTACCCAGTAGTGTTCATTAAATGACGACATTTAATTGAATGACTAAAGGACAACTCGTAAAGTTGTTTAATGTAACGTTCAACGTCTTGACTGATTGACTGTACGTCATTTAGCATAGTCGTTGAGTGGCGGATTCTTTAGGCTATTCGTGGTTATTTTTTTTTTTACTGCACGAAAACCCTTCTTATTCAACTATGACGAAACTATTACAATCACCTGACTGATTTTACGTCCGCTCTGTTCAAAGGTATATGTTACAATCCGCTAACTAGTTGGACGTTCAGTGACGCTTGTTCAATCAACGTTCGGCCTAGTCATTCAATGAAATGTCGCGTTCATTGAACGCGCTAGTCATTCAATCAAATAGCAGATTCCACCAGATGACGGCGACGTCGGCGACATATATATATTATGACAGAATGCTGACAAGCAGGCAGGCGGTCCACCTGATGGTAAGTAGCTACCATCACCTATGGAGATTAGGTATACCAGAGGGATTCCCAATGTGTTACACATTGGGAACCACTATGAAGTCTAGCAGGCAACTGGCTCTCAAGTGCAAGTTCAACTTGAGGATAGTTGGCTACATAATACTACTGCCAGGTAGATATTACAAAAATCCTTTCCACCGTACTATGGTATCCTCAGGATGTTTTACTTTAGTATTTTAGGATTAAGAACCCACGACCATCACAGCGGCATTCGACGTCACTACCACCGAGATATCATTGCCATTTTTTTTTTTTATATTTTTTTATACTACTTAGGTGTCAAACAAGCTTACGGCCCACCCGATGGTAAGCGGCTACCGTAGCCTATAGACGCTCATAGCACCACGGGCAAAGAAAATACAATATTATATTTTCCCTGCCAGGGGTATCACTCACGCGTTGGCAATTGGTCAAACAATCGAGTAGTTGCATCGCTTTTTGACAAATTTATCCGATGGACACTCAAAGTGTGATCAACCTACACTTCATTGTATTGTATTATTATGAGTCTATGATACAAAGATGTTTTTGCTTGCTTTGAATAGGATAGTTATGGTAACTATAAGAAGTAACGACCTATCATGTTACTGGTCGTGGGTTCGATTCCCATCCAGGACAGACATTTGTGTGTATGAACATGTCTGTTTGTCCTGAGTCCGAGTGTAAGTATCTATATACCTAAGTGTTTAATTTTAAAAAGTAGTAGGTTTATATAGTATATTAATTATCAGGTTGCCATAGTACAAGTTCTGCTATGTTTGGGATCATAGCCGCGTGTGAGGAATGTACTAGCTGTCCCCCGAGAAAAAATAGCCCATGTCCTACTCCACACCATAGGCGGTTTGGGCGTAAAAAGGTAACAAACAAACAAACAAACTCACATTCGCATTTATTATATTAGTTAGGAAGATTCGAAGGTTCAATTTCTAAGCTTGTTGATGAAGAAAATCGACATACCTCATTATTTACCAGTCTTGGCATCTCAATATTTACTCCATTACTCATACCATCTTTTTTTTAAGGCTGATTGTCCACCTTTTGGTATGCCACCGTTTCCTATGGACATTAACAATATCAGAGGGATTGCCTTTATAAGGCCTGGAACAACTAGAATTGATCAAATGCAACTGCCAGCACACCAGTAGATTTTTAACTTGAGTTTGGTTGCCGGCTCTGGTTCAAGCCCAGACCAAAATCGTGTATCCTCCACTGGTCCCTATATACCACGATAAATTAACGTGATTGAAAAGTATTCAATCAAAAGGTATTGAGCCCTCGTAGTTGATTATCACATACCTTAGAAATAAATACATTACTGAGCTGATAAATTAAGTGATTAGCAATGAAAGTTATACTCGACGTAAAGAGGATTTCATTCGACATACTTAGAATCCCATTCCGTATTGATTACATTTGATTCAGTATTCACTTTTATGCACTAGTTTAATTCCAGCTTCATGGAATTTATAGTGTATTGATTTATTTACATTTACTACTAGGAACTAAGGCCTTTGCACACGGTACGACGTTGGCGAGGCGACAGATTGAATGATAAACACATAAAATACAGTTATCAATAATAAAACGGGATTGGATCTCTTTTTTAATAAATCCTATTTTTTAATATGTAATAAAAATATATTGTATTAATATACTGTTTGGTTATAATAATATTGATTATGGATTTTACAATAGATTGAACGAACATAAAACTAAGACGTAATCCCGTTTTAATAAATATATTATATTTCATAAATCGAACATCAAGAATGACTCAACAATCCCGAATTGAAAAATACCGAGAAATAACGTGAAGGCATATCAACGATTTACGTCTTTGATTATTAGCACGAGATAGAAATTGCTGGTAATGCGATATATTATGTTATAGGTGGTACTATACGGTATGTTGTTCAAAAAAACAAGTGACATATTAATTCTTAAAGTAGTGACGATACTGCCAGCAATAAATTGGAAAATCTAGACGTGTCATGTGGTAGCACCCTTAGCATTTATGTTCGAAGCAATTTATGGCAATAGACATTATATACCTGTTGGATACTTTACGATGGCACTTCACGTGAGAAGTTTATGGTTTCAGTTATATTCGACGGTAATGATGGGACGTTAAATATGATCCAGATACATACGAAAATATGCCTGAAATGCTCTCTGGATTAAGGTTTTTGAAAACGATTAGTTTTTTTTTATTTTCACTCTATATTCATACTAACTGTTCCCCGCGGTTTCACCCGCATTCTCGGGATAAAAAATAATCTATAACTTTCCTCAAGAATTGGGCTATCAAATGCACAGATATTTTTTCAACTGGTATTTCCAGAGATTAGCGCTCTCAAACAAACAAAAAAATCTTTTCAGCTTATATATAGATAAGATAACCCCGATGAAAGTTTCGATTTCCATTCAGGATAAATATTCTTGTGTATGAAAATATAATTATACATTTTATGTACATTTAAAAACTAATATTTGCACGACCGAAAGGTTGAACGTAGTGATACATAATAATTTATTAAAACAACTAAATGTTACTGCCTATGTTCTCGCAAATAAATATATCATTCATTCATTCATTCATTCATTCATTCTATTTTTTGAGTGTCTGGGTGCAAATATTCCATAAGTATACTTGGTGTCCCAAAATTTTGGTATAGGTATTCTGTTATACTTAGAGACTTAGAGTATTCTGATCTTAGAAACTTTTGGTTATCATTGAGGATATTGAAAACCCCCTTTAGGTAATAGTTTTTGGATAAAGTACAGTTAGCTTGAAAATTAAAACAGAATAAAAATTAGAAGAACATGATTTTATCTACCTGACATTAAGGTTATGGTCTTGAATTCAACAATCATCTCTTGAAAAGTGGCCTTTTGATTTGATAGAAATGAGATGAATTTGGTTTTATAAAAAAAAATCTTATTAGTAGAATGTAATTTTGTGGTTATGTGGTCGGTCATCCTGTCCTCCATTATATATATTTGAACCTACAGTTAACTATTAAAGCCTACAAACACTTATTGCCGACATCCAAACACTTTATTTGCTTCAAATTAATCCTTTCCGTGGTTTCGCTGGTTAAGAAAAAAACGACACCGATCGGCGGCTAACACCAATTTATATTTACGTGAGATCAAGTCTAATATATTTGAAAATAGTCTTTATTACTTACGTGTTAGGATGGTTAAAGGTTTTTGGTGGTGGTAGAGTTTAAGTGGGGTTAAAATAACATGTTGGTGCGGGTGTCGGGTGGGGTGCGGGCGTTGAGGCAGGAATGTGGTCCTCTGAGATACCCCATAGGCTATACCGGGCTATACGCCAGCTATCGATACCTGTATACTTGATATAGGTTATGTGGATCGACTGCAGTTAGTTTGGACTTAGGACAATTTTTGGTTTGGTTTCAACACATAGTTTGGTATGACAGTAATTATATCCTTGGATATTATTATTTATAAATAAAATTCTAAATTTAAAAAATAGAGATTGTACCAGATAAATGTATTTTCCTACCCTGTGTTAAAGATCTCTCATTGATGAAACTAATGAAAATAAAAAATAAAATCGTTTAATTTAAACAATATTTCTAATATGCATCGTTCTCATGATGTACTTATAAATGAATAATGCTCTCATTCTCTAAAATAATTTTATTTTGAATTATGTAAAAAACACCATCAAATGTATGGTATAAATTATTCATAATAGTATTCGTCTCAACTATTCGATATCTTATAGCTATAAAAAATAATCTGTAACGAAAATCTATTTGTAATTAAGTAATTCGAAGATTTTAGAATATGTATCGTTATATTTTAACTAAAAGAAGCTGCACAGTGACTATTTTAGTAGAATAACATCTACGAATGGAGCTGCGGGCATAGGTAAGCTAATAAAAAAATAAAGATTGAATCTTTGTTCTTAATACTTTTTATAAAAACATCACAAGTTTATTTAGTTAGTAGTTACATCGCCATATAAACTGTGAAAGAGAGTCCGCGCCCGCGGCTGTTACTGACTGAACTAAAGTAACCACTGGGCGGTTTTTTGGCTTGACCATTTCGTGGGGTTCGATGACCTGCTTGAAACAATTGGAGACCGATCGTCTGTTCGGACACACGTTATTGTATCTTGGGAATATATTTAATAAGTAAGAAGCTAAGCGGTTCTATATACGACAAGTAAGTAAGTCTTTCTCTTATCCCTTGCGTTTAATTTTGACGTCTTTGAAAAACCTTAATGGAAGTACTAAATCAGCTGCTACATTGCAATTGCCTTGTTCTGGCCTGTTAGTACACTTTTACATATATAAATATGTAACTTCTATAGAAGTTCAATTATATATTTAAAGTGATAAGCGCGCTTATCAACAAATATTAGGGTGCAAATTCAAATGACTTTCTCAAACCTCGGCCCAAGGCTCTGATGAAAGTCAAAAGCTACTGAAATTAAATTACCATCGCTTCGAAGTCGGCATTCAACTGAGAAGCACCGGCAAGTAACTCAGCAAAGGTTCTTTCTATCCAAAGTAAGAGATCATCTTCCTGGTGTCCAATAAAGAGGTCTATCTATATATCAAAGTTTTTTTTTTATATATATTTTTATGTTGTCTTTTTAAACGCATTACAATTGCTAAAAATACTAACAATATAATGTTCTTTTTAAGGGATGCTCGTGTCTCTGAGACGTTTTGTATATGAGTTGTATGCATAATGGTTCATATCTTAGTTCTTAGCCATATTTAATGGAAACCTCAGGTGATCTTCGTGAAAATATTTGATGCAATTTAAATCTAGAACAATTCTTTATGGATCTATCTTCAATCTATGTAAGACCCTATTAGCAAGTCGTATGCACGTTTTTACCAAATCAAGACTGCATTTAAATGGAGTGCAATGCATCATGACGTCACAGACGACGGTGTCGTGACTGGACCACTAGGGAGGCGCATGCGCAACACGACCGACACATACTTATCTGCCGCATATCAACACGTGAAATATACTGCACTTTTCTGAAATCTGAAGTGAATTTATTTGTTTTTATCGATTTATAATTTATGAGGCAAATCTGACGATGGAAACAACTATATTCAATCAATAAATCAAGTCAAAATTCAATGCTTTGCAACCCTTTATTGAGTGACTAGCTTCCACCCCGCGGTTTCACCCGCGTTCCCGAGGGATCTTATATTTTCCCGTATCGAACACAATTTTTTTTTTCAAATCGAACCAGTAGGTAGTCCCAGAGATTAGCGCGAAACAAGAAACAAACTCTTCAGCTTTATTCTTCTTTATTCTACTTCAACACATCATTCAGCTTTTAAATATAGATTTATTAGGAGAACTGGATGGTCAATTATCCTTCGTTTGCATCTTGACATACTTTATATCTATCTATTGCTATAAATTGCCTCAAAAAGTTATGAAACTGACACACACGTGCATTACATATACTACGTGCTAATTCATGGCAAAAAAAAACAAATATGAGGCATAAATAAGACGATTGAAAAACTATACATTAGCTATTATCATCGATTTGAAAACAAAAATACTTTCGTGTCGCATTATTTTTCTAATACCAACTAGTAATCGTATTCCAAAATAGAACCATTATACTAAAACTGACGCAATTATAGTGATTTACCTATTCAAATAGTGATTGCTACAAAATATGCAAGCCCTTTACATTCGAGTCACGTCCTCTTGTGCGACCATTTACAATTGTAATTCACTTACGCGGTTATTTGGCAAAGCTACATGCATTTTTCGACATAATGTCTACTCTAGCTATGGATGGCCTGACTTTTTTATTAGACAATACGATACATAATAATGTTATGGTATAGCGACAAGTCAAGCGACGCTGATGCCTGCGGGTGATGTTCATTTGTTTGAAAATCAATCACACAATGTGCATCAGTGGATCTATCCAGAGATGTTGAGCTTTAATAAGAAAATTAAAAAAAAAACCTTATCCTAGTAATATATTATAAACGTGAATGTTTGGATAGATGGATGTCTGTTACTCAATCACGCCAAAACGGATGAACGGATCTGGTTGAAGGCGCAGAGTTTTAGTATGGAATAGCACATAGACTACTTTTATCCCAGAAAAACATAAGATCCCTCGGAAACGCGGAATCAGAATCAGATCGGAAACGCGGCGGAACACGGCGGAAGCTAGGTTTTTATGTTCAGCAATCAACTGTGAAGAAAATCTGTCGGATAGCACCTATCGGTAAGTTCCAAAATTTTTATTTATCCAAATATAAAAGTGACAATCTATGTCACTTTTATATGTATAATGATTCATAACTCACTTACTGAGATAGTTAAACAAGTCTATTAAAAGAAAGAAACTCATAAAGTAGACTTTTTTCCTATTCTACAACAAAATGTTGCTTCCCATCCTGTACTGATAAATAAGTAATTTGCATTGAGAGTAATGTCAGATGCGAGAATAACAACATAATGACTACTATTGCGCAGTGACACGGACAGACAAACGGATGTCCTGACTAATGACAAATGCTAACCACACGAATGAATGGACAGACTCGATCATTGGTCTTACAGATTTCTTTTGAATGATTCATTTTGAATGATAAGTTTCATGCCGGTTGTTCTGCGTTGAAAGTTGACTTCCGAACCGGTAGTAATATTGAATAAATAGCTTTGACTGCGATTCAGCATATAAAACCTAGACTCATGGTCAAAAAAACTAAAAGGTAACTGTCTCTCTTACAATTGCTGAAATCCACCGATGTCACAATCATCTTGTTTTTATTAACAAACATCACTAAAATTGCCGCACGCTATAATTACCGTTTTGACAGCCCATTTCCTATGGGCCAAAAAGGGATAAGTATAGCGTGATAGTAGAGATACTCTATTGTCAAAACAGCCGTCATAGCGTGCCACTATTTTAGTAAAAGTTCAGTCACGTTTTATTTAACTACTATATAGCATAACGGAATAATCCTTGAGCTGCTTCAATATTTCTGGGAATAATTTCTCACAAATCTCGTCATTTCTCGGAAAATTCAATTAGAGTACGAAGAAATAAGTACATTAAATCTAAACCTAAGAGCTGTAGATCTAAAATAAATTGGAATAAAACTTGATTGCATTGGTATTCCGAGAAATAGTATAAGACTGAGTCACGCGTTGGGAAAGTAGGTATATATTATTTAGTTATTGTTATTTGAGTGTTTCCATCGTCCCCGACGAGGATGACATCATGCTTGGCACTGGGAAAATATTGAATAGGTATCTTCAATCTTTACCTAATCTTGATTAATCATAGTTATTGTCATAAGCTATGGAGAACGAATGTTTGGTGAATAGGAAACTCCACCGTATCCCATTTTATTACAGTAAACATACTGAAAGGTCTCTTAGGTTGTTACATCCATAGCAGGACGCATGAAAATGAAAATATTTTTAATTCATGAACCCTATTTTACACCTTTAGGGGTGGAATTTTCAAAAATCCTTTCTTAGCGGATGCCTACATAGCTATCTGTGTGCTAAATTTTAAAGTTCAGTGGTTTGAGCTGTGCGTTGATAGATCAGTCAGTCAGTCACGTTTTCCTTTTATATATACAGAAGAAGATAGATAATACGTGATCATTAAATAAAAACATGAATACATATGTTCACTCATTTACCAGGGACACAGATCTTTTGATATCAAAATCAATTATCTCGTTAAAATTCTACAAAGTAATTACGACAAAAAACATTATCATCGTAAAACCATTCTCATTTTTGCAATTTATCGTATAATTACCATTGCGTGTATAAAACAGTAATGAAAAAGTCATATGCAAATGTACTCCAAAGTCGCTTATAGTTATTACACCATATTTACCATCAAAAACGTTTGGACACGAGACACGTACGCTATTACTTAGCACTTGAAAGTAACTTCGCCATTGCATGTCGCCCAAGACGAACCTAATACCTGAAGACGCTACTTTTGCTTTAGGGTTGCCAATTATAAAAATCCAACGTAAGTTTTAAAATTAGTTTGTCGACTTAACTGAGCCTGGCTTGAATATAAACTGAAGTTAATTCTTATGAAATGGAAAAAAGATGGTGCAATTAGAATAGAATTATGATATTATTTAGATATTAATAATAAATAAAAAATATAAAGAAAATTTTAATTTGTGTTAGGTACCTATATTATTTTTTATGTCTGTGCCAAGCAGTCAGTAATTTTTCGCATCTTAACCACTTGGTGCTAACTTGATATACATGATTAAGGATTCAAGGTAATAAAAGCCACGTGTGGGGACAGTACTTATAGTGTTTCGTAGACAGTAGACAGATGTAGTAAAGCCTAACACGCAGGCCACAATATTTAATGGAAAAGAATACAAAGTTTATTGCTCCAAAACTAGTAAAGCCTACTTAGCGGTGACAGTTACCTTTTTAAATTCTTCATATTAATATAATGTTCCTATTGTGATTTGTTCTAGATTTTTAGAAATTTAGCTAGTTATTAATTGTTTTGTATTTTATTTACTTACTCTGTACTTTATATTATAAATTTTATTTTAAATAAATATTGACAACCCTATTCCCTCACACGAACATTAGTTTGCGTTACATGTTCACACTGGATGTTTGCTGATGTCTCGTTATGAGAACAACCATCTTTTTGCTTCAGGTGTAATTGATTAACAATTCTATTTCAATGGATTTAAAGTTTACGAAACTCCATCATTATATTGGTATAGTTTTATTGAACGATGAACAACTTCATTTTTTTAATGTTAATATTTAATTTACAGAGTTGTAATTGATTTAATAACTAGCACTTTCTAAATTTTTTTTTATAAATTCTTATATTAAGGGACGCTTTGCGCTAAAAGAAAATGATTTTTATTAAAAATTCATTCATTAAGCGTGCCCGGTTCCAAAGACATAATTTAAATTTATAAATAGGAGAAATTGCAAAGTGTCTCATTGCCAGTAATATGGATTGAAATGAATGTAGAATGTATATCACGATATCGTGCTCTGTTTATAGGATATTCGTGCAAATTTTATACGAATTTATGCCCTTGTAGCTGCCGCACTATCTCTGAAACACTCACGATATAAATTTAAGTCCTTTAGGAGATACTATCTTGCGGCTGTGGTTGCACCTGTATTCTTATCGATGATTTTGATGCCTATTTAAAACAAAGTAAATTGGTTCTAAAGACATTAATTAAATTTCTAAATAGGAGAAATTTGCAGTAAAATACAGTTAATTCATTTAATTCTACTTATATTGTTTCTTCTTATATAGTTGTAAGTAATTCATTATTTTTAGAAACCTTTTTAGAAAATAACAGCTCGTAACAATTTAATGTTGAAGAGTCATCCAAGAACATAAAATTATTCTAACAAGTTTTATTGTTTTTTTTTTTTCATAAATTTATAGGCAAGCCTCGATCAACGGGGTAACTAGTCTAATTAGTGCAGTTAATAACGGCTACTACTCACGTAGTTTACGGCCGCTCCTTATACACGATTGGCAACTCAACACAATGTACTATAAATCCCACAATGTAAATGTACTTACAATGTACCTAAATCGTTATAGTAAATCTGGATGTCGGAAGGCTTAAGTGGAGTTTCTGTTTAGTGTAAATTGGGTACTTGCTCTTACGGTGTTTACATTAGATTACATTACTCCAATTGTACGATAATTTAAGATCTAGAAAGGGACATGTAGTTTGTAGATTTATATATGTGCAAATGAAATAGCTACAAAGGAACATGGACTAAAATTATTAGGTTCAATCAATCTTTGACAAATCTGGCTATGTAAATACTGTCATATAGTTTGACATTGACAGTAAGATGACAGTTGACACGTGACATGTGTTGAACAGTGTTTTTATATTGCCTATTATTATATAAGGGTGTAAAATGTTTATGGTTGACGGGCCGGTTGGCGCATGGCGTGAAGCCTGAATACTCTGATTGCGACCCCACAGTTTGCGGGCAGTATGTACTAGGTACACTACACTCTTCAACTTGATGGTCTCATAATTACTTAAAAATGTTATTTATTACATACTTACAGATTTATTTTGAATTTGTTTAGTATTGGAGTTCAAAGTACTTAACTTTGAGACTAACTCTGAAAGCGCAAAATAACATCAGCTATTCCATACATTTTGGTTAAGTAGGCATTGATCTTTGTATATTTAAAGCAAATAACAGTAAAATGCTCATTAACCAGCGACGACACTTAACGTTTCCGTAAAAAGAATATCAAGTCTTCGAATTGAAGTGTAGGTATAATCACGGTGCTCATTATTTAAAACTCGATTTTTCGAGTTCACCCTTTCCTCACTTTAATAACACATTTGGTTGGTTGTGTGCGTTAGTCTGGGCGGGCAGAGTGGGCAAACCGGCTGGACCGCGGTCCGTCATGCGGCATAATTGATGACTGGCGAGATCGACCGACCATTCGACCGTCCGCGTCATCTTGGGAACGGGTTGCGATCGTGCGCCAGAGTCGGTTGATACTACGGGTAAGGAGTAATGAAACAAATGTTTATTTTTTTATCAAAAACTACTTCAGGAATTAATCTAATTGATATTGCTAATAGTTCATCTTTATAGCAGTACTTATACCTACCCAGATACATCAGACAAGGGGGACTTAGGCAACTAATCCTACGCAAAGCTAGGCCCATGGGACTTTTTCATTTATAAATTCTACTGGGACCACTCGTCTTACAAGAAACAAATGATCTAAAGTACATTCAAAAACTAAAGTCTTATGATTGTTATCCTATCGCGGCTAAAGAAGTAGGTTGCACCTAATACGATAATAATTTCTATTGGTATACGGCTGTAACAAAGACCCGTCATTGCAACCTGTCTTGTAACATGTAAATACATATATATGATAAATCATAGTAACTTCATTGTAATACCTACCTACCTATCATCTCAGCCGCAATACGTCCACGCCTGGACATAGGCAATCCCTTAGGATCTTCCAATAGGACTGGTCTTACCTTGTAAAGGTCGTCGCAAAACGCTGTAATTACAGTAATTTTTTTATACAGCATTGTCGGCAAACAAGCATACGGCACACCTGATGGTAAGCGGTTACCGTAGCCTATGAACGCTTGCAACACCAAGATAGATAGATAGATAGATAACACTTTATTGTTACACCATACATAAAAGGAGTAGAAACACAAAGAATAACTCGCCGACCCTTCCCCCCTCCTCGACGAGCTCTGGCGACCTTACTCACGCGCAGGAACACAACTATAAGTTATTTGGCTGCGGTATTCTGTAAGGTGGAGGTACTTCCCCAGTCGAGCTGCTCTTTGAGCGACGTATCGGTATGCTAGGTAGAGCTCTTAAATCGTTCTGCAATCTCGGTAATATATAGACGTAATACGTATTGTACTACCTCGCGACGTCCCTCTCAGTCTCGTCCCGTTTAAGCGGCCCGAGCTGCACATCATTAGCAATCCGACCTTTCCCCAAATATTAATATATTTGTATGCTAAGTCCTCCCACATACTCCCCAGGCAACGTCCTGAGCCGAGGTCGAGCCCCACAGGGGGCACCCTCAGGCTACCGTTGCCCTAAATTTATTTTAGTTTTAAGTAGCGGTTGAGAGCCCTCAGCGCTCGCCGCAAAGTCCGCGTAAGGGTGGAAGAAGGTCCCCTGGACCCACCACCTTCTGTTCCTGCCGAAAAAAAAAAAAATTGTACTATTTGGCACCACTGTACCAACTTGTATTTTTCAAATCGGAATTGGAATTACATAGCAGCGGTTGATCGCAGTAGTTGATTATTAAACGTACACTACAAAGCGTCAACACATATATATATATATATATATATATATATGTATATGTAAAAGTGGACCCATAAGTAGAAATAAGAGTTAATATCAATTGACCACGCAATTACATCATTAGCGCAGCCTCTAGTGGAATAAACGAGGCATACTTACTGTAACGTTGCTTAATTCAATTAGTTAACCCACTGCGCTTGATATCTTTATGCTGTGTATTTGTTAACCAATTAGAAAAGTAATGCCTGAAGGTTTATTTAATGATGGTAAGAATTCCTAGATAAAATTCTATCATAGGTCGAAATAAATGAAAATCTAATTTCGCTATCGTGAAATTAAATCTAAATCCTAACTATATAATATAATAATGAGTTTGTTTGTT
Source organism: Tetheella fluctuosa (assembly GCA_951216915.1). Taxonomy (NCBI): domain Eukaryota; kingdom Metazoa; phylum Arthropoda; class Insecta; order Lepidoptera; family Drepanidae; genus Tetheella; species Tetheella fluctuosa. The sequence continues at coordinate 13,538,892 of OX578215.1, read as the reverse complement.
TGTTTATTACCTGTTCACGCTTAAACCGCCTATGGTACGGAGAAGAATAGCGGGTGAAACCGCAGGGCGGAAGCTAGCAATTTATAATTTCCTAAAGATTATTTTGTTAGCCGTTTATTAAGGTTCGTTTGGAAGTGATATAACAAGATATTCTGAGATAAACTACGAAAGAAACTGTACTATATACATTTTCATTTACGCCTCAAGCCTCCAATTTAACTTGCATTGCTGTATTTTGAATAGCTTTGTGTAAATTGAAGCATAATAAAACTGCCATGTATAGCGAAATGAGTTCTACGGATCGAGGCGTTCATTGCTAGTTTAATTAATTGTATCGACTGCGAAACTGGTCACATTTTGTCTAGACTATATGCAATAAAATGACTTAAAATTATTTAGATGAAAATGAACTTTATTTTCGAAGTATAAACTTATATATTTTTATGAAAAAATTCTAGGGGTTGTTACGAGACTTTTATCAAAGTTTATTGAACGAGAACTATTTATTTTGACTATACAGAAACAATTGTTCAGTAAATATAGGTTATAGTTAGCTTCGCAGGGATCTTTAGCTGTGACGCTCAGTGATAAATGTTACGTATGATAAATGAATTTTGCGTTTCTACAGACGTTGAATACATCATTCATTATACTTGGTAATTAGGTCGACATCGTGCTAAGAATTTCCGAGGTGATACAAAATACGCTATTAATTCAATGGAGGTCTGATTTTGCCACATTCGCATCCATAATTCCTTTATATATTAATTAAATAATATATTTATTTTTCGTCATGAATTGACACGTATTAATGACGTTTAGTATGTTACAATATATTTTTTAAGGAGTTGCAAATCTGGTAACATTATATTTTACTTAAATTAAAAAAGAATTAGAAAGCAATTACCGTATTTGTATAAATTCCCAATGAATATACCGAGCTATTTTTAATTATAAAACCTAAACTTTTAGGGTTGAAAGTATTGAACATTAATTTAGCTACAGAGCTGGTCTCATAATAAAAGTTGTTTGTATTCATACACATTAATTACAAAGTACACACTTTGAGCTCTAAAACTTTAGGTAAACAATCAAATTGCTCTGTACAAAGTGGGGTTCAAGCACCTCCCTTTACATCAACGGACATTCTGCTAAGTCGTCAATTTTAATCTCTATATACATATAAATAGGTAAAGACAAAATAGTTAAATATCATTTTCTCTTACAACTTTAGTAGCTATTGACGGACTTAGTGTTATTAATTTTAAAAAAAATGGATATAGCGAAGCGTGGGTTTACTCTAGTAATGTTAAACAATTTACGTTTGTACACAGTACCACCTATAGAGAAATTAAGTAAACCTTGAAGGTCATACATAAATTAGGACGTTTAATTCCGGCCATGTGTGCACGAGCGTTCATACTGTGTCGGTTGATCACATTGATCATTCGCTCCAGCGGGAGATCTATTCAATTAATATTGATCAATTCAGATTTGAATGACAGCCATCGCTCTTTTATATATCTAATCTATTGTCCTATTAGACTGATTTAAATTTGATGATTACTAACTTATTTTATGCTTGTGCTAGAGCAATTTAAATTTCTTGTCTTCCAGAGGCCTAATTTTTACATGAATTTCCTATCCCTATTCCCTATCAATGCTTTTTCAAGACTTCTTGTTGCATTTATTTGTTCATTTATCTATACTAATATTAAAGCTGAAGAGTTTGTTTGTTTGTTTACGCGCTAATATCAGGTACTTCTGGTTCGAATTGAAAAAATATTTTTGTGTTGGATAGCCCATTTATCGACGAAGGCTTTTATCCCGGAAAACAAAAGATCCCTCGGGAATGCGAGTGAAACCGCGGGGTGTAAGCTAGTTAGCTATAAAATAGAACTGGGCTAGAGATCATTTATTTTTATACTTAATTGCTGTCTCCGAATGCGGCCGTTTGCCTTACGTTGGTTTTGTATGTCTGCTTCTTCTGTATTATGTTCTATTTACATTGTTAATAAAGGAAAGTTTGCTATCACATATTTCATCTTACTATTTTACTTATTATTATAATGTGAAAGATTATGTATGGTATATATGTATGTATGTATGTTCATTACCACTCAACTCCGTAATGTCTGAATGGATTTGGATGAAGTTTACCGTACAGATAGAATATGTTCTGGATTAATGTATAAGACTTTTTATCACGTGAAACTTCAGGGTGGAAGTTAGTTGTTTTAATTTTTTAAAAGCTAACGCTTTGTAAAAATGTATAGGTAAAACAAATATTTGAGTTAACTATTCAAGTAGCGGTAGTTAAATTAGCAATTTTATTGCTGACAATAAAAAATCATTTATTTTTTTAATTGATGCATTTAGACTTACATAAATAATATAAAGATTCCATATGCAAAATAACTGTTACAAATTTATTGCTATGCACTAACCACATTATGCAGTTAGGTAATAAAAAAAAACCAGAGCGCAATAACAGTTTAACTTTTGTCGCTTGCATCTCATCCAAAGAATTTCCATTCTTATTTCTCCTGAATTAGATTCTAATTTCATTTAAAATTGCTGCTCAAGTACCGAATAACTTATTATAATTGTACAAAGAGAATTGTTCAGCAAATAAATTAGTTAATTAATATTTTCTGTCAAAGGAAAACCCTTAGAGGGGTGTTGGAAAGTTTAATATAAACGTCTTGAAATTAAACTATCCGCAGCTAGATTAGATACGTCAAAGTTGTGAGTTAATGAGAATTCTCAAGTGGTTCCAACAATTTGGTCTATGGCTTAAGAGATAACTATCCTTTGCCCATCTTACCTTACTTTGGAATAAAAAAAAATAAGATTATAAAAATGTTTTAGTTTGATCCTCACCGGAGAAAATATGAGAAATATTTACTCCTGATAATATAAATAAAGTTCTAACTAGCGACACCTAAGTTGTCGACTACAAGTCCCAGCAGTAAAATCTTCATCGAAGAACTTACTTTACTGTACAATATTCTTGCTGATGCATCATATTATCTCGTGAGTAAACTTAAAAGATAATTCCTTTATCAATTTACCGATCGGTAATTTCAATACCGTATCGTTCACAATGTAGCGGTCGTGTCCACGTTATGGGTTCTACCAACCTCGGGTGGAAATCATAAATTCCACTGATAAAACATTTAATAGTAAGGCAGGCAAGGTTGCGGATCTAAAGGTCTGATAGTACCACATGATCTTTTCGCCGATCCTCATTTATTTGGTGTATCGAAAAAAGTTTTGAATACCTACACACGCTTGACTCTTGTGCGCGTAAAAATGTGTATGTAGAGTTACGGCCCGGCCACATCACCACGGCCCGGCGCCGGCGCCGTGAGACGGCACGCGGCCCACGATGGACACTCTCGGCAGTTGACTCTCGCTGTCGCTAAGTTCCTACGTGTTAGTGCTACATCAACTAGGTACATCGACTGCCGAGAGGGTCCGTCGTCGTGTCGTTTCACGGTGACGGCGCCGAGCCGTGGTGAGTTACACGAAGTATTAAAGAAGGTATTTGAATGAGGTCTGTATCTTTAATGTCCATATAAGAGCTACCTGACTGTTCATTTGAAATTAGAATAGTTTTTGTATGGAATTGTCAGATAAATTGCTTACCCTATATTTATCTAGTTGAAAAATTGCTCTTAAGATAATAATAAATATCTTGGCTCTTATTATAGCGTGAATCGCTATGAATCCAAACGTTACATCATTTTTAATGTGTCACATCAGAATACTTTCTGTATTATATTTATTTAGAGGACTAATATCACCCGCTAATCGGTGCCAAAAATGTATACCTACCTACAATATTATCTCAGTTTATAATCCTGGGATATTTATACACAACGGCCATCTGATCTCAAACATATTTATTTACTACAAGTATTTAAAATAACTATAATATATAGAAAATATCCTCAAAGCTTAGCTGCTGCTGATGGGCAAGGTTCCCAACAGTCTGACAGATTTCCCTTTTTGGATGGCCAAGCTTATGGTTGTTAGCGTTGGCGGAAAAAGCTCCCAGCCCGTCTTCCGAAGCCTCGATGAGCTTGAATGATAAATTCCGAGCAAATCGGTGAACCCCGCCCCATCTCGAACCCCCATGGACCCAAGATTTTTACCGCGAAAAGCATATAGGTACAAATACTTCGGACCAATACAGCGTATTTTTTTAATTTGGATATTCAATTAAATAAATATATATAAGTAGATTGCAATCGTACTAATACAAAAAGTATATACGTATTGCACTAAAGCGATGAAAGAATCGTTGACTCCTTTGCTAAAACATAGGATAATACTATTTTCCAAATATCTTTTAAAATAATGACTAGCAGCTTCTCCCATAATTTTCCCAGTAATTACTAATAATGACTGCTTGTGAGTTCACTTAATATTATAAAATCGATTTACAATTTCAATTGCGAATGCTCATTGCTCTATTACTGTACTTGTAATGCTTCAATGCAGGAAATTGTGAAGATTATTGAAATGGCAATTTATTTCCAAATGGAATGTTGAAAGCTATCCTCATTTAGAGTTAGTACTTAGGCTTTAGTGTAGACTGTAAAGGCTATATTTTATTCGGTTCATTGGGTTGGATAAGTCGACACTATTATTAACTCATCACGTTTTGCGCAATTACCGCGTAGCTTTGTAAAAACTTTTATTTATAAGTTTTCATTTAATGCTTAATCTAGATACTATACTATACACTAATTACAATGATATAAATAAAAATAAGATTATTAGAAGATTATATATTCATACCCTCCTTAAAAAAATGCTGATGTATGTTTTAAGGCGGTAAACGTGAAGTGAACTGGGCCGATTATGCCGTATGCCAAACGATATGTGGGGCAAAGTTACCGCAGAGTGTATTATACAAAAGAGGTCGGTGATGAACGGTTTGGTTCATCATAGAAACCGACCGAGAACACTCGAAAGATAAGCCTATGCTCCGTAGGACAATGTGGCTTAGTAAATAAATTATAGGGTCTACAATATAACTACAGTGATCATTTAAATATTTAATGTTCACGTAATCAAAAATAAGTTTCAAGTGTATAAAACCGTTAACGGTTTCGTCGAATTAAAATAATCGGTTTCGAATTTTCCGTCCGCTATTGGGCATTGCATTGCATTTTTCTGTGTAACATTATAACTTTGGTTATATCACTCGACATTTTGCCTTTATTCTTTCGCTCCATTCTTGTGTGATGGAATTTGCGATATGCCGAGATACGATCCTCGTTCCAAGTTTGAAATACAAAGTGGGTAATAGCTGGTGATTTTCTTGTTAACTGTCAAATTTTATGACTTACTCGAATGGAGTATATTTTACTTACGGAGAAAATATTTGAAATGTTTTTTTTTTAAAGCATAAGCATATTTTCTGTTCTTTTAGTGATATTAAATATTTAAATTAGTTATCATAGTGAAATTGTGAATCCGTGGACAAAAACACTAAAAGAAAAAAAAAAGTTTATGCTAGAAAAAAAAACTATTCATATATATATATGTACATATATATATATATATTTTTTATACAACATGGTCGGCAAACAAGCATACGGCCCGCCTGATGGTATGCGGTTACCGTAGCCTATGAACGCTTGCAACACCAGGGGTATCACTCGCGCTTTGCCGACCCTTCCCCCCTCCCCGATGAGCTCTGGCGACCATACTCACGTGCAGGAACACAACTATAAGTTATTAGGCTGCGGTATTCTGTAAGGTGGAGGCACTTCCCCAGTCGAGCTGCTCTTTGAGCGACATATCTACCTTCTAAACACAAAACCAGAAAATGACAGCTAACTATGTATGGTTACAGAAAAAAAACATAAAGAGTTAGTTACACTTTAAAATGAATAACGATCAATACTTAAAATGAGCCAGTAACGTTACAGGCACCAGGAGATTCGGTCGAACCGGTTCCCCAGACTCGATTGAGATCGGTCAGTTTTGTTCGCAACACAACTCTTCCTGTGAACCGTTTTCACACCGAGTTTTCGATAAAGTAGACGCGGTACAATGTTGCCTTACTACCAATCAAGGAAGGAAAATATTACACTGTAATTGATGATATTACCCACTATAAAGTTGTAGATGTATACTTGTAATAATAGTTTGTTAAAACGACATTTATGTTAGTTTAAGAAGGCTTTTCTTAGAAAGAGGCTTTGAGGATGTTTTCTATATATCATAGTTTGTATTTTCTACTTTAATTGTAAATATGCAAATGAAAATAAATTATTGTATATCTATAAAGAAAGAGGTTTATAAGGTATTGTCATTTATAGTGACAGCGTTGTGGGCAATGTTGCCATGTTTCTTTAATAGTTATTTAATAGGATTATACCAAATTGATTTTTGCAACAGTGTGCCAAGTATTTAGACTGAAATGAAATTTACGTTGATATCGTACAACGTTATATTTAGTAATACAGAATTATAAGGCCATAAATACAAAATATTTTACTTAGATATTATTATGGTCGTTGTAAAATAACTTATTTTCATATAAAAAGTGCACTTACCTAATACTCTTTTGTGTATAATAAAATGAGCAAATAAATTTCTGTAATATTATACCTACGTTGAATAACCCTGTACCAATAAGAAAAAGGATGCGATGTGTTATAATGCAATACATTTTACATCGGTTGAGATTTGTAATTAACCTTAAGTAGTTCACTTTTCTTTAATATAACGCATCAATTTGCTGTGAACCTTCAAAAAATAAATGTAGACCATAAAAAGCACATGTCGCTTTACCAGTTTCTTTAATTTATTTATCTTTTATGTTCATAGTTCAATACACCTAAAAATAAGTCATAAGTATGTATTATTTGACATAATGTTATACAGCATTTTTTTCTGGTAAATCTTTATTCAAAAAATAAAAGTTTATTTAAAAAATAAGCGGAAATAATTGAAAAACACTATTGCGGCTCAATCTGGAAAAGCGAGTAACTACTCAGAGATAAGAAAAAAACAGCAACACGCGCGTCCGAATCTGCGCAAACGCCGAGCGTTGACTCTACAGAGTGCTACAGATGAACCATTTAGCCGCGCCTGCACTCTTTGTATTTGTATGTAGCTAAACAAGTTCCTGTGTGTGTCCATTGTACCATGCATTATTGAAAAAATTCAGATGTTTATATTTGAAGTTAATTTTAGATACGAATGTCGTATAGATTTGTGATTTAAAATGGTATATGTCGTCAAAGTGCCCAAAACGCTGGCAGCATTGCCACGTTGGATGGCAATGCTAATTCTTTGTCCAAAATAAAGGCCAGCCGTTTGGTCATTTGAAGAGTCGACTAAAGGGCGACTTTATTCGTGGTATATAATTATACTTTTTGAAATAAATACTTAGAGAAGATATTTACACTCTGACCCAGAACAAACATACATTGTTAATGCAAAAAAAGTCTAGTCCTACAAATCCAATCCATGACCTGGATATGGATCGTTAAACAGGGTTTGCCTCGAATGAACTACTACAAAGTATAGTATATAGTTTAACATTTATATTAAACTAGCTGTCACCCTAGGGTTTCACGCACATTCTAGCCATTATGTCGACATATAGAGCCTTAAATTTTAGCGAAAAATCAAACTATACAACAACAAAATTCGTGTCCATTCTGTGATTTTGGAGAGGAAAAATAACTAGGACACAATAAACAACCTCAAGTAGGGTTAAAGTATATTTATTTAAATATCTACTCATACAAAAAATGATGTCTTTTAAAAATAAACAAGTTATCGGTTTTTGCATAATTTAGTATTATTCATCCACTTAAAAATTTTGTAGGTATGCTTCATGCTTCATCACCACTCGAAGTACAGTCAGAATAGTGTCTTTAGAAGTTCCATATTTAAATTTCCGCAAATCACCACTGGCCGGCGAGTAGCAAAAAAGAAAAAAGAAAAGTGCCGGCCGAATAAAATCAACAACCATTAGAGCCCGTCCAATGGACACTCCGATTCGAGCGCACGCACACAGACACGCGACCCATAGCCACGCCCCACATGCGCAGGAGTTTGGTCACGAACGAGCCCGAGATTATACGAAGATTGTCTCTCGTCTAGTCTGGCAACAATGTCTATGTATTTACATAGCTTTATATACACTAAAGTACCTATTGTCTGCGATGACTCGATCGTGTATGATTTATAAAAAATATTTATAGATGCTAGTAGATGTAACTCTGAGAAAGAATGGGTAAAAAAATTTTTTTTTTAACTTCTCGTTTGGTGTAAGTACTTTCGTTAGCTATTTGATTTCAATAATTATTTTGATTCCCGTGATGTCATTATTTGTTTCGACGACGCAATATTTATCGATTAATAATTAAATAAGATACATTCGTAATTCAAACATAAAAACTACTTCAAGGAAAAGTATAAACACGATAGCATATCAGGAGGAAAATAGGTTCCGAGAAATCCTGTACTTTTAGGGAATGTTATAATGTCATCGGTTGTAGCAAATAGCAGGACTTCCAACCGCTATCTTCAATCTGCTATGTGTTATTTGAAGATTTTATCCTTATCTTATTTACGAAGGATTAAAATGTCAGCTATTTACAAGATGGTTCATGAAAATTTACAACTTATTTAAAAAATATATATATATATATCACTTATTCTTAGAAATCATGCTAGTCATATTGTGGCTTCTTTATAATTATGTTGTAGGATTGTAGATCATATAAAAACTTACAAAAAACGTTAAATGATAACAAAGATGGTAACATTGCTAATTACTGCACTTATAAGTAGGTAGTTAGTACGCATTCATAATGAAAAGTTCAAGCTAAAATCCGATTTGATGCACGCACATATGGGTCATTTTTTAATGGAACTAAGCCTTGTACCTAGGAACTTCTTCATTGTAATTTATTATGCTTTAAGTTTTTCTTTACAGCTGCTGAAGATGAAAAGTCACATGGAATAGAAACAGTTAAGGAATATGTAAAATGTATGGATAAAGGGTATCGATATATTAAACAAGCTTCCGCCCCGCGGTTTCACTCGCGTTCCCGAGGGATCTTGTGTTTTCCCGGGATAAAAAGTAGCTTATAGCCTTTCTCGATAAATGGGCTATCCAACACTGAAATATTTTTTCAAATCGAACCAGCAGTTCCTGAGATTAGCGAGTTCAAACAAACAAACTCTTCAGCTTTATAATATTAGTATAGATATGGTGCATTATGTGAATTCTTTGCTTGATAGGTACTCTATACTCCGATATAATTGGAATAAGTAACAAATGATAAATCATTACCAAAATAATGACTTTTGCTTCTCGTTATAGTTTTTTTTTTATACTACGTAGGTAGCAAACAAGCGTACGGCCCACCTGATAGTAAGCGGCTACCGTAGCCTATAGACGCTCATAACATTATCCTATCCAAAACTCAGTAATACGAGTGCACTATTATTTCACGGCGGAATTAGATGTGGTGGTAGTACTTCCGCGGGCGAACTCTACACTAAGACTTGAAAGAAAAAAAAAATCGAAACTAAAATTTTGATGCCAAATTTTGATTGTAATTTCTTCTTCTTAGTTTCAGAGTAGCCGAGAGTAATCTGTTCCCCGTCACTTCTTATATCTCCTTATACTTATATACGACGTCTACATTTCACTTGGTCTATATAGAGTTATTGGAAAAACATATTTTTTTAATGTAATTTACTTAACTAGTAACATTTTAATATTAGTACAAAATCAAACGCATCGTTGCAATTACAAAGGCAGTTTAAATAAACGTTTCTATCTAAAAACTGGTCCCCATTTCCGGACCCAGACCACTTCAAACCAGTTCTTATTTCGCTACGGGGAACGATAAATAGTATAAAATACAAGTATTTTATTGCTGACTGTTATTTTTGTGACAAGTCACATGTACTTATACTTGTTATAATATTTTGTACAAAGTGTAATACTTTCACAGTCTATGTAACTCTTTCTTAACGCTGTGGTACCTTTAGATTATATTGGTTGGTTTAAATAATAATTTCAACTGTTGAAATGCTTGCACAGAAATCATATTGTAATCTAGTCCTATTTTAAATAGAAAAAAAGTAAATAGGCAAGTAAATATTCTTACCAACTCTATGTATGTACCATTTAGATAGATGTAGACATATTGTTAACTAGCTTTCCCCCGCGGTTACACCCGCGTTCCCGAGAAAAAGAGTAGTCCATGTCCTTCTTAAGGTGTGAAAAGGTAACAAACAAACTCACATTCGCATTTATAATATTAGTTAGGATTTAAATAATATAAAAAAACATGTTTGTTCATTCGTAGTTTATACCTGATCATTTCAGAATATTAGTTTAAATAAAAATGGAATAAACTCTATAGAACATTCAAAGAAGAAAAATCTAAATGAAAACACAAATATTTTAGTGAAAATAAAAATTACATGATTGTTTAATCTCGTAAAAGCTTACTAAGTTAATTAGACAATTGCAAGCTTAAGTAGCAAGTCCACACCCAGGAACCGCAAGTACCTGGCTAATTGCTGATTATTTCGTGAAAGTACTCGTATATGCAGGTAGTATACAGTCACGACTAGCCCTTTGAAATGTTCTTTAAGAAGAGCATTTAGATATCCTCTAAGTGAATTATTGACTTTTAGATAAGGGATTTAGCCTTCATGATTCAAATGTTACAATTGAATGAGCTGTAGTCACGTTAATGAAGTTGTTAATTAGACATGGTGAATCAATCGATATCCATGAAGAAGTAACTGTACTTTGAATAGGTTTGTGTTTGAACACAATCTCACTATGGTAAAGCACACAAAGCGCCTATATAAGGTCCTAATAAATGAAGTACGGTCCTTTTGAGGGATGATAGTATAGGTCATAAGTATTCCGAAAATGATAAAATAAAAATATTCGGCCGTAAGTTTAATGAAAAAAAAAACTGAAAATGTACTCACTTGTATTGTTCGTAATTGCTCCATTGTGTCCCAAGCGAGTGTATGGCAGCTTGGGCTCGCTACCGCCCCTCTCTCACCCCGCAAGCCCCGAACGATTGCTCTGTCTAGACGTGTCCGTTGGCCGACTGTAAGAGTTACATAGACCGTGCTTATAGTAAGATTCGTACGTTCGTCTCTTCTATAAGTCTTCTGTCATTCAACTGCAATATTGAGAATTTTTTTTTTTTTTTGTCTGGAACAGAAAGTGGTGGGTCCAGGGGACCAACTTCCACCCTTACGCGGACTATACGGCGAGCGCTGAGGGCTCTCAACCGTGGAGAGAATTCCAAATAGAATTTTCATTTTATACCAAAGACAAGCACTATTTTGGCTTAAGCTACGTAATGTTTGTGATGGCAGTGTGAGATCAAAGTGAAATTAAACCTTTGATACAATATAACTTAAAGTGTTCACGATAGGTGATAAGGGACCGTTTATACTAATACACTTCTTTATAATAGAAGGCCATGAAAAAAACATTTGGATATCTTATTTTTACACAGTATAATTAAATACACTTATTAGTCATTGGTAATACATGCAGGGGTGGAAGTACACATCAATATGAACAACTTTTATAATGGGACCAACTCTGAGATCACGTAAAATAAAAACCGGTCAAGTACGAGTGGAACTCCTGCGCTGAGGGTTCCGTACCTACCCATTATACCGCCAAAATGTTTTTTTTTTTAAAATTTTCTTTCACACAATAGTATAATTTTATTTATTTACCTTCTTTGAGGTTTCTGCCAATTAAGCTAGGCCTCTAAATTGTATGAGGGCCTATACAACTCAGAAGACTATCCCTTTTATTTTTTATACCCTTTAATTTTCATATTTTGTTATTTTTTCGAATTTTTCCTTTATTTGTGCTGTAAGGCCTTTTTCGTGATTTTACAATTTTATAACTATATAAGAGACGGTCAACCGAGACTAATACTGATATGTATATTTTTATTGAAAATATTTCAATTTTAATTGTTTTCTTTTGGATATGTTTTCAATTTCCTTAATTTTTTGTTTATATCTTTTTTCAGTCTGCTAATTAAAAGACTGTGCCTCTAAAAATTTTTTTTTAATAAGGTATATCGAATGTAAAAACGGTCACTATAAATCCAAAATTGTATAGATGCCAAGCATATTGTACCGTTGGTATAATCTTAATAATAAAATAATATTATTGTAAATGCGTAGACGTAGATTGTAGAGTGTAGATTTATTACTAGGTTGTCGGTTAATACATAGGACACTTTTATTCCGGTAAAACGTCAGATCCTTCGGGAAAGCGGGTGAAACCGTGGAACAAAAGCTTATAGTTCATATAGCTGAAGAACCAGAAATGTAGAGTAGGGTCAATTGAATTATCCACTGACTTTCAGTAAACTGTTCCTCACACCTCAATTAGCATGAAAACCTTACAAAACTAGGCATAGAATTAAAATTATTCTATTTTTAGTCTTCACAAGAGTAGAGTTATTATAGTAATCTATTCTAAGTTTATACTGAACGATTAACATAAGTAAACTTAAGATTGAATGTTTCCCTGTCGTGTTACGTAGAACTACTGTCCCTGATAGGTAAACTAATCTTTCCATGGGTTGTCTTTTCCCGGGACACTTCAATTTACTTCGGTATTTGCCTCCATCCGGGATATCTCAAGTGTCCGCTTGTTTGGTTAGTTTGGATAAACAAGCAGCAACTTCTATAACTTAATATTTAAGGTTCGGTCACTAAATATTTGTCTCAATTTCGAATTCGATTCTCAAATATACCTAATATAATTAAATTTAGATATTACCTACAGTCCAAAATCCGTCCAAACTCTTTTCTTATGAATTTTGCGACTAGTTTCTGTCTCGCGGAATTATCCTAACTTACGAGGAAATCATTATTCGGAATTAAAAGTAGAGCGCAGCATTCTAGAGTATAATGTAACTATGAGCCAAATTTCATCCAAATTCATGCAGCCATTTTGACATAATTGAGTAGCAAACATACACACAAACTTTAGACTTCATACATCTTAAACTGACCGTTCCACAGTAGTACCTAGATAAATACAAACAGGTATAAATTGACTCGACATCTTTTTTCGTATCGTCTATAATGGTAACCCTACCGTATTTCTCTGCGCGTATCTCAAGTTCTGTCACTATGTAGCGAGCACATTAATTGACAGTTGAATCGGTACCGACCACGAATTAATCGGCTTGTGTTTTGAATTATTTATAGGATGCAATATACGAGTGGCCAGCAAGGGGGAGGGGGAGGAGGTGCGGGGGGACGCGGCAACAGGTCCACATTGTGTCGGGATGCAAGGGATGACGTCCGTACAGGGTTGTCAAACAATACTTTTAATAACAAGGGAAATAAGGTTCGGTCACCGCAAAGTTTTGATGAAGTTTTTGCGGTTTTGGAACCTCGGTCGGTGTTATTTTCGTTTTGAAATACTTTTCAGTTTGTTTTGGATTTTAATTTTTAAATCTTTTTGTTTTTGTAGAATTCTCACCATAAGTAACGATTGTTTCGATTTGGTACTCAAAAATAAACAAAAGAGCAATCAAATTGAATTAATAACAGGTCAGTCAGGTCGACTCCGGTGTCAATGGCTACGATTGTTTGTAATTGCAGTAACAAATCTGAAATAATCGATTAAGCGTGTCAAAGCAATAAGTCTATTATTTTTTTAACAGCAATTCACTAACGAGCTTATTGATATTGTTTGTTTGAAAATTGAATTTTATTTGTTATAAATTATACCAAAAATATTCCTTCACCATTTTGTTTTTGATTGTTTCAGATTGACATAGGTAATTTTTATTCTCGGCAAGCGGCGTAGTTACAAAATTATAAAAGGCATTGTCTGTTGTTTGCTAAAATGGAAATTATCTGGAAAATTTGATTGCACAAACAGTAAAATTTTGTAAGATCAACAGGAATATTTTTTTGGTCCTATTTTTTCATAAGTAATTAAACCCAATTAAATACAAACACTGGTCTCTCTTGTCCTCGAATAAGTTTAATTTCCACATAAATCAATAAATCTATCTAGAAACTATTTTATGCCACCCCTAACCTACTCAACTGAGGAAGGGGCGCGGCGCGGGGTGCGGGGTGCGGCCAGGAATGCAGGCTCTTGTTCGTTTTGGGGAGCGTCTGCGCAGGTAAGCGCGCCGCAGCCTCCCCCCGCCGCCTGCTCACGCGCCTACGCCTGTTGCTATGGGTATACTCAACTGGTTCTGTTGCTGGGTGAAAATAATATACTTTTCATCTGGTTTTAATCTATCAATACAACTTATATAGAATAACCAAAAGTATTTGCAGATGACTAGGTAACCATATCTTTGTTTTGTCCAAACAACCAAAGAAAATATGGTAAAATATTTAATTTAATCAGTTAAAAAAAAATTAACTCTTTTAATCAGTTTTTATTTAAATTTATTATTATCAATTACAGTTGTTCTAACTTAATTATTTATAATATTAAATACACAATCCTTCAACAAAATGTTTTCAACAAAAATATATTCATGGATAACCACGCGTATGTACGCTAACGTGTCTCGGGTATACGCCATCGAAACCCTTCATTATTTTTTTCTCGTTTACTCGTCGGAGGTCAAGCGAGTAGTAAAAGTAAAGTATTGAGTCAAAATAAAAAAGTGGCGACCGCTCGTGGGAGCTGAATCCAGGTCATAAATGGTGCGGCCACGAAAACTCCGCGTTGTTTTTATTAATTGGATACTTTTATTGCTACTTAAGTTATAAATGCCGAAAATAAATTACGGTGGTTGGTACATTGTTAATTATCTTTTGATATTTTCTTGTTTAAGCTTTGTGACCTTTATATTTTTTTTATATAAAATTCTCGTGTCCTAGTGTTTGTCTGCAAACTTCTCCGAAACGGCTTGACCGATTCTTATGAAAATTTTTGTGCATATTTGGTAGCTCTGAGAATAGGTCGTAGGCAATTTTTTTATATCGCTACGCGGGTGAAACAGCGGGGGACAGCTAGTAAATATATAGATTTTCAAATTCCAAAATATGATAATCGAGCTACGAAATATACTTACTTAGTTATTCTTAAGATTTTCGTTACTAAAATTCAAGTCTTAGTAAGATATTTATTTTAATTTAAAATTTAATACGTATACATATTTTGAAATAAAATAAATATTTAAATTAAAAAGAAAAATGTTTTACATTTTGTTACAAGTCCATATTGATCGTGTTTTCGTGCTCAAAAGTCAATGAGTTAAATCCGATTAGGTATGCATTATTAAAAATCCCTTACCAGCTCTAGCAGGAATGAATCTGTTGGTGTGTGTATTTAGTTTATACACTTTAAGCTTATATAACAGTGAAACAAGAATATGATTGATATCTCTTTCATTTACCATAAGATTTAAAAAAAAACAACTTATTACCATACTCTCTTTGGTAAAACTTGCTACCTACTATAGTGAATTGATGAATCTTTTTTTACATCCTAATCCTAACTTATATTGTAAATGCGAAATTGAGTTTGTTTGTTTGTTTGTTACCTTTTCACGCTTAAGCCGCTGAACTGATCGTGATGAAATTTGGTATGCAGATAGCCTATGGTACGTAGAAGAACATAGGCTACTTTTTATGCCGGGAAAACGTAAGATCCCTCGGGAACGCGGGTGAAACCGCGGGCCGGAAGCTAGTAATAGATAATTGAACCACCCAACATTGGATAATACGAGGGTTAGCGGTTAGAAAGAAGACAATGCTTTAGTTTTATAAAGGTTTTGGTTTATATCTAGTCTGTGTTTAGTTAACACACAATAAAATATGGTATTTTTTTTTAATGTGGTTAATCATTTAGTCCAAACATAAAAATATGTACGCGTCAAAATATGGCGGAGTTATCAAAAGATGTCAGCTTTACGAAAATTATTAATTACTTTAAATGTAAACTATATAAGTTCTACGTTATTTTTATTATTGTATACTATAGTTAGGTGTATAGTTTACTTCTTTACTATGTCACTCATATTTTTTTCTGTCATAAAAATAATGTCAGTGAAACTAGATAAATAATTTTATGTACGAATAAATCTGATTTGGTTTTGAAAAGAGTAATTGCTGTTTTTTTTAGCAAAAGCAACCTTTCAAACCGTGCGTTAGAGTCAGACTATTCATAAGTGATTGTAAAGACCTATTTGAATAAAAAATATGTTTATTTAGGCATTCATATAACGTCTGATCCCTAATAATTAGGTCACGATGCCGTCTTTAAGGGCATTGTCAGAAAAATTCCCTAAAAACTCGAAAAAAATCTGTTAAACCCTTTTCCGTAAGTGGTCTTCTGAATAAAATATATTACGTTTCTTTACAAAGGGCATCGTTAAAGAAAAAGAAATGTCCTGCAATTTGAATTTGAAATTTCAATTAGTTGTTAATACCATTTTGTTGCCTTTGAAACGTTTTTTTTAACTAAAATGTATCCATTTGATTGGAGAGATTTTATTTGCGAATATTTTTCGTTATCTGCCTTTTTAGAAACGTTTGGATTTTTTTTATATTTATTAAATCTGAGACATTTTTATTAAGAATCAAAACAAAATTCCTAGATAGCTTTTAGCAGCGTCGGTGATTTTTTTATAAAGAACTACCTGTCCCCCGCGGTTTCACCCGCGTTCCCGATACAAAAAGTAGCTTGCGTCCCTCTACATACCATACGCTATCTGCGTACCAAATTTTATGGCGATCGGTTCAGCGGTTTAGGCGTGGAAAGGTATCAGACAGATACCTAGTAGATTTAAAGTTGGTCCTTCTCATGGTTAAAGTTATTTGGTATGAAATACCCGACATAGGGCTCGTTTAAATACTATCTCAATGTATCCATTCAGTACAAGGAAACCTACAGTAGATATTATAATATACAAATGTATATACATTCAAAAGGTACTTATAAAATGGACCGTACCCTGCAGCGAAATATTAATAGGAAGCTTGTATACTATTTATACATACAAGACGGGTGAGAAGATTTGTATTTTAATCTTAATAAATATAAATTGTAAATCATAAAACGCGATACAAAGCGTATGGTCTCGGAGGGACATTAATCTTACTTTTAGCGAAAATGAATCGACGAAGCTAGCAAGAAATAGTGTTGCGCGAATATGCGAAAAGCAAAATGAACAGGGAATCCCTTATTTTTATTGTATTCTATTACTAGATTCCACGCGCGGTTTTATCTGCGTTCCCAAGGGATCTTATGCTTTCCCGAGGTAACAAGAACCCTATATGTTATTCCATTATGATCTATATATGTGCTAAGTTGCATACATATCCATCCATTCATCCAAACCAAAACTATCACATTTTTAATATTAGTAGGATTCATTTTTATTTACATCCCTAATTAATATGAATGTGAAAGGGTGGTTATTGGTTTGTTTTTTCATGCAGTGACGGAGAAACGGATCGACGTGATTTTTTGACATAGGCTACTTTTTATCCTGGAAACGCGGGTAATTATTTTTTGTACATTAATTTAATCGAGTAGTTTTGACATTTAGTATAAAAAGTTAGAACTTTTATAAGTGAATTTACAACTGGTCTCATAGTAAAAGTTGTTCAGCATGATGGACCTAACATAGGTTTAAAATCCGGCTAAGTGCGAGTGGGACTCGCACACCGAGGGTTCCGTACAAACTTGTAGGTATGTAAATTTCAAAGAAAATCTGATTTATCAATATTTTGGTATTTATTAGTAAAATGTACGTAGTAAATATAGTATAATAATAAACATTATCACCAAATTTCAAGTTCATATGTCAATTGGAAGTTAAAAATATATTCGGAACAAAATTGTGACAGACGACGGCCAGACAACAGACGGACATGTGAGTTACATCAATAGGGCTCCGTTTGGAGTTTGGACCCTTCGGGTATGGAACCCTAAAATATACCATCTTGAAATATTAACCCAGTATTATATTTTACTATCGATTTAACTGCAAAAACCTCTTAACTTTTATTACTAACCATTAAATGTGAATGTATATTCAAGATGGTATGTCCAGTCAGCGTCGCGCGTCGGTGTAATGTCGGCCAATGTGTACCCTACTTTATCTTACCTTATACAACTTTATTCCAGTTCTAGTAAATCATTTTATGATACTTATATTTTATATTTCCAAATTGTAGAACCAATTGTAGATTGCAAAATTGGGTTCGGATTTAGGTATTTCATTTTAATTAAATATGATTTGTGGATTTAGAGTACCTTTATTGGGCACGAAGAATTGCCAAATGTCGTGTGCCTACCATTTTACCATAGTATGTTTGTGTTAAAACACAGATCAGTTATAAAAAAAAAATACACAAAAAGCATCACTATAAAAATAATATTACAATTCCAGAATTATTGATTAACTAGCTTCCGTCTCGCGGTTTCACCTGCGTTCCCGAGGAATCTTGTGTTTTCCCGAGATAAAAGTAGCCTATAGCCTTCCTCGATAAATTTAAGGCGATGATAGCTCAGTGGTAGTGACGTCGGACGCCGCGGTGAAGGTCGTGGGTTCGAATCCTACAATGAGCTTGAGCTTTCGGTGAAGGAAAACATCGTGAGGAAACCATAGCACGGTGGTAGGGTACTTTGTAGTACCCGCCTGGCTGGCTACCACCCTCAAGTTGAAAATCTGTCGCCAAACACCTATTGGTGTGTTCCGGCAGCTGCACTTGAGAGCCAGATCCTTCTAGGCTTTGTGTGCTTACCACCTTCGGCCACATCATCACCTACCATAGTGAGATTGTGGTCAAACACAAGCCTATACAAAGTAAAAAAAAATAAAAATAAATGGACTATCCAACACAAAAATATTTTTTCAATTCAAACCAGTAGTTCCTGAGATTAGCGCGTTCAAACAAACAAACAAGCAACAAACTCTTCAGCTTTATAATATTAGTATTTTATATACCTACCTACATACGATACAATTTATCAAAACATAATTTAAGTTCTATCATAAAAAAATTGATAAAAAATATAATCTAATAATATGTTTTTATATATCATAGTTTGTATTTTATACATTGATTGTAAATACTTCTTGTAAATAAATTATATGTAATAAATTTAAAAAAAAACCAAATAATGTTGTGTTTAAAGCTAGGTTTACACCTAGGAAAGCCTATATTGATAGTGGAGTTCAAAAGTGAATAATATCTCATATTGATCGTTATCATCATCACCATGATGAGATTGTTGATCACAACCTTTGGCCTAACTAACCTTGGTTCCCCTGGTAGCCCTGGGCTTATCCATAGTAAAATAAACTGAAGAACACATCGGCAATCCGCCTGGTATTGAATTTTTTTTTGTTATTTTTTTTATAGGCCGCTTACTATCAGATGGGTCGTCTGCCAACTTGTCAAACTACTGACATAAAAAAAAGAATTTTAAAAGAAGAAAGAGTTATAGAGATAACCATAACCATAGAACCCTATTAACTTTTTAATATCATACAGAGACTATAAAGTCTAGTATATAAGATACAAATAAACTAGCTCAGCGTGCTCGAAACTTCACGCTGCGTTCGTAAATAATGTCGCGTTCAGACGACAATTACATTCATTAAACGACCTCACAGTAACAGGATTTTATTATTTTTTGCAACCAATTCTTAGATAATTTTTATTGTATAGTTTTAAAGTTTTTGTCAGATACATTTAATGACTAGTACTTTTCATTTCTCAGTTGGTGCGTGAAACAAGAATAAATAAATATTCTGATTCCTCATACTTAAAATATATATTATTATTATTTTTGGTTTATTATTATTCCTCATAATAAACCAACAATGACACATTCACATTTATTATAGTTAATAGCTTAGTAAATGCATTTAATTTCAATAGAAGGAATTGAAGTTATATTTAAAGCGAGATCAATTGATTGGTGAACTGCAGAATACAATTTTTTTTTCAGAAGTGAGAAGGTTGACGTGTAGACCACCTGATAAGTAAGTGGCTACCGTTGCCTATGGATATTATCAATACTAGGAATTCCTAATGAGTTGCTGACCTTTATAAAGTCTAGAAGGCAACTGGCTCTCAAGCGCAACAGCCGGAACACACCCGTAGGTGCTAGGTGACTCGGATAAATCTGTGATTGTAGTATTGTGTTGTAATTCTTAAATAAATAATATTGAAATGTTATTCAGATATCGTATCTCCGGTAGCTAAACGGGTAAAGGTGAAAACAGCAATCGTGAGGTCGCAGTTCGAATCCTGACCTTTGCATTAAAGTCGTGAAGTTGCTATTAGTGAAAGAACATAGTTAAAATTTAAGAGAAAACTAAATTGTTTACACATGTTTACGAATGATATTGTACTAACTTTGCGCCACGCGGTTTCACCCGCGTGGCGCAAAGTTAGTTACCCCTATTTACCCCCTTTAGTCATGAATTTGGAAAACTCTTCCTTAGGAGATGCCTATATTATTTCATGTTTTTACACTAGTTGGTCTAGTCAGTTTCTTCAAACAGAATTTTTCTTCAAAAGACCAACGGAAAATACAAGCATAAAATATTATAGTGTTGTAAAACTATAAAAAGTCCACATTAAAAAACCAAAGGATAATGACTTAATTGAGTATTCGTTCTCGACTTCCGTTACGTTATTAAAAAAAAAAACAGCTTATTATATAAAAAGAAATATACATTTGCGTTCAATATAAAAGACATCAACGCGCTTATGGTTATAAATTTTTCTAAATCAAAATTTGTTATTATGAATAATGACATTTAAAAATTGAATAAATAACAGAAAGGCTTGAACAATGAGGCTGTATTCAGATCGTGCTGATACTGAGCTGGTAAAGGTCAAGTTTCTCTCATGCTCCGAATGTCACAAGTAATTTTTATTGTGGCAATAAAAATATTGTTGGCATCTTAAATAAAGAAAAAAATATATTATAAAGAATATCTTCATTCAAGTTATTGAACTGAACAAACTTTTTTGTTTTTTGTTTTATTAACTTCTCGATTCACAACGGACTGTCTATATACTCTATGCCAATCAACTATATTAAAAAATGACATTGTTTTCTTTTTCGTAACTATCTCCATAGATATTAATCTCTTGAAACCTTTAGCGTAGCCAAACGTAAGTATAAGTATATTTAATTCATAAGTGTATGTAAAAGCCTATTTTAATAAAATAAAATATTTTATATATTCTATTTAAACAAATTTTATTTCTATGACAATTATCTTTTTAATATTAATGTCTCCCAAATAACATCACTAATCATAAAAAAAAAACCGTCACTTAAAAGCCTTTTATCTCTATCCGTGTATACGCGTCGCGTCGTACGCGCAGACAACGGATCGCGAAAAAGTAACCTTGGCACTAAAATATGTGAGTACGTCGAGCAGCCGCGGGCGGAGCCGACTTTTTTGTATGTATACTTTTTTATCTCATTTTTAGGGTTCCGTCCAGCGGTTGTAGAGTCTAATAAAAGCATTTTTTTTATCATTTTGTTAGTTATTTTAGAAGTTTCTGGTCGACGATATAACTAACGGCCATATAATGCCAACTTAGTGAGATTATTTACATTATATAGACTTGTATTTCACCACAATTTCACTATGGTAAGTGGTGATGTGGCCGAGGGTGGTAAGCACACAAATACTAGAAGGTAAAATTAATTCTGCTGCCGGAAGAGCTGGCGACAGATTTTCAACTTGAGGGTGGTTGCCAGTCAGTCGGGTACTACAAAGTACCCTACCACCGTGCTATGGTTTCCTCACGATGTTTTCCTTCACTGAAACTCATTGTAGGACCTTCACGGCTTTCGACGTCACAACCACTGAGCTACCATCGCTTGATAAATTAAGTTATACACACAAAATCCTGGACGGGAATCAAACCTACGACCTCGGTATGGTAGTCAGGATATCAAACAGTCACACCAATTTGCCAGCAATTTTTATAAATTAGGTATCACCGTAGGTAGACTATGTTTTCGTTTAGTAGCTCGCTACGGAACCCAGTGTCCACGAATACAAACTGCACCTGACCAGTTTTTGTATGTTCACTTTTTTGTGTCGTTTTTTCGCCGGTCTCGCCCTGAGAAATAGCCGTTGGAAGTCGAGAGGCTATTATTGATAGATCGCTTTATCCTTTATAGAGAGATAGTCGAGGTTTTTTATGTTAGCAATTGTTTAGGTGTGCTATGGAATTATTATTTGCATTTTGTGAGTGAGGTCACTTCTAGATACCTGCCGGTATTTTGACCTCATAATTCTTTAAGAGAATGCATTTTTGATAGTTGTAATAATAATATTTGCACGTCCAGTTTTGATTTGAAATTGAAACAAGTGATTATGAACATAAGGTTTATTTTCGATTGTTAATATCTATTGTTGAGTCTTGGTTTTTCTCAATACGGACTTTAGTAAATGATTAACTATAGATACTGATATTTTTAATCTTTTAAATAACTTATGACTTAGTTATTTTTTTAAGGCAATTGTAGTGTGCCAGTTTTAAGTTTTGTGACATAGAATTATTATTTTAGAACATACTTCTTTCGTTTTTTTAATCTTCTTATTATTTCTTTTTTAAGCAAGTTCAATTAACTTAAGTATTATGCTATTATTTATGGCACACTTTGGCACGTGAAACAATTTACCAAAAAACATTTTATGCATTGATAATTTCGGGGTCTGCTATTTGCATGATTGCTATCATAAGCTTCAGATCTTCTTTAATTTATAATGGAACATGTCCATGGAATTGCCTATTATCATTTTAATGGGTCTACTGATCCTGCTGTATGCTGATTATGATATTAGGAAATATGCGAAGCAATTTTAAATAAAAACAAAGAGATAATCATGTATTTTTTTCACAGAATATTGCTTTTCATTTACTGAGGATATGCTGTGTGTGGCTTTTGAGATCAATTTGGCATATACATATGTTAATAAGCCCAAAAGTGTTAAGCCCATAAAGTATAGAAGGAAACTGCCTCTCATTAACATCTTGCTATTTCCTGATCATTCAAAATTAGGACTATGAGTTTATTCTAAAAAAAAACATGAATAAAAATCAATACCTTATAGCTAATTACAATATCTATATTGTATTTTTCGGTATTGACATAAAAGATATCGCTTAAAATTCTCAGCCATATTTTTTTGCTATGTCTACTCTAGTATAAGTGACTAAACCAGTCGGTTTTCCTTTAGCGACCACCATTCATCATTCTCGGTCCCAGACTCGTTATAGTGACCGCAAAAACCTAGCCATAGAATTATAACAGTAAAGTTTCTATGGGAGGGTATATTTCCCATCTTATTAATTAGGTGAAGGCATTTGTTGAAATAATAATGTGTAACATTTAAAATTTTCATAAAGCAATGTTTTTTGTTGTTGTAAAGTTTATTGTAATTTACCATAAATAAATTTCTTTTAACGCATTTTCACATTAACGAAATGAAATATTACCTGATTCTAAATATGTCCCAAGGCGCTATAATATGATATTTTTACTTAAAAAACACAACGTAATACCTAAATATTGTAAATTAAAAATTCCAGGAACAAAACGAAATATTGTTAATATATTTAATTCATTTGCAGAAAATACTTATATATTATTATATATCATTATAATTAATGATTTTATTTGCTCGATTTTTATCATCCAAGCTCATCAAGGCTTGGAGTTATTTCCGCCAACGTATAGGCTTGGCCATTCAAAAAGGGGACGCTGCCAGCCTGCTCGGAACCTTGCCTATCGATAGCAGCGAGACCATTGACGATATTTTCTATATACAGTTTGTATTTTATACAATTATTGTAAATAAATAAATGTATATTTTAATTAAATATCATTTTTCAAATATTTATGACTAATAATGTTTGCATGCCTAGAGGTAGAATATGGATGAACATTTAAACTAAGTATTTATAAGAACACTATGATTATATTACCCATATTCGCAAATAAAGTGATTGATTGAAATAGTTCCATATTATAACTTAATTTTGTAGCGAGGCCAAGATGTTCATTATAACATAGGCTTTTTTTTTTTTTTCACAGACGAACTTCAGTTTCACAGACGAAGTTCAGATACAAATGGTTACCAACCAAAGATTCCTCACTATAATTACAATACATTTACCTTCATAAATCAACCGATCATTAATGTTAACTCAACAATTTCGCTAGATGTGAAATGTCGTCATTTCGTACAATGAAGATTGAACTTTGAAGTAAGGAGATTAACCGGCGAGAGTTCAAGTCAGACGAACATTCAATAACAGTCCCGTTACAGTCCGACCCGGAACTCGTTGATATCCATAGTCGCAGGGTGGTCTCTATGATTAGGTGTCTGTTTTAAATAGGACTTTATTACAAAGTAGATTAGGTTTACAGTTCTGATGATTGTAAACTGATCTAGAATAATCTTTCAGGATCTGAGTCGCTAACCTTAAGTCACGCTCAGAGAGAGTGGGACAAGCCTCTATGCGAAAAAACTTGGCAAAATCTATTTTCCAATTTTTCTTCAAATTCGGACCGCGCACGCTTGTTAGCTGTCTCTGAGAAGGAATCGGGTCACTGGTTGCAAGCCATTCCATCTACAAACATCGGTACTTTGTTAGACTGAATCACTTTAAGTTTCCATCCATTTGTCTCCGTCTTGGTTCCAGGACCAATCATCCTCATCGCTGCCGCTGCGGAGACTTTGTCAACGAGCTCGGCCAACATGGGCTTTCGTGCTCTTTAAGCGTCGGCCGTTTTTCACGCCACGCGGCTCTTAATGATATTATCCGTTGGGCTCTTGTTGTCGCCAACGTGCCTTCTGTGCTAGAACCAGTCGGGATTACGCGTGACGATGGCAAGAGGCCGGATGGTATGACTTTGATCCCGTGGAGTGTTGGCAAGCCGCTGGTGTGGGATGCCTCGTGTGTAGATACACTTGCGCCTTCCCACATACTGACAACTTATACGGGCTGGGAGCTTTTTCCGCCAACGCATAAGCTTGGCCATCCAAAAAGGGAACGCTGCCAGCCTGTTGGGAACCTTGCCTATCGACAGCAGCGAGGGCTTTGAGGATGTTTTCTATATATCATAGTTTGTATTTTATACATTGATTGTAAATATTTGTTGTAAATAAAGTTAATTAATAATTGAAATATCAGTAACTAAATTAAAGTCTGGGGATAATTATATAAGGTATAAAATAGTATGAAGGAATGTGTTGGGTTGGTCAGAGGATAAGAAGCCATCCCGAGATTTTGTCGTGAAAGCGTTGCATAAAATTGTCCTTAATAATAATACCTACCCCATAATAAAAAAAAAACAACCTTAACTAACTAAACTAAATATTATAACAAAATATAAATAAAAAATATAGGTAAAAAACGGATAAGCTTAGCTATCCAACGTGGAAATGCAGCCAGCATTCTGGGCACGCTCCCATTTGGTGACGGTCTTCCTTATAGTTGTAACTGTTTATATTTTTATAACGTGTAGGTAATTAGTTTTTTTTTTATTACAACAATATAGATATAATATAAGGAATATATACTAACTAATAGGTAAAAAACATCTTACATCTACTTAAGTTATATTAAACCCGTCAAAAATAAAAAGCCCTTTCACACTGCGGGATTGCCTCATGTCTCATAAAGGAACAGCGATTGAAACGAGCGATTTGAACTTCAATACTAAGTATTATGAATGTTTAGTAGGGGAGTGTTTATGACCATGTGTAGAAGGTTAAAAAATTCAAGCATAGTGGAGAAAGTGGCGCTTCAAGTCTCCGGAAAAAGCTAGAAAAGCATAAACAATTAATGAATAGCATATGTTACTAACAAACATAAATAGGTTTACAATTTAGAATGAAACAAATGTCCAATGGAAAGTACTACCTACCTACTATCAAGTACTTTAAAAAGCATATTGGAATACGACAAAGTAACAAAGCTACCGAGGGATATTATACCTTCACTGAAACTGTCACAGCAAGGAAGCGAATGCTAGAGACGTTTGTGAAGTGCTAAAGGAAACCGCTTTATCATATCTTGTATAGTGGTTGTGTAAAGGGAGTTAGTTAACAGTCTAACTGTCCAGGGAGATACTTTTATGAATGTGCTATGTATTAGAGCTTTTTTTTTTTAAATAAAGGTACATTTATTTATTTACCAAAAATATCCTCAAAGCTCTCGCTGCTGTCGATAGGCAAGGTTCCCATATGTTATAATTTGGTGATTTAAAATATGATTTCTCATACAATATTTCAGTATGTCTGTTTACGTTGTCGGTAAAACTATAATATCATGATGCGACTGAATCTCGTTTGGATTACATCATGATTTGACATAAAATCTGATGTATACGATATCCTTAGGACGTATAGCCAATTTTTTTATGCCAGTAGGTTGATAAGCAGACAGACGGCCCACCTGATGGTAAGTAAGCACCGGCACCTATAAAAATTTACAATACCAGGGGGATTGCTGACGTGTGTGAAAGCTTTCATGTCATAATTTTTACGTAAATATTGGGCTGCAGCAAGAAAAATGAGGAATACGATTAAAGGACAACTAGGTTCCACCCGTGTTCTCGAGAAAAAAAGTAGCCCATGTACTTCGTTTAGGCGTGAAAAGGTAACAAACAAACATTCACATTCGCATTTATAAATATTATTAGGAATTAGTTAGGATAATATTAGTTAGCCTCGGCATAAACAGCGCCCTTAACATACAGTTTTCTAGGGGCCTAGACAGGATGAATTTTTATAGTTCACTAATGACATATGGTATGAGATATACCTACATAAGTTGTTCGTTTAATAACAAAGACAATAAGTCAACAGCCTATTTGTCAAGGCGGCTATTCTTTTGCGGCGCTGTGAAATGCTTCAAAAGTAGTTAAATGTAGCACATACATAGTTATTTATATTAAAAAAAATAAGAGGATAGTAAATATTTAGAATAATTGATAATTCCAACACTTCTGTAATACTTAATAAGTACCTTAATACTTAATTATAGTAAAACCATTGTGCGATATTTTCAACTGATTACAGAAATAGTATACCGCGTTATCTCAGAGCTCTGGTCTCCACAATGAAGTTGAATTTATATCATTTATACTTACAGATATTACGGTGCAATGTACCAGACTTTACTTTACTTTACTATACTATACAGATAATAATCTTGACGCGTATTGTCCAATGGAGTTGAGTTACGAGCACGTATAGTACTGACGTCGTAAATTGCCATTTTAATATTTACGAGTCGTTTTATCGATATGTCTCTTTGATCGTTGGTTTTGTTCAAGTTTATTGTAAATTTTCCGATTTATTTGGAGACTTGCTTTCGTTCACAGGTTTCACTCGTGTTTTGCTTCTGACCCGTCCAAGGACGAAGACGAAACCGAATCCCTTGAAAGTCCCCAAATTGTAGGAGTCAGGAAACAAAGAATTAATTAATTAATCAACAATTTATTCTTTTTCAGGATAAGAAAATGTACTATATATTGTGACTGAGAAAATGTTAACGTACCAATTTTGTGGCGATTATTTACGTAGTTGGGAAATGAAATAGGAACAAACAAACAAATTTTCAGATTTATAATATTAGTGTATGATGTGTGATGCCTTGAGAGATACAGTTTGTTAGAGAACTATGTGCAATGCGAAGAGCTTTAAGATTTTAGTATGAACTCTAAAATAACTTCTATAGGAGATTTATTCATTGGATAAAATTTATTGTAAGTAATGCTGCATTTTATTTTATTATGTTTGTGATGAAAATCCAGCGCTTGACTATCTTCACGACTTCTTTTGCGGTTGGCAATATTATGATGGAAACATGAAAACTTCGTATTTGGCAGTAGGTAGGTATATTGCTACTCCCGAAATCCGGCTACCAACAATGATATACGGAACAGAGTTGTGGTTTTTAACTGCTGGCCGTGTAAATAAGCTAAGAGTCACTCAAGCTATGGAACGAGTTATGCTCGGAATTTCTCTACGCGACTGGGTCAAAACAAGAACATTCATAGAAGAACAAAAGCGACGGATATAGCTCGTAGACTCAGAAGCTGAAGTGGCAGTGGCAAGGCCACATCGCTCGAAGAGCCGATAACTGATGGGGAAGAAAGGTTCTCGAGTGGCGACCACGTATAAGAAAGCGGCGAGCGGTACTGCCTCCCACCAGTTGGACCGATGACCTGGTCAAAGTAGCTGGGGGCCGCTGGATGCAAACGGCCCAATATCGTTCGTTGTGGATATCAATGGTGAGGCCTATGTTCGGGAGTGAACATCCACTGGCTGAATATGATGATTATGACTAGTGACACACTATGATAGCCGTTTTGACAGCTCATAAAATTAAAGTCAAAGCTATTTATTCAGTTCAGGCCCTAGTATCCATACATGTACCTACCAGAAAAAGACAAACGTAGCGAGACAGTAGAGATATCCTAATGTTAAAACGGCCATCATTGTGTCACTAGTTTAATAATAAGCCAACAATTTATTTTTTACTTGCAGTCATCAGTCAGGTTATGGATTAGCCACGGTAAATGGTCGACAGCTATAGTGAAAAATTCCAAGAACAACCTATCACATAGGAACTGCACCTACGACCTCTCGGTCACGTCTGACCACTTAAGTCGACCAATCGAGACATTAATATTACAAGTACTAACTGCCCAATCGGTATGCCGAACAAGCGACCGGTTTTTTATGTTTAACACGATAATGTTGATTATTGCGAATTTGTGGGTTCACTAAACCTTGTAGGTAGGTACACAAAATAATCTTGTGATTCGGCATGACTCAGTGATGACGGTGACATTAGACACTCACAAGCTTGGTACATACTAAACGACAGAGATGCGACAATAAACTATCATTTGAAACTTTGCGTGCAGGATTTGAAGTTAAGTTTTGTATTGTGTATAAACCCTAAGCCTATGGTATTCTCTTCATGTCGATACCTCCTATATCAAGTTAATAAGGCTTAAGAAATTGTTATCATCAATATTTCTTAAGTCGTTAAAATGAGGGACGACTTAAAACCAGCCGTTTTTCATATTATCACATAAAATACAGAAACTCATGTTTTTGATTTTTAATAACCTTTTTATAGGTTTTTCCTGATTTTGTTAGGTCGGACAAAGCAACCATAGTCGTGATTCATACGTTTGACTCAAATCATCATCAGTATCCTTATGACGTCATTAAAATCAAAATGTCAATACCGCGAGAAAATCTGCACATCGGTCACACCGCATGGCAGAATCAAAGTCATTTATTTAATTAAGGCCGTTGGAACTTATGAAAGTTTGCCTATGTGCGTGTAAATAATGATTGGTATTTATTTGGTGGGAACAAAACTTAAGACACTTGCTTGGTATAATATATGGTTTAATAGAAATTACAAAATAGATGGGTACAACTGACACTGGTGATGTGTGGAGAGTGACTGTCCGAAAAAGGCAAAGCCTAAAATAAAATAATCTGATGTAGTACAAAAGCAATGACATAATTATGGTGCAACAATTATTATAGATGATTCAATCTAAGGCACAAAAGCCAAAACTAGAAAGAGAGTAAAGTGGAAAAGTACCACCATATTTGTAGCAGAACTCATTAAGGTGGATGAGTTTTTGACTGGAGCGTTGAGACTACGTACAAGTAAACTAAGAAGTGAAGTAAAGTAAGTCTACCGATGACATGCGAAATGTGGTAGGCAGAGGACGGTTGTGGAACCATTAAAAATTTTATGGTCTTTTCAGCTGTGTATACTATAAGAACTTTTTTTTCGCAAAGATTTATTCAACGTTGCTATGTAGCTTTCTGCGCTTTCAACCGCGATCGCATATTTTACCCCCTTAGGGCAAAATCTCAAGTTTCTTACCCCGGCTGCTTAGGCTGTGCATTGATAGGTCAGTCAATCAGTCAAGACATTTTTTTATGACTATCCTGAATAATCTAGACAGATAGAAGATGTAAGAGCTGATTGTTTTCAGGAAGGCCTTAAACTATATTTTCGAGGCAACTTTGACTACAATCTCTCTCTAAGTGATGATGAGTCCAAAGATGGTAAACACATAAAGTCTAGCAGGGCTCTCAAGTACAGCTGTCACAACACTTGGAAATGTGATTGGCGACAGATTTTCTAGTGGTATTAGTAGTAGCCAGCCAGGCGAGTAGGTGCTATGGTTGATTTTCTCACGAACGCATGTTGTACACTATCGAAAAGTTTTATTTTTTCTTACATACTACGAGTCAGTTAGAGTTTAGTTCAAATAAACTTGCCTTACTTTCTATATTAGGCTTGAAGACGTCACCAAAGTAGCAAAAAGGATCAATAGCCATTTCAGTTGCAATTAGTACGTTTATCTAATGAATTCGTGGATGATTGTAGCAAGGCCTTGTTTAAACAATAGTTGTAATTAGCGTGGGAAGTGGGTTGTTTTATTGAACTGGGATCATTGAAAAATCTGATTGTTAGATTTTTTATTAGGACCTTGGCCTTTGAACTCAGTTTAGCTGTCCGAGGTTAGATATTTGTTTTGACTTCTATTAGAGACGTTTTAAAGAGCCAGTTAAGTCTTTAGATATATTTATTTTTGGATGAGGTATTACGTGATAGGTCGTCAGTATGCTTAGGATTAGGATTTAGGATGATGAAGATGTAGATATTATTACGGATTATTTGTTAATTTGTTTATCTATAAATACGGTCATGGTAAATTGAAGGTGAGGTTTTAGACATTTTTTTTGCATTTAATACGTAACTTTGTGATCGGATCGCCAGTTTCAGAAAAGAAAATATACATTATATGTTTTGTCATTTTGTCTGAGAAATTTCCCAAAACCCATGATGTAATAAGGCGAGCCAGTTCACGTGCGCAGGAGTGGACGGATCGCCGCCCACGCGTCACATTGTGGTAGTGTCACCAGAGGTCACCGAACACGTAGTTACAGCCTTAATGGCACTCCACCGGTTTTGCATTATCATTTATTTGTAGATCTATTGATAAAGTGTGAAGGTAGCTGTGGCGCCGACAGCAGCTAAGAGACTCAGTTTTAGGTATATACCAAAAGCGACATTTTGGCGTTATGTAGGATGTTTAAATCTTATCTTATTTTACTCTTACCAATAAGATAAAGCGAAAAATCTCCCGAACGGATTTTCATGTAGTTTTCAAAAGTAGACAGAAATTAATTTGGAGCATTTGGCTTTGTTTCATTTAAATCGAATGTTGCAAATAAATTTATTGTCATTTAAAATTTTTTGGAATTTACTTTTATAATGTTAGAAATATACAGAATACATAGCGGATTTTGAAGGAGTTTCCACTTTGAATAGGCTTTATTTAATGGAAATCGCGTGATATATTTTACAGAGCCTGCACTAAATAAATAAGGTTGATATATTTCTTGCTGTGATTAAAAAAAAACCTTATATAGGTACCAATCATAGACGTTACGAAAAGTGAATGGTTTGCCAATATCTTGTCGGATTAAAAGGGATTGGCTTTCTGACGCTTTTCCGATGGCAGGATTACTGTTTTTTCATACAGAATCCCCTTCAGAAAATAAACTTTATGCTCATGAAATAAAAAAAAAAAAGGTTATCAAAAAAATGAAAAATATATTATTTGCGCCTTAATTAATAAAAATAAATAATTTCTGTTATCCAGTTTAGTTCAATGTTAAAAAAAAAAATATATATCTGCTAATCGGACGAACCAAAATGCGTTCGCGACTAAAGGTACAACCGAATTAAAAGTACGATCCAATAACCGGTTGCAGATCAATCAATCATAGAACATTCTGGTTACATATACTACACTGTATACTATAGTGTATTATATATAGTCTAATTCTACTGAGGTCATTGACTCGCAGACCCGTTTGGCAACCTA
The DNA here is from genome assembly GCA_951216915.1 of Tetheella fluctuosa. Classification (NCBI taxonomy): domain Eukaryota; kingdom Metazoa; phylum Arthropoda; class Insecta; order Lepidoptera; family Drepanidae; genus Tetheella; species Tetheella fluctuosa. Next base: position 13,506,899 of record OX578215.1, on the reverse strand, counting down.
CCATAAGACTTATTAAATGTAGATACAATGTCTAGTACAATTTTATATATATTAAATAATGATTATTGTTTGTTTGTAGCTGGTGACATATCCATTTTACTTTTGTTTTTACATATTTTTTTTGACTTTCTGTTTATTATAATGCTTTAATATTGTAAAACATTTGAAGGAAAAAAGCTAAAGATAGATAATAAGAGATAAAAGATATTCTTGCCGGTTCTTCTCAGTTTAAGGCGACTTCCGAACCGGTGGTGACTTCAGTAGCTTCGAGTTTGCCTTTGACTTTGTTCCTATCCACAACTAAGCCCATGTGATGGGATCGGAAAGACTGACTGAGTCCCAGACGTCGCGTCGGGACAAGCCGACATGAGTTGTTATGTAATGTATAATGTTCCAAATATGAATTTGAATAAAATTATGTAAACTTTTTAATTATGTATTCGTGACGGATGGAATGTAAATGTATCGATAATTCAAAACTAGTTTCTATTAATTATTGTAGATATGTTGTTATAGACAGGAAATAATATTGGTAGCTATGAAGGAGATAAAAAAAATGAATATTTAATATATATTTTTAATATTGAAGACAAGATTTTCGGCAGCTCGAATAGGACTAAATTGAGATAAAAAAAAATAACTAAGACAAGGTGGCAAAAATATACCTAAGTATTCAAATTGTTCAAGACTGAGGTTTTGATGAGGTCACAATGTAAGATATATTATGGCACAATATATCTATAAGAAGGGATGTATGGAAAAATACCATAGCAAGGCAGACAGAATGATGAACCCAAATTTTTGCATTTCAATAATTTTACTAATTCATCCACAATAGTGGAATCGGGCCTTTACATTTTACCTCAACGCTTCGATATGGGATTCTCATGATATTGCAATTCAATGCAAAAATTAAATGCTTTGGCCACATACAATAATTGGTTGCTGTTGGAACAGATGGCCACCAACAGCAACCTGTTGACATAAAACAAACAACCTTGCCAAATTTCAAACTATACCATGTTTCAAAGTCGAAGTCATTTATTCAGTTAGGGCCGAGTACTCATGAACGTCGAAGCTACTGAAGTTACCGCATGTTCGAAAGTCAGCCTTTAAAAGAATCACCAGCAAGAAATTCAGCAAGGTTACATTTTTGGTTATTTTTTCTTTCAAATGTTTAAACAGTTTTAGATTAAATTTCATCATCTGAGCAAAAAAACGCACACCAAACCATAAGACCAACTGCGAAACTAGAAAAAAACCCCAACAGTCAAGTCTCAAGACAGCAACGTTTCGTTAAAGTATAACTAGTCTTTACCGCCTACGTCGCCCGTAATATATAGACTATTGTATCTAACCGGAACCAGTGGGACGACTACACGGTGATCTATTTTAATAAGGCTTCGACGGAGTAACGTGACGGTTAGGGTTCGTTACAATTTTGTTTTTCGTACACATTATATTGAGTTATTGGTGTTATCCTACTATCCTACGAATATTAAAAATTAGCACGTTTTTTTTATAACATGTTGTCGGCAAGCAAGCGTACGGCCCGCCTGATGGTAAACGTAACCATAGCCTATGAACGCTTGCAACACCAGACGTATCACTCGCGCGTTGCCGAACCTTCCCCCCTCCCCGATGAGCTCTGGCGACCATACTCACGCGCAGGAACACAACTATAAGTTATTTGGCTGCGGTATCCTGTAAGCTGGAGGTACTTCTCCAGTCGAGCTGCTCTTTGAGCGACATATCGCTATGCTCTACCTGTCTTACACGTAGAGTAATCACACTTTGGATTTAAGTATAAAATGCTTTTTTATTACAGCATAACGTAAGTGCCCTTTGAAATTCCAAACTATTTGTGTACCTATACTGTAAGAGCAAGAAGTTCAAACTGTGTCTAGTCTTGTCACCCTAGTATTCGTCCTGTCTTGGTTTCACGGAATATAATCCCTTATCCCCGTTCCATGGGAAATATGAATTTAGGTTTTCAACCAAGTGGAGTGACGACAGTTGCTGGGTTATACTACATATACTGTATTTCTTTTTCAAAATATATACCTTTATAGATAATTACACCCAGACTCAGGACAAACTGACATGTTCATACAATCAAATGTTTTTTTCTGGGCGGGAATCGAACCCAGAACATCTAACCAACCACGTCAACCGGCCAATCAAATGTATCAGGGACTTCTTAAAAGCAGGTATCTTATAATTTAAAATAAAAAGTTAATAAAATCTTATATTTTTTTTTATACCGAAGTTGTTTTTTAAACCAGTTTAATCTTTATTTTTCGGTTTTTAGCATACCTAATTTTATGGTTTGTAGCTGTGGTTTTATAAAACATAATTACCTATCTTAATCTGTGGCTTAAGAATCTTCATTTAATAATTTATGGTCTCAATATTTATAATTAGCGAGTCGAAACGTCGTGTTCATCAATACATTTAGACGAATAAAAAAACAAGTTTATATACAATTTTAAATAATATCGTGATACCGTCTATAAATAAGAATAATCTAGCTCAGAGTCTAAATAGCGTAGGCAGCAGCTTTCTAGGTTCACGTCAATTAGAAAGGTACCAACACCTACATAAAGACCGGCGCACACTGCACTTCTAACCTACGAGCTAGCTCAGGTAACGCTGACTCAGACCTAGGCTGCCTACGCAATAGGATGTAGTGGCTCCATTGTATGCAGAACTGTTATTTATTTTGTGTAATCACGTGCTGAATGTGAAGTCTGGGCTCAGAACTGTTAGAGATTTAATCCAAATAATATGATCAGTGTAACATTTATCTATTATTATTCTTACTTTGTGAGTGACTAGTCACAGACTAGTGACACAGTGATAACTCCAGTAGCTTATATCTTCAAAATTGCCCTCCTGGGCATAATATGAATGAAAGCCACCTTCTTGAATAAGAAGGTGGGGGATTTCAAATGTCAACCTAGATTTGCCGCTGAAAATTTGCGTTGTGGTTTATATTGCAAAGTATTTGTGCGATTGCCTATTTTTGCAGTTGGTATATTGAATTTTATCGTTAGTTTTATGAGCCTGATTCGTTACTCACTGTTCTATTCTATAGAAATGAAACATTTCGTTATACACAGATAATTTTTTGTGTATAAAAATAATAAATATGATAATATTTCTTGTGACGTAGTATAGACATGCCTTGTCTAAATTACGTCATACATTCATTATTTTGGCATTTATGACGCGTGGGTGTATGTCTATATCTTACTATACTTGTTGTTTTAGCACATGGATGGATATGAACTATCAAAATACGACCCTTTAAAGGCAATAATGACTAAGCGACATGTTGGCAAGTTTACACTAGAGCATTTTAAAGTTTTTTTTTTGGAAAAAAAATCATCAAAAATCGCCTATTAGTCATTGTTACTCGATTCCAACGAATTTTAAATGCAACTTAAAAGCTTTGTAAACTGGCATTTAAAGATTATGGATTTTCTCAATACTTTAAGAAATAGTGTCGGTTAGTAAAATTTTAATCAAAAAATCAGGTAAAAATTACTTACCGACAACAAAATTTTATTATAAAACATATAAAATTAACTAAACCCCAATATTTAATAATTTGTTTGAAGCAAAATGATGCATCCAGAAGTAACAGATGTTTGACACATAGGTAAAATGATCGAAATAAAAATCAATAAACTTTTCTGCCAGGCAATTTCAACCATAGTACAAATTAAATAAGTTAAATGTAGGACTTTTTTGACCAAGTAACAAAGAATTTAGGTTTTAGTACAATCAAATCTCTCGCAAAGTGGATAATATAAAGAACATGAGCTGTCGTTGTAAATAACTAAGGCATTTTATTTTTATACATAGTATTTATTAGAAATTTCAAAATCAGTAAATATTAACTAATTTACGTTTTTTAGTCAATTGCATTTAGGTAAAAAGTACTAAATGACAATGAATACATAATTGTGTTAAAAAGTCTTAAATTACGTGAGAAAAAAAAAATATCTGGTAAAATTTCGCAATGTTTATACCCTAGGTACCGCAAGGCAGAAAAAAAATTATTTTAAACGCATTATTTCGAGTCTAGGCAAAAATTACTAAGGGTAAACTGTAAAAATCGAATACATACTATGTGAAAGTTATTCATAAATCGGTAAAATTATAGTCGCTTGGACGCCGAAAACTGTGAAAATGTGTGTGTTTTTTTTAAGTTACCAAGCGACAACAAAGTTTGTCCTAGCGGCATGAGAGTAGTTTTTTTTTCTGATTTCAATGGTATATATAACTCAATATCGCCCAAAATGTCGCTTGGTAATTATTGCCTTTCAAGCGTCGAATATGTTTTATTCTTTTATTGTTAAGGTAAGGTTGGGCTATAAAAATATTTCAAAAACAATTCATTAATCAGAACACATTAAGCAACTGTTAAAATAAACTAAAAATATTTAATTTTACTTTTTTATACAATTGAAAAATAAGATAAACATTATAAAGTCCATTCAACCCTAGCATTTTCTTTTTTGTAATATTTCAAAACCCAACGCTTCTATGGAATCCTGCCAAGTCGATCTGAAAATAGAGCCAGTAAGGCTTTAACCAGTGCCGAAGTTATATATATGTCTCATCATGGTTCAGTGTCAGTTTATGATCTTCAAAGAGCACAATCTCAAGGTAAGTCATAATGTAAGGAATTGTAATGTAATACAGTAAGTTCCGGTACAGTTGAGACGTACATTGTTAAATTTATTATCGCCACACGAGGCTCGTTACTCTCCCACGAGTTCAAACGGCAATTTGTTCTCGGATTTCGGTTGCATTGTTTTAGGGTACTGCGGGCTTAGTAACATTGGAATGGTAGAAATTATTTAGTGTTTGTAAGAAGTAAAGTAAACAATAGTCTTTTAGACAAAATCATTTCTTTAACTTTAATTGTGATGATTAAAGGTAAAGTCTACCCGGATTTTATTGGATCTAAAATTATGCAATTTCGTGATGCTCTCGTTTAACACACTAATTCTTCTGTGTTTTCGTCATTTTACGGGTTTATATGTAGGTATGCTTATGGGGATGGTATTGAGAAAATAACAATAATATATTATTGGAAATCTTCAACAAATAATAATTGTACAATAGTTTGTAAATATTGAAATCAATGACATTCACAAAACCTATATATCTATCTCTATCTCAGGATCTGAAAATTAAAAATCCTTAACATTTTTCTTGTACAAATTTATCTATGAATGAAATGAAACCTAAACAAAACACGTTTTCACACACTCCTGATTACAAATGCATTTCTTTATTTTCCAAAAACTCAAGACTATTTAAAACAATGATAGATTAAGGCTCATGGAACCCCAAGATGGTAAGTTGGTGGTCACCATCCAAAACTGTGGCAAGTGTACCGAGTCGAAATGTAACGCCATACTCGGCTCCCGTGACGACCATTCCAACCATTGACTTCACCACAAATCGTTCCACTACCTACCAATTAACACTACTTAATATCAACTTTATATTCAAGAAGCTAGGGTCGTGTTTACAGTGAAAGAATCGAGAGTTAATGTAAAGATTTGGGCTCTCTGTATTTCCTACAATGATAATCACTGCCTATGAATATTACTTAGTGTAATTGAGTTTTTGAGGGAGATAAGTTAATAATTGTAGTTTAAATAATTATACCTACATAATATAAGTTCATACAAACATGTAAAGAATGCTGAAGTTCTAAGACAAATGTATCATGTGAAGATTTATCAAAATCTTATTTTTATCAATCAGATAATTAACAAATCTGTACGTGTATTTATTGTTCTGTGGAACCTTGAATAATTTATTATTTGAGCAAATATTTGCTGCTTAATCTCGTATTTCTCTATAAGAACTTATGAAGGAATGTTTTGCAAATATTTGATCAAATGTGCCAGATATAGACATTACACAAAATCAGTTATTGTTTGATCTGTCGACCAATAATCGGTGCCTTTGTTTCACAAGTTTGTGGTATCATGTAGCTATTTTAAGTCTGACTATTTTATGACTAGATATTTTTTGTCTAGAATTTTAGGTAGGTTTCTAGGTTCGGCGTCTTTGAGTAACGGCTGCCGTGGCCTTGGAAGTCCGTGACTCTAAGACAGACGACGCATTTCACAGTCACACGTAATGTGCATCATGGACATAGATTATTTATAAACAAAAAAAGGTATTCGTTCTTTCCTAATATGATTTCATTATGGAGCAAAATATATGAATTGTATTTTTTTTCAAAACTACATTCTAATAGAAAATCGAATTCCAGGAATCGCGAGTCAAGTTAATAACCAAATCGATTTCAACCGTTAACTTATTTGGAGGCTTAATTAATAGTAACTTATTTGTACACCCAGAACAATGTTACATACATTAATAATAAAAAAAATATATCAAACGAGTGTCGCATCTTAAATAATCACTGTTCTTTCAGTATAGGTCAATGATTCAACCGAGTCGTTTGGTAACACAAAACCAGACAAACTAACTCGTATGACGTAAACACAAACCGACAAATTATTAGATAGGAATTTTAATGACATGTTACCTAAGGTAGCGTTCGATATACGATAAACAGGGTATGAAAATAACATATTTTGAGACTTTATTTTTAACAAAAATACAATATTATTTTTAACCGACTTCAAAAAAGGAGGAGGTTCTCAATTTGGATGATTATATATATTTTTTATGTATGTTCGGGCATAACTCCGTCATATACAGGGTGATTTTTTAGTCACTGACAATACTTGCAGGGGTTGAAGAACTCATCAATATAAACAACTTTTATTATGGGACCAACTCTGATATCGCATAAAATAAAATGGTTGCTTCATACATTTTCGTCGAGTAGGTATTGAACTTTTGTATGGAACAGCTGATATTTTTTTTGTGATCTCAAAGTTAGTCCCATAATAAAAGTTGTTTATATTGATGAGTACTTCCACCCCTGCAAGTATAGCCAGTGATAAAAAAAACACCCAGTATAGACGGATTTTCAAAATTCTTTAAGATATTCGTAGGTGCTAAGTGACCGATTTTCTACAAGTAGGCCAGGCAGGAGGGTACTACAAAGTACCTAACCTACCACCATGCTATAGTTTCTTCACTACATATTATGTAAAAAATGTCCTCGAGGCTGCCGGTTCTGCCAATTGGCAAGGTTCCCAACAAGCTAGCAGCGTGTCTTCTTTAATACTTCTAGAATATTAATTAATATTGTGGAGTGGTGGATATATCTTATCGCGGACATCTTTAAAAAGATAGTTATTATGTAAGTTTTGCTTACTTTTTATCTCTTGTTAAAACCGAATGTTTTTGAATAGATTCTTTTTGTAACATTTCAATAATGTTTAGTTTTTACGATTGCAAACCTAATCCGCATTTGACCTCCATTGTTATAGAATTCGGCACGAAATACGATTTGCGTCGCTCGAACGACCGAAATTCGACGCCCACGCCTCAAAATTACGCGCGTCATAACAATATAACCAAGTTAAGTTGACCTTCCCAAACCCCTTCCGAGTTACACAATGGTTTGAAGAAGGAAGTTATGTAAGTAGCACAGGGGGTCAGGTTAATTGGTGATTTGGATTCGGTACCAGTAGGTGGTTAAATTGTTATTGTATGTACATGTATATACTTACGTAAACGAAAAATGTGGGATTCACGAGACATGGGTTCAGAATTGAAACTTGGTTGGTTGGTTTTTGAAGCTATCCAAGTTTAAGTTTATACTAAAATATTTTAAAGATTTATAATTATATGAAATAATACTTACAAAAGAAATAAAAAGTAAATTGTAAACAAAAAAATCATCGCGTAAATAGTAATTGTATTTATTCTATGTAACTATCACTGTTAATAGAAAACCAGTGGAAAAGTGGTTCAGGAATAATAAATTATGAATGTAGTAAGCCTGCTGGTACAGCCTACTGGTCTCGCGTGCTAGCTAGCCATGAATCGCTGAGCGAGTCAAGTCAAATTAATTTACTAAAGATATGCTCCGCTTTATACGGGAACATTTCTGGTAAAAGCTTTAGACTGTGCTTTTACTCAGAATTAGTCTAGGATATCCGTATCTAAATGCTACCTGAATTACATGCCATTAAATAATTCAATTAAGTAGATATTAGAGATTATAAAAAAATGTACCGCAGTAGGGTATTTGACTGACATTGAAATCAGAAACATTTTATGAAGTGATAGGTTTATATGGAGTTTTGTATGAAATACAAGCATGTGACGTCATAATTATATATATCTTTATGGTTAGATTGGTCATTAAAAATCATAATAAGGATAAATTTAATAAAATAATCGTGGTTTCCCCTTTTTTTTTTAGATGTTTTATACATTGGTTAGTGTTGGATAATTTATTTTGAAGGCAAATACCCTATTTAATATCTCTACTGCTAGTGCATGAGCCAACCAACTTAACACCACTATGAAGACATACATTTATACAGATCACATTAGGGCATTAGTTAATCAAAATAATCTAGTGAAATCTTTCTGATTTTAATAATACCCTGGGACATTCTTCCCACACGGCCATCTGATCCCAAACTAAGCAGATCTTGTACTACGGAATCCAGATAACTGATAAACTACATATACTTTTTTTTTTTAAAATAAATACATAGATAAACACACAGATGTTTGTCGAGTGGGAATCGAAAATGTTTAATTTACAGTACCACAATTATATGTACCTACAGAAGTTTTTCCAACTGTTTTATAACTTCATGCAAGTATAATAGAGTCATCTCTCTCACATTTTACTCGTTCTAGTAAATGCTAGTTGTCCTGAGGGTACATTTAACCTACTGGGTTAGACAAGTCAAGCCAAACATAAAAGAATGTGGCTTAAAACGAGAAAAAATGTCGAGAATGGGGAAACCATTAATTGAATCCAAATATAGCAATTGGACATCACCACATACCTTTCGCATAACTTTACCTTATTTGGAGAGACAATTAAGAATACTTTTCCATACTCGGTGTGGGTACGAGATCACAATATCGATATTCGATGTTCGAATGCCACCAACACTATGCACGCACCTCGAGAAATGTCGTGGAGAAATCGAAGCCGCGCCCGACTGAGATAAGCCTTTCGTTGCAACTTTGGATTTGCATACCCTGATACCGAATGATGAACATGCAGACTGCACTTAGGTAGTAATTATGCCTATATGATGTCCAGCTCTTGGACGATAGCTAGTCACAGCGAATTAAATATAACGTGTATTGGTGATGCATAATAATTTCTGACTATAGCGTTAATGTTTTTCCAGCTACTTGATTGCTCATTTTTTATTTCTGTGCTAATTTACTATCTACCTACTTGTACCTATATGCTAAGTTTTTAACTTTAGCTTGAAGTTTCTCTTGTAAATTTTTAAATATATAAGAAGTAAATATTTTGTTTTTTAGTTTCCTGCCGTGTAGATCTCAATTAAAAATTGTGGGTTTTTCTGTCCACGGTCCGAACGTGGAAAGGACCGAAAAGACTAAAACCCCATCCTAATTACTTATGGATACCAAATTTATTTATCAAGAAATATATATTATTTATATTCTTTGCTATCATGTTCCTCTAGCAAATTATAATGAGTGTACGTCGACACCGGCCGCCGCGTCACGTGTGCCATTAAAGGCAACACCAGACTAGCGCCTCGATTATACGGAACACTGGGACTGCGGTTAAGAACATGTTTTACTACGTGTCAGTGTTGCTTGACCGTTAGCCTTATTTTTCATTTATTATCGTTGTAAAACACGATGTTAAATGAGGTGTTGGTTAATGGTTAGGTTTGGTGCAGGCTAAAGATGAATTTTGTTGAACATTTAAAGTTAATTACGTTTTGTTTTGCTGATGCATGGAGAGTGTCTACTTTAAAATAATACAATTTAAGATGTTAGTGCAAAAAATACTCCTATTTAAATTAAAATTATTAATTATATATATTTATTTTTAATATTTTTATATAACCAGATTCAATTTATTTTTTACATTTATCTTACTAAAATTTCTATCTAGCGATTAGGGTGCTTTCCCATTGAAGGGGAGGCTAGCGGAATGGAGACGAGACGTGCAGGAATAATCCTATCAAATAATTTGAAATTCACATCTTGCTTCCGCTCCGCTTCCGTCGAAACAGTATTGCGGAGACAAAATACATGTTTCAAAAATAGAGCAAGTGTAGCAAGCACAGAACAGAGTAAACAGAAAAGCGCTGAACGTTGCCTAGCTGATGTGTGAGGCTTAGAAACGGTTTTCTATTTGCTTGTGAAAACGTGACGGGATAGATTGACTTATCCAATCATTTTCGCAATTTTGACATCAAAGACGCATTAGACATTTGGAAAAAATATGGCAGACTTCAGTCAAAATGTATAATTTTTAAATGTATAAGTCAAGTTTTCCGGCAAATGTCATATGCGATATTGATATCGAAATCCAGGCTTTGCTCCCCTTCTTTCTGACATTTTCCTCCGATCTGCGTCAGCTTTTCACTGCACAACTATTGTCCTCTCCGCTCGTCTCCACTTTAGTGGAAATGCAGCCTTAAACATCATAATAATTGAATATAACGATGTGTCTTGGTGGCAGTCTATAGAGGCTCTAATATCTTGCGGCGTGGCGTGGGTACCATTTCGTTACTCAAAATACTTAAAATAACGGTGCGTTCTAATTTAAGGCCTTGTTTACTGTTTTGTTTTTTTTTTTTGTTTTCATAGACAGTGAAAAATAAGAATAAACAACAAGCTTTATGGTTGTACATTTTGGGAATCTAATAAGGATAATTATATATTTCTTTGAAGATGTTATGTTTGAGACAGAAAATGATGTTGTCAATCTAGAATTTAATTAGATAGGAAAATTTCGATATATTTTTTATGTTATATCAGGTTTCTATGTAATAAGCACCTAAATCTTATTATACACTTGCACTTTGGACGCGACACGACTATATTTTCTCAAAATCTTGATCATTCGTGCACAAAAAAAGTCTAAAAAGCATTTTATTTTATCAACAGTCATAAAACGCCATTTAAATATCATCATCTCTACATAACATGCGATAAAACATGTTCATTTATTCATCCTGTTTACTAAATAACTAGGCAACAGTATTTAAATATTAATTTAAACTTTTTAGTTTATTAAATTTGAATTTTGTAGAAAATACTAATTTTAATCTCCATTTTAAAAGGTAAAGTTATACTTTACATTTCAGTCTGAGGCGAAGAAAGAATACTAATCGAGTTTTCGCATAAACGAAAGCTCTCTATCTTGTAAGTAAAAAATCACTAGGTAAATAGAAAAGTTAACATACAAAGGTATTGAAATGTATTAACTTATACAAACATATAGGTAAGTTAAATAAAACGTTAACTTACGAATCATGTTTGAACAATAATAAATGACCCATCATGTTAGCTTTGCATGATTATTTGTGATTTCTGCTTTGTGAGTCAGTACCCTTCTAGTCTTTGTGTGCTTGCCACTTACGGCCACATCATCACTAACCGTGGGGAGATTGTGGTCAAATACAGGCTGATATATAATAAATAAAATACACATAATAATAACTTAATTCATAATGTAATAGATTGGCCACTATTATTTTTTATTAATATTTAATTCCTAAAATAATCGTTGGCGATGTTTGTTAACTGCCTTGCATTTTCAGGCAAGCGTTTTACAATCCATAGCTTTGTCATATCTCCATCTAGAGTCAGTCGATGATCATACGTAAACCCATTTTATATAGAAAAAAAATCACCGTCCCATAACATTCCAACTGAGCAATTCAACCACACATAACTCTAAAAGAAATTCAATCTACCTTGCCTGTATAAACAAAGATTCACTGTTAAGTTATTAATCGTACCTTAAACTTAAATTACAGCATCACAACCAAATACGTTACACGTGTATTTGTAGTCTAGAACATAAAGAAATATGAGCGTTTTTGCTTCAATGAAATTTAAATTTAAACGTCTACCCGAGCAGCGTATTCGCACTTGCCTAATCACATGACCTTCTCACAGTGGTCGTTATAATACAAACGTATTTGAGTTCAACGACCTGCTGGAGCGATGCAGATGCGTTGTCCGACGGTTCACATGTAGCGTTACAACCTCCCACGTGAGAGTGGTGGAAGGTATAGGAGCGAGCGGGAGCGAGAACGTGAGTTCAAACGGTTTTAGGTTATGGTTTTGGGATAAAACCAACTTGCATGCTTCTTGGAAAGCCTTATCACTGCACATTTCGTGAAATACTAATAGTGATAAATGTGAATGATTTCCTGAAGCTACTAGTATTTAATATAAAAATATTTTCACCGCTTTCACTCCTAACTTGTACCAACAGCCAATAAGAAGTCCGCCTACACGAGATGTTCTCGAACTGAATCTGTGGTGATTTGAGAACTTTTTTGTTGGTATTTAAATTGGGTGCTCGTTACGAGTGAGCCCGTACCAACGCTCTTACGTACTGTTGACTTGTACAGGTAAGTAACGAACATATTTACTTGTGTTTCTGAGTTTTATAGTAATTTGTTTGAGCTGATTTCCCTATAGGTTGGAATTATTCATTGTGTACAACTCGAGGTGTACGCTACTTGTTATTCTATGCTGAGTTACTGTTTATTTTTTATCATTAGGGTGATATCTGAGCATCCATTTTTTTATATGAGATACATATAAGATCTACCGTTAAAACTTACGGTAATTAATTACTTATTCTTTTATGCTGAGATAAGGACCTTTTGACCCCGCAACACACTAATTAATTAGTTTTTATGTACCTATTAGTTTAAAGCCTATATTGTAGTGTGGGTCAATAAATAGATTTTCTTTCTTTTTTAATTACATGGGCATGGTGCAAGTTTAACCTATACGGGAATGTGAGCTATCGCGTATGAATTCACCGCTAGAGACGCTAGTATAGCGGGAGGTCTTCGAAATGTCAAATTTCACTGTTTCTGGGTGGGCTATGCGGGTTTATTTTAATTAGAATGATGTTGTAAATATTTTGGATCGAATCAATGAATCTCAGTGCTTTGAGACAATTTTATCTTTCGGAAACACCCTTTTTTCCGAACAAAACGGCGCAAAACTGAGGTATGCTCTATATATTTTTTACGGTACAGTTTTAAGTATTAAATATGATTTAAATGTAAACATTGTTTTAACGCCTGTAATAACAAACTTTGATAGTTATAGTTCAGGACCTTACTCGACAGTGGCGCCAACTGGGGAGCACAAAAACCCCCATTAGCTTTCAAGTGCAGCTGTCTTTACACTGCAGTAAGTGCTTGCCGACAGATTTTCAACTTGACAGTGGTACTCACACCACCTGGGTGCTACGAAGTACCCTACGACATGCTATGGTTTTCACCAGAAATTTTCCTTCAACGAAAACTCAAACTCTATGATCACCTAAAAATTCACGTATGTAAAGTTCATCACTGTGGGTACGTGTTCATGTTCAACCCAAAACAATGGTGGTGTTTTTTGTTTACAACATTTTTCACTTAACCCGCTAATTGAATGCGAAAGGCACAAAGACTCAAGAGTCACTTATGGCCTTTTCGACCACTCAGCCTTCATAAAGGTTTATTCATACTGCTCGACTATTTGTAATTTTCCACGTTTATTTACATGTTGCATGTGCGTAATTAGTACTTTTGTGTGATGATGTTTATTTATTTATTCTTTTCTATCATTTTCATTTATAATATGTTGAAAGTAGAGATAGAGAGAGATGTAAATACATTTACTCTTAAGCTGAGATTCTTTTTTGTAAGTAACGTTGTATTCTTAATAAACATTCCAGATGATAAATAAATAAATTTTAATATACATTTATTTATTTACAATAAGAGTATAAAATATTATATAGAAAATATGCTCGAAGCAATAAATAAATAAAATTGAAATATAAAAAACAAAAAACACTCTCAGAATGAACGGAAGGTTTTAGATATGGTGGACAAAAATATTCTTTATAACCAACTTTTATTCTAAATTTGAATTAATTAAAAAGAACATTGTGAACAACTCTTTAGTCGATGTGTTAACTATGGTATTGAGCTATGTGTGTAGATATTTTATTCACATCCGATCCATCACTTTACATCGATTGATTTACGGACAAAGCGAGGGATTTAACATTATTTGTTATTTTCGTTCGTGAGAAATTTAAAAATTAACACAAGCCTTGTTATTTATTAAAAAAAAAAGAAAATCCAAACAACGCATAATAATAAAATAAAATACATGGTTAGAAATTATTACATTAAGGAATATTATATTAAAAGAATTTGATGTCTTTTTGACAATAAATCTAACCAAAAAATTGCAAAAATAAATTAATTCCTTATAAAAATCCTCATCATGAACTCATGGCAATAAAAGTACATTAAGTTACTCCTTATAGCATCAGCTTTATGCCAGTGAAAGTCCTGTCAAAATCGATACAGCCGTTTCGGAGATTAGCCGGAACAAATAGACAGGCAGACCAAATTAAAAAATATATAAGTAAGTACCATTTGGTGACAGTCTTCCTTTTTAGTTGTAATTGTTTATATTTTTATAATGTGTAGGTAAATAAACACATAAATAATGTAAAAATAAAAAAGTTATGTATATATACTAAGTACCGTATATAGTAAAAAGCTTTTATTTCGTCATTACAAACAGACACTTAATTTTTATTTATTTCAATAAATTTCACACTGTAGCGGATTCAATAAAATCAATTCTCGGCTATCAAAGTAAAATAGTTTTACAGCATTACAAGTGACCACTGAGACAGTCTAGGTCTAGAATGACCTGTGGGAATACTGCGACGGCAAGATTGGATTGGAATCGAGTAAACATTACTTTGATCTGTGTATATTTATTTTTCTTTTGCTGATCTAAGAAGGAAACACGTATGATGTTAGATACAATCTAATGGTTTTCGTACTTATGTGCTTCTGATACATTCTATACTGTGTATATATATTTTTATTACCACTAAGGTGACAAACAAGGTTACAACCTGATGGTAAGCGGTTAACGTAGTCTATTGACGCTTGCAATATCAGGGGAATCATTCACGCGTTTCCGACCCTATAAAAATGTCTTCACACCCTTTTTGAAGAACCCCGTGCTGTTACTCCCTTGGGAAAACCACGGCGCAAAGCTCGTTCCACAACTTATTTTCTTTATGGTGACGCCGCGTTAAGCTTAAAAATTTGAAATTCAACGTGCTGCGTCCCGCTCCCTACTATAGCGACCTCTCATAGAAAACCCGCGTAAACGGAAAGGGCGTAAGCGACAAAATGGTTTCTATTGTTTAATTTAAAAACTACAAATATATTTCATAAAACCTATATACAAATTATAGAATCAGTTTCAATTAATATATGTAAAAATTTTGGAACCTCAAATCGCTCCTCAATGTCGGTAAAATTGGAATCTCTTATTTTAAAGAGGTCTTTTTGATTAATTATTTTGTGTTATAAAAGTTAACCAATCGTGTTATGCAATGGACAAAATAAAGTCAAATACATGATAAATTCTTACAATAAATTTCATTTCGTTAGCTTTAGTCATTGTTGAGAAAAATCGGTTTAATTGCAACCAAAATCTTCAAGGCGTCGCCTAGGCTCTTTTTGTTTTAGGTAGATATGTGTTGTTAGTTTGTATATTCTGTTAAGAATTTTTTAACATTGTCTCTGTACCTATGCCTAACTCTTTGGATATACATAGGTATTAGTAAGGGGTACAATCGTCAGCAGTACCTCCACGTGAGCCCATGTGGTCTTGTCATCGGGAAGGAATCTCATTCCCTCCGGATGGAAAGGCTACGGGCCGGTGTACCCTGGGCGTCGGTTAGCGACTTTTGGTCCCGAAGATATCGAATACTTGTGTTCGATGTCTCTGGGATCAGATCTCTCTAGCCGAGGGCCAAATCTGCTGTCTCCAATCCAAGGTGTTATTCGTACCGTGCCGATGGATGCGTGGCTGAGGGGTAGCTCAGTCATGAACGGTGTCTCCTCGAAACCGGGGCAAATCGGGGAGTATTTTTGCCCTTCAACTGGTAAGCGGGGCTCTGCCAGTTGTGACTTTTAGTTCCCTAGCTTCTCGTGGGATAAGATATGAATGAAGCTAATTTAAATATGAAGGATATTGTTTCCGCCCTGGATTCCATCCAGGTTAACTTGTCCGAAGGGTCGGAGGGAGTGCTCGAAGCACCCCAGACGCCCTCGACACCAAATCCTACCTCCGCTGCTGTGAGGCCGAGCTGTGAGAGGGATGGAGGCTTAACTGACTCCAGATCAATCATGGTGCCGATCTCTAGTGGCAAGGTAACAAATCCCGGCAGACTCAGAATGTCGGGAGCCGCTCGGAAAAGGTTTCAGCGACTTAAAGCGGCGAACGTGGGAATAGATGAAGCCCTCGCTCTCTGCCGAAAGCCCTGGACTGACATCCCGAAGGACAAACTTCCTCCCGTGGACTCGCCTTAGGTTAAATCCAAGGCGGTAAAAAGAACACGGTCGGAAGAAGAGTCCCCCAAGGAGCAAATTAAGAAGGCTCCAAAAACATCCCTGGAAGGAGGATTAAAACCGACCTTCAGGGAAATTGCTGGTGCCTCGCGAGTGGGAATCCGTAATGAGAGTCCCATGAGTGAGGATCAGATGCGCTTGGTCCGGCAAGCCATAAACTACGCCATCATTAAGATGGGCGAAAGCGGTGTCGGACCAAGATTTCTAGGTCTCTCTCATAAGCCGGGCTGGCTCCTGATAACTTGTGAGAATCAGGACAGCCAGAACTGGATCGAGAGGGAAATACCAAAACTGCTGCCGTGGCCTGAGGCGAAACTCTCCATAATACCGGAGAGCGAACTGCCTAAGCCCACGGTCAGCATAGCATTTATACCCAAGGGGGAGGTGAGCACTGTTGAGGATGCCCTCCACCTAATAAGGGTACAAAATGCAGGGCTTCATACGGAGCACTGGCGTATACTAGCCAGTAAGGAGGACAAGGCCGGCTACACTGTAACTATGGCCTTGGACGAGCCCTCCGTTGAAGCTCTCAAAGAAATGGAATTCAGGGCTGTCTTTGGTTTCAAGAGAGTTATCTTTAGAATCAAGGGCAGCTCTGATTCCACAAAACCGCCAGCGGAAGCACCTACAGGGTCTGCAGAGCCTTCTGGCACAATTGCCCCTGTAGCAGTCGCTGCCCCAGCTACTTCTGTCGCTGGGAGCGGGGTGCCCCAACGCCTTCCGGCGACACGGCCCCCAATTCTCCCTAGGCAGACTAGTGGCTCTCGGGGCGGGAAAAAGAAGTCTGGGAGGGCTCGGCCTGGTCGTGGACGTACTCGTCCGCATCTAGGAGGAGCGCAGCCCGGACCTTCCGCTGTCAAATAAATGGCGACTCAGGGAGAATCGGCGAGGATCCTCCAAGCTAACCTCCATCATGCCGTGGCTGCAACTGCGGTTGTGGAGTGCTGTCTTGTTGAGGGTCGCGTAGATCTCGCCCTTATTCAGGAACCCTGGGTTCGCAACCAATCTATTCTGGGACTCAACGCTGCTGGCAAGGTACTATACAACACCTGTGGTGTAAAGCCCAGAGCCTGCATAGTGTTCTCAAAACATGTTAATTTTCTACCTGTTCCAGAGCTCTGTTCCGACGACCTGGTAGCAGCGTTTATTAATCTCAAAGGGTGGAATGGGTCTAGAGTAATTATGTGCTCGGCCTATCTGCCCGGAGAGAAACTTGACCCGTCTGAAGAGCTGCGATGCGTCGTAGACTACGCAAGGCTTCATAGAGCAGAGTTAGTAGTAGGATGCGACGCAAACGCTCATCACTGTGACTGGGGCAGCACCGACGTCAACAATCGGGGTGAGTTATTATATGACTATCTTATTCAAAACAGTCTCCAAGTGCTTAATGTAGGATGTTCTCCAACCTTTGTTACAAGCAACAGACAACAAGTTTTGGATATTACCTTCGCCACAAACAAACTGGCCTCTCATATTTCTGATTGGCATGTTAGTGACGAAACCTCTATGTCCGATCATCGGCATATTCGTTTTCAATTCAAAGGCCTTCTGGCCTATGAATCGATCACCTATCGGAACCCCAAGAAGACCGCCTGGAAAGACTACAGGGTCAATCTAAGGCGTAACCTGGAGGACTGTCCGAAGAAAATCAAAACACCTGAAGAGCTCGAGATGGCGGCGCTCATCGTCTCCGAAGGCATCACAAATGCCTTTGAAGAGAACTGCCCGCTACAAGAGAAGACTTCAAAAACTGAAGTGCCCTGGTGGAACACAAAACTTAGGAAACTAAGGGAGAAAACCAGGAGACTATTTAATAAGGCTAAGAAGACAAAGGAATGGGAGGTCTACACGAAAACCTTAACAGATTACAACAAGGAAATTAGGAAGGCTAAGAGAGCTTCCTGGAAAAGGTTTTGCGAGGACGTTAAACACACGCCTCAAAGAAAAACCTAGACAAATAGGTCTTCTCCGGAAGACTGATGGCTCCTTCACTACAAATGAGAAGGAGAGCTTGGAGGAGTTAATTTCCGCTCATTTTCCTGGGGCTGTGGCTATGGTTACAACCAATGCCCATATGCGTACCTGCAAGAGGCCTCATAACGAGGACTGGCGCAGAGCGGCGCAAATTATCAGACCGCGACAGGTCAGGTGGGCGATAAACTCCTTCAAACCATATAAATCAAGTGGTGCGGATGGTATCCAGCCTATTCTGCTTCAGAAGGGATTGGATATACTCATCCCCTCCTTGATCAAAATATTTAGAGCCAGTCTAGCCCTGGGGATGGTTCCTGAACCATGGACCAAGGTGAAAGTGCTCTTTATACCTAAGGCAGGTAAAAAGGACTATTCTTTACCAAAGTCCTTCAGACCAATAAGCCTTACTTCATTCATGCTTAAAGCTATGGAAAAAATTATAGATAGTTATATTAGGGATGTGGTTCTGACCACGAACCCTATCCATTGTACTCAACACGCTTATCAATGTGGCAAGTCCACTGAAACTGCTCTACTCAACTTAGTTGACAGGGTAGAAAAAGCGTTAGAGGACAAAGAAATTGCCCTATGTGCATTCTTAGATATTGAGGGAGCTTTCGACAATACCCCTATTAGCAGTTTGGTTGGGGGCCTAGAAAAGAAAAATGTGGACCCAACCACTGTCCAGTGGGTTAAGGCCATGCTCTCCAATAGATCTAATACTGTATCTCTGCACGGCACTTCTTTGGAAGTATCTGTAGTGAGAGGCTGTCCACAAGGGGGTGTTCTGTCTCCCCTACTTTGGACACTTACCATTGACCAACTCTTATATAAGATGGCGGATCTTCGTATAGACATACAGGGGTACGCTGACGACCTTGTAATAACTGTTCGTGGTTTCTGCCAAAGTACTATATCGTACCTTATGCAAAGGGCACTCAATACTATTAGTAAATGGTGTAAGGAAAACGAACTATCGGTAAATGCCGACAAGACGGTTCTGGTACCATTTACTAAAAAACGGTCTCTTGACAAACTAGTCATGCCGACACTCAACAACAAAAGTGTACAGTTTTCCAAAGAAGTCAAATATCTGGGAGTAATCATTGACCAGAAACTGACTTGGAACAGCCATGTTGCTAACATAATACATAAGGCGAAAATCGCCTTAGGAATATGTAGCAGGATGGCGGGTCAACGTTGGGGACTCAGACCTCAAATGATTCTATGGCTATACTCCACTATTGTGAGGCCGTTGATAACATACGCCTCTGTAGTTTGGAGTAAAAAAGTCAATCAAAAAACTACAATTGCCTCACTGAGCGGCATTCAGAGAACCGCCTGCATTATGGCAACTGGAGCCATGTCAACCTCGCCTGGAGCGGCTCTTGATGCCATATTAGATCTAACGCCCCTGCATCTACATGTAGAGAAGGTGGCGAGGACTACCATGCACAGGATACACGCCCAAGTGGGAGGGAAATGGCTTTCCCAGGCACAAAACTTGGAAGGTAGCCTCAAGTGGTATACCGACGGGTCCAAATCAGGATCTGACGTAGGCTGTGGAGTTTATGGTGAGCGTCCAGAAATAGGCAAACAGCTAAATATGGGAAAATACGCCTCCATCTTCCAAGCAGAAGTTTACGCCATCTTAGAATGTGCTGATATTAATCTGCAGAAAAACTACGTCAACCATACAATCTACATTCACTCGGACAGTCAGGCAGCTCTTATGGCGCTGGCCTCCGATTCAATTAACTCTAAGCTAGTTAAAAATTGCATGGACTTACTCAACCACCTGGGTGAAAAGAACAGGGTCGTGTTGCGGTGGGTTCCTGGACATACAGGAATCGTTGGCAATGAAAAAGCTGACGAACTAGCCAAAGCCGGAGCTAAGGGGATCCCTTATGGCCCAGAGCCAATCTGTGGTGTACCTAAAAGCCTGGCAAAACTAACTATGAGGAACTTATATGTAAACTCATCTATCGATTCCTGGAATAAGGCTCCAGGAATGAACCACTCAAAGGCACTTGTAAATGCCTTTAACAAGAAGTCTACCCGGGAGATACTATCTCTAAGTAGAAACGGCATACGCATATTAGTAAGGGCCCTAACGGGACACTGTTTATTGAACAAGCACTTGTTCACTATCAGCGTTCAGAACACAAAGGCGTGCAGATTCTGCTCTGAGGCAGATGAAACACCAATACACCTCTTGTGTGAGTGCTATCCACTTATGCCTAAACGTAATACTCATCTGGGGAAACACCAATTACACCCAGATGAAGTAAAATCACTTCCTGTCAAGTATATAGTACAGTTTATTATAGCTGCAGGTCTTGGCAGTGAAATTTAATCTGTGTGGCGATCACAATAGATCTAATCTGGTCGCAGTGATACAAGCTCTGAAAAGACTTGAAATAGCCACCTAATCCAAATAATAATAATAATAGGTATTATTTATTGTTTTTTTATTGTATTCGTTTTTTTTTTCAAGATTTATAGGCTCGCTAAGTGATGATATGGCCGAAGGCAAGCAAACAAAGTCTTGAAGGGAATTGTCTCTTAAGTGCTGGAATACACCTCTGACGGATTTTCAACTTGAGGGCTGAGACATGCTGGTACAACAAAGTACCCAGTAGGGTATACCGTGCTATGGTTTCCTCATGATATTTTTCATCATCAAAAGCTCTAGATTATCGTAGAATTCGCATCCATGACCTTCGACGTCACCAAGTTTAAAAAAAGTATTACCTCCATTGCGCAATTTCGGTTCCTTTAAAAAGGTTTATACACGTGTTGACGTGCAAGCTTATTGTTTCCAAAGTAAAAGGTCAAGGGTGAACCCGCGGGACGTAGTGGGAGCTAACTTACAAAACTTCACTGGTTTACCTTCGTCATGTCAATTAGTTTAAGTTTCAATAGAATTCTTGAATTAGGCTTCATATAAATAGTTTAGAATTAATATTCCTTGTTTGAACAAGTATATTTGTATGTACATATTATATGCAAAATCATTGGTATTATTTCTCAGAATAATTTTGTACGATGAAAAAGCAATTATTTGTAATCAGCCTTCCACCCTGCGGCTTCACCTGCGGACCCTAATTTTTCCCCCTTTGGGGTGGAAATTCCAAAAACCCTTCCTTAGTATCCACTATACAGTACAAAGTATACAAGAATAAGGTATCCATGTGCAAAATTTCAAGTCTCTAGGTCCAGCGGTTTAGGCTGTGCGTTGATATATCACCTAGTCAGTCATATAATTTACAGATTAATTATTCATAAATATTCACTTAGGTAGCAAATATTATGACGACATAATATAATATACATTATTAAACCATAGTTAAAAAGCTTTAGTTAATAAATGAAAGAACATTTCTGTCTCATAGAGGACTATTGTAAGAGATGGAACTATAAAACAAATACGTAGGCTTTACATAGTTCGTGCCAATAAAATCGGATAGATGATTCACGTGTCACGCAACTCATGACTCCCCATAGCTGGAGTGTCTTGGGATCACAGACTTAATACTCCCATAGACACATACTTATTTTTACTGAATAAGTTTCTGCCACGCGGTTTTACCCGTAATCCTGAGGGATCTAATGTTTTCCTGTCCATACGGTCACACAAACTTTCACATGTTTTTTTCCATATAGGCATGTCTTTGACCACAATCTCACCATGGTATGTGATGATATAACCAAAGGTGATAAGCATAGAAAACATAGAAGGATTTGGCTCTCGATTTGAAATTAGTAGGTTTTATTCGACAAGTCTTAATACCGATGGATGACGCTAATTTTTTTTTGCAATACTAGCTTTCGCCCCGCGGTTTTACCCGCGTTCCCCAAGGATCTTGTGTTTTCCCGGGATAAAAAGTATCTTATGTTCTTCTCCATACCATAGGCTATCTGCATACAAAATTTCATCGCGATCGATTTAGCGGTTTAAGCGTGAAAAGGTAACAAACAAAATCACTTTCGCATTTATAATATTAGTTAGGATTAACAGTTTGATCGATTATTTTTATTAAAATTTATAATGCATCAACTGTGAATCTTGTTGGGTGTGTTCCTTCTTCTTGTCCCCTATAATTTCTTACTGCAACCTTACGCTATAAGAAGAAACTATATGCTCTTAACATTTAGCGATGATATCTTATTATCAATGTGTCAGGTCTATTATTTTATACGCAAAAAATTTAAGAGTTGTAACTCTTGCCTCGCCTATCTTTATTTCATTAGGACGTGAATGTAAGTATGTACCTATGTTAACTAACGTACATCAAATAATTATAAATACTTACTTACCTACGGAGACCATAAATCGTTTAGCCAGACGACAGTTTAGACTTTCTCTTTTCATGCTTTAGTGTGAATGAACAGAATATTAATTTTCAAGTCAGTTTTAATGTCTACAGTCTACAAACCATTATGTAAAAAGCTGTATATTTATTATATTGACAACTATAACTATGCTTCAGTATAAATATGTTTTTATACTCTACAACAGTATACGAGGGCTTCACAGTATGAAAGACAACTAAAGACATGCCTTTGCGATGGTGGAAAGGTCAGTTTGATACATAAGAGCACGGAAGACAGCTAACTAAGATGTGCAAACACGTTCAAGGCCTAATAATAATGGTTAAAATAAAATTTTGGTTAGGTTTTTTTTTATGTCAGACGATGGACAAGCAGGCAGGCAGTCCACGCGACAAGCGGCTACCGTTGCCTATGGACATAGCAATACCAGGGAGATTGCCAATGTGAAGCTTATTACAAGGTAGCTCATTACATTGAGGATAAAGATGTCTGGAAGTAGCTGCACTCTGCACAAGTGCATCTTGTACATACTTTTATACAAAAGCCAGTAGGTACTTGCTTAGTATTAGAGATACTAATTTTTAGTTAAAATTTGAACTTGTGGTTATTATTTTTTATTTATTTTTCTTGTTATTTTTTTTTTCATTTTTGTGTTCATGCGTATTATATTTCTTTAATAATTGTAAAACATTTAATGGAAAAAAAGCCAACATTGTCAGATTGTCCAAAAAAAAACAAAAAACTAAATATATGAAAAGTGTAACCTTGCTGAGTTTCTTGCCGGTTCTTCTCAGTTGAAGGCGACTTCCGAATCGGTGGTAACTTCAGAAGTTTCGACGTTCATAAGTGCCCTCTTAGGGCCTAAACTGAATAAATGGCTCTGACTTTGACTTTGTTGCCAACCGTTATAAAGCGTAGAAGCTCTCAAGTGCAACTTCTGGAACACTGCAATTATCTTAATTGTAATATCGAGCCCTACCTAAAAAGTTCAATAAAGAAAACTGGAAATTACCATCCAGTATAAAATATGTCTACAGTATGATGTTAATTTGATACGAAAAAGAAACAATCAAAGTTTTGTCTATGTATATTTTCAGTCTATGCAATGAAGGCACTAGTCACGATCACGACCCGATCCCCGCCCTCTATTGTATTGAATAGAAAGTTTCCGAATGAAATCCAGAGAATACCGTTCGACAATATCGGACGATTGTTTCGAGTTTCCTTTATATAATTTTGAATTTTATCTTTTATAATATTCATATTTTACGGAGAAAGGATTTCTATCGATAAGATATAAATTCTTTTTTTTTTCGTTCAGTTTGTCTAGTGCTAGTCTATACCATGCTTAGCAAATCTATACTCCTATACTAATATTATAAAGAGGAAAGATTTGTATTTTTGTATGTAACGAATAAACTCAAATACTACTGGACCGATTTCAAAAATTCTTTCACCATTAGAAAGCTATACATTATTCCTGAGTAACATGGGCTATATTTTAATCCCGGAGAAGGCTAGTAAAAATATAAAATGCATTTAAAAATTAATTAATATTCTGGGACAATATTCTGGGACATTATTCCTCACACACGGCCATCTGACCCCAAACTAAGCAGAGCTTGTACTATGGAAGCCAGATAACTGATATACTACATATACTACTTTTCTTTTGTAAAAACATACATATATAGATAATTACACCCAGACTCAGGACAAACAGACATGTTCATGCACACAAATGTTTGTCCTGAGTGGGAATCGAACCCACGACCTGCGGCGTGATAGATAGGGTATCTTACCAACCACGCCAACCGGCGATAAAAACAAATGATAAAAATATGTGAGAAATTCTATTACAAAACAAAGT
Organism: Tetheella fluctuosa; assembly: GCA_951216915.1. Classification (NCBI taxonomy): domain Eukaryota; kingdom Metazoa; phylum Arthropoda; class Insecta; order Lepidoptera; family Drepanidae; genus Tetheella; species Tetheella fluctuosa. The sequence continues at coordinate 13,482,110 of OX578215.1, read as the reverse complement.
TTTTGTTAAAGAAGACTTGAGGAATGATTAAGTACCTACCATCTTTCCATTCTTATTGCCATATATCTATCCGGATTTATTGAACAGATTGCTTATGAGTCACAAATTTTAACGTTTCCATTTACCCAAAAAAATATAACTTGAGTGACGTAGGAGATAGCAAAAGTACATAAAACATGTCTACCTACACTCATAGACCTTTTATTTAACCGAAATGTTCAAGAATCGTGGCAGGATTTGTATAAAGAGTTTCAAATAAATTGGAATGGCCTTATAATGGATCCTTGGTGCGTAGGGAATATCTTAAAGGCATTTAAAATACTTCGAGAGCCCCGGAATATAAATATATTATCTAATCTAATATATAACTATAGTACGGTTGACAAAAGAATACCTACTGCTATTTTTACTGTGGAATGTTTTGAATTATGCAGGGATATAAAATATTTCGTGTATTTATCTTAACATGAAATGTAATATCAACGTTAGAAGATATTTAATTCATTTTGAAGGCGATAGCTCAGTTGTAGTAACCTCGTATGCCGTGGGTTGAATTCTACAATGAGATTGAGCTTTTGGTGAAGAAAAACATCGTAAGGAAACTTTAGTACGGTGGTAGGGTACTTTGTACCTGTCTGACTGGGGCTTGGAGAGCCAGTTGCTTTCTAGGCTTTATAAAGATCAGCAACACATTGGCAATCCCCTGATATTGCTTATGACCCTAGGCGACACGGTAGCCACTTACCATTAAGTGGACCGCCTGCATGCTTGTCAGCCTTCTGACATTAAAAAAAAAACATTTAAGGCATCGATCAAAGCAGAGATTGGCGGTGAGATGTATTTTCATAAAAATTACAAACCGAACGGAGACGCTCCAGTCCGCTCGGGTAGTCATTTGTATAAAAACATTTCGTCCATCTCGGCTTTCGCGGAAACCGGGCCTTTAACCTTCTGATTTATTTCTAGAATGAATCTCGTAATCTAATAAATGGAAGTAAGAATATGTGTGTCATAGGATAACGCTTCGTCATTCAGAAGAAAATACAACTAATTATGGAATCAATGTAATCAGCACAAACATCTTTGTAATTAGTCGATTAACGTTCTACGACTTTTCATATTTACATTCAACTTATTCGTATTCAATCCGAAATAAAACTTCCACAAAATTAATTAGTAAACTAGTAAATACATCGTTAACGAGCTTCCATTTAAGGCGACGCCTTAAAGATTTTGGTTGCAAAGATACCGATTTTTCTCAACAATGACTAAAGCGAACGAAATGAAATTAATTGTAAGAATTCATCATGTCTTTGACTTTATTTTGTCCATTGCATAACACGATTGGTTAACTTTTATAACACACAATAATTAATCAAAAATACCTCTTTAAAATAAGAGATTCCAGTTTTACCGACACTGAGGATCGATTTGAGGTTCCAAAATTTCTATATATATTCATTGAAACTGGTACTATAATTTGTACATAGGTATGATGAAATATATTTGTAGTTTTTAAGTTAAACAATAAAAACCATTTTGTCGCATACGCCCTTTCCGTTTTCGGCGGTTTTCTATGAGAGGTCGATATAGTAGGGAGCGGGACGCAGCACGTTGAATTACAGATGTTTAAGCTTAACGCAGCGTTACCTTAATTTATAGAAAACTAGCTTCCATCACGCGGTTTCAGCCGCGTTCCCGAGAAATCTCATGGTTTCCTGTGGTAAATATATCTTGCGTTTTATTCAAGATTATATCCGTCCTGTGATTGCACACAGACATACACACACATTTGTAATATTAGTAGAATAATATATTTGATTGTAAAACTGGGAGCAATCCGTCACAAGTTAATTAATTAATTAATTTACAACAAATATTTACAATCAATGTATAAAATACAAATTATGATATATGGAAAACATCCTCAAAGCCCTCGCTGCTGTCGATAGGCAAGGTTCCCAACAGGCTGGCAGCGTTCCCTTTTTGGATGGCCAAGCTTATGCGTTGGCGGAAAAATCTCCCAGCCCGTCAGTCTCCCGAAGCCTCGATGAGCTTGGATAATAAAATCCGAGCAAATCGGCGAGGCTCGAACCCCCACGGACCCATGGTTTCCATTGCAAATGGCATGAACAAAAAATTAGAACCAAGACAAGCGTATTTTTTAAATTTGGATTTCTCAGCACCGGTCGCAGCCGTCCCAGCGAAATAAGAAGTTATGAAATATGTACTTAATTAATCTTGAACAATCGAAATCCTTGGTAATATTATAAAAGCAAAAGTGAGCCTGTCTGTCTGCCAGCAACGTTTTGAAGGTGAAACTTCCAAACAAATTTTGATATGTGATTGTTGGACCCCAAGTATGGATATAGTATGTTTTTATGTTATCGAAGCAAATATATTTTTATGATTTTGTGTTTTCCAAATTATATGACCTAATCCACTCTTGGCACCATTACTCATACGAGTAGTTTATTTAAAAAAAAAAATAATAATTAAGAACTTCATCGATACAACTCTAAGTAAGATTTATTCGCTCACTAATTTAAAATATACGTGTAAAACGGTTGGCGCCGCAATTAAGTTAAAAAACAAAGTAGTCTTGAATAATCATCTTGTAGCTACAAACGGTTGCTAGGTGCCTTTATTTTAGTAAATAAAAATACATACTAATGTCTTTTTTTATAACACTAAGGTGGCAAACAGCCACCGCAGCCTATTGACGCTTGCAACACCAGGGTTTGTAACACTCGCGAGTTGCCAACCCTACAGAAATCATGGATGGTTTCCTACACCGAGTCAAGAAAAATAATAGCTGGTATTCTTGGTAGTCTTTAGTTTTATACCGACCGTATAATTTTATCAATCAACATCCCACTATGGTCACAAGATAAACAGCCTCTTCCCAGTGGGACATTAATGGCTGTAACTGTAAACGGCCATGTTTCTAATAGACTACCTAACTATTAAACGTTCCGAAAATGCGATACCGATCGATCGATATAATACTTATCGATTATGGCTCGGTTCATTGACCTATGTTAAATAGAACTTGTTTGCTTGTACTTTGTAATTCAGTTCTCATATATGACTAGTTACTTGTCACTGATGATAGATTAATGATTGACACGAAAAAGGTAATCTGGCGCGTTTGTTGATGTTGGCCAAACATATTGTCATACTTATGAGATTTTGAAGAGTAATTGATGGTAACTGTTGGTTAAATGAAAGATTAATTATACAAAAGTTTATTAAATACTAGTGACTCGCCCTGGCTTCGCGAGGTTAGCAGAGCATGCCTACTTTAGCATATATAACTTTTGCTTTACGCGGCCCACGCCAGTAAAGCTCCCAGTCGGCATGATTTTTTCCGACATCTCCAACAATCATCGTCATATTTCGGCCAATTTATACAAAACTTTAAAAAAATTATATGCGTATACCTCTCTAATGAATCACTCTATCCATTGATGTAAACTGTATAAAAATCAGCTCTGTACTTTTTGAGTTTATTGCGTACAAACATACTTTGTTTATAGTGAAAACATCGACTGTAATAAAAACATCCTGAGTATGTGTGTTGATTATGTTTGTCTAAGTAATTTTCTTTTAATCTCAATATTGCCATAAATACATAGCGAAGAATTTCCTTATGACAAAACAACTAAAAATAGCCGGTTACATAATATATTATACCATAGTAACAGCAGTACCGTGTAGTATTACATAATAATTGCTCCTGTACTCGAGGCTTCATTCTAAGTTATAATCATACGCAATGAATGTAAATATATTTATCGCGAAATCTACAGTTTTGTGGAAACAAACAAATCGGGATATTCACAATAGTTTCTCTGCAATATTTATTACATATGCATTTTATTTTAATAGGTTTACGAGTGAGTATGCATACAGTGTTGATTTATTCAATTTATAGTATTTATTTTCAGACAAGTTTATGGCTAATTCAGTCATTAATTGAAAAATATAGTTTTTTTATATCATAGAAATAGTCCTATAAACTAAAACTAGTAACTTAATTATCAACATTCTCTTTTTTATGTTTCCTCTTGAAATACATTTCTAAAATGCCAAAATAAGCGGTTTATATACTACACGTAACTTAGAAACTACACGTAACTTAGAAACTACACGTAACTTAGAAGCTACACGTAACTTAGAAACTACACGTAACTTAGAAACTACACGTAACTTAGAAACTACACGTAACTTAGAAACTACACGAAACTGAGAAACTACTCGTAACTTAGAAACTACACGTAACTTAGAAACTACACGTAACTTAGAAACTACACGTAACTTAGAAACTACACGAAACTGAGAAACTACTCGTAACTTAGAAACATGTATGTTAGGGTTGCAGGCATGAGAATGATTGCTACTGACAATTACTAATAAATATTCAGAATCACCTCCATACATAAGGTGCTAATTACATTTTAATGATGGAAAACAAATATCTCCCAGCAAATGTATGTAAAATTGACGTTACCAAGCGATTTAAGTTTAATTATCGTGCGAGCAATTTAAAGTTGCGCCACAAGACGGCAGACAGTGTAACTAATCAGGAATCATGGGTGCTTGACCGGCGGCCGCGGGCCGGCCCGAATGGACTTGTCTACAAATATCTGGCAGGTAATAGGTGGCAGATAAGAAAATTATTGCGTTTCTGTTGAGGAAAATATACGGTTGCCATTTACGTAAACGGTAGGGTTACCACGGGCACGAAATAGGTACGAAAATTTAAAATGTGAATTAGAATGGCCAAGGTTTTCCACCCATGTTCTGGGATAAAAAAAAGTCTTATATTCTCTGTGCCAAATTCGTCTAATTCGCCTGCGTGATGAGTAACAAATACATAAAATAATAATCTTTCTTTCTTGTAGACCTTTGCATTTATAATAATATAGTAGGATTTTCCAGTTAAGTAAGAGTAAGCCTGGGCAATAAATAACAAAAATGTAAAGCTATAAACTTGACGCTTAAAAAAAGAATAATTAATTACGGCTTCGCGGGAGCAGTGATGAATTAAATGCACATGTCATATCAATTTATCAATCAGATATCTATTTTATGATCAGAAAAAATATCAAAGATGTCGAACCATTTAATTAATTATAAAATTATCCTTGTAATTTAGTAGTCTTATTTTAATAAGAATAAGTTACAACTAGCAACCCTGATCGGGTTTCGGGTGGATGCTGTGTGACTACATTCCATTCTTTATCTCAAAACGGTTAACAGTGTCTCGGTACTCTCCGACGAAGAATTCACATTGATAATGAATACCTACTTGCGACATTCGCTAATTGGAATAAAATTGTCGTATACATTTACTGTAAGGAAGTAACTTTTACACTTTATCTATGTACTTAAAGGTTGCTCTATATAAAACGTTTTGCAAAACCTTGCAGCCTTAATTACAGCGTTATTTACTTGACATACTCATATACAGGTTGCTTGAACGAGGGATATACCTCTTTGCCTGCTCGGCCGCGGTCCTGATCGGTTAGACAAACCGATTGAGTAGTCTACTGAATAGGATGGCTTCTATTTTCTCATTTCAGACTTCCATTTGGAATGAGGCAGTCGATCGGTACACGATCGCGGAAAATTAATTATGTGACTATCACAGCATCAGTCTAAATGTAACGAAATAAAATCGTCCTTTCCGATCAGAAGGGCACCAAATGGGTCTGAATAAGGGGATAGTCATAGGGATGAATATATGTACTTATAAATATGAACAATTTTTCCAATACAGTAACCACGAAATATAAAAAATCTTTTCATGAAAACTTCAAACATCAAATAATGTGTTTAGTCAAAATTATTTTAGGCAAGTTTTGAGTTTTAAAAACCGTTAATTATCAAGGAGAGTGGACATATATAATTAAGTGGATATAAAACATGTGATTCTATCGATTAAATCTCTACATAAACTCCCTTCTCAATGTTTCGTTTAATTTAATAATTAAATGTATAGAAACGTGCAACGAAAATTATCTCGCTCAACCCATAGCTAGTTTCTGCGAATTGCGATACATTTTCATGATAATCAATAAGGCCAGTTCTCTCAGCTATTTCCAGATATAAACCATTGTGGAACTGGTTTCTCCTAACCCTTGGATATTTTTAACTCGAGAAAAGAGAATAAATTACCACCACACGTTCCGCGGTGAATGGCAAGTATGCAGGTAATTTCATAGCGAGAGAAATAGTAAACTCGACGTAAAATTCAGACGAGCTAACCTTGAACGGAGGTGCCAACTAGCGTGAACTTGTGGCAATGGAAATCACATTACTAGCTGTTTAGAAAACCGGTTATTTCAGTGTCGTGAGACCGCCTGAAGAGGCAGGACGTAATTTAGTCAAAAATTAGCGCATGAAATACTGTGTTCGATTCGAATCAAAACGTTCGCGAAATCCGCGCAGTGACTCCCGTCAAACCGGTCTCGCGAGTTCGAAGAAAGCCGCCATGTATGGCCGCCATTACGAAAATTCGGCCATGTTTGTTTCGCCATGCAAAAACGCGGCAAAAGTGACGTTCGGTGTCTTGTCTCGTTTATGTTAGAAACGTTGGCGTGTTGGATTCAGATTTGAAGATATGATTCGGGATAGTTCGTCTGCGGTCGGCATCGTCGTCGAGAATATTAAGATGCGGTCACATGTGATAGGCGTTGGCGTCGTATGCGCCCGTCGCCGGTTACTTTGTCTGCACGTCGTTCAACATTATTAATGAAGTAGGGACCTGCTTGCTTGAGCTCAGTTTTAACTATCAAATAATTGTATTCAAATATTCATCTCTTTGATGTGATGGTTTTGTTAAATTTAATTTACTCAATCGTAAGTTTAGACTTGGTTGAGTAATATAAGTAATAGTGTTCAGCAACATCCCGAAAATTAAATGAAATGTTCTTAATATGGTTGGATTAATGTTATTATTCAAAACAAGTTTATCTTGAAACTGTCCATCAATTAGACGCGGGATAACAATCTTCATGAACTGGATATCTAATAAAGATCTTATCCCATCTAGGAAAAACAAAATCATAGCACTCATATATTAAAACTATTCCATTTATTTCACCTGTCAGAGCTGTCGAGTATCTGTGGTCGGCCGCGCACCCCGAACGAGAGGCTGTGGTTTTTATTGGAGCTCACAACGCGGCCGCTTTTGCCGCGAGCCGGGTCATTGCAGGTGACGTCACCGCCTGGCGCGGCGCTCGGCCAATGGGGAGGCGGGTGCGGGGGGCCGGCGCTTGCGCGGGGCCAGTCGCAGCCCTCCGTCGCCAGTGCGAGCCGCACGCGCAGCTGTGAACGTACGATTGTTTCAACTTGGCGGAACGGAACGGCGCGCTCGCGTTTCACTTCTTCAAACTAAATCGCGTACAGCGTAGGTAGGTGAAGTTGCGTTCGGCTTGTTTCGGCCGCCAAGTTTGAATGATCGTGCGGTTCGATTTATTAATTATTCGTTCGGCGTCTGGGATAAGTTCCCGGATACTACCGCCCGCTGAAGAAAATGGTGAGTTTTCTTACTTATTTTCACATTTAACCTTATTGGAAAATTGTAGTTGTTAATTGAGTATCTTACTTATAAATTCAATATTAATACATTATTCTTTGATTTATAAGTTTTAAACGCCTACCGCCATTTTGCTTCTTAAAAACGCATATCTAAATGTTGTCTGTTATTTCTTCACTACAATTACTTACATAGTAACATTGCCTTTCTCTTTGTCTTACGTTTGATACATAACATACCGTTCTAATGCCTAAAGTCGCGTTTATAAAATAAGACTCAACCTGCCTACCTACATGACTCCTTAAAATTTGAATTCTATACTCACCGTTTTAATATACTACCTCTTTTGGAAACAAGACGCCGACGACACAATCTTTAGCTTAAAAGCTTTTGGAAATAAAATCCTGCGCACTCAATTATGCTAACTTCAAAGTACCCTCGATGTTCAAAGCACATGTGGTTTTTTTGTTGGGCAAGTCTTTGTGAGGTATTCACATCCGGGTTCGTTGTCTGTATGTCTGAGCCCGCCCACCTTAGGCCTTGGCCGCTATGAACTCCGTCTCGCAATCTCTTGCGCATACGACGCGTCTACGATACGATATCATCACGCCTACGTAATGGCTACGACGTGATTTTCGTAGGCATGTGAGATATTTGCGTAAATTACGTAGTTTGCTTTTTATAAATCACGTCTATTTTATGTGGGTAGCGGAAAATTACCAAGAAATTTAATATCTATGTTTGGATCGTATTTGGGAAGAAGCAATAGTTGCTTAAATACACGTTTAGGTACAATTTGTTCAGAAAATCAATGAAATATGATATCCAAATGAACTCAAATAATTTCTGACAGTGTGAAGCATAGATGCTCGTAACTTGTAATTTAAATTCCCAAATAGAAACTTATTTAAGCGTATATTTATAATGATATGCATGTAGTAGTTAATTGGATGACGTCCGGCGAGCGCGTTGATGTCTTTTGTATTGGGTGGGGCGGGACGTACAAATTAACATACTCGATTATTTATATATATCTCTTGTATATTGTATCTTTGATATTAGATTTTTAATATTTTTTTTAAACAGGTACATAAAAGTATTTATTAAAAATACAAGAATTGAGTCATTTTTAAAACTGTATAAATTAGACTATTATAAAGTAGTTTATTGACGATAAGGTGATGATGATGTCATCTTTAAAACTAACGTACCATAGTCATAGTATAGTATAGAATAACGTAGAGAATCACATATAAATTTAAATTAATAATATCACCTCACTTCAAACCTTTTTAAACAAATGAAATACTCTTAAAGATCAATTTCCTTTAATTTCAAGTACAATCAATACTATTGTTAGCCTTTATATTAAACGAATAATAATATAATAAAAGCAATAACGTTTGAAAAGTTTCCTTTTGATTGTAACGTTAATAAATATATTCTAAAGATAAGACGCCACTTTGAAGCCTCGTAAGGCTTTATAGGAATGATCAATATGATTTTTAATTTAATTAAAATAAACGAAATTGTATTAAGAATATTGTTATAGTTTACTGACAGTTACAGATATATTTCAGTAATAAATAAAGATGAGGTTTTAACGAAAATTAATAAAAAAAAAGTTTTTATTAATTTATCTAATGTGCGTTACTCGTGCGCAAACGGTACTTTTGTCAAATATGTGTATTTATTAATATATCTACAAGTAATATCTGGTTTCCATAGTACATCCTCGGTTTAATTTAGAATTAGATGATCATTTCAATTCAATTTCAAGTCTTATAATCTACCCCATAAGGTGAAAAGTGCAATGAATACCACACTCAACTAATTTTATTTTGCGCAACAGTTTCTTGGACGTCTCAACGCATTACATCGAGCATATTGAGTTTAATGTAATTCTGATGAGGTTTTTACATAAAGTCTGATCGCGTACATGTTCACATTATATAATGCCTACTTACAATCACTTAAGCCTTGTACAATCGACAAAGTTCAAGCATGACCACCATAAGGCTACTTTTTGTGTGCAGCAACCAGCGACTACCTGGTTGTCGACAATACAAGTGGACAATGCGCTTATCATAAAACTAGTAAAACAAATGAAATTACACAATAGCGGCTTTTGTCTTGACAATGGGCGGGGCGAGCTATGATCACTGCTTGCAAGCGAAAAGGTTAAAAAATTGACCATGCTTGAAGTTTGTCGATGGTACATATCATGATAATCGCCAAGCTACCAGTGTGTACTTGAGAGCCAGTTCCTTCTAGGCTTTGTGTGCTTACCACCTTCAGTTACATTAGTTATTGTGAGATTGTGGTAAAATAAAGGCTTATACATAGTTAATAATCGAAAGTTTAGGTCGTCCACTTATATATAAATAATGATTTTGAATGTGGATGATTTTCAGCTATTTGTAAATATATTTTTATACTTTGGATAGCTTTTTTTTTATCACAATCATGTGTAGTTAAGATACAATGCTATGAAGAGGACTGACTCTTAAGTGCAACTCCTTGAATATACTTTTTAGTTTCTGGCAATACTTGCAGTTGTGGAAATACTCATCAATATGAACATCTTTTATTAATGGACTAAGTGTGAAATCACGAAAAAAATATCAGCTGTTCCATACAAAAGTTCAATACCTACTCGACCAAAATGTATGAAGCAACCGTTTTATTTTACGCGATATCAGAGTTGGTCTCATAATAAAAGTTGTTCATATTGATGAGTACTTCCACCCCTGCAAGTATTGCCAATGACTAAAAATGCCTGTATTTTACCGACAAATCAACTTGATTGTAACCAGTCAGGACTTTAAGATTAAAAACTAAACGGTATTTGATACTTATTATATATATACTCTTTATCTGACACCTGTATCTTCACAAAGTAAGCAGAACGATTAAAATATCACATTTATTTAAACACGCCTAGCCACAAACTCTATAAATTTAAAAGTTAATCAAACTACATATACACAACTATCAAACGTTAACTGTAATTATTTAAAATCAGATACACTAATCGACTATGCTCCGATAGACGTTTCAATCGTCCGATTTCAACATCGAAATAAGCCAGAGCTACATATAGCCGATATTCCGGTCATTTGAACTCCAAATTGCACCTATAGAATACCTACTAAGATAATAAATTGAGAGAAAAGCAGCAGTGTATATTGGGCTTTATAAATAAATTGCATTTTAAACCCAGAATCGGGTTGGGCAACGGATAACGTTTATTAACATCAGATTTCTACTTATGACCCGTAATGGCACAAAATGGGGACAGATTTGTAACTAATTGTTTGTAATTGCATTTACACGAACAACTTTTACGTTGAGCAACTTTGTATACCTATATATTGATGTCATTTAAGATATTGTGTTGGTATTTGTTGGTCGGTTATAAATTGCTCATTATTTATTTTGATAGGTGCATTAGGTACACTAAGTATAAAGTATAAAGTGGTCAATATTCAAGTCAGACTGATAACTTGACTTGATTTTAGGTACGCTTTTATGCTCATAACGAAATTATATAATTTAAATAGTTTTTAGAGAAGGCTGTTGTGTATTACGTATCTTTGAAATAGATGTTGCTACGTTGTTTTATAATAAAATTGAGGAAAATACTTAGCTACGACCATTTAGTTCACTTAACATAACTTGATTGTCAGTTTTTCTTCGATGATGTATGTTCTCATAAAGTATTACTTGTGTATCAGTTTCACTTATATACAAGATTTACGTCTTTTTAATAACTGAGATATTTTCTAATCAACGTCTATAAGTATTTATATTATAATAACAAATAATATTTTAGACTTAGACTAAAGGAGGAAATATTTTTTATTATATACTAGTTTTAGTCCCGTGGTTTCGCCCACGTTCCTGGGATAAATCGTAGCCTGTGTCACTCTCCGATGCAAAATAACGTCGATCCGTTGCTGGGTGAAAGAAAGACAAACCAACAACACAATTTCGCATAGCGGAGATTTTATTTGTTAAACCCATAATTTAATCAAGACTAATATTATGAAACTTTATCTACTGTTGCATAGATAAGAAAAATAATTAATGTTTTAAATTTCGTTCGAAAAAAAATATGATTTCCCGTTACATCCATTGTTTGTGGTGGGTAATAATATTCGTCTGTTCGGTCGTCGCTCGCCCCAAGTCGGTGTTAGAATTCAAATACCTATTTACATAGTCACCGACCGTGAATGTACATATGTGTACAAGTATCATTCACAAGTCACAAGCGTGTGAATCCGTTCGGCTAAGAATGTGCTCGGAAAAATCTAACTATTTTGTGCGGTGGCCATGAGTTTTTGTTTTGATTAATTAAATTATTTAAGGAAAAGTGTTCTCAAGTTTATTCTCAATGTTAAATAAAGTGTTGAAAAATCGTACTAATATTATAAAGTGTGTTTGGATGTTTGTGACTCAATCACGCATAAACGGCTAAATGGATTTGGATGAAACTTAGTACATAGATACATAGATACCTGGAATAATATATAGGGTAAATTTAGCTCGGAAAAATATAGGATCCTTCGGGAACACGGGTGAAACCGCGAGGCGGAGTAAGAAATATGTTAAAATCACATAGTTATAGTTTATACATTTATCAGATGATATTTATTGAAAACATAACCTTAAATAAATATACATTTGTCATTATTTAAAATTTTATTTGATTTTTCTTTTAATTAGAAATCCAATTGAAATGTTTTAACTGTAATTTCATAAATAAAAGATTTAAGTTGTAGGTATCAAATACAACATTCCTACACTTTATAACATTTGTTTAATGTTAAAGAGAGCTGGCCGCGTTTCACAATTGTTTATAGCTTGCAATTCTCTTCCAAGTTAATGCCAGAGCCTCCGATTCATCATGTCTATATAAGTTTCAGTAGATTCGCGAGAGCGTTAGCTTTCCTTTGTTCTCTTCATTTGTGTTAACTGTATTTTCGTCTGCGGCTCTCAATTCTCAAGAATTAGTCACTATCCTCCATTTACATAGTCAGTGACCGTAAATTTCTCGTGTGAATACTTCGACGCGGTTCGCCGGAACGTTCAGTGCCTCGTGTGCATCATTTCCTTTTATTACAACGTCCAAATTAAATTAGAAACTATATGGTTTCATGATTCGAGGCTCAAATCGCAGTGGATCTTGATTAATGACTAGTTTTTGTATGGTCTTTATTTGTAGTCGTGTCCAACATTTGCCTATAATTTTTACAAAAACCTAAAAAATACTTCATAGGTACTTGTTCTATGTAAGTTCTATATAAACCTATTATTTTTAATAAAGCTGCGTATTCAATTAACTGTCCAAGTAAGTATAGAAACGTCCGGCAAGTGTCCTACTAAAGTGATGTTAAAGGGTGTTTCTATAGCAGTGTTAATAATGGGGTGCATTAGAAGTATCGTCACGATCGCGCGACGAGCGCCCGCGCCAGTCTGAATATAGCCATATCAACGGTACGATCGGACGCGGCGCGCGGCGGCCGGTCGCACGATTTTTCCTAGCTGTATTATTATTGAAAGGTTTCTATATTATGTTTTATTTTTTCTAAATGAAAATCTATTTCAAATCTTGATTACCTCTTCCTACCGCATTTGTAATGTTTGATTTGAACGGTTCGTTTTGTTTATAAGAATTCCTTTAGCTAACTTAAACTATAGTGAAAAAGTAACATTCACTTCACTTCATCCTTAGACAAGATGGTGGCTGACGAATACTTTTTTAATATGAAATTAATATAGCTAATTACGTGACAATTAAATTACATAGGTCAGTCCTATTCAAATGTATATTTTCTACTGATCAACATAAATTTAGTCAATTGAAATACGTGTCTATGTGTGTGACGTTATTAATAAATGAAACACAAGGTTCGTGCAACACCTTCATGTATTGTGTTAATCCAAATGCACACGCGTAGAAATAATATTTGGACAAATTAGCTAGAAACGTACTAGTTGCGTTTATGCAAACCATTAAGTAAATTGCTTTATAATTTTAAAGATAAGCCACAATTCAACCCTGAACCATTCCGTTGAAGTGCATAATTAAAACCTTTTATATTTCACGGAAAAGTAATCGTTAAAACCTTATAAAACGTTCAATTATGCAGAGCTTTTCCAAACCAATAACACTCGAGGGTGCTATAAAAATTTACTGGCCATCGCTATTCCACGAACACACTTGGGTAACTACCTGGACATAAAGGTTTTACGTCGTTTTGTCTCGTGGCTTTTTTTAAAATCCTCTCGAGACTCCTTCATTGTGGCTTTAAAATGTGGTAAACAAAAGAAACAGTTAAAGTATTCGAGTGGTTCTTGAAATGTTGAGGGAAGACCAATGGTTAGGAGATAACGTGGTATTAGTTTTATTGTGAATGAACCGTGTACTTTGTTGTGAGATTTTGTAATACATAGTTTGTTTCTTTTATTTGTTAATAGTTAGGTCTCTTTATTTAGTTAAAATTCAATAGACATTAAAACTATTAGATAAGACAAAACTTAATGTATCTTCGTTTGTTGATGTAGCTAATATAGAATGTAACCATTTGTTGCAATTTTTAACCATTAGATACTTTACCAGGATCGAATTAATATTATGTGACTAAAATACTATACGACGTCATTAAAAGCACATATTTTAAAAATTAATATAGAAACGGTAATCGAATAAATAATAATAATATATGTAAATAGGTACATTAATAAAAAAAAACTCAATGACCTTGGTTTGTCTGTTGCTAAAGTAAGTATGATTGTTATTAGGTAGTAGTAAAGTAGTATAAAATTAAAATTAGTAGGTAGTATAAAATTACTTGGCTTAAAAACATACACGTGTACAGTGAACGATAACAAACTTATATAGAGCCATATTTTAATTTCCTCTCAAATGCAGTCTGCCAAGATTAATTAATATCTACCAAGATTTATCTAACAAATAAATATAATAATTACACAACAAACACCTCAAGAAGCTCGCGTTAGGCGGCTGGATCAAGGGCCAGATTCAGAAGGCAGTGCTTCTGGATACGGCTCGCATAGTGAGGAAGTTTATCAACCTGGAGCCTTGACCATCAGTAATTAGGACCCTGTTTCCGTTGCCGGTGGTATATACGTATTAAATAAATGGAAAAATAATAGTGAATTTATTAAATAAACACAAAGTAAAATGATACAGAAATATTCAAATATTCATAGATGATGATTGAATTGGAAAAGACTTAAGGGTGTAAGGCTGTTTCTGTTTTTTCTCCAGATATATACTTAGGTACCAAACTGGATAAATTGACTTTGAATTATTGTTTTTTATTCTACAAAATCATTGACGATATATTTTTAAAATTTATTTTATCGAAATAAAATGTACATTTGAGCCTGAAATTCGCCAAACTGTATTACAGTTTGTAAGCGACCGTCAAATCAAAAAACGTATATTCCCCATTGAAACTGGCGCGGCTGCGGTGGTAACATAAGTAGCTTTGACGTATATACCTACCTAAGTGCCTCCTAGGGCCTAAACTAAATAAATGGCTTTGACTTTGACTGTAATAATTTTACTGTATATTATTATTATGCAGTTAGGGTTTATTTTAATTTACTATCAGCATAATTATAGTTCTGATCCAGTTCTTTGCTACCTTATCAAGGTTATCAGCACCTACCAGCATTTTGACACTAAATTACAATTCAACACAATCAATGCATTGGTAACAAAATGTAAATTCGTTCGTGTCACGGTCAATTTCTCTACGAAACGAGCCCAATGATACGTGACGCGCCAAACACGGACAAATTGACAAATTTACATTCGACATTATGTAGGTGGCGCTATTACGATAAACGTGGGAACACTTAAATAGTTGATTTGCCAAAATTATATTCAATTAGTTTTTGTTTCGCTAGGGTCATTTTCCTTTTTAAATTATCAGTGGCTTGATTTATATAGATAGGCAGATTGTTCAGTACATGGTCCTATAAGATTAAATACTAGATTGATAATTTAATCGGATCAATATCTTTAATTTCAATCAAGTAAATTGAGACATTAAGCTCTTTGAAAATGTTCTTAATCGTGTATCTTTAGATTTATATATTTTTAAATTCCATCTTAAGAACATGGTTATAAAAGTCAACATATACGAGTAATATACTCTTGATTCTTCGAGTAATAGCAAACCATATAATAGGGACATGAAACATTATTGTAACGTTCCAAACGGTTTCGACCAATTAATACGAAGTCCGAACCGGATCGCAGGTATCTTTTAATCTTTTATTTTCTTTTGAGCAGGTAAGTGATGCGTACATTGCCTGTCCACCTGTCTTTATACATTCAGTCCCTTGAGGTTATTTGGGTTTCCCCTCTATCGCCCTTGAGAGGAACCGACGAGGGGGGCAGGGAAGCTCATTTTGTCTCGGTTCTCAGTCTTGTGCAGCCACCTGTGGGTTTTACACGGCTCTATGGTGTCCCGAGTGGTCCCGACTATTGACAAAGTGCTTTATTGTGTCGGCTGGCATCTGTCCGAGGCTTGGAGGTAAAAAATTATATTCATCTGTTACATAGGCAGCTTAAGTTTTTGAAGCGTATACGTTATTACTCTTTGTTTGGACTTCTGGATAGATTTTACGTCAGTTTTTTGTGCTGTAGAGTTTTTGATACAAGAATGTTTTCTTCTAAAAAATTGCACGCTTAAACAATTCCATATGTCTTATCAAATATACCTAAGGTAGCGGTTGCTATATAGTACCCAATTACTCTATAGTTTTCTCTTACACTATGTACCGATGTAATATTCTTCTAAATTTTCTAACTTTTATCAGCATTTACTTTATAGGCTCCCAAAGTACGTTATTTTACGTAAACGATCGACTTTCAAGTTAAATAAAAATAACGAGATTATTTCTTCATCCTTGAAGGCGCCACAACCAAAATCGAATAAAATACCAAATGTAACATCCACATCATGTCGAAGCACATTTGTGTTCATTACTCAGATGTCCTCACGCGATCTCCACCTGTCTCTTTAGTAATGCACGTATTATATTTGCTACGTGAGACACCTGTACCTCCATTATGTGTACCCCGTTTTTCTGTCTTGAACAAAGCTTGCGCTAAGGATGGTAAAAAAATATATTTAGTGCATGTTGAATTTAAAGTATTGCTGTGTATTCTGTAGATTGACCGTATATCGTTGTATATGTCACTAGCTTTCACCCCGCGGTTTCACCCGCATTCTCGATATAAAAAGTAGCCTATGTCACTCTCCGGTTCATAAATTATCTACATGAAAAAAATCACGTCAATCTGTTGCTCCGTTTTTGGGTGATAGGACAAATAAAAAAACATACTTTCGCATTTTTTATAGTAAATAAGTAGTAAAATAATATATAATATAGGGGAGGGATTGTATTCATAGTCGATAAAAACTAGATTATAAAATTAATTTCTGAAATTCCCTTTTCCATTTAAATGCTTAAATAAAAAAGCCGCTTTACAACATATTTAGCGGCTATTATTGCTAACCGTTAGATAAATCTTATAAATCAAAATTAATTCATTGGAAGCATAATTGTGTGGAACCTTAACGATGAATAGTCATCGTCGGGTAAAACAGAAAGGCAAAATTATCATAATTCTGATTTTGTAATTATCTTAGTAATTATGAGGTTCACGCCGCAACTGCACGCGGGCATCGCACCGTAGCGTAATGACGCCGGCGATCATTCGATAATGAATGAATCGATAATTATGCAAACAATGAATGAATCGATTTGCAATGTTCTGATAGATTAAACGTCATTCATATGAGTTATCGATTAATAGCGCTAGTATATCGCAGCTAATATATATCGAAAGAAAAGAAATGACCTGTATTAATGTTTTTTTTAATAGAGACCGTTGAGTATAAATCAAAGGACTATGAAATATGTCTTAGAAACGATTAATTTTAAATAGTGAGATTGTATATCTACTATAAACCTATAGACCTGGAATTTGTATAAATGTATTGTATACAAATTATGGAATAGAATAATAAAAAACATAAAAACCAAAGTTAATCATTTATAAGTATTAGCAATATACTTAAATTTCTAATAACAATACTTAATAGACTTACTTTATAATAGTCTCAAAAATTTAACCTATTAACTATGACAAGTTGCAAAATGTAGATAATATCTTCTACGAATAATCAACCATTGCTAATTGTACAGAACAACTATAACAAAAAATCCATAGTTTTGTTGCTACGGAAATAAACCTATAGTCACGTCAACAGTGACGGTTTTAGTTTCTTTAAGACTGGTCTTGTTTTTGTTGCAACTCGCGCTGTAGGTGGTACTCGCAATCAGAAAGCTATGACAGATCTCATTACATCGTTTCCTTTGACAGACAGATCTGCCGCAAGCCGTCTGTCAGTATATACAATCTTTGCTTCACATATGTTTATTATAAACGGTAGTTTCTCTCTATTTAAGGTAACGGGTACTTTATAAATTAGTTCTGGGAATATCGATAACAAGTTTTTTAATGTGTCCCCACACTATTCAGAGATTTTTTATTGGGACACGCTATATTTATTTTCCTATAATTCTCATAGCCTTTAAAACTTATTCAAATATGAAGGAATGAATAAACAAACAGATATTCCCTTACGGTTTCATAATTAATAACTAAGTTTAGGATTGTAATCCAAGATTGCTTAGAACTCCATATAGTAACAAAACAATTAGGTACCTATCCCACTTCTATTTACACATTCACAAACATTACATGTATTCGTTTACTACGAACTTATCAATGGGGAATACAAAATACGTTTGTGCGTTATTGAAATTTTAAAACGTTTACGTGACACTTTTGACAATTTTGATGCAGGTAAAGCTCATATTACACATGTTTTTAGGTATTTACAAGGATTTCGGTAGACATTAATATTAAATACTTTGAAGTTTGCGTTTTGGATATTAATTTTGAATTGAGGATAGGATTCATAGTATTTAAACTAACAGGTGTCATATTTAATGTTTAAGTAGTAGTTAATGCAGTTATTTACTACAGAATATACAAGACATAACAACGCTCAGACATCTTTATAGTTACATGTCGTATGAATATCTCAATCAAAAGAAAATCTTGATTCCTACTAACATTATAGATACGAAATTCGTGTATATTTTTGTCACCCAACCATACCGTAATAGGCTATAGCCTGTAATAAAATACAGGATACTTTTTGTCCCAGGAAAACATTAGATCTCTCGGGAATGAGAGGCAGAAGTTAAATTATTATTAACAACACAAACGTTTCCAAATTATAACTTCTTCGACATCCGCTAATCTCAACGGGAAAAGCCTTTGTAGATATATTTATTCCGTGATATCCAAAACAACACATGGGAGATAAATTCCATGTCAAAGTTTCCAAGATTGGTATGGAAGAAACGTTGGTAGAAGTCACAAGGGAGATGTATATAGATGAAGAACATTTTGATCACAATTATAGCATTCGAAATACGTGACAGTCAGATATATAAATTGCTTTGTAAACTCGTGGCATACTTACTAAGGTTTCAGAATTTTTTGATTAAGTTTCAAGTAAGGAACAAATTGAAAACTCATACTATTTAAGTAGTTTTTAATTTTAATTTAGATATATTACCTTACCGACTTTTTGCATCTTTGGTAGAAATATTTCTCCATTAATATTATAAAATTATTGCCAGCATCAGATCTTCTATAGACAAAGACAAAAGGTTCTTTAAATTATAATCAGTGACTACAGCGTCTATTTTTTCTCAAATGTTACTATCTTGAAATTACTTTTATCGTAAAAAGCCCTGGTCGCAGATATCATGCACATCAAACGAAAATCTTTTCTTCTATAAGTTGTAAGATAGCTCTAATGAATTTTCTTTATCGTGTTCTAAGAGAAATTGTTCTCGTATCGAGGGTCGAGCTTTGATGTAAGACAGTGGCTGTCAAACTGATGTTCTGTCCCTAGAGAGTTAAAAAAGGGGGCGAGTAATCAATTTTGTGTAGTCTAAAAGCGAAATGGTGTTGAGTAAAATTCATTAACATAATCTAGGTTTTAACGTATTGTTTTCAGAACTACATAGTCCCAAAGGTGTACCGAGTACTATTCCTATAAAAATCGTTAGTTTGTTCGTTGAAACCTCCAGGGAACGTCTCGCCTCATCAATTGCTAATTTAGTTTTTGAAGGCATAGAATCAGTTGGTGTACTTGTATATACGTTTATACATATAAACTTTTATATATTTTATTCATATAAATAAATGAATTATTAATAGAATAAATATGATGCGGTACCATGTTACCATTCTGAATAATTTTATCACGACATTGCATCTCATTTAAGCATGGCATTTTTTGAAACTACATAGGTATATTATATAACCAGTTTGTCAATTAATAGTTTAAATTAACTGGCTTTTTGGTGAACACCTTTTTATATTTTTACTAGGGATCTTGCCTTTTTCGATAAATGAGCTATCCAGCACTGAAATAATTTTTCAAATCGAACCAGTAGTTCCTGAGATTAGCGCGTTCAAACAAACAAAGAATCTTTTCAGCTTTATAATATTAGTATTTGTATAAATAAAATATTATTATATTTTCAATCAAGATACATAATATTATCCTTGTGTACCTATTATAAAATTAAAATTGAATCTAATCAGTAAAATTAGGGGCGATGATCTAAAAAGTTTGAGAATCAGCCACTTAAGGTCAAGCATTAAGGGCTTGGTGTAAATCGAGTTACGGGCTAACGAGACGGTTGAACTTAAAGGATATTTCGGCTCAAAGGAAAATCGTTCGCAACCATTATGTGATTTGATTACATAAATGGAAGTGATTGTTCTAAAATGTTATATATCTATTATAATAATTATAATTGTAGTGTTTGTGTATCTATTAAATAGATTGAACGCTGTCTCACGCACACAAGTAGAGGCAACACTGCCAGTCAGTCAGTCAGTCGGTAAAAGAGTCACAGGTTCGAGCGGAACGACGAAAAGCGTGTAGGTACTACTTGGTGTGTCGGTGAGCCAGTGTAGTTAATTCTATCTCCTAAAAGCTGGTCGTAACAATAATAATAATTCAATTTATTTCAGATTACTAGATCCATATTGTGTTAGTTACATCTTAATATTAGTGTTAGTAATACATTGAAAATACATAAAACAATCACAAAAACATTACTACACTATACATTTTAGCGTGTGGCAGGCGCGTGCACCTTTACCCACCGTCTTAGCAGCAACAATATACAACCTTTAATATATTTAGGATTATTATTACTCTATTGACTTAAGGTGACGCCGCGTTAAGCTTAAAAATCTGAAATTCAACGTGCTGCGTCCCGCTCCCTACTATAGCGACCTCTCATAGATAATCCGCGTAAACGGAACGGGCGTATGCGACAAAATGGTTTTTATTGTTTAATTTATATTAAACTACAAATATATTTCATAAAACCTAAGTACAATTTATAGTATCAGTTTCAATTAATATATGTAGAAATTTTGGAACCTCAAATCGATCCTCAATGTCTGTAAAATTGGAATCTCTTATTTTAAAGAGGTCTTTTTGATTAATTATTTTGTGTTATAAAAGTTAACCAATCGTGTTATGCAACGTACAAAATAAAGTCAAAGACATGATGAATTCTTACAATAAATTTCAGTTCGTTCGCTTCAGTCATTGTTGAGAAAAATCGGAATCCTTGCAACCAAAATCTTCAAGGCGTCGCCTTAAAATGACTCGAGGGGCAGCGACACACCTTGTTGCGTTGGAATTTAAATATCTTCGATAAAAATGTTAATATATACTCAGTATTGATAGCTCTGCCTATCTCGTTGCGGATTATTTTTATTTTTTTAATGATAAACATTTTTAATGTTATAAAAATAATGATTTGTTACAAACACAAACACTCACAAACTATCGCATTTATTATAATATTATAGTGTGATTTTGCTAAATGTATTACATATTAATACATTTATTGTTTGAGATTGTACAATTTAGAGGATGCCAGGATTCTCAGTCTCATTTTTTTAAATTCATGACGCCAGTTATGCTGAATACACCTACCCAACTAAATCATATCCATGTGTCAAAAGCGGCTGTAATTTATAACGTGTACGCAATACATTCAAACGGTTTTTTGTTTAGCTAAATAGTTCTGTACCCAAGGCGAGCCTAGAAGCGGTCATAAACTGGTTCGATTGCTCTGTAGATTGAATAAGCCATTACTAGAGTTTCCACAGCAATTACTGGCGCCCATAAATGGGTACAGTCCGGTCTGGTCGCATAAAATTTATAATGCACAGATGTACGGCCCAAATTGGCGGATTATTGGTAGCAATTCTATGCAAACATGCATGTACCAATATCAAACTGTATGAATATTACTTAGTTACATGGTTAGGGTTCATTGTGGTTTTCCTTGTGTTGAAGGTTGAATGTAAGATTAGGTATTTTATGCCATTTTTAACAGCCTCTATGTACCAAAAAGAGACAAACATAGTGTGCGAAAGAGACACTCTTGTTGTGACTTTTTAATTTTGCCACACCTTAGTTGCGGTATCTAAAAAACAAGTCAAGAAGGTTTTAATTTATATAGTAAGCTCTGAGGTATTAAATATTAAAATTTTCAAGACGATGATAGCTCAGTGGTAGTAACGTCGTAGTAAAGTCGTGGGTTCGAATTCTATACCTACTGGGTGTATTTTTTAGCTGGCTATACTTGCAGAGGTGGAAGTACTCATCAATGTGAACAACTTTCATTATTAGACTAAGTGTGAAAACATGAAAAAATTATCAGCTGTTCCATACAAAAGTTCAATACTTACGTTTTATTTTACGGGATCTCAGAGTTGGTCCCATAATAAAAGTTGTTCATATCGATGAGTACTTCCACCTCCAAGTCTTCGAGCCTTCGATGAGAGAAAACATCGTGAGGAAACCATAGCACGTGTGTGGGCAGCTGCTCATCATCACTTACCATAGTGAGATTGAGGTCAACCCCAAACTTATCTATACTAACATTATAAAGCTGAAGAGTTTGTTTGTTTGTTTGTTTGTTTGAACGCGCTATTCTCGGGAACTATTGGTTCGATTTGAAAAATTCTTTCAGTGTTGGATAGCCCATTTTTCGAGGAAGGCTATAGGCTTTTTATGCCGGGAAAACAATCCCTCGGAAATGCGGGTGAAACCGCGGTTGGAAGCTAGTACATAATGAAGTGAGGTTTAAGTAGGAACTTTTCTTAATGCTAAAAATAAAATGAAGGTGGATTTTCAAAATGTTTTGGAATCTATTTGTATAAAATAAACAATGACTCGTAATTTCCAATGGTAAAGCATCGTCTAAAAATACACAATATTTGAGAAGGGAAGAAACCTCAAAATATTCCACAACTTTGATATCAAAGGTTTCTATTTACCGTGAAAAATCCCGTCTCAATATTTTTGTTTTTACTCTCGACTTTTTAACTCGACACGAAGGCTCAAAGACGAACTTTTACTGAACGAGAAAGGACAACAACACTTTTTGACTTCTCGTAAGTAATTTTGGACAAGGTTATTTTAAAAAGGTTTAAAAACAAGATTTGGAAATAAAGGAATGGCATATTATAATATGAAAAAATCGTATGATGAAAATAAAGCGTTCAATTTTTTTAAATTATTCTACTGTTATTATTATTTATTATGAAATAAAAATATCACTGGCATGAATTATTAATGACACATGCACTTTTTAAAATTACAATTCTATTTTCAAACACAACTGACTTTAATAGAAGAACAATTCAAATCTGGAAATGTTAGTTCCATTTCTAAAGCATTGTCTGCTCCAGTCACGCGCCAGGCACTAATTCGACGTCAGATTGACCTCGCCATGACACAGTCGTGACCGTTCATATCTAGATATGCTTTAACTAAGCTGTTCTAAAACCTCACTCGAGGTTATGCAGTCACTGTTTTGAATTAATGTTGTGTTTTGTGAAGCTCACGTAGGTTGGTAGATTATTGAAAGTTAAAATTACTTTACCTAGGTTTTACAGATGCTACACATATACAGAATTTACAGAGCCACTCATATTTATGTATTATCTATGATTGTAAATTGTTTTAAGTGATCATCTGATTATTTTGTAATGTTTACTTACTTTTATTTGGTAGTAAAGTGAAGTTCATATAATAATAATGAAGTGCAGACTGATGCAAGCACAAAACAAAGCACCGTACAGTTCGTTCATGACTCAAACAAGTGTAGACTAAACTGAGTAACTTTAGCGTTCCTTCACATCACGTTCACACAAGGCAATTCCGATGAGGAACGACAAAAACACCTTTATTCAAACGTCGGACGCACACATGAATACAAATTGCCTCGTCGTCGGCCACAATCGAATTCAAATTGTACGTTTTTAAAACGCATTACACGCGTTTGTAAGGACGAAATGCGTAATGTCCAATCATGCCTTCGTGACGTCCGTTAACGATTCCGTAGCAATTTAAATATAGAATCGTAATTATTCTTCTTTTTCTTTTCATTGCAAATGAAGCAATTTCAAAAAAAGAATGGTGAATTTCGTTGTTCTTTCTTTATCTTTTTTTTTAAATACTACTTCGTAGTTCATGAACACTTCGATGTTATTGACATCTTGACGTGACAATGATGAATGCTGGCATCAACTTGCGTTCAAATAAATGTTGTAAATATATGCACATAAGTATAGTTCTATACAAAATCAACAGAAAAAACACGTGGGTGAACTAGGCAAATCGCAACAACTTAGTGCGGCTAACACACAAAGAGACAACTGTGACATTTATCATTAGTAGTTCCAATTTCCATAAAAGAAGTACCATTAGATCTTTACAGATAATATTTACAGTACATTGTGGACAAGGTCGCTCGTGGTCGTTGCCTCTTGCAACCTTGCTGAGGCGTGCTCAGTTGTTCTGCTCCCGAGCGTCGTGATTGACGACTTTTACCTTTTTCGAAGCATTATCAAAAGTGACAACTTTTGACGTGATCACGAGTTATTCTCAGGGACACTAAAAAGGTCCGTCAATTAGAACGGATTTCGCGTTGTTGATTCCTGTAGGTAGTGTTTATATTTGTTATTATAATGTTATGTGTCACGTCCATATTATTAAATTGTTTACTCTGTGAGGACATTGTTAATTTAGGCGAGTTTTTGACCCATTTTTTAATGAATTCATGTATTTTTTTGTACACAATTAATTCCAGTTTTTTCTTTCTTCTATAAGATAGTGCCAGTTTATTTGTTTTTAATTATAATAAGCACCTAAGTAGGTAGTCATTTTACGCATATTTAAGACATATTGAAATAATTATCCTAAATTATCATTATGTAGAAATCTCAAGACTTTGTGAAGGAAAATTTACCAATGACAGCCAAGTTTCTAGGCCGCTATTTCCTCCACGTCTCAGCTGCCATGGTCACGTGTCGAAGTCCAGCGTAACATGAGATCTTATTACTCAAGAAATACCCCTCTACTATCGTATTGTACAGTGCCGGAAGGGACGCGGGGTTCTAAGTATAATGGTGATTGTGTTTCACATAGCAGTGTATTAACCTAACCAAACAATTCCGCGAAACAAGACAGTGTCTGACGAATAACTTTACACAAGTCATTCGCACTTAAGCGATTGAGGTGGGCTCACTATAAAGAACCTTTTTTTTCATAAACTTTTTGCGTGCTAAAGGTGACGTTTTGTTTTTTCTAAAGTTTTTTGTAGTTGTCTTTGATCATTCGTGAGGTTCTCATTTTATTATGTGCCAATAACTGCTTTGTTATATTTTGTGTAATTTTTTTTGTTTCGGAAATACTTTATTGTTGACAGAATTTTTGCTTTTGTATTTAATCTATAGTATTTTCAGTTATAACTAAAATATTTCTGTTAATTTTTTTTTAACAGTGCATGGACTTTGACGCAATTTTGTTGACTTATTGTATTGATTTCAATTATTTTTTAGATTTTCAGTTTAGATTATGTAAGATATGTCTCAAGGACTTTAAGATATACATGCGTGACGGTGACGTGGTTTTTAATTAGATATCCTTTCTGGTTTCGATCCTTTAGCGGGCATTTAATTAAATACATAATTAAAAAAAGGTAACCATTGTTCTTAATTTAAATTATCTTATTTCAAAGACAATATCTAAACATTCATATTACCATTTAAAAAGTCTATAAAAGTAATACGAAAAGAACAAACATTAAGTCTAAAGGCGAAAAAATTCAAAAGGTTTATTAAAATGCAAAGTAAACTTATTATTTAGCCTCCCTTCGAGACTTTTAAATTAAAATTTAATCGTTGTAATTAGCTTCATAGAGGCTGTAGAGATTTGGCTATTTAAAGATGGTATTGTACTTTAACAGCGAGAAAAGACTTTTTAATTTTCATATTAGTATTATTACATCAAAATAACATAAGCATAGTATGAAAAATAGTTGTTGAATTTGACATAGTTAAAACAATCGAGTACATTATAAAATATTGTCATCTTTGAAATTCGAAAATTAAAAATTCGAATTTTAATATTATGTTTAAAACGTCGTCACTCGTCACTCATTTCTTTCTATTTTTTTTTCTAAGTATTTCAAAATTTGAATATGAAAATAAAATATATCATTGTTATAACACTATTTGTAACAACTATACAGTTTTGATTGGGAGTTTTAGAAGTGAAAAGAAGAAAAGTTACACATAATTATGAACAAAATTAAAATCGCATAATAAAAAAAAACAAAATACAATAGCCACCTTTTTAATGGCGGACGTGAAAAAGCCAGGACTTAATTACCATACCCTTTCTTGTATCCCGGAGGCTTTAGTCACTGTCGTTCCCTTTAATTTCGTGATTGTATTCCCCAAAGTGTTCAAAGAAAATTCTCTTCGTAAAAATTTTCCCTCGAGAATCAAGTTTTTGTACACAATGTTTTTTTTTGCCCATTTTGCGCTTTTGTAACTTGATTTAACTAGTTACAGGAGAATTTTTAAGGTGTTTACTTAACTGCTATTATTTAGCAAAATGAAACTGTTACTTATATTTTTAATTTTAATTTATTTCATGTCATTTTTCAGATTACCGACAGAAGTGAGCAAGATCGCCTTAAAAAGATCTATAGAAATCATAACATTAATCAAATAAAAGAAGAAAGTAGGAAGTGGAAGAAATAAGAAGAAGGAAAAAGAAAATCCAGAAGAATATAGAAGACAGACTGTAGATTGGTTAATTATCTTTGGTTATCTAGCTGTATGAGTATTGTGACATCATAAAGCTAGGTTACCGGAGTTAAGTGCCATCTACGACTACGAGACTGCTACGAAACAACTACGACGAGACTACGAGACTGCTACGACATGACTACGGGATGTCAAGCAAAAACCGAAACAAAATATACAATTCAGCTATGCTATTCTGTACTAAAACTCGACAGTGAATTCTCGAAGTGACTATTCTCTGTCTCGCTCGTGAAACTCGGTAATCAGGATTTCGCGAGTGAGACAGACAATAGTCACCTCGAGAATTCACCGTCGCGTTTAAGTACAGAATAACATAGCAGTTCAAATAATATTTCCTTGTACTATTAAGGGCGGGTTGTTTGATTCGTAGTTGATATAAGCAATCGTTAAAATTAAAAAAAAATGTATTGATTAGACAAAAATTCGTTGTATACTCGTTTAAGCTAACCAATAGACAACACTAACAAATTGCTGGTCAATTTTAACTACAGGTAGACCACGGGTAACATTGTTAGTATTACTATTCAATATTTACAATTAGTCACATTAACTAACAATAAAACAAACCGCTCTAAAAAGTTACGATCAATCCATAGTTTTGCAAAGTCTGCTTGAAACGAGTGACTTTTATGTACGAAAAACGGAATGTTACGTTAGTAAATAAGTTGTTTGTCAATTATGGAACTTAAATGCCATTAACTGTCTCAGGATTATTACTTTTTAGATATTTGTACTGTTAATTGAGTAACTTTCTTTCAATTTATGTTTCAAAATGTGTAGATTGCCGTAGAACCAGCAATCTAATTTACAAGTCTTTATTTAAAGACAGTTAAAATTTCACACAAGATAACTAATAACAAGTATTTTTGATTAAAAATGGGAATATTCAAATTCCTTACGCAAAACTGGCTTCGCAGGATGGAAGCTGATAAAGATATACTCGTAAAGTAAAAGTATATTAATAATTATAAAAAATTAAAACGAAATACAACGTTTTTATCAATCAAAGCATTGATGGTTCATTGCCAATCTAAATCCACGCTGGCTATTTGTTTAAAATAAAGTTTAAGGATTAATTTTGGAAGATCAACTCTGCTAAGAAGGTGTATTTTACAAAGTTTCAGTGTGACTCCTAACAACTTTCTGAAAACGCCCGGAGGTTTTAAACTCGAACATTGATCGACGACACTTAATTTAACTGTTGATTATAATATCCGTTACATAATTATTCGTACACTTGAAACAATTGTCAATATTTTTTTAATATCTATCACTAAGGTGACAAACAAGCTTACGGCCCGCCTGATGGTTAGCTCTCTCTGTAATCTCTCAAGCTTCATGAAATCCCCTTGGGAAAGCCACGGTGGGATACTCTTTCTACAATCTATATATCTCTTTCTATTTTTATTAAATTGTACAAAGCTTTCCGCCCCGTGGTTTCAGTTGCAATCTCCTATTTTATTCCCTGAGGTGTTGAACTTTGAATTATCTTTTCATACACCCAATCAGTCAGTCAGGACTTGTTCTTTAATATGCATATATGTATATGGATAGCTTAACAATGGTGTATTTATTACTGTGGTTATTTTATATTATGTTGTTAATCTAAAAATAAAAATAAGTTCTTTTAATATTTTTTCCTGATTGAGTGAAAACATTAAATATACGCACGATGATTGTATTTACAAACAATTCTGTTATCGTTGTCGAATAATCGCAAAAGCTGTAACATTTTTGTGTATTTTTGAGTAAGTTACCCTTTTTTAAAAAAAATCTTATTTATTTAGTTACCAAGCACAATAAAAATATATCCAACAGCCATGTTCATTGTAATAAATGCAATTTACTTTAAATTGAAAGA
The DNA here is from genome assembly GCA_951216915.1 of Tetheella fluctuosa. NCBI lineage: Eukaryota > Metazoa > Arthropoda > Insecta > Lepidoptera > Drepanidae > Tetheella > Tetheella fluctuosa. The sequence continues at coordinate 13,453,346 of OX578215.1, read as the reverse complement.
ACCTTCTTACTGGTAAGGTAAAAAATCAACGATTACTTTTTAAATTAAATGCAAATGCCAATTTCCTCTTGTAACTTTTACCGAAAAGGTTTTCTGGAAATACGATAAAGAACTGGAAATGCATTTTTTATGTTTATCACAATAAACAAATATATTTGGTAGTTTGTTTTTGTCAGCTAAAAAGATTTATGGGAAATAACGAGTCCATTAGTAAATTGGATTTTTATATATTCCCATTTGTGATTACTTCCATAATTGGTAGACCTCTCAGACCAGTTAAAATATACGTAAGTGTATCTCATATTTAATTTGTGTATGAATTACTAGCTTCCGCCCCGCGGTTTCATCCGCGTTCCCCGGGATCTTATGTTTTGCCAGGATAAGAAACCTATGTGCTATTATAGATTATAATCTATCTCTAATTTCATCCAGATCCGTTCAGCCGTTCTGGCGTGATAAAGTAACATCCATCCATCCATCCATCCAAACTTTCACATTTATAATATTAGTAGGATAAGTAGGATTAGTAGAATTATTTTTAACATGCGTGGGATTAATTATAGAAATAATGTATTTATTTTGATCTCGGTTTTGTGAAGTATTTATCTTGTAATGTTGGTCCCTAACGGCCTGGGGGTAAAGAATCATTAAACATGGTTACAAGTCCAAAACTTGTTGTCGCAACAGGGGAGAACATTATTTGTCTTTATTTCTGTTAAATTACATGAGGAGTTAAAAAATATATCCTGGGATATTCCTCACAAATAACTATCTTCTCTTAAATTGAACAGAGCTTGTTGGAAACACGATAACTGATACTAAATATAGGTACTGTTTTAGCAGAGATGCATAGCATCAGGTACCCATGCTCAGGAAAAATAGACATGTACATAAGTGTCTGTTCGATGGGAATTTAACCCACAACCCTACTTGGATTAAAAATCACGCCAGTCATAAAAAAATCGCGTGCATCTTAATATTTCAGGTTTCCTTTTAAAATTTCAACAACATCATTACTTACCACAATGAGATTGTGGTCAAACATGAGCCTTTTCACAATAAAAGAAAGATGTTTCAAAAATATATAAATTATTATCAAAGTCTGTTTGAAACTTCAGATTTATTCTTTCATCCCAGTTATGAGTATATCTAATAAATAATGAAGAACCTTCATTAATAATTTATAAAGTTGGTACGTACACAATACTAGAAATGGGAACAGAAAATGTATTTCGCGTGTCGTCGCCGCCATCCGATCTTATTTATGGGACCAAATAATTAACAACAACTATATTTTCTCATTAGTCTTCGCCAAAATTTCCCTTACTTAGTTTAGAAATAGATTCATTGTTAGTTGTAGGTATTTTCTAATTAATATTAACATTTTGTGAAATGCCTAATCAAATAGCATAAAATTAAACGGCCACGATATAAAACACGCTGACGCTTATGACGATGATAGTTCAATAGAATACCGAAACAAAGGTCTTAGGTTGAAAACCTATACTGACTTTGCCTTCGGTGAAGGAGTATGCTACCTACTTTATAGTGTCCGTTTAATTACCACCCTCAAATTGAAAAACTGCTCGCCAATTCTCTTCTAGGAACATCTGCAGCCAATCGTCGCTTAGCAATATAATATTTTGCTGAAACGTAAGCTGTAGGTAAAAAAAAACTAATTTATTTTCCTATATATTTTAGTTTGAATATAAATAAGCGGGCATATTCCGCACTGAGATGGAATCAAATTACACTATTTCAAGAACCGAGGCAATATTATGAAAAGCACCTGAAGTAAAGTTAGAGCAATTTGTTCGTTGAGAGAAACAGCTCAACATTTATTAAACCAATTCACTCATTCACCGGTTATATTTAACAATAAAAAACATAAGACTACTTACTTATTAAAGAAATCTATCAAGTGAATATGAAGTAAAGTTAGTGCAAAAAATATATTTAGTTAAATGTACACATTATGGGAGCTAGTTTACCTTATTCCCGTGAACTGTCCCCAGGGATCCCTGTGGACTCACTCAAATGTAATATTAAGAATTTTCTCATTACTCTGAAAACGACGCAAAGCACTGCGGAAATCAAATAGAAAAAATATACCAAGGAAAATATTACCCATTATTGTTTCACGACTAAATAACTTATTCAATTTTGTATTTTTTTACTCCGTACGTTTGACCACAATCTCACTATGGTAAGTGACGATGTGGCTAGAAGGGACGTATGTAAATAAAGTCGTTTTATTATGCACCAGTTGCAAGGAGTTTAAAAGTCTACCAAGTTTTTAATTTCAAGATACCAAAGAGATATTTTGAAGTACTTGTTTTGCTCTGAGCTTTATTTTCGTTCCAGAAAATAAATTATCTATCTACTAATTCTGATAAACAATTTACACAAACCATCAAATATATAAATTTGTAATTCTAATACCACCATGCTAGGTACCATATATATTGTAGAAAATAACATAATTTATTTTATTGTAAGAAGCTAACCATGAAATTAATGTAGGTATATTGATGGTAAAGCCGAAGAAGCTTGTAACAAGTCTCCATGATTTGTTATCTTTTTAAAGTTATACTTAGTCCTTTTAGATTAAAATATAGGTAATGAACCGATTCACCATATGATAAGTAAAATTCAAAACAAATACCATTCTGTTTTTAATTAAAGAAATGTCTGTCTTGTATTAGTTTTAAGTGCTATTATTTCTAATGGTACTTAAAAATGGAAGCTTTGGCATTTTGCCTTGAAGAAATTGCTTCTTTACTTAGTTCCGACTGTGAATTATATAGTATACGACTTGTGAAATCGCCTTTATTAAGTAGGTACAGTTTTTAATTTTAGGTTTTCGTACCCAGAGGGTCTGAACCTATTGTTGTGTCAACAATAGGTGTCCTTTCATCCGTCCGTCCGATGGTTCTTGGGGGCGTCATAGTCCAAAGTTTTGTCTATAAATCTATAAATCTTTTTTACGTCAAAATGCTGACACTAACGCAGACGGTCCACCTGATGGCATGGGCCGCCGTGGATGGTATAATAATATCTTATGCGAACAAAAATTAAATGTTATGCGTATAGAAAAATAATAATCGAGTCGGCTATAGTACGGTCGATTAAACTATTCGATAGAATTCAGACTTCACGAATAATGAGGTAAGGTACCTAGATACTGATCAACTTAATCTATTGGAAAAAAGGTAAAGGTGAGTTCCAGAAAAATGAAAATGTTAGGTCACCGAAATTATTCTGAGAAGCAAATACTATTCATAAATATTACAATTTATTCGTTATTTTTTTCTTATGTATTTTTAATGCATTACAGTTCATTGGTTGTAGCAAGATCAAGATAAAATACAGTTCTTAGAATATATACTAATTAAGAATCATTATGTCATAAATATCATAAAAAATACTTACACTAATCAAATTTATAACAAAACGACAATGCTCTATTGCGTTTGAGACAATCATAGAGGCTTCAACAAGATTTTTTTGAACCTTTCTTTTTTCAAATCGATTACAAAATCTTTCTGATCATCCATAACCTAATACGTTTTATTGACTAATCCAGAGCTAGAAATCGAGATTGTTACATAGGATCATTAATCTCGAAGCTAGTTTCCCTAATGTAGTTCAGACTAGTGTGAGAAAACTTTGGGAATCAGTGATACGAATATTCCGTCTTTTGTGTAACATTTTCAATGTAGGCTAACGACCAGAAGCGTCCACATTAGGGTTCACTTTTTGTCGGAAAGTGCCCAAAAGTTGAAGGTTAAATTGAGCGTTAGAAATGTGTATGTGATAGTACATAGTTTCTCGTGTAATTACATGTTAAGGTTTATATTAATATTTGGCTTTTACAGTTTTATTTTTAATTTAAGGGTTTAAGGGGTGAAAATACTCATCACCAAGAATAATTTTTAGTATGGGACAAATCATGAAATCGTGAAAAAAAAAATCTTTTTCATGGATTGCCCAATTTGTCAGTCGACTTAAATTCATAGATGATACAAAAAAAAAACATTTATTTTTAATGCATTTTGTGTTACGAATAAATATAAATTATATACGGGGCTAGTTTTAATTGATTATTTAGTTATCTACACCTAAAGCGCGAAAAAAATCAGCTGTTTTATACATTTTTGTTGAGTAAATATTGAACTTTTGTATAGAACAGTAGCTTTTTATCGCACTTTAGGGTTTGCACATAGTAAAAGTGGTTAGTATTAATTTTTACTTTTTAAGGCTATGATAGCTCAGTGGTAGTGACTTCGTATACCGCGGCGAACGTCGTGGGTTCGAAAATATCGTGAGGAAACCATAGCACGAAGTTAGAGTACTTTGTAGTACGCGTCTAGCTGGCTATCATCTTTACGTTGTTTATATCTGTCATCAAGCAAGCGCCTACTAGAACTAGTGTATTCACGCAGCTACACTTGAGAGCTAGTTACCCTTCTAGGATTTGTATCTTCGGTCACATCATTACATACTATAGCAAAAAAAAAAAACACTTACCTGTCCCACTAACCTATATTTCCCGCAAGGGCAATCCGCGCTTCTTTATTCAATATTACGTCAAGTTTCAAGCCTCTTTCCCATTAGCCATCGGATCCCTTCGTCACTTTTGTTTGTTGAACCTATCAAATATATGCATAGGATAATTTTAATCAAATACTCTTATATAAATACATGTTTGGGTAAAAGTTTTGTAATAAAAATTGTTTTATTGAGAAATAAAGTGTGAAGCTGTAAAGTGACTTCAAATTAATTAATTGAGAATATTTGGTTACAATTTATTGTTATTAAGGTGACGCCGCGTTAAGCTTAAAAATCTGAAATTCAGCGTGCTGCGTCCCGCTCCCTACTATAGCGACCTCTCATAGAAAATCCGCGTAAACGGAACGGGCGTATGCGAAAATGGTTTTTATTGTTTAATTTAAAAACTACAAATATATTTCATAAAACCTAAGTACAATTTATAGTATCAGTTTCAATTAATATATGTAAAAATTTTGGAACCTCAAATCGATCCACAATGTCTGTAAAATTGGAATCTCTTATTTTAAAGAGGTCTTTTTGATTAATTATATTGTGTTATAAAAGTTAACTAATCGTGTTATGCAACGTACAAAATAAAGTCAAAGACATGATGATTCTTACAATAAATTTCAGTTCGTTCGCTTCAGTCATTGTTGAGAAAAATCGGAATCCTTGCAACCAAAATCTTCAAGGCGTCGCCTTAATAGCCTAAACTATCCTACTGTTGGGCAAAGACCTTTTCTATTCTTCTCGGTTGCACGTATTACTTAAAAGCTCAATAGTCCTAGCGAAGAAATTAATTCATATTTGATGATTGATAAATAAAACTCTCGACATCTCAAATAGAAATATAGACTGTAGCCACATTGTATTGAACCTTGTTGTATTTAAATACAATAAAGTTCGTTACATTGCGATAGTTAAATATTTTTTTAATAATATAATCGACTCAATATTTATCCAATAAAGGCAGTACATAAGTTGTGTAAACAAATTGAAGTAGGTACTTTAGTGCAGACGGAGTAAAAAAGAAAATTGAAAAATACAGGTAGATTTTTCGTACGTAAGTGCCCGTTAGCACTAGAGTATGGTGCGGAAAGTGAAGGAAATTCGACGCTTGAACAAATGCAATTTCTAACACCTTTCACACACAATGTATTTTCGGAATAACTAAATTTTTGCCTATATTTGCAAAGGACGTATTGTGTTGAGAACGCTTGGACCGTGTATCATGTTCACTCTTCAAACATTACAAAGTTTAAAGATGCAGATTTTCAGCAGTTATAGATTAGATTTATCTTTAAGAGAATGCCTTTCTTGTAAATTAGTGTTATGTGGATATTATTTTATGTAGGTATCTCGCTACTCAAAGCCAAAGCTACTTATTTAGGCTCAAGGAGGGCACTTATGAGGGTCAAAGATTCCAAACTATCACGCAAGAAATTAGATCACCTATTTTTTAAAATTAATGGCTAAAAATTACAAAACATTAACTTAAACTTGAATCTAGATAACGTTAACAAACATAGTATTAATATACCTATTTTTTAACCGACTTTAGAAAAAACGGTATTTGGTTGTATATTTTTTTATGTTTACACTCTTTTTGATTTAGAACTTATTTTAAAACATATAACGGTAACGAGATCACTTCCCTTAGGTTGAAAGTCAAGGTCGTTCAAGTTGCACGTTGTTCGTAGCAAGTAAATTGCACTAGGCCGCGAGTGCCCACGAGCATGTGCTACTAATCTGCATCAAAGTCAAAGTCATTTATTCAGGTTAGGCCCAAGAAGGGCACTTATGAACGTCGAAGTTACTGAAGTTACCATCGATTCGGAAGTCACCTTCAACTGAGAAGAACCGGCAAGAAACTCAGCACATACTTCATCATGGATAAAGTATCCGACTGCGCTGTATTGACCCCACTGTAAATTCGTGATGTATCGAGATCGAAGACTTTTCAAATGGATTCCTTATTTATGACATCACTCGAGGCATCTCAGTAACATAAAGGTATAAAGGTTGTAAACGCAAGTTCCCTCCACCCCCTGGCTGTCGAAGCCCGCGAAAATATCAAGCGCAGCAAACTCCAGAACAAGGACATCTCCTTGTTCTGGATCAAAGCACACGCGGGTTTGGAGGGAAACGAGCGAGCGGACCAGCTAGCCAAGGAAGCTGCTCTGCACTCTAAGAAGCGGCCGGACTACGACGGGTGCCCGATTTCATTCGTCAAGCGAGAGCTCCGTAAGGAATCGCTTGACGAATGCAACCGGAGATATAAAGCTGGTGACACTGCTGGGGTCACCAAGGTGTTCCTTCCCGACGCAGTGGAGGCGTACAGGATTGTCCGAAAGCTCCGCCCGGCAGGCGTGATAACGCAGGTGCTGACGGGGCACGGTGGGTTCTCAGAATACCTGAACAGGTTCAAGTGTAAGGAGGACCCATCGTGTTTCTGCGAGCCGGGCGTGAGCCAAACAGTCGGCCACATCCTCGCCGAGTGCCCAGCCTTCGGGAGGGAGCGCTTTGAGGCTAAACAGCAAATTGGCTTAAAAATTACAGAGAAAAACTTCAGTGAACTAATACGCTGCAAGAAGACCCGTGACCAATTCACGAAATACTGCATCAACATAGCAACTAAAACGGTATCAAGAAATAAGTAAAACCTAGAAGAAGAGAAAATAAAAATAGAAAACAGAAAGGAAACTACATAAAGGAAGAACAGGAAACAAAAGATAAATAAATAATAAATAACGGAACCGAAAAAAAAAAAAAAAAACGCAACTAAGGTAAGCACGAAAATAAGAAACATCAGGAACAGTAACTAAAAGAAAAAGGGGGGGGGGGGGTTTGGGGATTACAATACGAAGAACAAAATGATAAGATTTAAAAATGACGTAAACAAGGGCTCTGACCACCATATCAGAGGGACGTTTATTATTTAAAAAAAAAAAAAAAGTAACATAAAGGTAACGGATTCAGGCGAGCGCAAGAAGGCCTTCCGTAGGTAGAGGTTGCTATTATAAGACTTTTATTTATTTATTTATTTTACATTTTTGGGAAGACCAACAGCTGTACAAAATAGACTAAAAATATAATAATATTCATCAGGAATCCAATAACAGGTCTCCACGGATAAATATCTATATATCTACCCTTAGTCCCGTATTTCACTAGGACACCATGGCGGCGCAACCAGTCGCCGCTACCAACAAAATATATAGAGAGTGCCTCACCTGGTGTCCGTTTGGTTGCGCAACCATACGTACATTTTGTTGATGGCGGCGACTGGTTGCGCCGCCATGGTGTCCTAGTGAAATACGGGCCTAAGGTTATACTCATTTTATAACAGTGTGACTTTTTTATAATTAATATATTAGTTTAATAACGTTTTATAAGTAAGGCATTTAATGTTTATTGTAGAGTCTTTTTTTACTAAAATTGTAACGTAGTAGGTATAATGACCATCTTGCGACCATTTTGAATCAGTAAATCTCAAGATATAGATTTTATTATAGTGGACTAGAAATTCATACGACTGATTTTAATAACTATAAGTTTAACCAATTATTCTACGACGATTTCATCTCTCAAAATATTTCCAAAGAAAATAATCCAAATCTAAATTCAAATCTTGTGCCAGTAAGGAAAAGGTTTTATGAAAATCTGAGATAGCCTCTCGGGTAAAGGGAGTAAATTGGGGACCAGCGGATATAGCCTACTTGGGTTTCCTCAACTCGTTTCCTGCCACCAACTTTTATGTTAACAGGCCGCGACGAGCTCGACCGGCCTCCATCCGGATCGTTATAATCTTTTCAAAAGGTAGGATCTGTAAGTCTTTAATTAATTTTATTTGTTAAGTGTAAGTTGAACTATGGTATCTTCTATATTTTATACTAGCTGGTCCCCGCAGTTTCACCCGCATTCCCGGGATAAAAAATAGCCTATAACCTTCCTCAAGAATTGGACTATCAAATGCAAAAAGAATATTTTAAATCTGGCTCGTAGTTCCAGAGATTAGCGCCTTTAAACAAATAAACAAACAAAAGCTCTTCTCCTTTATTATATTAGTCTAGATTGGTGCTCGTGATAACGAGTATTTTGTCTTTTATATCCGTAAATATAATCCTTTAAACGAAGCTATGATTCCAGATAAATTAAACTTTTAACCTTGCTTCCAATAAAATGTAATTACATAATAAAATTACAATTGAAAAACCCTAACTTCGAAACAATTGCAATTAGGTACTGTTAGATTTCACCAACACTAGGAATTTAATGGAATTCGGCTAGTTAGTAAATTTAATTTATATTACCCCACATTCGGAATTTGATATACACAGGTTGGTTAACAGTACCAAAATTAAATTAGTAAATTAATTTCTAGTATCCAGCATTCCCATTATAAATTCAAAACGCCTGTAGTGAAATACGTAGCAACGTTTGTTTGAGCGCTTTATTGCATATAGTGTAAGGTAGGCGCTTGTATGACCTACTTGATCATTTGTTGAGATGTGACTTTACAACGTGTTGGATATCGATTCATCTAGGATATTAATTAAGTTGGGACAGACTTTTTAATAAGTAATAAACTCAATTCTTCCTATAGATACGTTTATGTTTGACCACAATTATCTATGGTAAGTACTGATGTGGCGAAAGGTGGAAGTACATGAAGCCTTGAAAGTAACTGGCTCTCAAGTGTAACTGCCGGAAGATACCTAAGCTGTCTATTTAACTTGAGGGTGGTAGCCACTAGCCAGGCTGGCGGGTACCACAAAACAATCTAGTTACTACCGCACATAACACAAATACCTAATAAGTATTAAATAATTGTCTTAAAATGTTACCAACCCTTCATTTAGACATCTAAAATCTGGGACACTGAGGAATGACAGACACTGCTGAAAACTTTCATATATGAGCGTGGGGCTTTTAGCGGGAACTTTAAAAGTGACATTGCGATTTTGACCGTGTGATAGTAGCTTTTTTTTATTAATAATGTAACTAATCCAAATTAACTAATTCGAATTTGATTCCCATACTGAAAATTCAATCGATTCTGTTCCACCATTTTACCGTCGACACTGGCTCTTCTCGGCACGATTACAATAAGAAAATAAAAGCTTGTAAAAAATATACCTACAAGTGTAACATTACAAACTATGGAATAAACATAGAAAGGGCAAGACAAGTCGGAGCATATAACTGTCTCATTAGACTGACATAATGAAGGTGGTCACATCCAAGGATGCACTTAGAGAAGAAAAGAAATATCTTTAATACCTATAAATAAGAATCCAATTTAAGCATAGTTAGCTACAAAGATTTATCTCTAGTATTAATAGAATAGCATGTTTATGTTGTCAGACCTCATAAAATAAATAAACAACAACTAGAAACATCTAGACGTCCAATGAAACCTCGGGGCTCAGTCCGCGGTCTCAATTAATTAAACTCGTTAAAAACCTTTTATACGGTGCTGGATAAAAAATAATTTAACGTTATAATGAAGAAATTTTGCTACCTCCGAGAAATTGAAGGATTACCGGGATTGTTTAATTTCTTAGCGGTCATTAATGTTCATTATAACTAAAGCATTTTATGGCTGTTAATGAGGTCTCGTTTTACAAAATTAATGTTATTTAAAATTGAGATGTTTTTGTTTTTATTTGGTTTTTCAAAGCTTGTTGATGAGATGAGATTTTGATCAAATAACCATCTTCGTCGACCTTCGACGAAGATGATTATTTAAATACTGTTTTTCTAGAATAATTATTACCTCATGTTTTATTAAAAAATAACAATATGAGCCAAAAATCAAAATTATAGACATTATCAAGTTTTCGGTTTATGGAGTTTCAAACCTTAATTTTATATTATTTAATTCATCTATTTGAACATTATAAAGTATACATGTTGCATCTCATCCCATAGAGATTTCAGGGTACCAAGGGCCTACCACGACTCCAGGGAACCAAGGCTATCTCTGGTTTTATAAAAACAACATTAGTAATTGTTAATATTATAACTTGGTCTCTCAGAAGTTATAATCCTACATAAACTGCACAAAACGCCACAGGTCAGGACTCGGTAATATAGTTCAAAACAAAAATAACTCGTCCTATAACTTAAAAATTAGGTACATTAAACTTTGGCAGGTATCTCGCAAGTTATATTAGAAAAGGAAGGCCGTTTGTTTACTTCGAACAAATTGAAATTGTAGAACTTTGTAGACGTCTACTATATCAATGAAAATTTGAATCCCATTAAATTACATTTAGCTACCACATTAAAGTCCAAATCGTGGCAGTGATTTCGCCTTCCAGTTGTGCCTTATGTCAGTTATAGAATTATTTTATTAGGAAAAGTATATGAGTACTACGTAAAAAAATCTTTTGACATGTTTTTTACGCAAACCAACCCTGAAATTGAGTAAAAAACAATTGAAAGATTTTTTTGCGATCTCAGTGTTGATCTCATGATAAACGTTGTTAATTAACATGAGTAGGTTCTGCAGGTGAATTATATAACCTTGTATAAGGCTGCATTTTTATAGCTATACATGTTCACAAAGTTATCACATAAAAAGATAAATATCTTATTTAAATTTTAAATAAATATACATCCCCAAATAAATAACTTACTGTGACTATTAATTATGCTATAAATAAAAATGTTAATACGTAAATAATGAATAATTAACTACAATATGTATTGCTAAATAAATAAATAATATTAAAACAATAATTAAAATTCTTAACTTTCATTCCTAATAACCTAATAACTTTTTAACAAATTATTAAAATTATCATAGGAAACATTCAGTGCTATTCCTCCTCTCTCCTATATTTGATCTATGCTGTGCCCGACAGGGTCCATAATTGTGACTAATATAATTATTTTTCTACCAACTGTATACATTATGGTACGCAATAAAGAATTGAGAACTTGAAATAGCGATACAACTCAGTTTAGGTCGTCATTTGAATTGCAATAAGAGTTGATAGTAAGCCCCCAGGATTCGAACCTTGGTTACTATGGCCACAACGTAGGGTCCTTACCACTAGACGACGGCTACCGGAGCTGGTGAAAGATTTGTTAAAGTTTTTGCTTAGTTAAAGTCAGTGTTACAGAGCACTTTCACAATCGGTTGCGCTTGAGTTTTAATTGATTTTGAACCAACTTTTTCACGCTTTTACGAGTAATGGAAGTTTACTCAATATTTTTGAACGTTACGTAATTTTAAAAAACGTTTCAAATTTTACGTATATTTGAATAAAAATATTTTCATTTCATTTCATTTTCATTTGCGTCCACTATAAAAGAAACGCACTGATTCAGCTTGGCGCGTCTCAGGTCGTAATTACAGACGAAATTTCTAAGTAAATTATTGTGATTCGAATCATTCATGATGCTTCAAGCAGAACAACTTTCGTTAATATCTTTGTAAAAGTCTAGATAAATGTCATGATCTTAATAGATAATGAGTAAGGTCAATGCATTATAAAGCTTCAGACCCATTTCTGTTAGTGCATCGCAGATAAAACTTCGCCACACGCATCTCGCAAGGTGCTGGATATAAAATTATTAATGCAGTTTTACGAGCGGGAGTTTTATGACATAAAATGTTCGTTTAGTGGTAGCTGCAATGGTCAGCGAAGTGCAGACTACTGGTTCACGTTTTATGACGTCATTAAGTGACGTTTTGTTTTAGTCTTCTAGTACGTATTAGTGGAAATGACAGCTAAGGTTTGAAAACTACTTTCAGTCAAGTTAGGTGATGGCTTTATAAGGTTATAATAAAGAAGTGGAACTTATTTCCAGGGTCTATGTTACCTGACACCTATAACCCATAGGCTTTTTCTGGGCAAGTGTGCTACATCCTCGGCCTCGTTTTGACTCCTCCTGAGGTCAGTCGATGGCAAAACGAAGCCCATTTAACATTTACAAAACCTAAGTACATGAATTGTCAGTATCAAAAAACATAGACTTAAACGTAGGATAGTTTACTAATTAAATATTATTTGTATTACTGAGAGCTTTAGGTATAATATCCATTGAACAAAATATTCAACAGTAAAGACATGGGCAATTTAACGAAAAAGCCCAGAGTTTACCTAATTCTGAGTTTCTTGCACAGTTCTGTTTAGTTGAAGGCTGACTTCTGAAATACTACCAAAATTAAAATTAATTTATTCAAATAGACCTACGCAGGCACTTAGAACAGTCAAACTCTAACGCAAAGTTCGGTTGCATTTGAAGAGTGATAGAAGAGCCAGCAATATTCTTAGCAATGACTGTTTTTCAAACAAGCTAAGGTTCTTTATATAACATAACATGAGACTGGTCCGATATTGCGTTTTTTTTACAGTAAAAGTTGTTCGAACAAATTACTTCTGGAAGTATTCAGCATGTACGTATAGTGATATGATATCTTCATATCACTATCAAAACTTGTCAAGCAAAAACAGATCTCCGCCGCGACAGTGTATCACTGCCGTGACCAGGATTCGAACCTGGGTTACTACGGCCACAACGTAGGGTCCTAACCACTAGACGATCACGGCTACCGGAGCTGGTGAAAGAATTGACGAAGTTTTTGATTACTTGGACCGAACTTTAGGAAAATCAGATCACTTTCACAATCGAATGCGCTCGAGCATGACTGACGAAGCATGATAACAATAGTTAGCAAAAAAGTTGCTGGAAAGCACAATAGGAGTTGCTTGATGAGATAAATTGTTGTTTTGAGTGATGATGCGGCCGTAGGTGGTAAAAGCACAAAGCCTAGCAACTAGCATAATAACCGAAGAAACTATGTAATATTTTCTATAATCTTACGTTCATACACATCCCCACTGCAGTCCCCCTCCCCCTCGTAAGCACCCCCTAACTACGAGGGGGATTAAAGCCATAGTTCAGCACGCGGGCCCATTACCTATTGAAATACTTCACACGCCTTTCAATTTGACTTCTCTGTAATTTCCATACTATGTTTTCCTTAACCCAAAGGGAAGAGGGGAATCCGTAAGCTTGAAACATTTTTCCATTCGCATTTACCTTCTTTTCAATTTAAATACAGTAAAAATGGTTAAGAAAAATCCAATACTTGTTCGCAACAAGAGGGTGACAGAAAATTTGCATTTAAATAATGAATTGGGGTTAAAGTTTGGAAAACATTCAAAACTTGAGAAAGTTATGTTACAGCTCTCGAGTTGCTTTACTGATTCGTATATATTATTTAGGTATCACTAGCTTTTGCCCCGCAGTTTCACCCGCGTCCCCAGATAAAAAGTGGCTAATGTCACTCTCCGATCCATAAACTATCTCTGCTCAGTTGCTGCGTAAAAGAAGGACTAACCAACTAATACATTTTCCCATTTCTAATACTAAGGATTTTTGAAATGCGGAATTTTATGAATGAAATGAAAATATTTTTTATTCAAATAGGCCTTCACAAGCACTTATGAATAGTCTGACTCTAACGCACGGTTCGGAAGGTTGCTTTTACTGAGAAGAGCCGGCAAGAAACTCAGCAATTACTCTTTTCAAAACCAACTCAGATTCATTACATCAAATTATTTATCTAGTCTCACTGACAATATGTGTGTGTTATATGACAGTAAGAAAAAAAAAATCAAAATGATGAGTAACTTAGTAAACAGATGGATTGCAAACTTAAGCAGACCAGCCCCCACAAGCAGCACCTGTTCACAAACTACTAAACCAAGTTACTAAACCAAGTACTAACCTGGGGTACTAAACCAAGATAACGTGGCGGGATTTGTCTCAATAAAGAAAACTGAAGATAAGTGTAAAGCATGTCACGGAAAAGATCTTTACAAGAAAGTGATTACGATTTTAAAGTAATGAAAAACATAGTAAATATATGTATTGGGTACTTCATTTGTCTGCGTATGATTGCGCTCACCTTAAAAAAGGAAAAAGATTTTTTCCCTTCTGTCTATTTCACTCTATTACAAATATTACCAGTTGATATGTATTCCACCTTTATAAATATCCTTCCTTCCTTTACAGCCTTTTAATGTTCCACTGCTGAGCACAGGCCTCCTTTCATGAATGAGGATGAAACGGAATGAGCTAATACTCCACTGCGGATTGGTGGAGGTCGGCTAGTGGTCAACCTACTGTTGGAGTTTTCAAGCCACCGCGACCAACGGCTTTACGCGCCTTCACATATATACTAAATAAAATAAAAAATATTATTTATTAACTTATTTATTTATCGATTAATTTTTATTTCAGTTAGGACTGATGAAACTTTAAATAAAAACTGAGCTCCGCCGCGACAGTGTATCACTGCCGTGACCAGGATTCGAACCTGGGTTACTACGGCCACAACGTAGGGTCCTAACCACTAGACGATCACGGCTACCGGAGCTGGTGCTAGTGTCGGCAAATAACTCCATCATATTACATCGAGATCTGGAACACTTTTACTTTTTAATTTGTCACAGCTATTGCAAAAGTCGATAAAAAGTTATTATTAGCCGTACAATGAGTGGCGACTGTTTTGTAAGAAGAAGTAAGAATCGGAGAGCACGCCATTCGTTTGGTAGAAAAACTTCTTAGAAATAGCCACTCGCTTCAGGTGGCCCATTTTAATAAAAAAAAAAGATATAAATGTGGGAGGTAACGATACAAATTTAGGAACAAAATAGCTTTGAAGAGCAGTTAAGTACTAGTTTCAGGGAACAGAAAATGGATTGAGTGAACATAAATGCTGAAAAAAAGTTAAATTATGTTCCAGCACTTTTTCAGGATGATTGAAGCGCACAAGTCCGTATTTTAATTGGAAGCCTAGATTTTTTTACTGGTTCTCGTAATTCATTTACCATAGCGCTGTTTGTTAGAACAAACACAATTTGTTTTCATTGATGAAGGCAAATTAAATGAGCCTACAGAAATATTTACATTTTAAATTGAAAGCTTTTCCAATTGGATAAACCATAACAGCTTTGGTTTTTAGTTTTACTACGTTAATAAATGGTTTTATGTTTGTGTTTAGGTTATAATTCTAATTCTCTTACGACAAAGTGAAAGTGGTGAACCATTGTTTTTTTTTTGGGTGGCTATTTTTAGGGTTCTGTACCTGTCTGTCTGTCTGTTTGTTTGTCTGCCACCAGGCTCTATCTCATGAATCGTGATAATTAGACAGTTGAAATTTTCACCGATGATGTATTTCTATTGCCGCTAAGTATAACAACAAATACTAATAAAGAGAATAAAATAAATATTTAAGGGGGCTCCTATAAAACAGACATGATTTCTTTGCTTTGCCTTTCTTTGTTGATAGTATATATATATACATAGAGTCCGACTCACACTTGGCTGGTTTTTTTTTTATCATCATCAATGTAAAAAAAAACTTTAACAACATGTAAGAAGAGAAAGTATTTGCAAATTTGACAATAACAGATACCTACGCTCAGATATGCACAATATTTTTTTCACGTCAAGGAGTCTATAGGTAATTTTACGATGTACAGAAATACTATATAAAATCTACAGGCATACAAATTCCTACACAAAACGGCTAGAGATTCAATCAACAATCCCAAATCCTGTTACGTTCTCAAATACCTTTGTACATATCCACGATACGAAAGCGCAAATTCTGGTCACGATTTTAGTAAGCGATCTATTTAACTGGAAGGTACGTTTAACATTGTTATATAAAACAGTCCTCTCGATTATCTACAAAGGCCGATATTATACAGGTGGGAATTAAAGAATGACTCTTGGAAAGACGAGTGTATGTAAAAGTAAAAGTCTATTGTGTTTTTGGGTATTGGCTGCCTTTTGAGTTTAGAGGGATTTCTATCGGTCTATGTAGATCGACCGATTGAAATCATTCTAAACTCAAGACACATAGTTAAGAAAGCATTCAGGCTGATGATGATGGGTTTCTTTCCATGAAAGAAAAGAAAAAAGAAAGTAAGACTATTATTTGGTATTAGCTGTGTGTTCCGGCAGCTGCACTTGAAAGCCAGTTCCTTCTAGGCTTTGTGTGCTTACCACCTTCGGCCACACCATCACTTACCATAGAGAGATTATGGTCAAATACGGCTATACAAAGTAAAAAAAAAACACATTACATACGATTTATTGTTATATGAGTTCAAAAATGGTTAGTTAGTTAGTTATTGATAACTTCCGATTAAATGCGATTAATTAAATGGTGAGATTGAAGCCTATGGACAGTGTGTCAGTTTTATCTACAAAATTATTAAAAAAAATAATAAGGCAATGATAGTTCAGGCTAGTGACGTCATATGCTGTCTTATGTCGTGGGTTCGAATTCTATGATGAGGATGAGGATTTCGACCCTCAAGTTAGAAATCTGTCATCAAGTACACACCGGTTTGTTCCGGCAGTTGTATTTGAGAGCCTTCTAGGCTTCTTCTTTGTCAAAATCGGTGACATAACGCAGTTGGACCCCTTGCCTGCTTGTCATAGTTCTGTCATTAAAAAAATAGATTTTTTTCCATCAGCCGCATTATCATTATTTATCTTACATTATAACTACGATGAAGTTGTACATAGCTAACGTAAACAAGGATAACGATGATGGAGGAAAAATTAGATTAGGCAAATGAGACAGGTGATAGGTTACTGTTGAACATCATTTTCATAAATAATTGAAAATAAATCCCTCCCCCTGTTTGTTGTAGTACGACAGTAGCCGACGCGATAACTTCGGCAGGGTATGTATTTTGCATTACCCCGTAACGTAATAGGGATCTTGTCATAATGTGTTCGTAACTCCGTTATGGCTATATTTACGTGTACGTAAGGAAAATAAAATGGGTAAAGGAAAACAAATGGCTCTATAATAAACATGGGTTTTGATTATTTTCAATTGGCATGTTTTTCGGTATGCGTCGGTTTTTATTATAAACTAGCCCGCGGTTTCACCCGCGTTCCCGAGGGATCTACGATTTTTCAAACATTTTCTTTGATACAAGCCTTGTCCTGACAATACAAACACCAAAAAAAAAAGAATTAGCCAAATAAGTGCAGCCGTTCTGAAATTATGCGCTTATATACATTCGGCAATTGATTTTTATTTGTATAGATAGATAGATATATCATCCAATCTTCAGGGAATTGGTTTCCTCACGATGTTTCCCTTCACCGAAAGCTCAAGTTTATTGTAATATTCGAACCGACGACCTTTGCTATGGCATCAACGCCTTAGAACAAATAAAAAAAAAAACTTTCTTCCTAATATTATAAAGCTTAGTGGCAGAAACGAATAGAGCATCCAAAACTCGTCAGTAATCGTATAGTATTCAACCACAATAACATCAATGCAAAAACAGAAATGTATATGTGATATAAACAATAGTTTCGGGGTCGCGTAATCTGATTCTACCCACAAATATTGCATACAAAGTAGAAATAGAATCAAACGTCTCACAATAAGCGATATTCTGAATGTGCGATGCGGGAGCTCAAGTCGATCAATCATAAGGCTCTATTCAAATAATATTCGGATACAGGGCCGGCTTTTAGTTGCCCGTGGGCGATCAATATGGGGGATTTTTGATGTGATCGAAGTACTTAAAGACCCTTGAGTTATGGACTAAGGATAATTAATGGATACGTAATACGAGACAAAGATTATGCATATGTTTAAGTACTTAACGCTATTTTTTTCTTATCATGACAATATCTATCGAATACCTATGTGTACCTAACAATTAAATAATAATTATAATTATTACTAGGTGTACTAATAAATGAGTGCAAGTGATATTATGTATTTAAATGATACATTGTTTTTTATTATTCATGTCTGAACTATCCCACCCCTGGGCAATAGCCTCCCTTTCCTTTTTCCACACATCTAAATTATTTATGTCTTATATTTAATTAACTAGACCAATAAATTCAGGTAACAAAACGTCAAGGATCACCTTTTCCTTATAAAGGCTTCATATATTAGTTTAACCTGTAGGATCTTCAGTCAGCCCATATCGCCCGCCCATGCCTAAATTCAGCTCTGTTCTAATTCAAATAGAAATGTAAATATTCTCTTGCGAATTGGCAGAATTGTACGTGCTTGCGGTAATACCTATTCGATGGGTGTCATACGCGCGCAAACAGATAACTTCATATCGTTTGATTACTTTGATTCGAGAATTCTAAAACCTGGCTTAATTTGAAGGACTTTATGTTATTTCTGTTTACAGTGTCTACATTTCTTTCCAGCCACCCGTTGTCTGGAAAATATCGCTTTTTAGCGATAATACCACATGTTTGTTCACGATTTTGACGATTAATTTATTTCTTCCTTGTGTACAATACAGTAAATAATTATCTATCTATTTGCCAAACCTTTTTTGCAAGATCCCATCAACCATGTCTCAAGCAAATTAATAAATTTCTTTCATTCATTTAATTTCATATCATTTCATTTCAAAGATGAGTCAAAAAAACGACTTCTGAGGAAAAATACCTTCGATATTGAATAAAAGATGATGTTATTTTTAAAATACTTTCACAGGTTTATCTTTTGAATGTTCTCGAAACGCGAAAATAACTCCCCATGTCCATCTCGAATGAAACTGCCTCACTGATCGCTCTCCGATACCAACGAGTATATGGTTTCAAAAGCTTATACTTATTATTAACTTACCTTCAATAATTTATCAATTTACCATAAATTTATGTTATATTTTATTTATAAAGACGAGCCCAAACTGTCCAAGAATTCCCCAGTCACGCCATGTCACGCAGGGGAAAATATTCACGCTCGATATCACTTTGTGCAACCGGAAAAGAAATGAATGTGTCCGAAGAAAGAAACGGGTGATAAATGGACACTATAGTGACTGAGTAGTGAGCAAGGTTCACAAAAAATGGTTAATGTTAAAAAGGGTATTTTGTTCATTCTATCAGTAAGTACTTATATGTAGGCACTTATAAAGCTTTGACGAAATCCTATGCTATCCGAATTTATTTTCTAGTTTATCTTGATTAAATCTATATAAGTCTGTAGTAAGCTTTTTCATATACTTAATATATAACTACTGAGATATTTTTTATAGATCCATGTCATACTTAACTAAGCAGAGACTGTAATAATAGGGGTTAAAGTATGAAATTGCCGTTTTATTGTAATAGGTACTTCGAATTGACATAGAACCTTCATGGTTTGAGATTTTTGAGTGAAACTTTTTTCACGTGAAGTTCTTCTTTTAAAAAATTTGCTTTGTTCTGTATAAAGTTATATTATTAATATTTGTTTTCATTGTTTAAGCTGACTTTTCATTATTTTATAATATATTTATTTATTTTATGAATATTATTCCCATTTTATTAAAAACTCGAGTCTAAATTAAGAATTCTAAAACCTAATCTTGATAAGGGTCTATTAGAGTCTATGGAAGAGTCCTTGTCTGTGCATATTGAAGAGCGAGAAGTTTTTGCAATATTCATTGAAGGTGGTTAAACCATATCGTAGGTTAGTTTGAGAAGATTGAACTTGGATCTTGATTTATGAACGCAATTTCGAAATTGCACTCAAACGCAAGCCTACTTCCTACTAGGTATAGCTACTTTAGGTGCTATAGGTAACTAAAGTAATCTTAATATATATAAATCTCCTGTCACGATGTTTGTCCGCGATGGATTCCTAAACTACTTAACCGATTTTAAATTAAATTGGCACACCGTGAGCAGTCTGGTCCAACTTGAGACATAGGATAAACGGCTGGACCGATTTGGATGAAATTTTGTGTATGAGTTGGACAGGACAACGTCTGTCGGGACAGCTAGTTGTTATGTATAAAAAAATCTATTTTTGTTTGTCCTTTATGCGTTCCCAAACCGCTGAACTGATTGCGATGAAATTTGGTACGCAGATAGCCTGTGGTATAGAAAGGGACATAGGCTACGATTTTTTCGGAAACGCGAGTAAAGCCGCGCGGCAAAAGCTAGTAGTAGTAGAGTATGTACGGCAACACAGTTAAAATTCTTCCGCAACAATAACAAGCATAGTTGTGCAAATATGTGTTGTCGACCGTACGAACAATTTGTCCTGTAAAATACGCGTTTGTTATCGCTTCCTAAGATTAATGTCCACAGGAAACAACCGAAGTAAAATGTACTTTAATATCTAGAACATAAAACAGATTTATTGTGTTGTATTGTGATAAAATTTAACAGGCTTTCGTCCATTTACTTTGCACTAATCTTTTGGTCTCCACGTTTAAAGCTTCAATAAACCTAGTTTTCCCGTAACTAGATAATCTTAGATCTTAGATTAGCTGTAATAGATTTTTAAATATTATGTCTTGCTTCTGAATCTAGGAGGGAACATAATACCTTCTCCTAAACCGTAAAAGGCTGCAGCTTCATATAAGAAAATTATGATACGTACCTACATAATATTTTCGAGCCAATACATGGTATCTCAAAGTTGAAATTGTTATTTACATACATAGAATTTAGTGAAAGTACATCATATCATACATACAAGGTACTTTGTAATTTCCCACAGTAGTGGAACCGCCCTTAAAGCTGAAAATCTATTACCACGTATTTACCAATTGTACCTTACGACAGGACATAAAAATCGTAACATATTTGATAAAACGTTTCAAGGTTAGTGGATGCGTAACAAAGTAGGATTAGAGTTTACGTCACCAACTGACAATACACAGACGTTACTCCAAGTTCAACTAGAGCTTATCGTGCTAAATATAAGGGTCTAAATTGAATAACAACGTGTATAAAGGGATGTGTAGGCGTTCTGCGCCGATGTCCCATGAAGAAACGGCTATTAGGAAGCTTTTGTACATGTACGATTGTAAATTGTAACTTATTACATAATGTAGGCTATGATTTACTTTTATTGTAATTTGTTTGAATAGTACGGAAGCTCTATTTATCCGAACTTAAAGCGATAATATTGTGAATATTTTAAGCTTTCTGTCGAATTACATATTAGATTCATTCCATTACTTTTGTCGAGAAATTCCTATAAGAGGTGAGAGGAGTATGTTTGTTAAGGCGCTGTTTGAGTAACAGTTGACAATATAACCTAAGTTCCAGCGGGCTTCAAAGCACGAATCGAAATAATGTCGCTCGATGAAAAAAAAACGCAAAGTTACACCTTTTTCTTACTTTTATCGCGTTGTATGGCTACAATAAACTGTATTTTGAGAACAAAAATATATTACAATGATAGACATACTATAATCTATCCACCACGAATTTATTTTGTTTTTTTATTTCTTCACTTTAACACAAATTCAAAATACCTACAAAATGTGTGGACTCGCGGCCTCGCATTTTGTTGGTGACCCACTCAGTCACGCTACAGCGCCTTAAATAGCCTTAAGTAGCCGATACTAAGGGAATAAACAACTGACATAAATTTATTGTCATACATTTATTGTCGTGGGTTCGAGTCCTATAATGAGCTTGAACTTTTATTAAAGGAAATCATCACTTTATAGGACCAGTTTGGTTAGCTGCTAAAATCAAGATCACAGATCAAAATTTGTCCCCAAACATAGGAAATCACGGTTGATTCGGTAGCTTCACTTAAGTGCTTGTCTTTCTAGGTTTTATGTGGTTACCACCATCGGCCACATGATCACTCACCATAGTGAGATTTTGGTCAAACACTACTAAATGTACCTATATCGTAGATGAGAAATGAATCCAGGACTCGGCCATAGCTCAGCTAGGGCAATGTACGGTGTACCCAACATACAGGATGATTTTTTAGTCACTGGCAATACTTGCAGGGGTGGAAGTACTCATCAATATGAACAACTTTTACTATGGGACTAATTGTGAAATCACGAAAAAAATATCAGCTGTTCCATACAAAAGTTCAATACCTACTCGATCTAAATGTACGAAGCAACCATTTTATTTTACGCGATATCAGAGTTGTATCACAGCGTAATTACATACAGTGGTCTATCGCGTTTGAAGTCACGCGAAATGCCGCTTTGTATAGGCATTCGTAATTGCTCCATTGTATCCCAAGCGAGTGTATTGCAGCTTGGGCTCGCTACCACCCCTCTCTCACCCCGCAAGCCCCGCATGATTGCTCTGTCTAGACGTGTCCGTTGGCCGACTGTAAGAGTTACATAGACTGTGGTTGTATTATCAACAAGCTAAAATCCCCGAATACATAAAATAAAAGAATAAAAAGGTCTGTATGTGCCATCCATCTATCTAATTCATAACTTATTTATCTTTATTCGTTCGTGTGTGCCATCACGGTCCCACGAACATAATGTTCAATATTCAACATAAATGGCGTGTCAACATTGCCCGCCCCGGATTTTGCCGAAATCTGCCTCACACAAAGGTATTTGCGTTCCATTGCTGCGTGCAGCAATGGAACGAGATATGGTTTTTGTATGTTTGCTCGCAGCTGTATAATAAAATTATCATTTCAAAAATTGCGTAGATAGATTTTTATCTAAACTAATATATAATATTATAAAGCTGAATAGTTTGTTTGTTTGTTTGAACGCGCTAATCTCAGGAACTACTGGTTCGAATTGAAAAAATATTTTAGTGTTGGATAGTCCATTTATCGAGGAAGGTTATTTTTTATCCTGGGAAAACATAAGATCCTCGGGGACGCGGGTGATGCCGCGAGGCGGAAGCTAGTTTTGGATAAAATTGAGAAAAATAAAAACACAAACACACATTGAATTTGATGCTCATCGATTAAACGTTGAGTTATGAATTAAGTAAAACATCAATCTTGATAATATGACTGTGATATAATAGATATATTATGTTACAAGTGAGTGAAGTTGCTCATTACGAGGTTGTGAGTTGCCCGAGGTGTGATACTTCGTGGCCGCGCCACAGCTGCTATTTAAAAACACAATTAAGTTTAAAAAATGTACATAATATGTACGTTATTGTACGCTATGTAAAAAAAAAGTACTGTTAAGGTTCATGAGATATTTTACAAAATTGGTGGCGCGGCCAGGTAGCATGCTTCCTAGCCGCGCCACCGCGTACAACACGCGTACAAAGCGATAAATGGTGTAATTATGTACAGAATGATTGTAAAATAAATGTACGTCTATGGTTCATTGTCCTACACGATAAAATTTAAAATTTGTAATATCCACAAATTCATTATCATCAACGTATCATTTAAAACTAAGGAGAAAATTTAGTTTAAATTTTGGTTGCCATCTATATGATAAACCGACCACCGATTATTTTTTCTGTATACCGATTTGAAAAGGCTGGCCACCGAAATGATATGCCTATCCAACGATATGTTAATCGAAAGAAGCAAACGAAATGACACAGGATCCACCGACATGACAAAACGACTCACCGACATGATAAAGCAATCCACCGATGTGATAAAACTGTGCGCAGAATCATGAATCAAAACACCGATATGAGAAATAAGTCACCGATTGGTGATATCGGTGAAAATTATCACATCGATGGTAACAAAGACCACCGATTTCACTAATATGAGAACACCGACGTGATAAATAACACACTTTTTCGAAAATTACAAAAAATGCATAATATCTAGGATAAATTCAATAACCTCTGTCAGCACCAAACAACCATAATATAACATAATATATCTCATTACATTAGAAAAATGCTACCACCGATATTATAAAATAATTGTCCGGGAGCAACTGAAATGGCGTACTCACGTTATTGGCGGGAATATGCATCAATTTGACACCCATCCGTCCCAACGGCGCACTAGCACGCTCCTTAACATGAAATAAAATTGAGGAGGGGACGCTGTCGGACTCGTCTATGTAATGTTAGGTCTAAATTACTTTTGGTCACCGATATGAGAAAATTTTGCAGGACAAGAACGTTTGTGCCTCAGCAAAAAAAAACGTTAGTTATATAATATATGCTATTTATTAATAATAAAACGAATATCCTATAAAATAGAATAGGTTGTAAACTTAATTTACTTACATTTATTAGCGTATAAGCTTTTTAGTTTGTAAAAAAAGTAGCTGTCCCCCTACTTTTTTTACAACACCGATATGAAAAAAATAGGAGTTTATGTATTTATTTCTACCTTTAAATATAGTCCTAGTCAAATGATATTTTTGCCACAACCCAATAACTACCTATTGAATACTAAAAAAATCAATTCAATGCAATATTCTTTTTTTCAAATACGAATTTCACCGAGGACAAAAAAAAGTCATTTGGGAAATTCACCCATAAATCCGCTTTGAAGACGGTTTATGTTTTTTTGTTAAAATTCATTTTTATAACTTAGAAGAAGAACAATGAAGATTAAGTCAACATCCTTCAGAACTTCATACCACATGGCCGCATTGCAAATGGACTTATGTTTGTTCAAAGCTCTCATAATCAAGTTCAGTGTTTGCGAGCGGCGAGTGTACCACACGAGAATCGTAAGTTATTATGTTGTTAACTTACTATACTTTATGTAAACATATCGTTTATGTTAGGGAATTGTGGAGAAACATATTTTTTTTTGTGAAAATTTACCCGCGTTCACGAGAGGTTTAATGTTTCCCGGGATAAAATAGTAACCTATTTTTTTAATACAAGGTATGATGTGTAATGTTTGGCTGAACGGATTTAAATGTAACTTGGCACATAGACAGATCATATCCTGGAATATGACATAAAAATCTGTTGATTTTGGGAAACTTGTTTATTTTTCAGGAACGCGTGGTGGAAGCTATAGTACAGTAATAATGAATATTTACCATTCAATTTAGACAACAACGCACAACCAAACCTGAGGGACCAAGATATATTCCTTGATCACAATGAACAAGAGTTTTACAAAATTCAACCCCGCGCAATACTAGTTACCGACAAAAATATTTGATGGTCAAGGAAAAAAAATAAAAACTGAATACTATGATATCATTTCATAACACTAAACTATCATCTATACGTCTGTAAAGGTATTAGGTACAATTCTGCATTATTGTTATTGTAATATTTCTATCGTACGTAAGACAGGATGCTGAAGGCTTGTCCATCCATTCCTGTAATTTCAGTGTAGTCCCGCCAGTCGCGAAGCGAGCACGCCGCCCGCCCAACGGTATATGATAAAATACCTCGCTACTAGTCGCGACTTGTAAATATTGGACTAAAGAACTTTCCATTTTCAAATAATTCTAAATCCAAATTTGGTGTTGTATTCTCAAATAGTTTTAGTTTGGTTAGAAACTTTTTGGATGAATGTGACGTTCCTTTCTTAAAATACCGCGTAGCTGAAAATATAATTCGTACCTAGTTAACTTTTTTTGAAAAAAATACATCATGTAAAGTGTAACTTCATTTGTTTTTTATGAGATCTAAACAAATTAGTGGAATGGAACGGTGCATTCGAGGGAAAAGCGGATTGGAACGCAAGACCGACTCGAATTTGGAATTTGTTTGCGGTAAGTCGATCTTGATACTTTCCTAACAGCTTTCCTAGATAGAACCGGCACCAAAGCGTATACAAACTCGACGAAAGATTTAAAAGTAGCTTTGTCACGGGTATTACTTATCTATATAAATTGGCAACGTAGAGATAAGATAATGAAAGTCATCGATTTTGCATTTCATTTTGGCATTTAAGTTTATATATATAGATGTATATATATATAACGTATATAATTAATAAATTACCATGCCTAATTGCCTACACTAAAAAAAATATATATATATATATTTCCAATTAAAATATTTAACACCTGTAGCTAACTTTGGAGTACAGCTATTTTGCATCTCTATGAAAAAGAAGTAAGTGGTACCTTAATGCAAACTTTAATATATATAATTATAAGTAGCTGTTCCCCCCGGTTTCACCCGCATTCCCGCGATAAAAAGTAGTCTATAACCTTCCTCAAGAATGGGCTATCAAATGCAAAAATATTTTTTTCAATTCCAACTGATAGTTACAGAGTAAAGCGCTTTCAAACAAACAAACAAAAATTCTTTAGCTTTATTATTTTAATATATATAAGTTTAGATGTAGTAGAAGCCTATACGTTATGATGTGATAGAAACTAATGGAACTCTATACTAAAGTATGCATGAGGTACCGTTTTCACAACACAGTCGTATTACGAAAATAAATCATACCTACCTGTAGGTACGTCAGATTTATTTACATTTATTAGTCTTTCAGTTATGATTATGTTTTAGTAGTTATGGGAAACCATAGAGATACAGTTTGTTTAAATATTCTCATCATTAATGGTCGTTGAAAACTCATAAAGAGTGATTAAAACCCAGTGATAAACGAAGGAAAAAATAATTTATATGTCCCAAAACACAAAATAGGCGTTGTGTCCTGTGTTAAACCACAATCTGATCTTGTTAAGCAATGATGTGGTAGAATGTGGTACACGCCGGTTAACTTTCAACCTGAGAATTGTAGCCAGCCAGGTGGGTATTCCATAGTACCCTAACTGTAGGTAACCTACGCTACGGTAACACAATTTCATAGAATAAACAATGTATGTAACAAAGTTGCACCGGATACACTAGTTCCATAGTTGCAGACCAAAGCCTTCTAACTTATCCCTATTAACATTGTTTTTCTTTTCTTTCCTTCCCACCCTTTATCTTTTGCCCATAACTTTATCCACATAGTTGGACAAGGTTATTTGAAGGTTCCCAAAGGAAAACATAATTTGTTTAGTACCTAACGTGCTTGGAATGTACATGTTTGTGGAAGTTATTAATTAATCCAGTTATACGCGTGAGGATGTCTGTAGGTACGAAAAGTAACGTTGTATTTTTCATGTTATATTACTAATTTATATTTATCTACAGAGCATGTTGCGAAGGGAAACAGATATTTATCTTTTTACAGTGAATAGGCAAGGATGGCCGAAGATGGAAAATATGCAAAGCCCAGAAGGTGCTTGGTGACAGATTTTTAACAAGAGTGCGAAAGACAGCTAGATGTAACGTACTATAGGTACACTACTATCACGCTATAATTTTCTAACAAGGTTTTCCTTAGCCGAAAGCTAAAGCTCATTCGAGGAAATAACCTTCATCGATATCCGACATCACTACCACCGAACTATCATCCTACTAATCCTAATGCTAATCCTACCTTTTCACGCATAAGCCGCTGAACCGATCGCGATGAAATTTGGTATGCAGATAGCCTATGGTACGGAGAAGAGTATAGGTTACTTTTTATCCCGTTAAAACATAAGATCCCTGGGGAACGCGGGTGAAACCGCGGGGCGGAAGCGAGAAATATTCTAAATGTGAATGTTTGGATGGATGGATGGATGGATGGATGTTTGTTACTCAATCACGCCAGAACGGCTGAACGGATCTGGATAGATAGATTATAGTCTGGAAGCATATAAGATACTTTATATCCCGGGAAAATATAAGATCCCTCGGGAACGCGGGTGAAACCGTGAAGCTAATCGTCAGCAGCCTTGTCATATCTGAGATGATGTGCGGTTCAGTAAATGCGTTGATTATCTTGATTATTTACAATTTTGGGGCACCGGACTAAACTCGAGACTTAATATCGTTAATGTACCAAAAAAAGATAAATATAGTGAGACAAAGAGAGATACACTATTGTTAAATTGAGTTTAAACAATGTTTAAGGTATGTTACATTGATTTGATGTCGAAAATGTTAGGATTTATTGCGTAGTTAGTAAATTAATAAGGGTTCTAATTCTCAAGTTGTGTAACACGTACATATTATCGGAAAAGGATTAGTTACGGTTCGTCCATCTTAAGCCTTTGTTAGGTGACAACTGACAAATGTTTAGAAATTTTCAAGGCTAGTCTCGAAAAGTGTCTGCTTTCACTAATTATTAAGGTAACCAATGGTTAAATTTCTGAGCCCTGTAGTTAAAATTCACTGATTAATGTTAGTGGGTTTTCTATTACCTATGAATACAACACGATTTATGTCTAATCTAATAAATTATAAGGTAACTTTAGCATGCAATAACTAAAATTAGATACTTATTTTGATTTAAAAAAATATCTTCCCGTTCATATCTGATTTCATCATCAGTACAGTAAGCCCACCTCAACGAAGTTAAGTCCTATATATAACTTTATCCCAACGGGATAGCTGATAGGCACATTGGTAAGTATAAGATCTGCGACTTTCTCGACTAGGTCCTCTAAAAAGGCAGCTCAAGCAAAGCGTAAATTCGGAAAAATTAATTGCATTAGCAATAATGCTCGAGCTTCCATTGAATCCAGGACCTCTAGTCTCAAGCTGAATTTTACGAGAGTAAAATCTAAAAGCATGATTTTATTCAGTTCCGTTTATCTTCACTAGTTTTTGTGGATAAATGTATGTGTGCCTATTTAACAATTGATAAAATACGATTATTTGAATAATGTGAGTCACTGTTTCGAATAGAAATAAAGCGAGTACGATCCACGACCTCAGCCGCTATTGACAAATATTTATAGCTTTCTTTCTTCCGTTTTATTACGTCACGTGGAATGAGGTGATGGAGAAATTTATTATGTCTGGCTGAGGACTATAAAATGTGCTGAATTGTCGATCTAAACGTATGGAGTTCAGTTGCCAACAAACTTTTTAAAATGCGTTTTTACTCTGCCTAGGTTAAACTTGATCTTGCTGTAATATTCAGAAGGGTTTCTAATGGAGTAGTATAGAATATTTTGGAATATACTACAATATTATTTAGTAAACAGCTATATGAACATATAGTAAATAAGTAAATAATATATAATTAACAGCTATATAAATATTCCTCACACACGGCCATCTGACCCCAAACTAAGCTGAGCTTGTGCTTTGGAAGCCAGATAACTGATATACTACATTATACTATTTTTCTTTTGTAAATACATACTTAAATAGATAATTACTGTATGCCTATACATTATGTAAAGTATACCTATACATGCACAAAGAAATATTGAAAAGAACTAAGATATCAAATTAAAATTGCTGTCAAAAAATAAGTATACCGACTCGGCATAAGTTGTGGCGGGTTATATGGCAATTTATGCGATAAATCTTTATTTTTTTTTCATCTAAATACCTACAGGTGATAATGTTGTTTCTTATTTTCCCAATATACCTAAGTTATACTTAATTAATATCAATTACTCTTGGCTAATTGTTGGTAGTAGGTGTACCTAATTAATAAAGGTCGAAATAGAACTAATTACGATGAAAGGTTTATATTATATTATATTTTCGGTATGTATACATGTGCCCTACTGTTGTAGCATCACATCACTACAAACACCGGCACATCACTTGGTCGGCCATTACTCAAGACCGGAACATAACCTTACTTTTTATCATGTCTCTTGTCAATGTGGTTACGCGTGAGTGAAATACTTTTATTTTTAAATAATTTGAGAATCAGACCAGCGACCAGAACATTTAATCTTACTCGTAAACACTGCATATCCTTATATATTTAAAATAATAATAATTAATAATTATTCTGGGACATTATTCCTCACACACGGCCATCTGACCCCAAACTAAGCAGAGCTTGTATTGTACTATGGAAGCCAGATTACTGATATACTACATATACTACTTTTCTTTTGTAAATACATACATATATAGATAATTACACCCAGACATAGGACAAACAGATATGTTCATGCACACAAATGTTTGTCCTGTGTGGGAATCGAACCCACGACCTGCGGCGTGATAGTTAGGGTATCTTACCAACCATGCCAACCAATGTAATGCTACTTCTGCCTCTTGGTTTACCCACGTTCCTGGTACATAAAATATCTTATAGGGCTGGTATGCTTGAGTTTGTTATCAAGTACATAAGTAACTCATCTCATCATTATATTTAGTTTTCCGCCATTACATAAACAAATATACACACAAATATACAAAATATAAACATTCAAATGTACCTATAATATTAGTAGGTAGGATATCAGTTACCTGACTTCCATAGTACAGGCTCTGTTTGATTTGAAATCGGATGGTCGTGTGTGAAGAATGTATCTTTCTCCAACATTCTCTCTTTCTCTCTGTCTGCCTCTCACTCACGCTCCCGGGATGTTTTTTAGGGTTCCGTACCCAAAGGGTAAAACGGGACCCTACGGTTCTTAAATATTGTGAATGGACTCGTTATAAGGCCCCATTTAACCTCCTTTCGGCTTTACGGGTATTTTTGTAACACCCTGTATAATTGTATCTTTCTCTCGCAAACAGCATTAAATAATAATGTTCATATAATAAAGTCGATTATCATTTCAAGAAAAAAATCCTATGATAATAAATCCACAGATCTTTAGAGGCTATTCACAAAGTCCATATTGATGAATGTTCGGATGTTCCTAAACTCTTGGCATCGCTTCAAAGCATTCAGTGTGTTGAAACACTTTGTGCACAATTATTTACTCCGTAGCTAAATTGTGTTGAAGATATGCATGCTTCACATTATTGCTTTTTAGAAATGGTTCAGGTAACTTCAAAAGGAGGTTGCGTTTAAACTTCGAAATTGTATGTGGGTCACATGTAATCATATAGGTCAATAGAATATTGTCAATGGAGAAAGATGGGGCAACGTTGTAAATATGAACCTCGACGAACGAACCGAAGGGTCACGCGCCGCGCTCTTTGCTATTGCACGGTGAACCGTGTAATTTTTATTCGACTGCCAGATGAGAGCTGTTTTTTTAATTTAATTAATTTTCTGTATAATAATAAATTATATACAAACTAAAAATTATTATGTAAAGCGATGAGGCCGAGAACCAGTATTGGTTAGTTTATCTTGCTTTTTTCAATTTTTAGATTAAACAATAATGAATTTATTTACAACAAGTATTTACTATAATTATTATTGTATAAAATGCAAACTATAAATCATATAAATATCCTCAAAGCTCCCGATGCTGCCGATTAAAATTTTATTCTATTTATTTTATTAATTGTTAATATATTTTGAATTTTTTGTAAAAAAAATATAGCCAAATAGTCAGATAATAAAAAGTAAGTATATATAAAAAATGAAACCTTGCTGAGTTTCTTGCCGGTTCTTCTTAGTTGAAGGCTGACTTCCGAACTGGTGGTAACTTCAGTAAATTATACGTTCATAAACCGAATAAATGGCTTTGACTTGATTTTTTTATGAGAAATAATTCCGTATAAAAAATATTTTTTAAACTAATTTTCCTAAATAAAATATTTAAAAAAATACGATGTACTCAAGATACACCTATTAGACTGTGTAACATAAAGTTAATTTTACGAACCACATAACTATGCTGGTAAGGTTTCTTACCAAGTTCTCAAAGATTGTTTTCTTTATATTATTTTTCCCTTGCTTTCCTTGCTTGAAGACATATCAAGTCTTATTTTATCATTTTTAATTGTCAAAAGTGCTTTGTGAAGAAATTATTAGTATTTTAAATCCTGTATAAAACGATAATTCGTCTCGAATCGTTTCAAATACAAGTGTTCCAGTTGCCATTCAGTTTGTGAAAAGATATACCCTCTATTACCTCTTATTATCTCTTATCTTATGTACCTATATATAAAAGGAAAAGGTGACCGACTGACTGATCTATCAACGCTCAGCTCAAACAATTGGACGAATCGGGCTTAAATTTGGCATACAGATAGCTATTATGATGTAGGCATCCGCTAAGAAAGGATTTTTGAAAATTCCATCCCTGAGGGGGTAAAATAAGGGTTCGCGGGTGAAATCTTACAAAGTATCGTTCCTCACAAAATCCTTCGTAATGTCATTGTTTCTTTATCGTATTATTATTACTCTCTGAGATCTTTCGCACAAACATTCCCTTCAGCCTCATTGTAATCAGTGAAATAATGCCAAAATATCTTGTAAAAACGACCTTGGTTTGAGCAGGCTTTTGTTTATGTGAGATAAGAAAAAAAAGTGGTGACCTCGATATGCATAGGACTTTAAATATTATTGTAAACTAGGTTCCACCCCGCGGTTTCACCCGCGTTCCTATGTTCTCTCGGGTAAAAAGTACCCTGTATGTTATTCCAGGGTTGGTTCAGCCGTTTATGCGTGATTGTGTCACAAGCATCCTAACAAACAAACGAGTACCTACATTCTTGCACATTAGTAATATTAGTAGGATAATGTATTAAATATGACGTCACTAATTTATTTCCACTAATATGCATTACTTCTAGATCTGTAGTCTATGAGTAGGGGCTGTTTTAAGATTTTCGGCATAAACTTTTTATTTTCTAGGCGTATGTTCTATTTGGCGTCAGTCTTTGCTTTCTTGCGCCAAGTTACAGTTTACTGACGCTAAAATACTCACATTTATATGACCTGAAACATGGAATACATTCGAAATAAGTTTCATTTGAAAAAAAATAATACTTTAGTAATCTTTATAATTTTCATATTATTCTACAATATGATTAAACTTGGACTAAAGACCCTAGGCTGCAGTGCATTGCCGCACAGAAGCGTGTTATTAGCATTCTCTACACGTACCTACCTACTGCTTTAATTGAATCTGTAATGACCAATGTGTTAACGCATTACTACACTCTCCCTATGCCTCTGTTATCGGTAATTGATATTTGTGTCAGAGTTTGAGCTAAATGTATTTTGATGATAAATCATCTAATTTGAAGTATGATTTTGCTTCTTGCGAGATGCTGAAAAATGAAAATACTTTACAAGCACTTATGAATAGTCTGAATCTAAAGCTCGGTTCGGAAGGTTGCTTTTACTGAGAAGAGCCGGCAAGAAACTCAGCAATTACTCTTTTCAAAACCAACTCAGATTTATTACATAAAATTATTTATTTAGTCTCACTGACAATAATTGTGTGTCATATACACAAAGAAAAAAAATATCTAAACTATATAGCAACTTAGTAAATAAATGGATTGCAAACATAAGTAGACCAGCCCCCACAAGCAGCACCTGTTCATAAGTATGACGCGATTGAGAGCTGTAGCATCGCTGTTATTCTTAACTTCTTGTTATATATACTTTATTCTAAATACTTTTTGCTCTTTCAGTCACTTCACGCATCTCACAGCAACTTTGTATGCCATTTCTAATTATGGAGTAGCTCGTTCCCTTCTTCGATTTATATGAGTATCACATTCAGTCATATTATGACTTACTATGATGAAAGTCGCACAACGAGCCATGGAGAGGGCTATGCTCGGGGTTTCTCTTCGCGATCGAATCAGAAATGAGGAGATTCGTAGACGAATAAGGGTCACCGACATAACCCAGCGGATTGGCAAGTTGAAGTGGCTATGGGCAGGGCACATAGTGCGCAGAACAGATGGCCGATGGGGCCGAAGAGTTCTGGAGTGGCGACCACGGACCGGCAAGCGCAGCGTAGGACGTCCACTTGCAAGGTGGAAGGACGACCTTGTAAAGGTCGTCGGAAAACGCTGGATGCAGGCCGCCCAAGACCGGTCCTATTGGAGATCCTTAGAGGAGGCCTATGTTCAGCAGTGGACGTCTTGCGGCTGAGATGATGATGATGATGATGATGAAAATCGAAAGAAAATAGAAACATGAAAGATTTTTTAGGGCTCCATACCCAAAGTGTGATACGTTCACCTGTCTGTCACTGTATTTTTAACCACAGATAGTTAGTTAAAAAAATTATATTTAAATATTCTGGGACATAAAAATAAATAAATATTCTGGGACATTATTCGTCACACACGGCCATCTGACCCCAAACTAAGCAGAGCTTGTATTGTACTATGAAAGCCAGATAACTGATATACTACATTTACTACTTTTCTTTTGTAAATACATACATATATAGATAATTACACCCAGACATAGGACAAAAAGACATGTTCATGCACACAAATGTTTGTTCTGAGTGGGAATGAAAAAATTAAAAATATATTTATAACAGCAAAATATATGTACATTCAACACACAAGTAATTTTAATACATTTTATACATTCAAGAAAGAAACACGTAAAATATACATTCAACACATAATTTTGCAGACATATGTTATCCTGACATGGGTACTGCGTACATATCTATCGGTTTCCTCACTAGGCAAAGCCTGTATCGAGGAAGCCTGAATACAAAGTATGTTTAGGCATTTAGATCCTCAACAGACACATGTAAGTTTAATCGAACCCACGACTTGCGGCGTGATAGATAAGGTATCTTACCAACCACGCCAACCGGGCCGTCAAAAATCAACAAGTTAATACCCAATTTTTGTTACAATTCTATCACAAAAACTTTGATATTGGTCATAATATTATTTACCTACCTGCTAGAGCATAAAAATATATATGAAAAACCGGCCAAGTGCGAGTCAGACTCGCGCACGAAGGGTTCCGTACCATTATCTATAAAAACGGCAAAAATCGCGTTTGTTGTATGGGAGCCCCTCTTAAATAATTGTTTTATTTTGTTTTTAGTATTTGTTGTTATAGCGGCTACAGAAATACATAATTTGTGAAAATTTCAACTGTCTAGCTATCGCGGTTCTTGAGATCCAGTCTGGCAACAGACAGACGGACGGACAGACGGAAGGACAGACAGTGAAGTCTTAGTAATAGGGTCCCGTTTTTACCCTTTGGGTACGGAACCCTAAAAAGGTTATGGACCGAATATGTTTCAAATAAATATTTTTTTACGCCTAGTCATTTCATATTAGTAAAGTTGAGTTACAGAGACACAAAAGTTTTATTTTGGTATACGGAACTCTCCGTGTGGGCGATATCCATACGAACTTAGTTTGGATTTTTAAATAAAACGTTAACTTTTATAAATCACAGACTCAAAATAATAAAAAAACGATACGTATTTAAGACATTATGATGAAAAATTGTGTCTGAGTCGGAGATATTACCTACTATGTCACTTGTCGTCCTCTCCGGGTGTGAAAGACGGTTGAATAGAGCGTAAATGGTCGCTTGAACTCCCGCGGGTATGATGTGACATGGACAGTTTGTGAAACATTGAAAAAATGTATTTGAAATCCATTAGATATTTAGCTATTTTAATTAAAATATTTTCTGTTACTTTATTGTGCTAATTGTGCGAAAGAGAAATAATATCTCAATCTAATTTAATATATATTTATTTGAAAATATATAAATATTAAATTAATTAATAATTATTTTATTTATGAACAAGCTTTTCAGTCCACGGAATCTGAAGTACCAACAAATAGTAATAGTATATTAGTAGATATACCTAATTTATCAGTAATTGCTACTTTTAAAAGCATTTAATATAGAGAGAAATAGCCATCTTTCAAGTTACAGGAACTTAATATCTCACCAATTCACACCACTCGACTAGATTGGAGCCAGTTGAAAGCAGTGCGATTGACCAATTTGACCAAATCGAATTTCCCACATCGCGCTATGTGAAATGAAATGTAATCTACAGTACTCATTGTTCATTTTATTGAAGTGATGGTTCCATGTTTCCATTTTAGGGTTCCGTGTATTTTAGCTACATAACTCTGTATTATTTATTAAATCAATTATTGTTTATCCATTAGTCTCTGATATAAAATGTAGGTATAGTCACTATGTATAGGTACCTACATGTATATACATACTATGTCAGTTATATCACTGTAATATTTTGTGATAGTTCACATATATATAGCCATTTTAATACTTATAGTCATCCAGATGACAGTTGAATCAAAATGGCGGCATTTTTTTCGAGCTTAAGGCGAGTTTCAATCACTTCGGGTATAATCCCATCCTAAATCCATCGTACTGTGAAACCTAACCATAATATTATTCAAATCACTCTGAAATTCATTCAGTGACATTCAATCACGAAATTATTGATGGCTGCGTATTATATTAAAGCGTGGACTTAGATGCACTATACTTAATACTAGCACCTACTACAAGTATCTAAATTCCATTGTACACTAAAAAAATGTGAACATTTTTAGAATTTCTCCTTCATGTGTCATTTTAGACCGTTCATGAACAAAAATGGGTAATAAACTGAAAAAGTAAGTGTAAATAACCAAACCATACAAACAATGAAAACTCGGGCTTTTTTAACAGAAATGACTTCAAAGGTTCAGAAACCATTTACGGCATAGGTATATAGGTACCTACATAAATAATCTATCTTCATAACCTTTGTAAAAGTTGTCAAGAAAATGAATTAATAAATCTCTGCTTTAATTCCCTTTGCATAAATCGCCTCAGGAAAAGACCTTTGTAACAACGTAATGTGAA
This sequence comes from Tetheella fluctuosa, assembly GCA_951216915.1. NCBI lineage: Eukaryota > Metazoa > Arthropoda > Insecta > Lepidoptera > Drepanidae > Tetheella > Tetheella fluctuosa. The sequence continues at coordinate 13,416,571 of OX578215.1, read as the reverse complement.
TTTTATACGGAATAAGAAAAATACACGTTTTTACGAATCAGAAACGCTTGAACCCGAGTCGTCTGAAATATTCTGAATAATGTAATATAGCTGCGGGCATTGGTCCTCGATATCTGTGTATCGGGTTCCGATCGAAAAAATACATTTTCTGATCGTTAACAATTTTGTTGGGAATGAATTTGTCATTTATAGATTTTTATTTCGTTGATTAAAAATGGAAGATGATAGAATCTACTTTATCTATCGGTATCTCTATAATAACTATAGTGCAATGACGTCATGCTTTGAGAATGTGGTGATACGGAATATTACGAGTGAAAATAATATTGTAAGAGACAAAACAGTTAGGTTGTTTTGATTCATGTTTAAACAAACTGAACTCATGGTACAAATTAGTATATTTTATCGACTAGTTGAAGCAAGTGTTTTAAGCGCTTGTTAATATTTGTATAATTTTCTGAGAAATATCAAGCGTGATTTAAGAATTGCCTGCAATTATAAAATACTAGCGGGCCCGACAGACGTTGTCCTGTCCAAACTCGATTACGACGCCATCTACCGGGTCCAATTGTATTTTCAAACCATCCAGGGACCCGCTCAAATATACACACAAAATTTCATCCAAATTGGTCCAGTCGTTTAGGAGGAGTTCAGTCACATACACACGCACACAAGAAATATATATATTAAGATACTAGCTGTCCCGACAGACGTTGTCCTGTCCAAACTCGATTACGACGCCATCTACCGGGTCCAATTGTATTTTAAAACCATCCAGGGACCCACTCATATATACACAAAAAATTTCATCAAAATTGGTATGTCCGCCTTAAAGCATTTGCCGATGCTAACAAACTCCTCCCAGACGAGCAATTTGGGTTCCGACCCAAACACTCGTGTGTTCACCAAGTCCATAGAATTGTTGAACACATCTCCACAAGTTACCAGAGAGGTCACATGACAGGCGCCCTTTTCTTCGATGTCGCAAAGGCATTCGACAAGGTGTGGCACACAGGCTTGATCTACAAGCTTTACACCCTAGGTGTGCCACCGAGACTCGTGACCATCTTACGAGACTTTCTGTCGAATCGCCTCTTTCGATATCGGGTCGAAGGCGTCCTGTCCTCACCACACCCCATTAGTGCCGGTGTCCCGCAGGGCTCGGTACTATCTCCCTTGCTATTCACGCTCTACACGAGCGACATCCCTAGAGTCAGGAATACGCAGTTCGCTCTCTTTGCAGACGACACTGCCGTATATTGCTCAGGCAAAAGCCCGCCCGCGATCTCTAAGAAACTCCAGACCGCAGCCAACGCCCTAGGCGCTTGGTTCCGGAAATGGAGAATAGAGATCAACCCCTCCAAAAGTCAGGCGGTTCTCTTTTTTAGAACCGACCGAAAAAGACGTCCCCCCATCCCCGATCCAGTCACACTATTCGGCGAGCCGATCCCTTGGGAGAGGCAAGCCAAATATCTCGGTGTGACCCTCGATGATCACCTATCCTTCGCTGCACACATAAGGGCGGTTCGCGCGCGCGCCGCCTTTGTGGCAGGACGACTCCACTGCATGATCAACGCCCGGTCTAAACTTGCCCTAAAAAGCAAGGTTAGACTCTATACCGCGTGTATCCGTCCAGTCATGACGTATGCGAGCACCGTGTTCGCTCACGCTGCTCCCACACATCTCAACACCCTTCAGGTGATTCAAAACCGTTTCATGCGCAAAGCCACGGGCGCCCCGTGGTACATGCGCAATGAAAACCTCCACCTTGACTTAGGCCTCCCTACAATCAAACAATTTATAAAACGCGCCTCGCGCCGATATTTTGATACCGCAGAGCACCACGCGAATCCCTTGATAGTCAACACTATCACATACACCCCGTCCCTTATTTCCCGCATCCGTAGGCCTAGGCACGCCCTCAGCGAACCAGACGATGCCACCACTTTAGCTCAAATCGAGGCTGACGAAGCCCGAAAACAAATACAAATGCGCAACCGACAACCAAGATTTCGTCCTCGCCGGCGAGGACCGTCGCGACGTCCCTCTCAGTCTCGTCCCGTTTAAGCGGCCCGAGCTGCATATTAGCAATCCGACCGATCCCCAAATAATTATAATTGTTTGCATGCTAAGTCCTCCCTCATTCCCCAGGCAACGTCCTGAGCCGAGGTCGAGCCCCACAGGGGGCACCCTCAGGCTACCGTTGCCCAAAATTATTTAGTTTTAGTTTTTAGTTTTAAGTAGCGGTTGAGAGCCCTCAGCGCTCACCGCAAAAGTCCGCGTAACGGTGGAAGAAGGTCCCCTGGACCCACCACCTTCCTGTTCCAGTCAAAAAAAAAAAAAAAAAAAAAAAAAAAAACAAAATTGGTCCAGTCGTTTAGGAGGAGTTCAGTCACATACACACGCACACAAGAAATATATATATTAAGATAATATTTGATACATAGGTAAGATACGGCATAAGTTAAATGTTGATCTAATTAACCTGATTCTATAAAGAAAACTTTCATTTTATCGTATTAAATCCTTACACTTCGTCCAATTAACGCTTGTGAAAATAATAAAACAGTGATATTCCTATGTTCCCTGAAATAACAACACAAAACTATAGTTCAGTGACACTTTAATTTCAGTTTTCTCTAACACAAATGTGGTGGCAACGGTACGTTAACCCTTCAGTGTAATTAATTCCTACTTCACTCCGGAGTAAATACTCTGAATATATAACTTTATAAGTTACGGCGGTTATTTTGATAACGGAATGCGGTTACTATTCTATAGGGGATTCAGCCTGGGGGTGTGGATTTACTATTACCACTTTTACGACGAGCAATATGAAATACCGCAGTTTCTCTCGATCAACATTGCGGTCAAACGTATGTGTATTTTATGAGGGAATAGATAGTAAAAAAAATTGACAAAATGCTTTTTTAAATATTAACTAGCTTTTCGCCCTAGGCTTCGCTCGCGTAGACTTTCTAAAATTATCTTTGCTTCCTTTCACCCGATTTCGACGACGAAATATGAGCTAAACCATGCCACATTAACTTGTGGAAATTCCATGAAAATCCTGGAAGATTTGCATGTTCAAACACACAGACAAGAAAATAAACTCTTTGCATTCTGTTAGTCTTCCTTCATCGTCCACATTTTAATTAAAAATGTTAGTAATGTACAGATATGCTGGTACAACAGATTTATTACCATATAATAAATAAATAATAATGTAGATAAAGAGAAAGTAAGAGGAATGTTTTGAATTAATATTTTCATCCTAATTCTAGTTTAAATCAATTATAATTTGTTTTATTTAAATGATGAATATGATTCAAAACACTTATTTAAAATACTAAGAACAAAATGTTTTCATTTGCTTATGTAAATATTCATGCTATATTCTCTTTCTATATTTTCCCTATAAATAAAACTACAATAACAAATGATCGGCACTTTGCGATATCAAAGTTTCCATTGTATTTCTACGTAAATAGCAATTTCAGTAAGAAATAACTCTTGCAATGCAAAATAAACAAAAATATATTCCGCATAGCATTCCATTGAATATATTCGTAATTTTTTAAGTAAATATCATGCAGGTATATTGAAGATTATTGCATTATTTCAGTAAGGATACATCGATTTTCTATCTCAATATATCTTATCTTATGTATGTATTTACAAAAGAAAAGTAGTATATGTAGTATATCAGTTATCTGGCTTCCATAGTACAAGCTCTGCTTAGTTTGGGGTCAGATGGCCGTGTGTGAGGAATAATGTCCTAGAATATTTATTTATTTATTTATTTATTTATATATAAATCTCCTGTCACGATGTTTGTCCGCGATGGATTCCTAAACTACTTATCCGATTTTAAATTAAATTGGCACACCGTGAGCAGTCTGGTCCAACTTGAGAGATAGGATAAACGGCAGGACCGATTTGGATGAAATTTTGTATATGAGTTGGACAGGACAACGTCTGTCGGGACAGCTAGTAATATATTATCCCACCAAAAACATAAATGTAAAAATGGAGAGCCAAGTTCAATACAAAAATTATTCTCATCTGTGGGCTTCGCCGCAAAAAGAATGGAGATCTGAGATTGAGTGCCAAGTTCTATGCAAAATCCAAATATGTTGTCTAAGGGCTGACTTGGCTGGTTTTCCCATACGAATTATTATTAAGTACCTACTTTTACACTATTGATGTGCGCTAAATATAAAAATAATAATTAATCCCAGTTAATAACGTAGGTACCCTAAGTAATATTAGGTATTTATGTTAAGCGTTCATAATAGAATCTAATTATTTAAAAATTGCCAGTTTTTTATTTATTCCTTTGTATTCATCTAATTACCTATCTGCATACCAAATTTTAACTCTCTAGGTTATCTGGAACTGGGTTAGAGTTTTGGTCTATAGGTCAGTCAATGATAAAAATGAGGAATTTTGGACATTAATATCTAAATAACCGTTTGAGATAAGCTTATGAAATTTAGAACACATATGTATCTCGCAAGTCTCAATATATGAGCCAAATTTGATACGTTTATGTAAAATAGTTTTTGATTTATGAGGGGGTCAAAAGTGGCTCCAAATGGTTCGTGTAATATTACACACGGTGCGGCTCGCCAGTTCTGTTTCTTGAACTTGGCTTGACACGCTCCCGCGTGTCTAGATAATTAAGATTTCAATTATTTCAAGCATAGCGCATTTTTATTTATCATTTTGTAGACGTTATATAGCAATAGAACAAAGGCTAACCATGGCTTCTTTCTAACATCAGCTATCTTTACTTTTACATTAAATCCATTCTTTTTATTAAAAGTTGGCTTCAAAAACTTAGAGTATGTCCAGCTATTGCTCCCTAAGGGTGAGCTTAAACGACGCTTTCATCGGCCGACATTTTGTACATGAAAATGAAACAGTATCACAGATGAGTTCACACAAACAACATACAAAATGTCTTTCTAACAATTTAATATCGCTACCATCAAACTCCGGTGAGAATGACAGACATTTTATAGTGACCGTCGAAAAATCGGCTATCGACATTTTGCACGTTTGGCATTTTGTAAGCCGCAAACAAGACGTGTGTCGGGCTCCTATTTATATAACCATTCGATTAAAATACTCGCGCTTTGATATTAATACTTCACTAGATCTAATAAGAATAAGAACTTCACTATTTCCAACACCCTATACCTATATAAACTAGTCCCGGTGTCCGTATTTCCTGCCTCTCCAACATGGACATCTAATGAATTAGATTTTCTAGAATTACATCTCTTGGAATTTTGATATGTGCTAAGATCTATTATGACAAATGATTCGTGGTTATAAAATATTTTCTATGTACTTCTACTTTGACTCAACAGGGAACTCGCAATTTATAACGTTAGACGCGCCACTGTGTTATAATGTAAACAAATGATGCGATTGGATACAAAAACAAAACCAAAACGAATGTTACAAATTGTGGTACGCTATTGGACACATTTCTCTTGTATTTCGGTGGCGCCATCTACATTTACCTTTGCGTAAGCAACCCTAATCCCCCTTATTCAGACCCATTCGGTTGCTATTCCGATCGGAAAGGCGATTTTATTTCGATGCTGTGTTAGTCGCAGAATTAATTTGCCGCGATCGTGTACCGATCGACCGCCTTACTCCAAATGGAAGTCTGAAATGAGAAAATAGTAGCCATCCTATTCAGTAGTAGTTTGTCTACCCGATCAGAACCGCAGCCGAGCAGGTCTGAATAACACCGATTATCAGAATATTACGCTTATATTAGTTGCTTGTTGAGGGCAATGTTTCGTTAAACCGTGTTGCTAATGAGCTGTAAGCGAGATCACTAGTTCCACTAATTAGGCTATTTATTATATGTAGGTATGCTCTATTTATAGAGGAATTATCTGTATATATATGATGGTAAACTGACTTACTTGTATTAGAATGAAATTTTGCAAATCCGATCCACTAAGGAAGGATTTTTGGAAATTCCACCAAATTACATAAATTATATATATTAAGTTATATGTATTCTTATAGAATATTATTTAGAAGTATACATTTATTTATTAACAATAATTGTATAAAATACAAACTATAATATATATATACATGAAGAAATTATTTTCAGACATGCCCAACCTTCCCCGGCATTTTTTTAGCTTAGCAAGCGTTACACTTAACGATTTACTGAATAAAAACTCAAAATGAACCCACAATATTGAAATATTTGAATGAAAATCATTCAAAACACGGCAGTGGGAAAGCAAACCGCCCTTGCCACTTAGTCACTGTACAAAGTAATTAATTATCCGTGGTTTTTTCACTCGCAAGAACCGCTCGCTTCGTTTAAACAAGGAAAAATCACAGCCAAATGGGAGTTGCAGAAATGTGCAGTGAAAACAGCTCGTTTCCTTCCTATTTAGTTTTTATTAAGTACTCATCTTTAGGGAGATGGAAAAAAATTAATTTCTTTGTTCAAGCATCTCGTTAATTTTCTTTTACACAAATTGTTTTTTTTTTATAGTAAATAAACAATTTTCTTTAAATTAATTAAACTAGCTCTGCTATGGTGATTCTTTATTTACACTTATTTTTAAACTTTTGTCTTTAACCTCTCGAAAAATGTCACAGATTTGTCACTCTTTTCCAGTCAAAATGACTGATTTTCAGTCATTTTCACTAAAAAGTTTTCAGTTGGTTATTACTCAGTTATTTGGTATGGGGTAGCAGGCGAACCGAACAAGCGGGCGAGGCGAATATATAACTAACGAAAATATAACTTTTAGACAAAAATAGTTTTGACTGTATCATACTCGTGAGTTGGAACTTATAAAACATAAATACATATAAGTACATCATAAAGTATTCTTTAATATATTTTAAAATGGTGAATAATTTAGCAGTAGGTGTCTATCTCGTTCATTCAAGAAATGTCTGAAATATTACAGATGTTTTTTCTACTACTTTCTGTAGGTAAACATGTCAGGAATATCATCTATATCATGTATATAATATAACTATACATATAAAGAAACAGTAGAATCTGGTGTGTACTTACATAGAAGAAAAGTAATAATAAAAATAGAAAGGGGGTAACTAAAGAAGAGTAATTGAACATAAACCAGTCTGATTGCTTGTTAACGCACATCTCCGGAACTACTTAACGGATTTTCACGTAGCTTTCACAGGTAGACAGAGATTAATTTAGAGCAGAATATAGGCCTTTTAAAATATAGATATTTTATAAAGTCGACGCGAGCGAAGCCGCGGGCGAAAAGCTAGTTTCATATGCAAAGTATAAATAAAGTGATAAGCAGACACAAAGAGGAAAAACATATTCTGTTTTTCCACGTCTATCAACAAGTCGATGTCGCCACCGCAGAAAACTCTGCGTTCAAACAAACAACAAACAAACAAACAAACAAATCTACGAACTTTCTTTTATATATGTATCTATATAAACATACATATTGGAGAGGTATAGAATAATGCACATGTAATTCAAAACAAAAATAGCGAAAACGAGTTCAACATGATTTTATAGTTCAACAGTGCGTTGTTTTTCCAATTTTCACGGTTTGCACTAGAAAAATACAACAGACTATGTGACTGAGCGCTGTACGGAAGCGACAAGTTTTTTTTGTTCTTTTTATACTGTGGATAGGCTTGTATTTTCCCGCCATCTCACAAAGAGAATTGGCTTTTATAAATCTGGTAACAAAAGTTAACTTTTGGTACAAATTGGGGTAGGAATAATTTATCGTAAGCCGGTAGGGTACTTTTTAGTTTTCACCTAGTTAGGTGAGTAAAACGGGCAAGTTAATTCGCCATTTTGTGCTTATCAACTTTGGCCACATCACCACTTACCAACTCAGCGATTGTGGTCAAACGCAATCATATTAATACCTCAAGATTCATCACATAATTATTATTACAATTTAATTTATCCGAATATAAACTACATTTAACCCAATTTGTGGATCAGACAGAGTTAATGCACGACTGAGACATTTGCAATACTAGCCATGACTAATGCTCTAGTCATGACTAGTATTGCCATGTAGTATTTTGTAGTTACGGACTCGCGCAACTATTAGGTATTCTGTGACTCGCGCAGCAATTTAGCTGTAACAAGGAACCGTAGAAAATTAAGGCAGTAATTTAAATTTGGATCAGACTATATGTCGTGTCGCGTATTTTCATTATCACTTTTACAATTTTTTTTCAGATTGGTAAAATAATAAGTATGAAACTTCTTTACACTAATATTGAAGTGATGTTTATAATTTCGTAAGACGTATAAACCGTGGAGTGAACACTAGAGTTTAAACAAACCTTTAATACATACAGGTTCATGAATATAAGCATGAAAATTCAATTTTATCAAGTAATGTCGGGGAATTCCGCCAGCTGCTGTCAAATGTATGCGTTTTATCGAATATATTCTGCCATAATATGATGCAGTAATTTTTGACAAAAATGTATGTTACTGGAAATCATAATTTAATACGATGATAGCTCTATGGTAGTGACGTCGGATACCGCAGCGAAGGTCGTGGTTTCGAATCCTACAATGAGCTTGAGCTTTCGGTAAAGTAAACATCGTGAGGAATCTATAGTCAAAGTCAAAGCCATATATTCAGTTTAGGCCCTTATGAAGGGCACTTATGAACGTCGAAGCTACTGAAGTTACCACCGGTTTGAAAGTCGCCTTCAACTGAGAAGAACCGGCAAGAAACTCTGCAAGGTTACATTTTTTTTTTTTGCATAGCACGGGTACTCTGCAGTACCCGCCTGGCTGCACCCTCAAGATGAAAATCTGTCGTCAAAGACCTACCAGTATGTTCCAGAAGCTGCACAAGCCTATACAAAAAAAAAATCACACTTACGTGTGGTTTCACAGCTTGAAACCGAAAGAGCTCGGTGTATTTTCCCCCAATTTTTCTAATTGCCAACTTTGTTTGCAACTTAATACCAAACGCGTGTCCCTCGTCACGTAGACACAACACATTAATCCTTCTAATATAAGTAGAAAATAAAATCTGTTTAGGCTTCCAAACTTGTAAATTGAGATGTTTAAACGATTTTACGGTTCCGTACCTTATAATGGAAAAACGGAACTCATTGTTGTCCATCTGTCAGTTTATCCGTGTGTTTCCCTTTTTTTTTTTTTTAGAAAATAGTAATATCGAATTCTTAGATCTAAAATAACATTCTAGAGCAATACAAATAATCGTCTTTCAATCTTTATTTCCATACTGAAATTCACTCAGATTTTATCAAAACCTACACAGTGATCTATAATTTTGAATTTTGGGACACCTTTCCGATCAAGCGAAGATAATCAAATTAATCAATTTAAATTCCCTTTTGGAATAACATAAAACGAGTATTTAGGGATTTGATACAGTATACGCAATCGCAAAAGACGTAATAATACGGAACATTCTTAAGACGTGATTCCAGTATTATATTTAAGTAGGAGTGCTAATAAGCATTTGACCATCTTTCTTGTTCAAAGCATAACAAAGATATGAATTTCTGTAGCACATTATTAATGATTAGTCATAAAATAAATAAATGGTACAATAGGTACGTGGATGCTTTTTATGAATGTAAGTCGCAACCTATTTTTGTCAATTTTACTATTTCATATTCAAAAGGCACTTTTTTTTTTCAAGCAGAGGAACCAGTGTGCGAACTTTACTTTTGCTTTTTGGTATAGAAATGGTATCCTACTAATATTATAAATGTGAAAATTGTTATTGAGATTTGTTATTATGTTATATGTTACCAATCTACTCCGTAATGACGAATGGATTTAGATGAAATTTTGCACACAGATAGAATATATTCGGTGTTAACATAATATAAGATACCGCGGGAACTCTATCTTAATTATTATTAAAATTTTATCTGATATCTACTCAGTAGCTGATTCGTAACAAACAACTTTCAAGTTGTGCATATAATTATGTTACGTGTTGGATATGAATATAAATTTCTTCAAGCTAGTTCTGACGCATGACATAATTCTGAAGAAGCACTATGCATCGCGTATGCACTCGATTTTAATGGAAAATATGGGTACGTCACTACCAAAGCTAGATGGGAGATCTTTTTAAAGAAAACTTCATACTTCTCTCGTTTTCACTCGTGTATATATTATCTGTCAGTTTATTTTATTCACAAGAGTAGGTAAATATTACAAATAAAGCCTGGAGGCAATATTTAAAAAACCGGCCAAGTGCGAGTCTAACTTACGCACGAAGGGTTCCTTAACATTATCTATAAAAACGGCGAAAAAAATTACGTTTGTTGTATGGGAGCCCCCTTAAATATTTAGTTTATTCTGTTTTTTAGTGTTTGTTGTTATAGCGGCAATAGAAATACATCATCTGTGAGAATTTCAACTGTCTAACTATCACGGTTCATGAGATGGGCCTGGTGACAGACGGACAGACGGACGGACAGCGGAGTCTTAGTAATAGGGTCCCGTTTTACCCTTTGGATATGGAACCCTAATAAGTAAATAAGGCTATTTTTAATATGTAGGTACCCTTTATCATGAACTAGCTGTCCTCCGCGGTTTCACCCACGCCTACCTGAGAAAAAAGTATAATATAATAAAAGTATCTCTATCCATACCATGGGCTACCTGCGCACCAAATTTCATCGCGATCGGTTCAGTGGTTTAGGCGTAAAAAGGTAACAAACAATCAAACAAACTCACACTCGCATTTGTAATATTAGTTACGATTTATAAAACTGAAGTCGCTATCGCTATATATTATAAGATCAATATTATAAATAAATGCGAAAGTAATTCTTTTTATCTGTCTGAATGTTTGTTTTGTTACCTTTTAACGCGACGCCGCGGTAGACAGCTAATATTTGTATAAAAGTTAGTTATTACGTTGTTATTTATTTTCTTTATTCATTAAATGATACCTATATTATTATTAATCTTAAAAATATGACTGAAAACATAGTCTGGTCCTGTTGGAAATTTAAGCCAATTCTAGCCAATTTTATTTTCCTTAATAAAATGAAATTCAGTGGACACGAACTCCCACGTGCCAACAAAAGTAAATATGTTATATCGGAGTCTTCTTTTCAAAACATGTCAGATGCAGAAAATGTCCTGCGGTGTTATTTTATTAACCGGTAAAAATGCTACTTTTATTTCCATAAAAAAGTGGTAATGAAATTATCGGTAAAATTGCGATTTTATTTTTCCGTAATGAATGAAGCGGAGAATGTATAAAATAAAATTTTATCAAAGAGGAAATGCTGCCAGCCTGATGGGAACCTTGCCTATCGGCAGCGGCGGTAGCTTCGAGGAATCTATATATTATAGTTTGTCATTTGTATTTTTGTTGTAAGTATATGTTACCGGAAATGTATGAAACTTAGGAACTTTATACAATTCCTAGGAAATGTATACATTCCGAGGCTAGTTAGGAAATGTATAAAATATTGTTTAAAAAAAAATTTAATACACACATATCCTGGGAAAATTTTACATTTCCTAGGAATTGTATGAAATTCCAATATTGTTTTAGGAAATGTTTAAAAAACGAATGCTTTCTGTGAATAAAACACTTAAAAACTAACATATTGTTAAAAAAAAAATAACCACGAAGTGTATTCCTTCTAACCTAAAGTATCCGGGTTGTTTCTGAATAGGAAAGATATTTTTCTCATGTCACGGAACCAGTTCAGGTATTTATTCAAATCACTAGATGTTGTTTAGGGAAATTATGATAAAATCGTGTTGTTATTTTGTCATCCTCCGTAAATTGATCAAATCACTTAGGGAATTGACCAAATCTCTGTTTTTAACTTGAATTTAATAAATTTCCGATTGCTGTTTAGGAAATGTATACATTTCTTAGGAAATGTGTCTAATATGATTTACATCACACATTTCCGGGTGATTTTAGGCATTATATACAATTCAATGATGGATTTCATACATGTCCTGTAACATATATAATTTTATCTAATGTACAATTTCTTTTTCAGTTTTAATTTAAATCAGAGTTTCGGATGATATGCTCTCTAATAAAAAACCTCGATGTTGAATAATACCACTTAATTGAAAACGGTTTACATAAATTAAATCAATCGTTGTCTCTCGATTGATTGAACTACGAGTGGTATTCAATTTATTTTGTAAATTAAATAGATAAAATCAAGTGGAAACGTCAATTTAGTCGCATCACTGACTTTTACTACATGGTTCGCCTATTTATAGGTATTTTACGTGTCCTGAAATATATTTTCATCGGTATTCCGCGGTGACAAATCGTTCTTCTACGTTTCAACATGTTGTTAAAATATTTATTTGCACGACATTTCAAACTGGAAAAACAAACTGGAATTTTCTTTTATTTTACGGCAGTGTTCCCCTCTCAAGCCCTTATACTTTTACCTCAATTTATGGTGCTAATTTTAAATTTAGAAAAATAATAACAATATGAGAGATAAGTAGTTTTAGTTTAATTATTTATTGGGGGTCATGTCGAGTATTTTATTTATAGGACAAAAGATATGTATACATAGGTAAGTTAAGGGCGTAAAAAGAGCTCTTCAGGGTAGGCAACATTATCGTCTACCCCCCTGGTATTGCAATTGTTCATAGGCAACGGTGACCACTTAAGGTGACGAATACGCAAATAACCCTGTCCCGCACTAAACTAACGGGCGAGAGAGAGAAGGAACAAATGCTATTTTCTAGTAAAAAAGAAGTTTTATTTTTATAAAAAAAACATAGAATTTTTAGAAAAGTAACAAAATAATTCCCTTTGTATTAGATCTGAGAATGAAACAATAGGAGAAAAATCCATTTTAAATTTTAAAAAAGGCACATATTTCATTTTTTCTGATGTTATCATAGAAAATTTAAAATTATTAAAAAAATAATTCCCTGCATAAATCCTCTAGTTTAACTTATATATTTTTACAAATCTCTTGCATTAAGGAATACAGAGAAAAACTTAATTTAGAATCATCATTTTGCGTATATCGTCGCCTTAATTAGATTGTCCGTGTGCCTGCTTGTGATATAAAAAGAAAATAAGTACCTAGGTATACCCTCCAAAAGTCAGGCGGTTCTCTTTTATAGAACCGACCGAAAAAGACGTCCCCCCATCCCCGATCCAGTCACACTATTCGGCGAGCCGATCCCTTGGGAGAGGCAAGCCAAATATCTCGGTGTGACCCTCGATGATCGCCTATCCTTCGCTGCACACATAAGGGCGGTTCGCGCGCGCGCCGCCTTTGTGGCAGGACGACTCCACTGCATGATCAACGCCCGGTCTAAACTTGCCCTAAAAAGCAAGGTTAGACTCTATACCGCGTGTATCCGTCCAGTCATGACGTATGCGAGCACCGTGTTCGCTCACGCTGCTCCCACACATCTCCACACCCTTCAGGTGATTCAAAACCGTTTCATGCGCAAAGCCACGGGCGCCCCGTGGTACATGCGCAATGAAAACCTCCACCTTGACTTAGGTCTCCCTACAATCAAACAATTTATAAAACGCGCCTCGCGCCGATATTTTGATACCGCAGCGCACCACGCGAATCCCTTGATAGTCAACACTATCACATACACCCCGTCCCTTATTTCCCGCATCCGTAGGCCTAGGCACGCCCTCAGCGAGCCAGACGATGCCATTACCCTAGCGCAGATCGAGGCCGAAGAAGCCCGCAAACAAATACAAATGCGAAATCGTCAACCTAGATTTCGTCCTCGCCGGCGAGGACCGTCGCGACGTCCTTCCCAGTCTCGTCCCGATTAAGCGGCCCGAGCTGCATATTAGCAATCCGACCGATCCCCAAATAATATATTTGCATGCTAAGTCCTCCCTCATTCCCCAGGCAACGTCCTGAGCCGAGGTCGAGCCCCACAGGGGGCACCCTCAGGCTACCGTTGCCAAAAATTTATTTAGTTTTAAGTAGCGGTTGAGAGCCCTCAGCGCTCACCGCAAAAGTCCGCGTAACGGTGGAAGAAGGTCCCCTGGACCCACCACCTTCCTGTTCCAGTCAAAAAAAAAAAAAAAAACCTAGGTATATCAAAAAAAATATAATTATGACCATTCCATACAAGGATAGAAGGCACCTAATTCAATCTTAAGCGATTTTTAATTAAATAACATGGTTCAACTGAGTGTACAAGTAGGGAGGTACATCATTAGCATTAACGCCTCCGCAGATTTAGACGCGTGTAAATCCAAGTAATCAATTATTCACAGGTTGTAATAGTGTGTTGAGTTTTCAGTAGGTTTACGGGATTTACCATAATTTACAATCCCCGGTGATTTTTGGCTGACAGCTATATCTCTATTCCTTTTGAGTTTTGTGTTATTAAAAAGTGACTAAGTAAGTACTTAGTTAAAACAAACACCATGTGTTGCGTTTTGGACGCTCTAGTTTGTATGATTATTTGTAGAACAAATTATACTAAACTAGCTTCCAACCCGCGGTTTTGCCTGCGTTCCCGAAGGATCGTATATTTCCCGGGGTAAAAATATTAATCCAGAATATATTATTCTGGGACACTATTCCTCACACACGGCCATCTGACCCCAAACTAAGCAGAGCTTCTACTATGGAAGCTAGATAACTGATATACTATGTGCATATACTACTTTTCTTTAGTAAATACATACTTATATAGATAATTACACCCAGACTCAAGACAAACAGACATGTTCATGCACAAAAATGTCTGTCCTGAGTGGGAATCGAACCCACGAACTGTGGCGTGATAGATAGGGTATCTTACCAACCACGACAACCGGCCCGTCCAATATATTCTATCTGTTTGCAAAATTTTAGCCAAATCTCTTCAGTAGATTTTTCTTGATAGAGTAACAAACATCCATCCATCCATCTATCCAAGCACCAAACACCTACCAGTGTTATCCGACAGCAGCACTTGAGAATCGGTTGCCTTCTTTAATTAGTGTACTTACCATATTAACCATCATAGTGAGATTATGGTCAAATACAGTGTATACCATATACATACATACATAGTAAAAAAAAAATAGGAAATCCTCTATTAACGTAACGTTGGAGAATAATTGAAAAGTTATGGCGTCGGGTCAGAGACACAATGATAAAGTTAAATCAAGACGGAAATTATTTCTGTGCCAGTTGGCACTAAAATGTACGGATATGAATAAAGCTCATTTATTTTATGAAGCTTTTATGAAATTGACAAGCTAATTTACTGAGTCCAATTACAATGCGAAAATATGAACAAACATATTTGCCAATTTGTTCAGACAATATTAAAGGAAAAGGGCATGATCTCGATTATAACAAAAAAACTCAATATAAACTTTTTTTTACTATGGAAATAATGTATGTATATCTATATAATATATATCTTTGATATGAATTCCATTCGTGTGATATCGCATAGTAAAGGGGGTCACACACGGCGAAGATACTATTATATTTTATCTTAAGATATATGAGTTACATTACATATACGATGAAAAACAGAGGTATTATTTTTGACAACTCGGAACTATGCACGATTTCATGTTAGGAATAAACATTATCTGTGTATCGTTACTAGAGCTGTCAATAATAATTTCTAATTTTTAAATTATATAATTTTAAACAAATTACATAATCTACGGTAAATATACCAAAAATGTTGCACACTGGTTCACTACTAACTAACCTCTCTGTACTAACGCTATTTGTGTATTTTGACACATGTTTTTTCAAGTAAATTTATTCAATTGTATAAAATATACAAAAAAAATCGTTCTTAAAAAATATAATGCTTAGTTTTAGACGGTTCTTCAGCCTTCAGTTGAATGCTGACTTACAAACCTCTCATATGTGCCGTCCCAGGGTCTCAACTGTATACTTTGACATTAAATGTAATTAGATATTTATCATCAGTCTCATAAACCTCGTCTTATCTATCAACCTATGCATGTTCTACTTTCAAAGAAACTATCAGGTCATCTTTGACATTCTTTACAAACATTATCATTTATCTTACTTACAAATCTGTCAGTGTATCACTTTTCATGTAGTAGTTAAAAATATTCCCCGTCATCCATTGCGTAAAAGAACGAAAAGAACTTTTGAACTGCCTCGAATAGTCGCACAAACTTCAGACATTCTCCTTTTACTCGTTTGTGTTCCTTATATAATGACTTGTCAAACAATCATAACCATGTAGACATATTCCACAAAAAACTATTTTCGCTTAAAGTTCTGTTGTATAAGTATTTGTAGTAGGTCGAGTATATAGAAGAAGATATCAAAATTTATTTTGTTAAATTGAGTAACATAATCTGTCGGCATTTTTTTTATCGATAAAATATAATATAGCTTTTTGTAAATGTGGTGGACACATGTTATTAGTGTAGGTGCAAGAACTATTGATAAATTAATGTATATTTTATGAAAGTTGTTTACAATATGCTGTTTGGATTCCTTAATAAATAAATAAATAACTGCATGAATATGAACTTCATGTTAGATTATAATGTGTAGGTATATTCTGTTCAGAAGCAAGCAACAGCTCTCTGGTTTTGTGCTCAAATCATTAAAACAAACTTTCTCAATCTAAATCAACTTTGTAGCTTGCAGCGTCTTTACAATAATTATAACTCTAACATATACACGAATGCAGTTACTCATGGCCATAAATAAATACAGAGAAGTCAGCGTCTCGCTGGTTGGAATACGTTGCATGCACACATACACATGGAACGGCTCCTTATATACTTAAGAAGTGAAGCCAAACGCAAATTATCTTAGAAATTAGTCATTTGGTGAGCAAAAGAGTAGCAGAAAACCATCATTATGGACTTGGTGAAAGAGTTTTCTAATTAAACTACCTGCCTACCATAAACTGAACGGCCTGTAGAGCGCAGGCGCAGCGTTCTGTTTTTACTATGTATTAGGCCTGTATTTGACCATTTATAGCCGAAAATGGTAAGCATACAAAGCCTACAAGGCTCTGACTCTAAAGTGAAGCCACCGGAACACAATGGTAAGTTACTTGGTGATAGCACAGTCTATGTCTAACAGTCAGCCAACGGACACGTCTAGACAGAGCAATCGTGCGGGGCTTGCGGGGCGAGAGAGGGGCGGTAGCGAGCCCAAGCTGCCATACACAAAGCGGCATTTCGCGTGACTTCAAACGCGATAGACCACTGAATGTAATTACGCTGTGGTTTTAGCAAGGGAGATGCAGTGTACGCACCGAAATAGCTATATATGTGTAAGCATATTATATTCTATGCGTTTGTACGGTAGTAGTCTTTCTGTATCTATCTATTTAGTACCGCTAACGCACAATGTGCGAACTTAAGCTCATTATACAAACTGCGCTTTGTTAATTAGGGTTCAACCTAAACAATGATGTTTATTTTCATTTCGTAAACAGCTTTGCCTTTGTTTATATTGCAGTTGCAACTCATAATAAATGTTATTAATAGTTAATCTATTTTGATGTGTAATTATTGGAACACAATGTTCGTGGAAGGTTATTACAACTAAGTAACAAGAGGAAATTTTATAATGCTGGTAATCTTTACAGGTATATATGTCTGTGTCTATGTCCGCAAAACTCAAAGAGTAGTTAATGGATTAACTTGAAATTATTACACAACTTTTTATTTCCATATAAGAGTGTTTTTATATACTTTTTATTACTAAGTTCCCACGGAAACAGACATTTCTAAGCGTTTCACGAGGTTTACATTGAGTCATAGCGAACCGTGGCCGGGTTTAGCTAATTTATTATATTTAGATACCTTCACGTTAAATTAATTTGTAAATTTTCCGTTAGTATATACCCAATGTACATACCTACGTTAAAACGGATGTAGTGTTCCGATGGAGCGCCAAACACTCCCACCCTACAGCCACAGAGGAATTGTGCTACAGCATTTGCATTACTAAGTGCTTACATACGTATTTGTAACAAATTTCTATACATTTGAGGTGAGTTCCATTCATTTATTTGCAATAACATCACGGACTTTCCTATTTCTAGATACTTAAATATTCCCAGGAAAAAACGCTTAAGATGGATAGATAGATAGATAGATAGACAGCAATTTATTGTTACACCTCACATGATCGGTATAGGAATAGAAAAACTAAATTTACAGTGAATGTGTTACAATTGTCGGCCTTAACAAGGGAGGTTAGATTGTAATCCCTTTATTTTAAATAATAATAATAGTTTTTTTAGGGTTCCGTAGCCAAATGGCAAAAAACGGAACCCTTATAGTTTTTTTTATATTTGCTTGGTTTTTTCGATATTTTACTTAAGTTACGGTCATGACAGTGGTATCGGGTACCATCAGTAATACAGAAACGCTTTAAGGTTTTAAGCCTTTTATAATTTAACAAAAAATAAATTTGAATAGCGCCACTAAACAAACATGTTACTACATAGAAAACTTTTTTCAGGAATAAGCAAATTTATTCAGAGATCAGACCAATTTTAAAACTTATCTAACGACCCATGAGTTCAGTTGAATATATTACGCCATTTTGTGCAATTAGCATATTTTCACATTCAAATTTTATTTCATGTTGTAAAAATAGGCTGAGGATAGGAAACTGAATAAATATTATTTTACTGATTTTTAAAAGTGTAAGTATCGTCGAAAGCCGCAAAAAAGTAAGGCGATGATAGCTCAGTGGTAGTGACGTCTGACGCCGCGGCGAAGGTCGTGGGTTCGAATCCTATAATGAGCTTGAGCTTTCGGTGAAGGAAAACATCGTGAGGAAACCATAGCACGGTGGTAGGGTACTGTGTAGTACCCGCCTGGCTGGCTACCACCCTCAAGTTGAAAATCTGTCACCAAACACCTATTGGTGTGTTCCGGCAGCTGCACTTGAGAGCCAGTTTCTTCTAGGCTTTGTGTGCTTACCACCTTCGGCCACATCATCACTTACCATAGTGAGATTGTGGTCCAACACAAGCCTATACAAAAGTAAAAAAAATAGGTTGTTTACTAGCTAACCACCTTTAAGTTGAAATCCTGTCGCTAAGCATTCACCTAGTTCACTTCTAGATTTTTTGTGTATATCATATTCAGCCAAATCATCACGTAGGTACATTGGTGAGATTGGGGTCAAACACAAGACTAATTCAAATTTAATAAAAATAAATAATACCTCATTAAATTAATTATATATAGCTTGAATTGTATTTCTGGAGCTCTTTTTTATGTGCAGTTATGGGACGCGCGTTCCGTGAAGGGGTTGAAAATAGCAAAAACATAATGAACAAAATCCATTTAAAATACCACTGAATACTTGTAACACATACTGTAGCATTTGTAACGGGTGACATGTAATTATATTGTCAGGGATCGTGATTAGAAATACATTTGCTCTCAGCGTTGTGGGTTTGTCAATTATTGTCCAGCGTTCGCTTTGCCGCACTGCACCAATTGACTAGACTTCGTGTTCTTTTTCTATAGACGTTGAGTGAGCTTTAAAAACTAAATACTATCTCAGTATATTAATGTAGTAGCCCGCGTTAAAATACTATCTATTTTATTTTATAAACAACATTTAATTTAATTAGGTAATAGCAAATACCTCGATGTTATAAATGTATAAAGCCTTAGTGTCGCCTTCCCCCTATTGTTAGTGAAAAACACTCGGGAGCCGGTTTGAAACAATGCAGCTAGACTGAGGAACAATGAACATAGTGTTCGTTCATTTTTAACCCCGACTATGATATTAAACGTCGTAGTGGAACATTATATGTATATTCAGCCTGAAGGAAGGACATTCACCATTGGACATTTGTTGCTGGAACAATTGCTTTTTTTTACATTGGATAAATAAAAATGAATGAATGAATGTAAAAGTTTGTTTTATTCATTTTATGCCTTTACATGCACTTATGTATAGGTATAGTCTGACTCTAACGCACGGTTTGGGAGGTTGCTCTTGCTGAGAAGATCCGGCAATAAAATCAGAAATTATATAAAATTATTTATCTAGTCTCCTTGGCAATATTTTTGATATGCTCCCACATGGCCGTCTTTACGTGTTGAGACATGGCCGAGAATGCTCAGAAAGCTTTTATTTTGTAGACAAAAGAACAGCCGTAGGTGCAGTCAGAACACATCGGTAGGTGCTTGGTGACCTTGGACACAAATAATAGATATATTTAATTTTTAACTTGAAGACAAATATTCAGATACTTGTGAATTCAGTCTCCCATTCTGTAGATTTAGTTTGTGCACCTTCCGATTACAACATTTAAAAATTCCACCTTTACTCATTGTTTTAAGACATATTTTTGAATGGCTATAGTGCTAGTCTAGCCCGGTGTGAATATAATTGAATTTTAGGTCCACACCTGACTCCTAGACTAAAAACCGAGTCTTTATACTCAACTTTAATAATAACTATGCGTAAACCAATTTAAAAACTTTGTGTATCCTATTTTAAAAAAATTCAGACAATTGCAACCATAACTTATGAAATGAAACTTATTTCTATAATGTTTATGTTTCGAGATTTACATAATGAGTTGACGAAAACGAATAACTTGTAATATTTCTATCCTATTACTTTATTAACGAAAGCCTCCGGCTTATGTTGATAAAAGAGATAATTATTACCAAGAATTGCTAGGCATACATTCAACAAAGCTCTTGTAAGACGCCAAAATTACATGCTCGAATTATGGTTTGATGAAGAGAAAATAAATAAAATACTCTCAAATATGAAATAAGTACAATTCTCTCCCGGCATGTATTTTAATGTGTATGTATGTTGCGTACTATTTTGATTTAGATTAGGTATGATTTTGGCTTAACCACTATACCATTTATTACCAACGTTTATTTTTGTGATCACTTCTACTCAAATTTTGAGGGGATAGATTAGTTCCATGAGTATTCCACAAGAGGCGCTGTGCAAATGCCTATACAATGCAAACGCGTACTCAGTAGTACAGTAATAGGTTTTTTTTTACGTATAAGTATAGGCCTGTGTTTGACCACAATCTCACCATGGTAAGTAATGATGTGGCCGAAGGTGGTAAGCACACAAAGCCTAAATGGAACTGACTCGCGGCATTCGCTAACAACCACTGAGCTAACATCGCCATATTTTTTTTAGCAAACTTCGCAAATGGTACTACGTCGTCCTACCTACGTCGGTTATCATACCTAACTATAACTATCCATAGATACGTATAGTATATAGGTTATATCTTTGCATATAGATCAAATAGTCAGATAAGGTAAATGTTGTCTCAGCCGGATCTCCACGGGTCGCTGAGTCGATAGATAAGGTGGGTCTCGAGGACCCTGAGCTAAGTGTGAGGTGCGTAATTGATTCCAGAGGATAATCTTATAAGACCCGTGTTGGTTAATGTTGATTTAAGAAGGGTTAATATTCCATTTTCGGTTTTTCTCCACAAGGTTAACCTTTATATGTTACAGTGAAATCGGGTGAAACGATTTGAAAATGTATTTCTAATATGCTTTCGTTAAAAAAATCAAAGATAAAATATTACAATTCGATATAGCATTTTAGGACGTCTATGTTGATTGTCTCAAACCTAATTGATTAGAAATAAGGCTACATACCTCATGCTGGAGTAAATTTTTCAAGGCATAGTTCAATCTAGCTTTGTGTTATACCTACTGGAGTGTAGCTGGAGGGCATCGAAGTATGGTGGAAAATACATTTGCACAAAATACACGGCATTTCAGTTTTCAAAATAATTTCTTAGCTCCGCACAGCTCCGTATAGCTCCGCACAGCTTCGCACAGCTCTGCACAGCTCCGCTTGTCTCCGCTCAAGTAGACATCAACCTTAAACTTTCCAATTTGGATTATCAAATATTTTATGATGAGATAAAACTCTCTAAGCTTTATTTTTTTACTATGTATTGTGTGGCAGAGATAATGCCAATGACAATGAAAAGTTGGCGTTTCAGTTTGAATTTCGAAGAATCCGGCCTTATTACTTTACTTGTCTACATCATAAATAAACTATGTGTGCAAAATTTCAGATTTCCAGGGCCAAGGGTTTGATGGCTGAGCGATGACAATTCAGTCAGTAACTCGGGAGTTTTCTTTTTTATACTCGTATTGAGTGAGAGTATTTTTTTATACCGAAATTCATTGTTAACCTAATATTCACGAAATAATAAAATATTTGATCAATATATACTGAAGTATGTACAAAATATGGATGTTCAAACAATAATGCTTCACAGTTAAGTAATATTAAATGCCCAAAGTGTTTGATCTGCCCCTACCTTTACAAGTTTAGTGCGTGGGTGGGTTGCTTTTCACATAATAAAATATTATTCATATACAGTCTATGACGTCACTGTAGGACATTACTCTCCTATGAAACTAGACGGTTTACGTAATACGTCACAGTTGTGACGATTTGACGGCTTGGCTGTGAGGTCTTCGGTTAGATTCCCAGGTTTTTTTTTCTCCTACCCTAAGACTACCCTCCGACACAATCGGAGATTCCCAGGTTGGGCAAGGTGGAGTTTCACCTGTAGCTCAGTATTGATGATGCAACTTTTACCTACCTGTACCTAATGTGATAAGTAACGGGTCAATGAAAACAATGGTTCATGTATATGTAGTAACTTAGGTAGCCTCAACGTTCATAAGTGCCCTCCTAGAGCCTAAACTGAATAAATGGCTTTTGACTTTGACTTTGTATTCATTTTCCGAACCGTCATTTTCGTCTAACGTCTTCATAAATCCATCGATACGTTCAACTCCATCAAAACGTCTAATCTAGCTAGGTACTTTATAAGTTAATGTGTAAATCAGTATAAGGCGTATGGCTTGTTCAGTTATCCAACAGTTCCATTTACAGATCTCATTCTGCACTTTTTATTTGGTATCTGTTAACGAATATAAGTTGGGACCTTGGTAAATAAGTCTGGTAGTTAGTCGACTCTTTTAGAACGTAATTGGAATTAACAACAATGATAGCAACAAACTTCAATGGACGTTGTTTCAGTTACATTTGCCAATTAAAAAGTTTTCGAGATGCGGTTTTTATTTCATTAGAAGGTTTAGGAATGTTGCGGGTAGCGGTATATAGGTCGGTAGCGCTACATTTTATACTTATGACATTTTACTGCAATAAAGAAAAAAATGCTAAACTATATACGGTTATAGATAATACGATTGTAGGTATTTAACTTTTGTAAAATTTATATCACATCATCATTTACCATAGTGAGATTGTAGTCTACCAAAAACTTATACAAAGTAAAAAATATAAATACCTATTTCGGAATTCCTTTACTAACTTTGTGTGACATTTTTAGGGTTCCGTACCCAAAGGGTAAAAACGGGACCCTATTACTAAGACTTCGCTGTCTGTCCGTCCGTCTGTCTGTCACCAGGCTGTAACTCAAGACCCGCTATAGCTAGACAGTTGAAATTTTCACAAATTATGTATTTCTATGCCGCTATAAGAACAAATAAAATAAATATTTAAGGGGGGCTCCCATACAACAAACGTGATTTTTTTGCCGTTTTTATAGATAATGGTACGGAACCTTTCGTGCGTGAGTCCGACTCGCATTTGGCCGGTTTTTACTATAGTGTAACTACATACGTAATAACAACAATTGATCTTGATTCATTGCACTCAATGGACCCAATGGATGTAGCGAAGAATCGATGCAAAAGGTATTAAAATTAAAAAACTCTTTTTGGTGTTCCGTATCTTTCGTTCAGATAATCTTTAATTTGTTTGAAAAGTAAATAAAATCGGAAATATGTAAAATTATTTTTTAAATATAAAAATTAAAAAGGTACGCTTAGAGAAGAGCCTTATGACTTATCTATTTTAAGTCAAGAGGATTTATTATGATGAAAAAAAAAATAAAACTGTACGAATAATTTTACAAAGAATTCCGTTAATACCTCAGAAGCAGGAAAAAAGCTTTCTAAAATTTTAAATAAATAAACAAGGTTCAAGATTTTCATAAATACAGGTATTTTTCAAAGAGAGGTCACTGTTACCTTATTGAAATTGTTTTCTTGTAATTTTTGGCTTTGTTATTCAAAGTAAAATATCACAACAAAGACTATAAGTTGTTCTCTTTTTATATGTGACTATTCAGGAAAGAAATGCTCTCAATGTCACATGACTTCATCTACAGGTAGTTTATGATTAGTTTTGATTAATAATGTTAAGCTTAAGAAACCTGAGTACAAGAATAGTACGTGGATTACCGTGGGTTACGTAACATTGTTGCAATCAGTTACAATATGAAACAAACTCAAAATTGATAGATGTATCACAATTTTGAAAATGGAAAAAACCACGACGTAAAAAGTAAACAGAATACCGAAATATTGTACCAGTTTCAAATTGAAACTGATTGCAACAAAGTTACGTAATATATCCTTAGGTAACAAAGAAACAACAATTTGAATAAGTAGATTTATATTGGTTCTTTGTTTGTTAAATATATAAGTATTTTTGTAGCTTTTTTTTAGAACTACTTATTTGTTTCAAGAACAATTGTTATTGTTCTTGGTTTTATACAGAACCCCAAAAATAAACTACAGCAGTGTAACGAGCCCATTGAACTGTGACAGCAATCACAATTGTTCCACAAAATAAAATAAAAGTTGCAGATTGCTCTCGTCTCATTTTTATATTCTGATTCGAAATTTCGACTGTACATTCACCAGCTCCGGTAGCCGTGATCGTCTAGTGGTTAGGACCCTACGTTGTGGCCGTAGTAACCCAGGTTCGAATCCTGGTCACGGCAGTGATTACACTGTCGCGGCGGAGCTTAGTTTTTGAAATTATAAATGGATATTCAACACAGAGCAAAGCAAAGAGAAGTGATAAGTGAACGTTGGGTCCTGAGAAAACTGTGATGTAAAGTTAGCAACTATTTGTAAATTTAATATGAGAAGAGTTCTTTATCTAACTTTTGTAAGTCATCACTACCATGGCTTACAATTTATATAATAAGTAGAATAGTTAAGCTGAAATTATGAAATTTAATAAATGGAATCTGGGGAGCATTTTCAGACAACGCGTTAGCTTGGCGTGGAAACGCTGCCAGTCTGTTGGGACCCTTACCCATCGCCAGCGGCAGCATCCTCGATGATATTTTCTATAACATTGTAGAGGTTGTATTTTTCTTATAAATACTTTATATAATAACGCTGAAGAGTTTTTTTGTTTGTTTGTTTGAAAGCGCTAATCTCTGGAACTACCGGTCGGATTTTAAAAAATATTTTTGCATTTGATAGCCCAATTCTTGAAAAAATGGGAATAGCTAGTTTATAAATAAATTGTAATCAAATGTAATAAAAAATACTTCTATTATTAAATTCAAAGACGTAGGTACTTTACCTATTAAGAATATAACTAACTACAATGAAACCCATGATAACGTTTAGAAAACTGTAGGGTCTGGAAATAACAGTATACTGCATAATTACGTCGTTCAAATAACGTGCCGACAGTCAAACAAGAGTAAATATTTCTTTAACACAAAACAAGACCGACTATTTATATTTAAACCACAAAATTAAAGAGATAAAAATCTCTTTAAATATTTAAAACTTCAGGCGCGTTTTTCATTATTATATAGTTTAATATTCACTGCAAATCCTAATGGAGGCAGTTCGTCAAATCCGTATTTATATGCATAAAGTATGACGTTGAAAGCTTTTCGTTTATTTAGGTTGTGTGTTCATCGGTTGGGGTGCGATTGGGTGATACAATAACGTATTTTTAGTCGGAGAACTCAAAGATTTACAATTTCATAGATAATTTGAGGGCCAAAACTATTATGATACAGTCAGGAACTAGTTTGAGCGCGCGTCTATAAAATATGTAAACAACAATCTAATAAGTTTTTCAGAAATTCATACAAATTTGATTACCTATTCACTCAAACCTATTTTCTACAAAAGTCAAAGAGAAGAAAAATAATAAAGACGATAAATCGCACTTAATTTATCAACTTACCCAAATGACAAATTAAGTTCAATTTTTCTTAAAGTTATTGGGTATCTTGTTTCATTTGTAACGCAAAATGTTTCTCGTCCTTACCACTTTGTCAGGTCCATTTACAGAAGTGATCGAGGAACTCATCAACATATAAATGAACTAATTAAGCCGATCGACTTTATAGTATCGCTTTGTGGAGGTAGAAGGACCACCGTAGTGGCAAACAACGCCTATTTCTCTTTGTTGGCAAAACTGTTCAACATGAATACATGCCGAAAAGTCCTTTGAAGAAAAACAATTGAAAGTTGGATATCAAACTACACAGATAGCTCTGTTTTTATTGAGAACAATAAATAATTATATTGTTGAATAAAAAAGTGTTTTTTTTTTTTTTGTCAAATCGAGTCTCGTTTGCTTCTTCACACTATTTAGGATTTTATATCTCTAACTTTTGTTAGTCATAAAGTCTCTAGGGTTTATAGCTGGACCTATCTCAGCGTATTTTACACGGATTAGTACAAATTAAAATTGTAATTTCGCAAGCTCTACGCTAATGCTTTAAAACTACTATGAATGTCTTGCAGATGATGAAAATTTTATTGCGTCTGATGTCACAGTATATTTTTTTCCAAACTAGAGAGGTATTCAACTAAGTATCTTAAGAAAAATACTAAAGAATAGCATTATTTAATTCTTCTTAAAAATGTACATTTACTGTAAACTTTATACCAACCATCCTAACTAATATTATATACGGGTGAACCCGCGAGGCGGTACCTAGTAACTAATAAAATAAGAACATTTCAACCTAACATTGCATATATCTTTCCCATCAATTCAGGCAATATATACTAAGAAGTATACGATATAGATGGCGGTTAACCAGGTCTGTAACTACCCTCGGCAAGTGAACGGGGAAGCTTGAAATTACTAACCTCCTATTATTGGAAAAAGAGAAACGATTTGATATTGCAAAATCAGCTTTATTGTTTATCCACCGTTACCCTATATTTACTTGTCGATGTATTATTTACTTATTAGCTTGCGATAAAAGAATCCTACTATTATAAATGTGAAAGTTTTGATGTTTGTCACTCAATAACGCATAAACGGATGAATGGATTTGGATGAAACTTTGCAAATAGATCATATCCTAGAATAAATATAGGGTACTTTAATCCCGGAAAAAGATAAGATCAGAAACCCGGGTGAAAGAGCGGCAGAAGCGGGTATGTATCTTATAAGATAACTTAGAAGTACTTCGTCATTTTGTGACCATGAGAGCTATGTTAAGAAGATTTCGAAAATTCTTTCAATATATGGTCTACCAATCAAATATTGATAGTAATTTATTGTTTAACCACATAATGATGAGGGTATTAATGTAAAATTTAATTTACAATAGTCTAATCATCTCTACCAAGTATAACAATTTATTTCATTGAAATCGGGTGAAAGGAAGAAAATATATAGACATATTATAAAGTCTGAGCGAGTGAAGCCGCTTGCGTAAAATTAGTCCCTAATAAAAACTAAAATAAATCAATGACTTAATTTAAATGGGTCAATTTTATTGATTCGAGGACTTAGAGGCCAAATTAAAAAAACAATTAGCTAGGAAATTACTTTGAACATAAATTTTGTTGCACGGTAATAATGCCAATTTAAAAGATTCCAAAAGGCCTTTGTTGGGGTGAAATAAATAAGCAAGTAATACTAAAAGCAAATGAAAATAAAATAAAACACGTAAGTACAAAAGTATTAAAGTCTGCAAAATTATATTATCGTTTGAGAGATTTTAGTATTAATTTATTTCGTTTTAAAAGTTTGGAGGGCTAAATTTCTTTATACCTAGAAATATTTGAATTTATCATAAATGTAAATCTATTTTTCATCAATAACTTTATGTTTTAAATTGGTAAAGTAACAAGTTTACCAATTTAAAATAAGGCTTTATTGAAAAAGAAAAATTACCTTTAATTTTATTTTAAATTACCTTGTATTATGTTAATTATGTTTTGTTTTGATTAGTTCCCTCTAGGTCCGGAATGTATCTTATTCCTAAAATAAATTATTCGTAGAAATGCTAGTAAAATCAGTAATTTAAAGATTTGAATAATTGTCGTTTGTTGACTTGGAATCTATGGTCAGTCGACTAAACCCTCGCTTACTCTTCGACTAATTTAGTTAAAAAAAACCGGCCAAGTGCGAGTCGGACTCGCGCACCGAGGGTTTTCCGTACAAACTTCGTCTATTGTCCGTCCATCAAGGGAAATGCACAATTTTATTTATTTACCTTATTTGAGGTTGGTGCCAATTAAGACCTCTAAATTGTATGAGCGCCGATACAACTCAGAGGTCTTTATTAATTGGCGTAACTATGTATGTATGGGGACACCCTTTAATTTTCAACTTTTTAATTTTTTAGAATTTTTCCTTTATTTGTGCTGTAAGACCTTGCTTTTTGCCAATTTTTTTTTTTATATTTGAGTTGATTGAATGAAAGGTAAATTGCGGTTTAAGATTTATGACGTATTAAAAAAAAACTACTAATTGGATCTCGTTCAAACCAATTTTTGGTGGATGATTGCATAGTAATGTACATCATATATTTTTTTTAGTTTTATCCTTCTCTTATTTTAGAAGTTACAGGGGGGGGGACACACATTTTATCACTTTGGATGTGTCTCTCACGCAAACTATTCAGTTTAGAAAAAAATGATGTTAGAAACCTCAATATCATTTTTAAAGACCTATCGATAGACACCCCACACTTATGGGTTGGATGAAAAATAAATTTTGAGTTTCAGTTCTAAGTATAGGGAACCCCCTAAATTTATTGTTTTTTTTCTATTTTTGTGTGAAAATCTTAATGCGGTTCACAGAATACATCTACTTATCAAGTTTCAACAGTATAGCTCTTATAGTTTCGGAAAAAAGTCGCTGTGACATACGGACGGACAGACAGACAGACAGACAGACATGACGAATCTATAAGGGTTCCGTTTTTGCCATTTGGCTACGGAACCCTAAAAACGATGTACGAAAAGCTCCAAAGAAATATACATTTATTTATTTATGTAGGTACGAAAAGAAATATTATTATTATATAAATAGGCAAAGGCAAAATAAATTAGTACCATTATTATAATTTAATTTAATTCCGACTTCATCATACGTCTGAAATAATATATATACATATGATGATACTACTGTGGTAGGTACCTACATACGCGGCAACTCACAGATAATGGAACAAATTCGTACGCACTTTGGAATACTAAATCCAATTTTACATGAATACGGAATTTTAGATGTCGTCGATTAGTTACACTTCATCAAAAACCCATTTTGTTTTCAATATGGCTTACGTTTTTCACCCTTTTACGATTTTCATTTGTAGAATACGCTAGTAGGGTGCACTGCTACCGATTTGAACCGTGTAAAAATAGGTGATAACTTAAGTACGGGTCACATTACGCAATCCACAGTTTTCATCGAAAATTTCAATGTCAATAGATTAATATGACAGGGTACTAGTGATCATCTATTTTGGGGTGACTGTACCCATTATTCATACACAAGTATATTTAAGCATGTAAAGTTGACAAGAAACTATTTACTATATACTATATCTATACTAATATTATAAAGCTGAAGTGTTTGTTTGAACGCGCTAAACACAGGAACTACTGGTTCGAATTGAAATTTGTATAGTAGTGTTGGATAGTCCATTTATCTAGGAAGACTATAGGCTACTTTTTATCCTGGAAAAACATAAGATCCCTCGGGAACGTGGGTGAAACCGCGAGGCGGAAGCTAGTAAAGTAAATACTTAGAAAAGATATACAATTACCTCGCGTCTGTTGAAATGAACTTCATTCCTATATCAAATTTTACTTACAATACGTTAAACAACTAGTATTAACTTCTGTCGTCCAACGAGGATCCCAAGCAAAACTTACTTTTAATAAGGTATATTTTCTTGATACACCATTTCATTTTAAACTTCTGTAACAGACTGTAACCCTGAAATATCTGTAGATGATTCTTGTTAGGAACTAGCTTCTGCCCCTCGGTTTCACCCGCGTTCCCGAGGGATCTTATATTTTATCGGGGTAAAAAGTACCGTATATGTTATTCCATGGTATGATCTATGTATGTGCCAAGTTTCATATAAATCCATTCAGCCGTTTATGCGTGATTGCGTCACAAACATTGAAACATACAAACTTTCACATTTATAATATACTAGCTTCCGCCGTGCGGTTTCACCTGCATTCCCGAAGGAACTGGAAATAAGATTATTCTATATAACCAGAATATATTCTATCTGTGTGCCAAAGTTCATACAAATCCGTTGAATACTTTTTGCGTTAAAGAGTAACAAACATCCATCCAAACTTTCAACTAATAAGTGGGATAGTAGGATGCTCTGTTTAATAACTCACTCTAGACATTAATGTCTAGACATTCAGTGCAACATAACACGGAAAGTTTTACAGCTTTTTGCTAAGGTATTTTAATAATCTAAGCTCTTTTCTCAGTACTATTCGTATCTAAGTATCCTTAGATTATTTTGAATATAACTCGGTACATATTATTCGCGGTAGAAACCTTGGGTCCGTGGGGGTTCGAGGATCGCCGATTTGCTCGGATTTCATCATCCAAGCTCATCAAGGCTTCAGGAGACTGACGGGCTGGGAGCTATTTCCGCCAACGCATAAGCTTGGCCATCCAAAAAGGGAACGCTGCCAGCCTGTTGGGAACCTTGCCTATCGACAGAAGCAAGGGCTTTGACGATGTTTTCTATATATCATAGTTTGTATTTTATATATTGATAGTAAATACTTGTTTTCATAAATCACTCGGTACATAATATTTCATGTTTTGATAGTCAGCCAAGATCAAACTTAATTATTATTATATCAAAGTAGGTTCACGAATAAATGATGAGTGATGAATTTTAGAGATACATTTTTTTTTTTTTGTTAAAATTTGAACTTGTTCAGGTTATTATTATTTATTTATTTTTCTTGTTGTTTTTTTTTCATCTTTTGTGTTTATGTGTATTATATTTCTTTAAAGTCATAAGTGCCCTCTTAGGGCCTAAACTGAATAAATGGCTTTGACTTTGACTTTGAATGTTCTTAAGGTATTTATTTGTAGTATTTTTTTTACTTAGTATAGACTTGTATTTGATCACAATTTCACTATAATATGGTATATGATGATCTGGACGATGCTGGTAAGCACACAACCCCTAGTACGACTGGCTAACAAGCGCAGCTGCCGGAACACAACGTTCATAATGGCAGAGAGTTTTTTTAATCACGTAGAATATGCAAAATTCAGGCTACAGAGTTTAACAAATGCTCAATGAGGGAAAAAACAAACAACCCGCGTTTTGTCTTTTTAGAATCATCCATGTTGCAAAATTTGAGGCGAAGCGACGCGACGACATGGAAAAGTAAACTTGTGGGTAATTTTTCACGTTAGAATCCATTTTCTTCTTCGGTTAGCTTGGATTTGACATAATTTTTAATGGGAGAAAAATCTTTATACGTTTCTCAAATATTTATTCGATTTCACACTCAGTCAACATTATTTTACTACATATTTATTGAATAAAAATTATCATTCGAAGAATCCAATAAACGTTTGAAGTGGAAACTACACTAAAACTAATAATAATTATCAAGTAGAAAGCTATTTATGTTTGTTCATTTTATCTCTTTAAAATGTTAGAATAAAATAAAATGTGATAATAAATGGATAATTATATTAAAATTTAATGTCAAATAATACGTAGGTACTTACATAAAACTTATTTTGTAATAAATGTAATTTTTATTTGTATTTTCTAGAAAAATATCATCATATTATTTGATGGAATTCAATAAATTTATTTTTAAACTCTATAATTTTGCTGTGCGCTAACAGGGTTTCATGTTGTACTTTAAATATTTTGTACCAACTTTGTAATACATTATCCAATAAGTTTGAACGACATCATCTTGTATCCAAAGATCACACTTTCATTGAAAAATGTCCCTACACATTATTAATGTAAAATACTTTTTTGTAAAACAAAATTGTACTCACTCTTAGGATTCATTTTATTTTTCTACCTTTTATAAGTTAGAGGTACATTTCGGTATGAGTTGAGCATTGAACATCTCCCCCCTCGCATGTGTGACGTGGCTGAAATTAAGACGGAACACTTCCCCGCTTCCATCCAGGGCATCCCAGGGCCGCACTCCGTAATGGGCGTTTCTTGCAAACGTATATTGTATTTTTCTCAAGAGACGAGGAAAAAGAAAGAATGAATGGTACGAAAAGAACACTTGCGGAGTATATTTTAGAGTAAGTATCTAACTTGTTATGTTAAGTGTGTCTTTAAAATACAAATTCTAATATAATACAGTTGCATAAATTGATTATACTATTCAAATTGAATAAATATTGGTATGTATTCCAAAGAAACTCTAATACATTTTCTTTGTAATTTGTCTACAGTGTGTAGTAAAATTAAAGTTGCATGTAACGGCAAACCGTAACCCTTAAAGAAACAAAAATTGATATACCGGGCTTTTTGATAATATGAGATTTGAGCCCCAATTACAACAGTGAGGTGCGGCCCTGTGAAATCTCAATTTAATATTCATACCGTGTCGTTGATAGGATTGATGATGGATAATAATGATGATGTAAAATCCTTTACCTCTGTTTTTATAAAAAAATACTTACATACTTTTACTTCGACCTTATTTTCAATAAAAAATAATGTCGTCTTTAGGTGCATATGATTTTAAACCTTTTCATTATGCATTTAAGATTAAAACTGCATCCTCGTTGGAGCATAAATATAATCTAGAAGCCAGATAGACATGTTTTACGTAAAAATACATTACACTTGTGACCTCCTAAAAATATTCGCCCATAGCCTTTTAGCCCCTAAAAAAATATGATAAGTATATATCAACTTACTTTAGGGGTGAAAACGTTTATCGTTTCGCAGCGTGACATGACCTTCTCTACATGCCTGACGTCACCAAGGCTCGTACGTGTAGTACTACACTATGTATATACGACTTCAATGGAATTGAAGTTACTTAGTGAAAATATTATCTATTTAAAGTTATCAATTAAGTAAATCAATTGTTTCATTGTAACTCGTTTAATGCTTTAATTTAGAAATTATACTATGCTTTTGTTCAGTCATTCATACAAGATAGACACTATATATGTGTTATAAATATTATTATTGTGTTGCACGGTAAAAGGGTAATAGGGGTAATAGGCTATCCCACCCTCAATTTGAAAACCAGAGTGCTGTCACCAAGCACTGGTGTGTTCCGGCAGCTTCACTTGCGAGCCAGTTCCTTCTAAGCTTTGTGTGCTTACCACCTTCGGCCACATCATCACTTATCATAGTGAGATTGTAGTCAAACACAAGCCTATACAATGTATTTTTTTTTATAATATAAGAGAATAATAATTAAGAGAGGTAGAGCATAGCGATATATCGCTCAAAGAGCAGCTCGACTGGGGAAGTACCTCCACCTTACGGAATACCGCAGCCAAATAACTTATAGTTGTGTTCCTGCGCGTGAGTAAGGTCTCTAGAGCTCATCGGGGAGGGGGAATGGGTCGGCAACGCGCGAGTGATACGTCTGGTGTTGCAAGCGTTCATAGGCTACGGTAACCGCTTACCATCAGGCGGGCCGTATGCTTGTTTGCCGACTATGTTGTATAAAAAAGAAACTGTTTCTGGTAATCTATTATCAAGTTAAAACTTTATACGAACTTTACGAACTGTCCTATCTGTCAGTAAATTCATTGTAGGTACCTATGTTGGAAATGCATTTCAAAATTGTAAACAATCAGAAAATTATAATTCATACTGTAGTTTCCAATTTTCTTTGCATATTATTGACGGGCCGGTTGGCGTGGTTGGTAAGATACCCTATCTATCACGCCGCAGGTCGTGGGTTCGATTCCCACTCAAGACAAATATTTGTGTGCATGAACATGTCTGTTTGTCCTGTGTCTGGGTGTAATTATCTATATATGTATGTATTTACAAAAGAAAAGTAGTATATGTAGTATATCAGTTATCTGGCTTCCATAGTATAAACTCTGCTTAGTTTGGAGTCAGGTGGCCGTGTGTGAGGAATAATGTCCCAGAATATTTATTTTATATTGTTTGTGTTGAATTCATGAAAAATCATGCAGTACAATATGTTGACTCTAAATGGAATATCAGGAACCTACGTACGATGGTAAATTGATTTCAATTGATTACAATGCAGTTCCCAAATACAATTAAATAGAATAATGTTTGCTTGGAATATTGATGAGTAGAGAAAATGAAAAATCCGTTATAAAGTAAAGCAAACGACGGCGATTTCAAGGGAGCAGCACATTTGTTGTTTTCTAGCGATGTCGTCGCTACAGATACACCTGAAACCTTGTCTGCTTTAGAGTCGAAACATCCACCTCCGCTCCTAAATTTAAATCTCCCTGATCCGCCATCTTTTGACCAATCTTGTCTAAATTGTACCGCCAAAGATCTTTTGAGCGTGATTTTATCTTTTAAACCTGGCTCTGCTGGCGGCCTTGACGGTTTTACACCACAGCATTTCAAAGATCTTGTCTGTGGTGCCGCTGGAGATGCTGGTACCAAATTATTATCGAAGTTAACCTCCCTTATAAATTTAATGTTGGAAGGAAAGGTGCCGAGCGCCATTACCGAAATCATCTATGGGGCCAACCTTTGCGCTCTATCCAAAAAAGACGGTGGTATAAGACCCATCGCTGTGGGTAATACTATCCGTCGTATGGCCTCCAAAATTTGTTGCCGTCACATTCTCCCTCAAGTTTCAGAATTATTTCAGCCCATTCAACTTGGTTTTGGCTCAAAGGGAGGTTGTGAGGCAGCTGTTCATGCGGCTCGGACCTTTCTGTTAAATAATGGAGGTGAAGTTTTGCTTAAGGTTGACATAAAAAATGCATTTAACTCTGTCGATAGGGCCGCTCTGTTAACGCAAATTAAGGATATCTGTCCTGACTTATATCCATACCTTTGGCAATGTTATGGGCACCCTTCAAAACTGTTTTTTAAGGAACACCCACTTATTTCTGCTGTGGGTTGTCAACAGGGCGACCCTCTCGGTCCAGCCATTTTTAGTTTGGCAATTCATCCAATCATTTCCGGTTTACAGTCTAAATTTAATGTTTGGTATTTAGACGATGGCACCTTGGGAGGCGATGTTAGTTCTGTTCTCAATGATTTTAAATCACTAATCGAAAAATTTAAAAAAATTGGCCTTGAATTTAACTGCTCCAAATGCGAGCTACTTATTTCAGATTCTGTTACTGAATCTGAAAAACTAAAAATTATTCAAAATTTTAATGATTTGGCACCTAACATTAAATTACTATCAAAGGAGTCACTTCTACTTCTTGGTGCCCCTGTCTTAGACGAATCTATTCCTGGTTTCTTTGAGCAAAGGATTCAAAATTTTAACGACTCATCTAGTCGGCTATTTGAAATCAATGCCCATTATGCATTTTTTATTATAAGATTATGTCTATTTGTGCCTAAGTTTACTTATTTACTCCGATGTACCCATTTGTTTAAATTTGATCAATTATTAAATACGTTAGATAACATGATTAAGATTTCTCTGGCTAAAATCCTAAATTGTTGTTTTAATGAAAACAAAGTGTGGTCTCAGGCCACCCTTCCCGTGTGTTATGGTGGTCTAGGAGTGCGGAAAATTTCAAACATTTCACTGCCGGCATTTCTGTCGTCGGTATATAGTGTGGGCGACCTCGTTGGATCTGTTTTGGACCCATCTATTGGATCCGTTGAGGTTTCTCACCTATCCGATGCCAGAAATGCCTGGCAGGCAGCTTGTCCAGGCACAAATATTCCGTCGCTAACCTTAAGTCACTCTCAGAGAGAGTGGGACAAGCCTCTATGCGAAAAAACTTGGCAAAATCTATTTTCCAATTTTTCTTCAAATTCGGACCGCGCACGCTTGTTAGCTGTCTCTGAGAAGGAATCGGGTCTCTGGTTGCAAGCCATTCCATCTACAAACATCGGTACTTTGTTAGACCGAATCACTTTAAGTTTATGCATTTGTCTCCGTCTTGGTTCCAGGACCAATCATCCTCATCGCTGCCGCTGCGGAGACTTTGTCAACGAGCTCGGCCACCATGGGCTTTCGTGCTCTTTAAGCGCCGGCCGTTTTTCACGCCACGCGGCTCTTAATGATATTATCCGTAGGGCTCTTGTTGTGGCCAACGTGCCTTCTGTACTAGAACCAGTCGGAATTGCGCGTGACGATGGCAAGAGGCCGGATGGTATGACTTTGATCCCGTGGAGTGTTGGCAAGCCGCTGGTGTGGGATGCCACGTGTGTTGATACACTTGCGCCTTCCCACTTACTGGCGACTTGTAAAGTCGCTGGGGCGGCTGCGACCGGTGCTGAAAAATCCAAATTTAAAAAATACGCTTGTCTTGGTTCTAATTTTTCGTTCATGCCATTCGCAGTTGAAACCATGGGTCCATGGGGGTTCGAGGCTCGCCGATTTGCTCGGATTTTATCATCCAAGCTCATCGAGGCTTCGGGAGACCGACGGGCTGGGAGCTTTTTCCGCCAACGCATAAGCTTGGCCATCCAAAAAGGGAACGCTGCCAGCCTGTTGGGAACCTTGCCTATCGACAGCAGCGAGGGCTTTGAGGATGTTTTCTATATATCATAGTTTGTATTTTTTACTTTAATTGTAAATATGTAAATAAATATATAATTCTTATAATAACGAAATATTTAATTTAAAACTTGATTGCATATAAAGTAGATAGCCAGCTTCCACTACTTTTATACTTTTTTAACTGACATTTATAAAAGAGGAGAACAATCGCTTAAGTAGGTATATGTACATCGATTAGGTACCCCAAGAATCATAAAAGTCTGTGTTCAGCTCATTCAGACATGAAAAATTATTTATACCATTAAAGCAGCATTACAAACTCTAAATACATACTCACTATTTTATTATATCTAATTCATGAAGCTCCAACGTATCGTTCCAAGGTTGCATTAATAAATTTCCGCCACTAGAGTATTTAATTACGGCAGCAATTGGTAAGGCAATCAAGGTGCAGATTACGGCACATACTGCCGTTAATTACCGTACACCCGGGAGGTAGAAAACCGATATACAGTCGATAGTGATAAATATTTATTTTTGAGTCTGTAGAGCGATTTACAATAGCTATTGAGAGAGAGAGGGAGAGAGAGATTTTTATACGTGTGCTCTCACCATGGAGATTGTTCTCATTATGGTGAGTGATGATGAAGCTGAAGATAGTAAGCACAAAGCCTAGAAGGGAATTCACAATGCAGTTTCCAAAATAATATTATATTGGTATTGGCTTGGCGATAGGTCCTCAACTTGAGAGAGCTCTACCACCGTGCTATGGTTTCCTCACGATGATTTCCTTCATTGAAAGCTCAACCTAATTATAGAATTCGAACCCATGACCTTCGTCATGGCATTTGACGTCACTGCCACTGAGCTATCATCGCCTTAAAATGTATATATCCCTAGTTTCATTCAAATCTGTTTAGCCATTACATCGTGATTGGGTAACAAAAATAAACGTTCGTTTTTATAATTTTAGTTTATACTTACTTATATTTTCAAAAATAAATAATTGACCCAAAGAATACATCAAATTCAATCAAAATAACGTCCTGTATATAGCGAAAGATAGCTCAGTGGTAGTGACGTCGGACGCCGCGGCGAAGGTCGTGGGTTCGAATCCTACAATGAGCTTGAGGTTTCGGTGAAGGAAAACATCGTGAGGAAACCATAGCACGGTGGTAGGGTACTGTGTAGTACCCGCCTGGCTAGCTACCACCCTCAAGTTGAAAATCTGTCGCCAAACACCTATTGGTGAGTTCCGGCAGCTGCACTTGAGAGCCAGATCCTTCTAGGCTTTGTGTGCTTACCAACTTCGGCCACATCATCACCTACCATAGTGAGATTATGGTCAAACACAAGCCTATACAAAGTAAAAAAAAAAAAAAAACTAGCTTAGAAACATTTATTAGTTGAACTGCCCTGTAATTACATTTCTCAATAGGTAATTTTCTTTACCATTAATAAATCCTTTCTTGTTAAACCCTTAATTACCTTGGGCTCAATTATCCAGACGCTTTCGTTTATTTTTAGGATACGCCTCATTTTCTTTTGACAAGTTGTTCGTTCTCGTGTTTCTCTAATAACTTGTATAGAAAGGTCATGTATTGCTTATTGAATGATTGAAGAATAATGTTTACTTAATGAAGATTTTCAAAAATGTAATTAATGTATGTTATTATAAGGTAGAATAATATTAGAGATTATTTAAGCGGTGGATAGGCCATCTCTCTATTACTTAAGGCTTAATCCACGTTTTGGAGGAAGAAAATGAATGGCAAGCGATTTTTCGTTTCAAACTTTTATTCGTTCATTGCAACTCAAGCGACTAACGTTCGACAAATCCGCACGTAGATTTTGATTTAGTAGCTATTGAACTTTTGTGTGCCACTGCCGATTTTTTTGCTCTTTTTTTTCAAACTTGCTGACATAGTAAAATTTATTTGTATTAATAAGTTCTTTCTTATCTTGTGCTTGCAACCCTGAAAGTTTAGCTAGGCAATTTAAAATACCTTACTCTATACAGGTGATTTTTTTATCACTGGCAATACTTGCAGGGGTGGAAGTATTAATCAATGTGAACAACTTTTACTATGGGGCTAACTCTGATATCGCGTAAAACAAAACGGTTGTTTCATACATTTTGGTCGAGTAGGTATTGAACTTTTGTATGGAACAGCTGATAATTTTTTCATGATTTTACAGTTAGTCCCATAGTAAAAGTTGTTCATTTTCATGAGTACTTCCACCCCTGCAGGTATTGCCTGTGACTAAAAAATCATCCTACAGTAACATTCTAGCCAAATATATAGAAATTGTAAATAAGAATCTGTTTGTCGTATCAAACTACGTTATTACATTACAGTTAATAATCAAGGTTTATTGAGAACGAACTAATGGCAGACACAAACTTTCCGTTCCCAACTCTGGGACAAGACTGTCGAAACTAGTTAGTGTATGAGTGTATGTCAAACTTACTTTTGTGAATTTGTGATATTGTACACAACTAACGAGTATTTCTCGAATAGACTTTTTGAATATGGAAGATTAATTTATTTACTTTTAATAATTAGAATGGGCTTAGGCACGTATGTATATCGACTCTATCTAGAACGAGTTGAACTGACGATAATTATAATAATCCTAGACATAAATGTGAGGTATTTATAAATATAGTAGGTAATATGCGAAATATAATGCTAATAGGGGTTGCCATGGTTTAAAAATACACAATTTTCAGTTTCAGGTTTCAACGAGTGGTTACAGAATCTTTTAAATGCTCAAAATAATTACACCTTTTCAGCGTAGCTCAGGATAATGGTTTTTTTTTTTATAGGTACCAAGATTCATACATTTTCTGAATTGCTCATTACAATTATAATTTAAGGAGGGATGCCGATGTGTTGCCGACCTTTAATTCTAGAATTATCTCTTTGATTTGGGTGGCAATATCATCTTGAATCACGTAATGACCATTGATTTAGATCAAGTTTCCAAATGTGTCTATGTTAGTTCTCGTAATTGTACAAGTAATACACATTGTGCAGCTAGGCTGTGTGTGTGTACGAGTTAAGGAATGTGTGCGTCGAACGTTCGAGATTTCCGAAACATGTATATGAAAATTTTGTGCAAAACTAAAGATTATGAACCAACATACCTAGTTCGAAGAATAAACAATTCAAAACCAGCACATCTATGTAGGTATAAAATATTTTGGTCTAGACTTTAGCTAGATAAACCATTTTTAAGATGTCTATTATTTTCAATGAGATGAAATTGAATAAGAAATTCTGTAGCGGGTAGAAAAATATCTACAAAATAGCTGCGGGTCCACCATTTATTACCGACATAACCCTAAAAAGCAGCCGAAAGTCTGATGTCCCGTATAACGTGTGGATACAACCTTTCAGAGTGCTTCTAGAGATAATGATATCCCAAATATTGGACAAGCTAACTCTTTTAAAATTATCCACAGTGGCTCAATTGAATTTGAACTCTTCTTCTCTCTTATTCTCAGAGACTTATTTTTAAATTAATGACTGATTAAAGATATAAATCTATTGGGTCCACTAGTTTCATTGATAGTGGTTGCTTGGTAACGTAAATTTTATTTAACTAGTTGACCTGGCAGTCGTCGTGTCTAAAATTTAATAAATCTCATAGAAAAAAGTATTTTCAGTTTTTCCCGAATTTTACAATTTTCCCGGCATATTTTCAATTTTTACTTTCCCTATAAACCTTATTCGGACTATTACGAACATTTTAAAGGAAAATTTGCCAAATCGGTCTAGCCGTTCTCAAATGATTCGCTTACCAATGAACAGCATTTCATTTTTATTTAAACAGTTTACTATACAATCTAATAATGTCAAGAAAGATTTAAAAATTACTTAATAGTCTCTTTCAAACTAAATAACTTGATTAAGTTGTAAGTATTCTTTAATATTTGAATAATAATTTGATTATACAAAGAATCCGAAAATATTAATTTTCTACCCATTTTCCCATTCATCTCCAAGGTTAGTAATTGCTCCAAGAGAAGTTACAAACAGATTCGTTTAAAATATTACGTTTCTGAGTTTGTAATTAGAGAAAACCATAGTAATAGCTATTATTCTAATCTAAATTACACTAATTCAGATTGCTACATCTATCATAACGCTTTATGAACTAATTTGTAATCACTGAGTCTCATAATTCAGACTAACGATAAAATTTGAACAGCTGCGTTGGTGCAAATGACATGACCGCAAAATTTGCGCATAGAAATGCTGTTTGCTGTCTGTATTATAATTACTGGGTGGAAACTATATTTTAATATAAGTAGGTAGATATTATAGTACTAAATTTAATAATAATAAAAAAAAACCATTTACCTACACATTATAAAAATATAAACAGTTACAACTAAAAAGGAAGACCGTCACCAAATGGGTGTGTGCCCAGAATGCTGGCTGCATTTCCACGTTGGATAGGTAAGAGCTTAAATCCGTTGACCGAAATAAAAGCCAGCGTTCTGGTGACACGTGTTATACATATATATTGTGTGCCCCTGGCCCCCACGGGCCGAGAGGTTTGATTATATTAAAATATTGTTTGTGTATGTTTTTTTTACTTTTTATAGGCTCGTGTCAGACCAAACTCACTACAGGAAGTGATGATTTGTTCTAGCAGTTCCATTTGACAGCTGAAACCAGCATTGCCCATTTGGGAATGTTTTTTTTTTTCAAAATTTACAATTTGACCATTTGATCCACTTCACTTTGCAAAGGTTTTATAAAAAGGAAGATATAAAAGGCGTAATGGAAATATAAGATATACCTATGTATATCTTTTAATTTATTAGCCTGTCACTGTAGCAGTTGAAGAAAATTAATAATATGTAGTTACGCACTCTATAATAAACTGTAAATAATGACTAAGTATTCATTTACTTAAACAACAAGTGCTGTCATGTCGTTTTTCAGTCATCGAGTAGTAATTACTCTACAAAACTATTACTTTAAGTACCTAGCTAATAGTTGTCTACTGTAGTTTGGGGTCAGATGGCCGTACGTGAGGAATAGCGTCCCTGAATATATAGTTTTTGCCAATAGTGGACGTCTTGCGACTGAGATGATGATGATGATATAGTTTTTAGCCAAAATCATAACCTAAGAAATTGGTGATACATAGAAATCCATATTTTTTTTATTTTTTTGTGACCTCTATTTCTGATTTTCATAGTCCGTAGTTGCCCATCACAATAATGTGGACTAAGAAAAGGGCTTTTTGTTGTTTCATGTGTTTTAAAACCCTAATAATTTATCAATCGAATTTGCACGAAATTTTTACTCTTATAAGTTGGTCGACTATTACTCGTAAATTTGTGAAGCCTACTTAGCTGTGATAGTTTTCCTTTTAACTTCATTATATATACTACTATCAAGAATTTTGTCACATATCCAAAAACAACCATTTAGCTGGCAGAGGGGGACACTTGACTGTAACAAAAATTTGGACTTGTAAGCTTAATATTTCTCAAACTGATCTCTGAATCGAAAAATTGGTTTTACAGACCTATCCAACGATACCTCACACCATAGGGTAGATGAGAAAAAAAAACATCCCCACTTTAATAGTAGAAGAGGTACACCAAAAAAAAATTGTTTTCATGATTTTAATTTACCATTTTTTGGCGTGATTAATATGTATATACATACCAAATTACAGTTTTCTAGTACTAAGAGTCTCTTGGCTAAGCTGCGGACAGACAGACAGACAGACAGACAGACAGACAGACATGGAGAAACTATAAGGGTTCCTTGTTGACTACGGAACCCTAAAAAACCAAATTCTGAAGAAGACAACAATAAACAAAAAATAAACACATATAACGTTTACATAATACATAAACAAACAGAAAAGGCCCGAAGCTCAATCCTGATACACCAAACTAAGGCACACATAGGTAATAGTACAAAACTTGTAACAAACAAGTACAGTTATCGGAAGGTCTCTGGATGTAAAGTTTACACCACTTGAAATATTGTTCCCAACTGTTGGTGTAAAGCAGTGCGGCCATTTAACTTGATTGCAATCAGTTTCAATTAGAAGCCGGTTAAATATAGCGATTTTCTGATTAGGTACCAACTTTTTTTACCTTCTGATAACTGATAAGCAAACAGTGCTTCATTGCAAATGGAATTATTTTCGATAATTTAATATTTCTGTCGATTTAGTGGTTGTTTCAATTTGAAACTGATTGCAAATAAGTTACGTAATCCACGTATTAAACTTACTTCGCGTTTTACACCGGTATTGGGAATTTAGGAATGTGATACATTAATAGTGTTTCATTTTATATTATCAACTAATTTCCACCCCGCGGTTTTACCCGCGTTCCTGAGTAAACTAATATTTACCTGAGATAAAAGTTTCCTATATTTTAAATTCACTTCGCTTCTTAGGTTCTATCTACCTATAAAATAATTATTAATTACATCATAGGAGAGCACTTGAAGA
The DNA here is from genome assembly GCA_951216915.1 of Tetheella fluctuosa. Classification (NCBI taxonomy): domain Eukaryota; kingdom Metazoa; phylum Arthropoda; class Insecta; order Lepidoptera; family Drepanidae; genus Tetheella; species Tetheella fluctuosa. The sequence continues at coordinate 13,373,327 of OX578215.1, read as the reverse complement.
TTTCCGTCGATATGTTTTCATTGATGCTTCATCGTGTACTAGTTATTCTTTAATCATGTTTGGGACAAGTTGGTTCGTTTATACGCGATTTAGCGAATAAGGTTGTGAACGGTACCGTAAGAAAATCGATTTATACCACCGCGGAAATGTGGAATTCCTACCGTTTCCTGGAGAATACTGGATGTAGAAATCAATGCAAAATCTACTTTGTTTCGTCGACGATGAATCTAAACTTCATTGAATAGAGTAACTAGTAGTTATAACAAAAAATGCTCGAAAAAAGAAACTTCTCCGTTAATTTAACACTTTAAGCATTCCATTACCAAAGTCCATTTTCGTATATTTTTAAATTCATACCTCCTTTCGAGAACCTTTCGCTTGAATACCACTAATCTCCCGTTTGGTGACAAGCGGAATTGATAAGATTTTTCTCAAACCATTTATCTTCCAACACCAGTATTGCTATTTGTGTTGGGACCACGATTCTTACAGGAATTTGTGACTAGTTCTATACTTCGGACATCATTACCTACTTACAAACCTTCGTCACGGTATTTGAAATCACAACCACTGACTTTTATTATTCTTGAAATCTACATATAGTTACAATTAATCAAAATATAAGATAACATCCAACCCAGTAATACCTAGTGTGTCCATATGGACACGTAATAGGGTATTTGACTGACATTCAAATCAGCAACTTTTTATGAAATGTCTAAACGATAGGTTTATATGGAGTTTTGTATGAAATACAAGCATGTGACGTCATAATTATATAGCATACTCTTTATGGTTAGATTGGTAATTAAAAATCGTAATAAGGATAAATTTAATAAAATAATCGTGGTTTCCCCTTTTTTTTACATGTTTTATACATTGGTTAGTGTTGGATAATTTATTTTGATTATAGGCAAATACCCTATTACAAGAGTTAATTCATTATGGAACCTAATCTATGTAAAAAAAGTAAACATTAATGCATAGAATTATCATTAATGTCATTCGACTCTCTAAAGTGACACCTGTCATTGTGTGTCACTGGTAAAGCGAAACCTTGAGGTTATCCTACGGGCATTACTAGGTAACATCAGTGATTAATAGTTTATTATTGATATTTTTGACATTATTCATTTTTTATTTTAATTAAAAATGAAATCGTCAATTTTATATATAGATATGTATTTAATCGAATATACCTCTATATTCTAGTTGTGAGGTGCCTGGTTGTGATAATAGCTCAATAAAGATGGGCACAGACCCGCAAATGTAATTTCAATGACAATTTATTATGGTCCCTTACAATATATCTTTGCTCACTAACTTATCGCTATCACGCCATACGGTAGATTTGGGATTATTGATTGCGAACATGCCCCCCGCCAGGGCTGTAAAAAAAAAAAAAAAAGTAAAATTTAAAACTTGCTTTGTATTGTATAACCTTACTAATATTGTAAATGCGAACGTTTATGTGTGTGTGTAAACATACGCGTTTGTCTCCACTCAACTCCGTAACAGCTCAACTAAATTGAATGAAATTTGGCACACAGATAGAATATGTGCTGGATTATTGACACTTCTAAATCCCTCGGGAACGCGGGTGAAACCACGGGGCAGAAGCTAGTTTTATATAAAATAAGCAAATACATACTTATCATAAATAACATCATTTAAAATTCACCACAGTTGAATATATTCATAAATATAAAAAAAATGCAACAACAGTTTTTATTTTTGTATTTTCACGAACTCTCAGTCGTTAGCTGAAATTAATTATTTTAAACTCGAGATATTTACGATATTCATTACTTTACTGAATGCCAAATCCAATTAAAACTGTTCACCATTTATCACATTTCTCTACATTTTACTATTCAGGATTTTACGTAGGTGGGTACAATAATATAATTTACATCCTATCTCAATTAAAAAGAAAAAAAAAATACACGAATGTAAATTGAAATTACTTATACCACAGTTTACATAATTAACTGTTGTAATACTTAGTTCTAATAGTGTATACCCTCTTTGGGGGTAATGGACGTGAAGATATTTTTTTTAATATAGGCACTGTTTTAAAAAAAAATACTTACTTATCACATATTTTTATAAATAAAAAAATAACAAGTCAGAAAAACAACGTAAAAGTACAAATACAAATAAATGTTTGTCATAAAAACCGACATAGATATACGGAAACGAATTTGTGGCGATAGATAACCTATTGTGTAACCTATTTTGGCAACCTCTGTAAAGAATGTATACAATATATATATTTCTTTTTGAATATATACAATGTTTCAGATATCAAAATGTCTAATGGACATGAGTATCACATTTTATGACATTATTGTAATAGTCAAATGGATTATCGTGATATTTCAGGGAAATATAATATCACAATCAACAAATTTTAACATTTTCATAATGGACTAAAATTGCATTTTAATTAATATATTTTACAATAAAAACAAGAACAAAAAATACACATCTTAATTTAAAACTATTTACAAAAAGAAAAGCTGATCTACTTTCAGGGAATACTTATAATTATTTGTTATGAAGTCAGAAAATACGAACTTGTTCAGGTTATTGTTTACTATTCATTTTTGATGATTTTTTTAAGTGTTTATGCTTATTAATTTGAACGAAAAGAAATCCAAAAACTAAAAATATATAAAAAATGTAATCTTGCTGAATTTCTTGCCGATTCTTCTCAGATGAAGGATAACTTCCAAACCGGTGGTAACTTCAGTAGCTTTGACGTTTATAAGTGCCACATACAAATTGGATTAAAACTTAGGATAATTTCCACGAAAAATAAATCCCTTTGGAATATAGATAAATTGCACGATGGAAGTTAGTGAATAAAAGTAAATTAAAAATAGAATTACATATGTTTTCATGAATGCATTTTATTTTGCATAATTTATTTACTTAGATGGATTAATATTTTATTAGCTGTTAAAACAATTTGTAAGAGCAATTACACGGTACGTTAAGTAACCGTTACCGCGGGCGAAAGTGCTCCAGTTTGCTTGTTAACCAACAAAATGTAAAACGACACCCTGTCACCTGAGAGTCACACTTGAGGGTACCAATCTAATTTATCAGGTTAGCATTAAAGTTATAATACGATCGAGTTTTTAAGATATGCATTCATCAGCTCCGATAGCCGTGATCGTCTAGTGGTTAGGACCCTACGTTGTGGCCGTAGTAACCCAGGTTCGAATCCTGGTCACGGCAGTGATACACTGTCGCGGCGGAGCTTTCTTTTTGTAATAAACTAACCTTCTGTCCCGCGGTTTCACCCGTGTATCCCTATTTTACCCCCTTAGGGTTTCAATTTCCAATATATATATATATTTTTTTATACAGCATTGTCGGCAAACAAGCATACGGCCCGCCTGATGGTAAGCGGTTATCGTAGCCTATGAGCGCTTGCAACACCAGACGTATCGATCGCGCGTTGCCTGGTGAATCATTAATATTTATTTTGAATTAACAGTATTTTAATTATTTGAAAGCCATCGAGGCAGATAATTTGGAATATAATATAACAATACTACGAATAAATAATTATTTATATATTAGTTACTACGAATAAATATATATTACACTAATATTCTCATTTATTCTACATAATGCAAATCAGATGCCGATATAGGCACCGCATTATTGTAGCTTTGGATTTGGTTCTGGTCTCAAATTAATTTATAGGTATAACAACTAATCATTTAAATTATTAAAAAAAAAACAGACATAATGAATGGTATTTTTTTTAAATGTCAGAAGACTGACAAGCAGTCAGGCGGTCCAGCTGACGGTAAGCGGCTACCGTCGCCTATGGACTTAGCAATACCAGGGGGATTACCAATGTGTTGCCGACCTTTATAAAGCCTAGAAGGCAACTGTCTCTCAAGTCAAACAGTCAGAACCCACCAGTAGGTGGTTTGGCTTGGCGATAGGTTTTCAACTTAGATACCTAAGTGTGGTAGCCAACTAGGCATAAATTAAACCTCAAAATTTTCATGCAGGTCCTTACTAAAATCCTGGTTATATACTTTGCGTTTAGGCTCTTCTGCAAAGCTCTCAATATCATAGATAATAAATAGTCTTACATAGATAAACACGCAATTTCAATATAGGTAGGCAATGTAAAAATGGTAATGTTTAACATCATAATATCAAAGCGTAAAAAACATACAGTGGTCTATCGCGTTTGAAGTCACGCGAAATGCCGCTTTGTATAGGCCTTCGTCATTTCTGCATTGTGTCCCAAGCGAGTGTATGGCAGCTTGGGCTCGCTACCGCCCCTCTCTCACCCCGCAAGCCCCGCACGATTGCTCTGTCTAGACGTGTCCGTTGGCCGACTGTAAGAGTTACATAGACTGTGATAATATTATATAAGAAAGTAAGTAATACAAGAAGGTGGTCTTTACGCCGAGACTAAAGGGCGTCACACACGGCGAAGATACTATAATATTTTATCTTAAGATATTATAGTATGAATAGAGGAGCAACTACCTACCTTCACTTTCCTTCTCTTTCACTGGTATAGCACTGTCTCATATATCTTAAGATAAAATATTATCTTATCTTCGCCATGTGAGACGCACTTAATAGTAACTGATATTATACAGGCGGAGGAGAAAGGCGTCGTATATTGCGTTCAATCAAAGTTCGCAATCAAGCATTCGATAGATCCATATTGTCTTATAAATTTTATTAGCAAAAGACTATATACGTAGTATTCTGAATTTGAAATCAAAACCTTTTTAATTTAAACCATGATTCAAAGACAATTAAAACGAGGTAAAAATAGCTTCACAAAATTCTTTTAAATCCAATTTACCCTTGCCTCTGTTAAAAGAAGAGATTTAATGAACCGAAAACGAAAACCGCATAATCTTTGTATTTGATTTATTCCTAAGGAAAAACGACCGGCTTTGGGATCGGCTTTGGATTAGAATACAGCTGTATCACGGATATAATCCCCATTGAAACTCGCTTTTAATATGCTTTTGTTGAGATCTGTGCCTACAGAATAAAACTTTCTATTTTCCATTGAAAGTTAATCGGTTGTAGGTAAATATTTATAAATTTAGAATGATGGATCATCTACCAAAGTCAACGGACTGGCCAAAAGAGGCTTTAATAAACTTGAGAATGATTTTAAAATGAATAAGTTTATGATTTACCGTCTTAATGTGTAAACTTTTGTTATTCTTACCTCGGCGGATTGTTTTCAAACAAAAGTTCAAGAAAATAAATGAGATGAGATGTCATCATAAGTTTACCGAACCCTAAACTTTACGATGCGTTTTTGAATTTGAAATTGCAGTTCAAAACTATTATAATATTTCTTAACAGTTCAAATATAAAGTAATACGATGTGACAAAGTGGAAATAAATAGGAAATAAAGAATGTCGGCTGCAAGCTCCAGCTGAACTCAATATCAACGTCTAGACTGGGGGCGATTGCAGTAGCGGCATCTCGTGTACGGTGACCATATTTATTTTATAAATAACTAACTTCTATCCCACGATTTCGCCCGCAATTTCGCTCGCGTTCCCGAGAAAAATTGTAGTCTCTCCATACCATAGGCTAACTGCGTATCAAATTTCATCGCAATCGGTTCATTCGTCAATATATGAATGAAAATAAAAATATTTTTTATTCAAATAGGCCTTCACAAGCACTTATTAATATTCTAACTCTAACGCACGGTTCGGAAGGTTGCTTTTACTGAGAAGAGCCGCCAAGAAACGCAGCAACTACTATTTTCAAAACCAACTATGATTTATTACTTAAAATGATTTGTCTTGTCTTACTGACAATATTTGTGTGACAATAAGGAAAAAAAAAAATTATGAGTATCTTATATATAAACGGATATTGGATATATAAACGGATTGCAAACCCCCACAAGCAGCACCTGTTCACAATAAGAACAAACAAACAAACATTTTCTTTACAATAAGATTTAATTGATTCGATCGTTTCGTAACCTCACAAGCTTCGTAGTTCATAACATGTACGAGTTCTTCAATTATTCTAGGTGAGGTTTTACATCTAAGATAAGTTTATCTTTATAATTGAAATTTCACAATCTCACCATGGTTAGATTTGGTTAATAGTACTTAAGAGCCAAGAGTATAAGAAGATAATATCATAATTGAGAAACCTACTCTATGGTTTGGTTTTTTGTTTTTAATATGAATATGCTGTGATTTACTACAATTTCACTATGATAAACAACGAATCCTATAAGGAACTGGTCCTCAAATGCAATGCAGCTGCCCGGCAGAACATATCGGTAGCTTAGCCGATTTTCTACTCGAGGATAGTTACATGGCTGGCTGAATATACACAACCGTGCTATGTCTTTAGCTCAATTAAGCGGGACTTTAAAATGCAAGTACCCCTAATGATTGCTAGTCTTGGCTTCCGAAATAGAACGACAAAAAAAAGTTTTACCACCTTCGGCATCATCATCACATACCATGATTGTGATTAACCAATGTAAAAAATAATTTCATTAGGTACCAATTTCTTAGAATAAAATAGAGTATTTTGTACTTTATATTTCTAATGTACTTATACACTTTATTGTATACACCACATGAAAGAACATAACAGACACAACATAAAAAAAAACAGCTTCTTTTTTCCAGGCAACATTTTGCAAACTTCAAATATTTACCCAAAAATTATGTGAATTTGCACACACAATTCCGAAAAAAGTACAGATTCATGGAGTCCCTACCGCAGGGTATTACTTATTGTTTTCTTTCGGTTGCAGTTACTGTGTAACTACCACCGAGATACGGCTGTGTAATAGTGTCGATCTTTAGCAATCCTTTATGTGTTTAGGGTGTATTTAATTATGTGCTCTCAACTTTTACAGAGTTTCTTACTGTCTGTAATGGAAATTGATTTTTTTTATTTCTTCATAGCAGTCCCGGATCTAGGGCGGGCCAAACCGGGGTACCTGCCCTGGGGGGCAGGCAGGATGTTTGATTTTGAATCGCAGCCTAAGTTGATTTTCGAACGCGCGCATAATGTATGTAATACTTAAAAAGTGTTTAAAACACATTACATAAAAAAAAAACAAATTTTTTAGATTTTTCTCTATCGAAGGGTGTCTAAGTTGTTATGAAGAGCTGTTGCCTGTGTGGCAACCTGGGTTTGTGTGGTTATTAAATTTGGCTACATTATGCATTCAAATCTAAAAAAATCCATCTTATCATAAACGCTTTTCACTATCAATAAAATACCTACAACATATAACGGCAGGTTTTGCCATTTAAAACAAACAAAATATAAATAAATAAAAATAAATAAATAAATATTCTGGGACATTATTCCTCACACACGGCCATCTGACCCCAAACTAAGCAGAGCTTGTACTATGGAAGCCAGATAACTGATATACTACATATAGTACTTTTCTTTTGTAAATACATACATATATAGATAATTACAACCAGACACAGGACAAACAGATATTGCATTGCATTCATGCACACAAATGTTTGTCCTGAGTGGGAATCGAACCCACGACCTGTGGCGTGATAGATAGGGTATCTTACCAACCACGCCAACCGGCCCGTCAAAACATGATTCAAACCTGAAAAGAAAAAATAAAAAGATCCAAAACATTCCACATGAAACATTATAAAAACCTCTTCAAATCTAACTCAGATAAACTCTCGCCGTATTTTAACTTACCTAGCTTCGCAAACATTTAAATAAATAAATAGGTAGGCTTTCTTTGCACAATTCTATACCTACTTATAATGTAATGTCGCCCGTAGGCGTACACACACAGAACCTCTAAGCGTGCTCTAAGCTTATTATATATTAAAAAGTTTCCCTTGTTACTGAGAAATAACGTTTTTGTAAGGACTTTTTTAGCGGTCCTAAAATTCGTGAAATTACGCAGTGAAAGATGATGCTCAAGATTGAGAAAGTCTTAAAATGTTGGAAAAAGCAATAAAACATTAAAAATAATTCTATGTAAATGAAAATAATGTGCTTGTCGCACTGAAATAAAAACACGTGGGATATAACTTTATCTGGCTGGATTGTTTAGTTTTTATTTCACTAAACCATTTTTCTATCATTATATTTATAAATATCTGCTAATAGATTGGTTATTTTATTATTATTTTTTATATTATAATAGATTGGTATTGCAAATGTCCATAGGCGGCGATGACCACTTTCCAGGTGAACCGTCTGCCTGTTTGTCAACCTATAGACGAAAAAAATACAAGAGTCATGTTTTACCTATAAATATTACCTTATTTTATAACTAACAAAAGTCTCTCGATGCATAATGGAGAAAAATATCAAGTCAGCGTGCTTTTCAAGTATCAAAGAACATAATATGAATTTATACAGAGAACTCGTCTGATCCGTACCACAGGTTCAATAGAAATCCTTGGATTCTTTTCATATTATTCTTTACCGTTTAACTAATGGATCTTATATCTAAGCTGAAACTTTTTTCCCTAATAATAATATAATAGATTTTATCAAGAAATAATATTTGATAATGTAAATTGTACGTAGTTTGGTTCTAAGGAAAGTTCAGTATTCAGTACAATATTTTATGAAGCGACCAAATTAGATGTTGAAAAATAAACGATGTTTATTCGATCGAGTAAGTTCCGGAGAAACTTTTTGATGGGGAATAGAAACGATTAAGCCTTACTGATATTTTTGGTGTATATTTATTTTCTAAGAAAATACTTAAACCAGATTACTTTTCACCCTAAATTTTTCCATCTATACCATACCAATTTATACCTAATAGATTTCATGAAATTTGACTCGGAATAGGAAAACTGTCAATTCCTTCTGATATCCCATGTAACAAACTCAGAAACTATGTTATCAATTAAACAGCTAACTACTTTTCAATAGAAATTATGTCGTATTTTTAAAAAAGTTTAATGCATTTTAACAATTAGGTACTGCTTCGTATTAAGTGGAACCAATTCCATTTACCAAAAGGCTGTTTGCACTGAATGGATTCTAATCTGCACTATTATGTCATGTAAAAGTAATCGTTTAATAGCTTAAAAGCCTCTGCCCCGCGGTTTCACTCGTGTTTCCAAAGGATCTCATGTTTTCCCAAGATAAAAGTACCCTTTATATTATTCTAGGTTATGATCTATCTATATGCCAACTTTCATCTAAATCCATTCAGACGTTTTATGCGTAATTGAGTCACAAGCATCCGAACATTCGCATTAGCTAGTAAAACTGTTTACAGCAAGACAACAATTAGTAATTAATAACCAATTCATTTATATTGCGACAATATGGCAACTCCAAAGCAACACTAGCTTAAAAAAAACTAGATTAATATTTTCAGTCCCATAAGTAATTTGAATTAGTTTTCCGCCAGACGGTCGCCGATAAAAAGTTTCCACAACTTAGGAAACAATAGATTCCGAACTCCGTAAGTAATTTGATAAAAATAAAATTATAAACAAAACATGTATGTAATTTGACATTAAAATTATAATCGCGAAAACACTAATTCAAGACACTATTTTAATGAACTAATCAGGACATTACTCTTATCCTGGGAAAATCCTCACACATAGCTATCTGCAGATAATTCATACATTACTTTTTTTCTAAATATATAGTATTATACTTATAAAAATAATTACACTCAGACTCGGGACAAACAAATATATTCAGGCACACAAATATCTGTGTCCTGTGGGAATCGAAACCACGACCACGTGATTGATAGTGATAGACCGTAGCGTGGGTATCTTACCAACCTCGCTAACTAACCCGTCAAAATGCTGTTAAATCTGTCTTAGTAAATAAGACAGACTATCCACATAGTTAGTACTTCATAATGCTGCTTGATTATGCTGTTAATTCCATATTGTTTCAGAGTCCAATGATGCAGCGTGATGTACGGTAACGTGAGCGAGGGGGAGGGGGAGGGTGATGGAGCAGGAGAGGAGACTCGTGCGCACGCGCTGGCGACGCTCCTCGTTTTGTACGTGATCGTATCTGTCATTGGGATTATTGGTAAGTTTTGTAATATATTTAAGCCTTTGGCATGTACGAACATCATTTGCTGCACTGCTGGGGCACACATTTCTCTAACAATGAATAGTTTTCAGGTTTCAGTCAGATTGATAGAATCTCGAGCTAGTTTCCAAATGATTTGTTTCCATCTGATGCGTATTTTTTTTTTTATATAATAGACCTACCTATGATCACTAGGGTGCAGCCTGAAGGTTCTAATCATTGACTCTGAGAGTTTGAAGAAAACTTACCATTAGCATTTCGATTAAGTTTATCATCGTGAGGATACATGTATTATTTAAATTCATCGATGAAACAATTATGGAAACCTCTGAAATGAGAATAATAATACAGAGTGTCCCAGGAGTCGACGTCAAGCCGGAAGCGAGTTGTTAAGGACATCATTTTAAACAGCTTTTGCTATAAGACTAACTTGATCAGAGGAACTTTATTTTTCTCATCTCAGTACATTCGAACCGAGCGTTCAGCTGATTTGTATGGTGGAGTGAAAAATAAAGTTGCTCTGATCAAGTCGGTCTCATAGTAAAAGTTGTTCAAAATGATGTCCCTAACAATCCGCTTTCAGCTAGACGTTGACTTATGGGACATTAAATACCAACATGAAAAGTGGTGAGCAAAGTCGCTCTCTGTGAGAGGGCTAATTGTCAATTCGGGGCAATTAATTTTAGCATCTATCATTCTTTTCTGAAAGGCAAACATATCTAAACCATCCTCATCAGTTTATGGGTCACTGATAGTGATGTACCTACATTAAAGCAGAGATTAACATTGGCCAAGCTTCAGCAGAAAATGAAAAATTTAATTACTTTCTTCCTTTCCACAGGCAATGTAAGTCTAATGGCTGCGCTCGCGTCGGGCGGCGCGTCTCGTCTCCGCACACCACAGATGCTGAGCGCGTGTGCCGCTGACTTCCTCGTGTGCGCTGCCAGCGCGCCGCTCGCCGCCACGCGCGCTGCCAGTATACATCATCTGCCATGTCATGTTACATATTACATTGAGGTGTGTCATATGCTCATCTAGGTCGGCGACAACACATCGCCAATCCCTCTGGTATTCCAAATGTCTATAGGCGTCGGTGACCTCTTTCTTACCATCAGGCGGGCCATCTATACGCTTGTCAACTCACTGACAAAAAAAAATCACAGGATTGTACGCACCATCGCGAGGCCTTGCAAGGTTTTGTTAAATATCGCTTAGTCAGAGAGACTTTTAATAGTCTTCTGGATACTAAAAAAATATTTAACGATATTGGTCGTAAAAGTGTGGCTACAAATATAACGCTGACGCAGTGTGCTACCACATCAAGTTTTAGTTCATTGTTCTTATACAAAAATCTGAATTAAAATCTTTTTCGTACTCACTTTACAACCATTTTACAACAAGTATTTCTTCAGAAAGTTGTTAATTATGTAATGTAGGTACTATTTCACGAAATTCAAATCCTACGTGGGTGAAATTACGGGGCAAACCGACTTCATCAATCCATTAAGGCATAAGGGTGATAGCTCAGTCGTAGCAAGGCGACGATAGCTCTTTGGTAGTGACGTCGGACGCCGCAACAAAAGTCGTGGGTTCGAATCCTACAATGAGCTTGAGCTTTTGGTGAATAATAACATCGTGAGGAAACCATAGCACGGTGGTAGGGTAGGTACTTTGTACTTCCCGCCTGGCTGGTTACCACCCTCAAGTTGAAAATCTGTCGCCAAACACCTATCGGTGTGTTCCGGCAGCTGCGCTTGAGAGCCAGTTCCTTCTAGGCTTTGTGTGCTTACCACCTTCGACCACATCATCACTTACCATAGTAATTGTGGTGAAACAGAAGCCTATACAAAGAAACAAAGTTTTTTTTTTTATGAATTCTAATTCTTTATTTCACACCAATACATTACAGACCGTATGCGATTACACCATACAATTTATTTTTCTAGTCATTTCCAGTAGCAGCAAGTACGCTGTCGCTGGTCGCGATCGCAGCGGACCGCTGCGGGGCGGTTCGGCGTGGTCGCACCTCAGTGTGCGCGCGCCCTTTCCTTGCCGTTGCTGCGGTTTGGATTATGGCTTTTTTATTGGGTAGGTACAGTTTGTCTTGATTATTAAGGAACCTTATTTATCGAAGTCATTTAACTTTCTGAAAACATTATATCGTCCAGTTATATGTAACTTTTAATTTTGCACTTTTATAATTTTTATTGCACATTTTTAGCATAACGGTCTAATTTTTACATTATAAATCAAAAAATTCTCAAACAGGTGCAGCTGCAGTGACTACAACATGCGTGTCATGTCCGCCACTTGCTGCAGCCCACGCCCTCGTCACTTACTGCTTCCCAGTGGTGGCGGTGGCAAGATGTCACTGGGCAGTTCGCGTCAAGCTCACCGCTTTATCGCTGACAGCACGAGCCGCGCACGGTGAACTACCACTCCCAGTACCACTCATGAGGAGACCCACACACGTCATCATAGTTGCTGGAGTCGGCCCTAGAGAGCGCCGCGATGCAGTCGACGTTGGTGACGTCAGATCTAAAAAGAAGCTACAGCCGAGTCTCCTCGGGCCACAACCTCAAACGTCGACTCTCCGTTCGCGACGTCATCTCGGAAACGTACTCATGGGTATCGCTGGCATCTTCGCCGTGTGCTGGTGCCCTCATGCAGCTATAGTGATTTCAAGCGCTTTCGGTCTCCACGTGCCCTTCATGATCGCTCACTTCACGCTGCTCCTCGGATATGCCCATTCGGCTCTCAATGCCGTCGCGTACTGGGTTCTAAACAGACACGCTCTGACGTCAGCCTGTGCAGCATGGCGTCTGCCCCAGCTACGTGTCAGGGAAGAAAGACCTTCATCAACGAACGAGGCGGCTCTAGGGGCCTTTCATCCTCGCTTAGCCCGCCCCGCGCCATCCCCCCGCCCCCCTCCTTCTAGCTTCCTATATTGATGTCCGTGTACCTTCTAAGCTCTGTCGATCTGTGATTCCTGTCTCTCAGTGCCTCGTATAGTCTACAGGCGCCCCGGCCTAGGGGAGCCGCTCGTTTCGTCGTTATAAACGTGTTTGTTTGAGATTTTATGGAGAATAATATCCGTGAAGCAATAAAGTGTATGAAACACTTATAGACGTTTTATTGTCGTTTTGAATGACGGCGTGAGAGAATGATGACGTCTTACATCCTTGTATACAATGCTTGTGATTGTAATTGGATACTTTATGTTTTAGATACCTATTGTAAAGTGTGTTTTTTCAAATAAACCAACCGCCTATCCTTGCGACATACAAACCTGTAAGTTTATTTATTGACGACCTTTGTATTATCAAAGAAAATCTAAATCTTGTGATTGATTTAAACAAAACCAGCATCGGTTATTGAGAGTATACAAACAAATATGTGTACATATAGTAACTATAAGAAGAGGAAAATATATAACGTACCTATCAAAGATGTATGGATACCATGGTGATGATGTGACCGAAGGTGGAAAGCACATAAAACTTAGAAGCAATTGTCTCTCAAGTAAAGCTGACGGAATTAGGGGACCAGTACCCACCTGTACTGTAAAGTACCTAATTTACCACCATGCTTTCATATTACTAACGTTTTCTTATTAATTCCAACTATCTATATTCTATATATATAAAAGAGAAAGTATGTATGTATGTATGTATGTTTCTTATAGACTACGAAACCGCTGAACCGATCGCGATGAAATTTTCAGACAATCTTCATATTAGCCCCGCGGGAAATCCTGTAAGGTTTGGTGGCGATCGGAGCACTCGGGACCGCGGGTAAAACCGCGGGGCGAAAGCTAGTGTATTATAAATACGAAAGTATGTTTGTTGATTTGTCATTAATTCACTTACCAATGGAGCAACAGATCGACGTGATTTTTTGCAAAGAAATAGTTTATGGACCGGAGAGTGAGATAGACTACTTTTAACGTAACGGAAGCCGTAGGGCGAAAGCTAGGAACTAAATAAAATATTGTTACGTTACTACCTATAATTCGTTCTATGAATGTTCACCCGGATGAAACTTCCAACCTAAATTATTAAATTCTGCATAACCTGGAATTCTCGGTCTCGGTTTGAGTCGCTAAGTGGACTGCAACGTGAAAAATAACCGAGGTGGTATCGCGAATTCCTCTCGCAGTTTTATTGTATTTGTTCTATATGGTCCACATTTAATAATATTTTTGAACCTCAGTCTTATGTAGTAGGTATGTTATATCGAAAGTAAAACTTAAAAATAATTTTATAATTTAATGTCAAAAAAGCTGTAGGTATTGGATATCATATTCGAATAAAAACGTTCTAGTTATTTATGGATAAAAATGTCAAGCACAAAGGATATGAAATCAAGAGAAAATTTCTTTGAGTGCTCGCGCAACTGAAACCTAGGTGTGGAGTGTTTGACTTGCCTCAAAGGTAACAAACTACGGAAACGTTGTGAAAATGTAAATAGTCACCCGTTCTTTTTAACGTCTAAGATGGCAGTTCGTAAAGGAACTCATGCATATATTCCCTTTTAATTGCATACAGTGACTAAGGTAGCTTTACTATGAAGCATTCCTAAGTCTGTGTTACCGGATCAGCAGCTTTTCACTTTTCAGCAGCACTTTTTTCTACAAGGAAGTTTTATTCGCCCTGTACAAGGCATCATGGACCATATGCGGTAGGTCTTGTCACCACACCTTTCGTCATGGTACTTATGTTGCTGACTGTACGTACCTACTCATGCAAGTAGTTCCTGAGTTATCACTTCCATATGTCTATTAAACCGAAGTTGTTATAGTTACCATGTGCAATTGTGCACCCCGAAGTATGCTAGCGGACCAGCGGCTAGACCCTTAACCTTATTTATACAACACTAGCTGCCACCCCGCGGTTTCACCCGCGGTCCCGACGGATCTTATGTTTTCTCGGGATAAAAAGTAGCCTATGTCCTTCTGCATACTATAGGCCATCTGCCATCGACCATCGGCTATCGGCCATCAAGGTGGACAGACGACCTTGTAAAGTTCGTTGGAAAACGCTGGATGCAGGCCGCCCAAGACCGGTCCTATGGGGAGGCCTATGTCCAGCAGTGGACGTCTTGCGGCTGAGATGATGATGATGAGGGTAAAGTAAAATATCGTGTGAAGAACAGAGCTTTCTGGTAGGGTACTATGTAGTACCCGCTTGCCTCATGTTCAAAATCTGTCAATAAGTTTACCGGTATGTTCCGGTAGCACATTAGTTAGACATTAGTTACACAGTAGGTCCTTTTTTGCTTTGGACGCTCACTACCTTCGGCCACATCATCACTTACCACGATGAGATTGTGGTCAAGCTCAAGCCTGTCTTATTATAATAAAATAAGATGTTAGTGCTAAGTAATTGCTAAAGGAATATTTTTTTACATCCTTCCAGCTAAGACCAACAAAAATCACAGGAAATGTTTATTGGACTTCTGTAATAATTCTGTAAATAATAAAATGTATTTAATGTTTATATTACTTACAAAACATTAACTAACCATTTAATAATATCAATTAATTTAATAATATCTAATTAATATCACTTAATTCTTACATAAATCCATAGATTCATATTAGAATCATAATAAAGAAAACAAACAAAAGAATGAAAGAAAAAAAAACATCGACATATATACGCATCGTTACAGAATTATAAATACATAGTAAATTCAATAATATTGTGTGATGTCGAAAAGGACTACGACCATAGTTAATTCACTATATTTGAGAATTACGACTCAGTTTTACTCCAATTTTTATGTGGTACATAACTCAGAACTGATTTTCAGTCGACATAACGATGAAGCAAATTAACACATAATTAAAGACTAGTTTTTCCGCGCGGTTTCACCCGCGTTTCCTTAATAAAATATAGCCCACGTTACTCAGAGATTATGTAGCATTCTAATGGTGAAAGAATTTTTGAAATCGGTCCAGTAGTTTTAGAGTTTATTTGTTACAAACATACAAAAATACAAATCTTTCCTCTTTATAATACTATTATTATATTATTATTGTTTTAAATCTTAAGTTTTTTTTTTTATAATATTAATACCAAAAACAAAAACATTATAAAAAAATCTAGCCTAAAAAAATATTTCTTTTACAATATTTATATATAAAAATAATGATATTATAAAAAAAAAACCTAATCCTAGTACACCGCTAGCAGCGGGGCAGGGCCCAAGTTACCGGTGGGGCTGTAGAGTGAGGAAACTCTTAACAATCCTAGCTGTATCTAATTATTATATTATTATTAGTAATTAGTAGGATGAAGTATGATAAAGTAATCATTTTGCTGACTAATGTTTTCATCAAGATGATGTTCAGAAACACCCAAAATTAAATTGATATTCTTAAACACAATTAAAACTTCTCATTATATAAACCCGTATTCATAACTGCAGAATTATGCTAATGAATGAGAGAGAACGCGTACTTTGACGTGGTACACGTGAAATCTCGGGTTTCTTTACGCACCGTTAATGTGGAATTTAATTTAGATGTAACGTTGGAAATCATGAGTATGTTCCTTGTACCTATATGCTAAGGTATATACATTTTGATGCATACAGTTACATATTACAGAAGTGTATGTGACATAAAATGTATGCCAAAGAATTGTTTTCAGAAATGATTTTCTCTTTAAGGTGAACTTAAGGTTAACTAAAAGTCAGCATTTTGAAAATACAAAAAAGGTACGCAATTTATCGTATATCCTACATTTTGATTAAAATGGATAATTACTAAATTTATTAGTACATTTTTAGTACATTAAAGATAAAAACAGCATACAGGCTTACTTTTTTTAGCGTTTGGCCGAAGGTGGTAAGCACACAACGCCTAGAAGGAACTGGCTCTCTAGTGCAGCTGCCGGAACAAACCGGTTGATGTTTGGCGAAAGATTTTAACTTGAGGGTAGCAGACAGCCAGGCAGGTACTACTATTACCACCATGCTATAGTTTTCTCACAATATTTTCCTTCACTGAAACCAATCTCATCCTAAATTTAACATAGATAAAAACAACTAAATGCAAACAAGTAATTATGTATTCTCCAAATGGGTAATACGCTAACACCCTGTACGACACCCAAATGGCGGACACACTTTTCATATATTTTTCCATAAATTGGATAAGCAAATTTGCGTTGATAAAAAAGTAGAAATCAAAACTCGCTTCCCTTAAATCTCGCTATCATTGTTATCCAAACAAAGTTAACTCAATAAACGTCTGTCAACATGTTTCATCTCAAGACAATGATCAAAGTAAGTCAAGGCTGTGAAACTTTCCTCTCAACTTGGATAATTGCATTGGACGCGCCCACTTGGCGTTACATTCTTGTCTTCGGTCAGTATATTTAGTTTGAGGTTATTTATGTGACATGAAAGTCAGAGAAACTTAATAAGTTCAGGCTGAGGTTACGTTATTAATGTAAAAAAATATTTGATACATACCATATTCATTTAACCTATAATTTCATCAATTAATTACGGGTTTATTGATAACTTTAAAAATTACTAATCCTACTTTGTTCTTAAATGTGAGTATGTATGTTTGGATATCTATAACTCATCCACACATAATAGAACAGATTTGGACAATTGGCACAAAAGTAGATCATATCTTGAAATAAATTGATATTATACATTCTAATGTGAGTTTGATTGTTTGTTACCTTTTCACGCCTAAACCGCTAAACCGATCCCAATCAAATTTGGTACGCAGATAGCTTATGGTATGGAGAAGAACATGGGCTACTTTTTTCGATGAAACCGCGGGGAACAGCTAGTAAGTATTATAAATGCGAAAGTTTGTGTACACGTCTTTAAGGATATTTGTAAATTAATCACGCTGTGATGACTGAGTGGATTGGAATAAAATTTTGCACATAAATAGATCATACCTTGGAATAAAATACATTAGATCCCTCGGGAACACAAGTGCAGGATAGAAACATGTATAATCTGTTCTGCAGGTAAGTATATTTTATTTCAGATATTTATTTAAGTTTGCTTCTTTCTTAAGTAGTACGTTCAAGAGAAAATCACTTAAAACCGCGGAGCGAAAGCTAGTTGAAATTTCATTTCGTAGGCTCATATATATATAAACGCACATTAAAAATAAACTGAAGTTTTACAAAGGTACACACAAATGACAAGCAAATACAAACTTTATAAATGTTTCATAAAAGTTTTCTACTTGAACGAAAGTTGAAAAGTTCAAGTCAACATAATAAATATATATTTTAATGCAGTTTTTAAAAGCACTTTTATATCAAATTGTTTTTCATGACTTTGAAATTATCGGATTTCATGCTCTTTGAAAAATAATGTCATGTCAATGTTAAACTTACACAAGCGGCAAGAGGTACCTACAATAAAATTAAACAATAAAAAGTGGCTAAATAATCAATAAGTCAATTGGGATGTTGACTGACATATCAAATCAGTTTCTTTTTATGAAATGTCAAAATGGTAGGTTTATTATGGAGCTTTATATTAAATACATGATTGTGACGTCATAATTATATAGCATCAAAAGTTTTACTTTTCAAGGTTAGATTGGTCATTAAAAATCATAAAAAGGATAAATTTAATAAAATATTCGTGTTTTCCCCTTTTTTTGGGTGTTTTATACATTGGTTAGAGTTTGATAATTTATGTTGAATGCAGGCAACTACCCTTTTATAGTAAAACGTTTTCTTACTATATCCTACTAATTAATACGAAACAGTTTGTATGTTCAAACTCAAACTCATGCACTCAGTTTAGGCCCTAATAAGGCACTTATGAACGTTACATTACCTACAATTGATTCTACCACCGGTTTGGAATACACTTGGACTGAAAAGACTCCGGCATGAAACTCAGTTTGGATGTTTGTCACTCAATCACGCATAAACGACTGAATGGATTTGGATGAAACTTGGCACATAGATAGATACCCTGGAATAACATATAGGGTACTTTTAATCCCGGGAAAACATAAGATCCCTCGAGAACGCGGGTGAAACATATAAGAAAGAACTTCCTCAAAGATTTATACTGCAGTATACAACGATATTATAAGTAAAAATGTGTAGATAGGTTACCTACAAACATTCGATCTTCAAATACGGCACACTAACGCACACATAAATAACTAAATAATTCGGTACGAGAAGTACATCCGTTGTCGCCGGCAACGCGACACTGAGGTCAAGTCTGGGTAATTAGCCACATTTCAACGTGCCGCTTGCTGAGCGCTTACCTATGTACACCATTTTACTTATAATATCATTGGTAGTATAAAATAAAAATTTTAGATTGTTATTTTTTGGATAAACATGTTCACTCACATTTAGCAACTACAAATAAATTTGAAATATTTAGAACATTAATTTATACGCTAACATAGTTGAGTACGGTGTGACATGCCTCAGTTACAGTGATGGTAGAATCCTGGATAACAAGCTTTCCTTACTCCAATAACAACCAATTAAAATAGACACAAGATGGAAGTGACTCGTTACGTTACTCGAAGAGTCAGGTACGTGGTAGATCGTTTGATGTAAGATGTTTCAAGGACTGTGATTGTGAGAATCTCGACTGAATGGAGCTTTTAAAAGAAAGAAAGTGTTTTTGTTTTGACGATACATCCATTTTGTGAATGATTCTTATTTTATTTATATATGATTTACCAGTTGACGTGGTGGGCAAGGTATTCTATCTGTAACGCCATAGGTCGTGGGTTAGATTCCATTCAGGACATACATTTGTGTGCGAGAACACTTCTGTTTATCCTATGTCTGGGTGCAATTATCTATGTTTAATAAGTATTTGGAAAAAAAGGAGTTAGTCAGTTATCTGGTTTCAATAGTACAAGCTCTGTTTAGTTTGGGGTCAGATGGTGGTGTGTGAGGAATGTCTAACGATATTTAATTTCATATTATACTGAAATCTGTATTTTTCATGAAGTACCTACGTCAAAATACCACATTTTGTCATCTAATTTCAACCTCGTTGATTTATAAGCACAAACATATATTCAAAACTCATTTTATTTAGATTAGGCCCTAAAGACACTTTACCATGAGTGCTTCAATTCACTCTACCACCAGTTCATCATTCATAAACTGATAAAAATCCGGCAAGAAGTTCAGCTAGGATTTTTTTAGGGAGCTTTCTTTTGAATTTACAATATATTTGATTTAAGAGTTTTATGTAAAAGTATAAGTTATGTATTCGAATTGTGTAATGAGTTTGATTCCAACAAAAATAGAAAATACAATCTATGATATATAAAAAAAAATCCTTGAAGCTCTCGCCGCTGCCGATGGGCAAGGACCCTAGCAGGCTGGTTTTCTCATTGGATGATAATATCACGAGGTAACTCTCAAATTGATACTCCAAGCAAAAAAGGTTTCTATATATAAAATATACATTTTTTTCCTAATATGCAATTTTAAAAAATGGTCGGTATTTCAAAAAGGTGTTCCATTTTTACCAAAGGCACATTCATATTATTGATAAAATAGGTATTATAAATCAGAAGTCATAATACAGTTGAAAGCATGCCGATATCTCTCCGCTATAAAACGACGAAGTACTGAAACTGACCCAGTTTCAGGATAGCCACACGACGTGAACAAAGACTCATTCACGGATTTGAACAATTACTATGAGACATCACTATAACTTCACCTGGTATTTATTTTATTCTTTTTTTTAACTTTGTATATAGGCTTGTGTTTGACCACAATCTCACTATGGTAAGTGATGATGTGGCCGAAGGTGGTAAACACACAAAGCCTAGAAAGAACTGGCTCTTAAGAGCAGCTGCCGAAACACACCAATAGTTGTTTGGCGACAGATTTTCAACTTGAGGGTGGTAGCCAGCCAGGCGGGTACTACAAAGTACCCTACCACCGTGCTATGGTTTCCTCACGATGTTTTTCTTCACCGAAAGCTCAAGCTCATTGAGGATACCGAACCCACAACATTCGCCGCGGCATCCGACGTCACTACCACTGAGCTATCATCGCCTTAATTTTTTTTTCCTTTTTTTATGTCAGAAGAATGAAGCAAGCAGGTGGTCCACCTTATGGTATGTGGCTACCGTACCTATGGATATTTTTTTTTACTAAATATGAAAAAGTACCCACGTTTATAACTCTTTCATGATAATTCAAAGTGCGATATACTTTTTCTTCTAGGTACTAAATTATTTCCAAGATATTGTTTCCTTTTTATTTGGAGCAGTAAGGTTAAGCCGGGGAAAACAGTTAGTTTTCAAATAAATTCTTAAAATCTAGTAAAGTGACTATAGTAAGAAGAAGCTAGAACCTATCACTTCCCAGTCCTCGTGGCTCTCACTAATCTCTCAACCGTGTAGAGCTTACCTGCATGCGGTTTAGATTTCACAAGAGCTCTTCAAAAGTAAAACCCTTTAACAAGCGACAGAGGTTTACTCCGGTGAATCTATAACTGGTAATAGCTACAAAAACATTTTATAACAACTAGGAGAACTAGTTATTAACTAGCGACTCAACTCGGCTTTGTACAGATGCAATTTATATACACAAACCTTTCTCTTTTATCGCTCTTTCTATAAGTGAAAACCGTATTAAAATCCATTGCGTGGTTTAGAAGAAGTAAGCGGAAAAACAGACGTAGGCAGTAGTGACATTGTTTAGATACTATACACTTAGAGATACAATGCAAATTTTTCACAGCAGCGCAAAGTATCCTAGATTCTATGGTGAGTAAAACTACAGAATGTGTTGGTATTGAGTGAACAAACTGGCAGAGTTGAATGAAAGTAGCCACCGATATGAACAGCTTTGACTATGGGACCAACTCTGAAATCGTGAAAAAGATATCATATTATGTTTTCCATTGAAACTTTCAAACGCAGGGTTGGTGGAACAAAAAATCTATTAGAAATATACAGCCTTTGTGCTTTTATGTCTTGTTGTCTGGAGTTCTCTCCGTACCCAAAGGATAAAACGGGACTCTATTACTAACACTCCGCTGTCCGTCTATCTGTCTGTCTGTCCGTCTGTCACTAGGCTGTATCTCATAAACAGTGATAGTTACACAGTTGTTTTTGCTCGATATTGATAACGGCAACAGGTAGAAGCTTGAAATATTCATATTTAGTTATATATTCACTTTAAAAATAAATATCCCATACAACAGACATGATTTTTTGCCGTTTTTATAGATCATGGTAAGGAACCCTTCGTGCGCGAGTCCGACTCGCACTTGGCCGGTTTTTAACTTGTGTGTGTGAACTTATTTCAGAGGGCTGGGCCAGTTGGCGCAGAGGTAAAATAATCTGACTGCTAAACCACAGATCGTGGTTTCTCCCACTAGAGACGTGTAGATGAACATAGTATGTTTATTTATTTTTTCTTATTTTCCTATTTTGTTCGTCACTTAAGTTCGTGATGTCAAGGACGTGGGCCCCGACTGAAAATTATTATTAAATTATTATTATTATGTGCTGAGTCGGGACCTATTCCTGGCATCGCGCAACATTACATTATTGTCCTGTTTATTGTTTGTTTATTTGATAATATAAAAATGTTTTATCTGTGTGTATAGTTAATTAAGTATTTAATGTAAGTAATGTAATGTAATGTTGTGTGTTGTCATGAATAAATGTTTTTCTTTCTTTTATTCTGAGTATGGCGTGTAAATATCTTGTATAAGGATATATTTACAACTTCTACCTAGTATGGGGGTCAGATGGCTGTGTGTGAGGAATGTCTTAAAATATTACTATTATCTTGAACTGAATAAACGTCTGAATATAAAAAAGTACCCGGATATGGCAGTCAACTTCTATGTACATTATAGTTTAATCTCATTCTAGCTTTCCTCCCCCGTAGTTTCACCCCTATTTTACCCCCTTAGAGGTTACATTTTGAAAAACCCTTTCTTATAGCTTCCCTACTATTACGTATACAAAGAATCTTCCAAAATTCAAATTTCTTGCTCGACCGGCTTAGGCTGTGCGTTATCTGTCAGTCAGTCTCAGTACTATCACAGCGTAATTACATACAGTGGTCTATCGCGTTTGAAGTCACGCAAAATGGCGCTTTGTATAGGCATTCGTAATTGCTCCATTGTGTCCCAAGCGAGTGTATGGCAGCTTGGACTCGCTACCGCCCCTCTCTCACCCCGCAAGCCCCGCACGATTGCTCTGTCTAGACGAGTCCGTTGGCCGACTCTAAGAAAGAGCTACATAGACTGTGGTACTATTTTATAAGTATAGATATAACCTCTGGTCCAAAAATTGCGTGAAATGTCAATCTTCATTATTTTACACTAGTTTACACCCCGATCCTTGAAGCGAGGGATCTGATGTGTCGATTTTAAGCCTAGATATGATATTTTTTGTATACTTTACCAGCTGTTACCCGCAGTTTTACCCGAGTTCCAGGTATAAAATAAAAAAGGAAATAATCTATATATTTTATGTAAAAAAAAATAGATAAGTAGTTTCGGAGTTCATCGCGGACAAACATCGTGATAAATTTTATAATATGTAGATAAGTCTCATTCATATCCGTTTAGTTACAACATGATTGAGAAACAAACATACACATAAACTTTCGAATTAACAATAATAGGAACTAGTTTTTGTTCCGCGATTTCACCCGCTTTCCCGAAGGTTTGTTTTCTATATTTTATTCCAGGCTATGATCTATTTATGTACCAAGCTTCATCCTAATTCATTCAGCCGTTTAAGCATCCATCCAAACTTTCACATTTATAATATTAGAAGGATATTCAAAACAATTAAGTTTATTTATTATTTACCTCAATTTACACTTCTCGTTAATTACTTTATGAACCAATTAGAAGTATGTAATTATTCCACAGAACACGTGACACACAACTCTTGTGTAATCACACATTTACACCAAGTTGCCGAGTTTTCTATAGCTTAACTTTAAAAGCCACATTATTTTGCTATGCGAGCCTTAGAACAAAGCTCCGGTTTATATAAGCTTAATTAAGCTTTAAATACGAGAATGTCTAGACACTTATCTTATTTTATGTAAGTAAGTATCATGATTATCTAGATTATCACCACTCGTGGTAGAGTCAATTGTAACGTTCATAAGCGCGTTATCAGGGCTTAAATTTAATAAATGAGTTTGTGTGCTAACTGATAGAATATTTTTAGTGGAACCCACTCCTACTGATGACCTGATTAGATTTTTTTAGATTAACTTTATACAGGATGATTTTTTTGTCACTGGCAATACGTGCAGGGGTGGAAGTATTCATCAATATGAACAACTTTTACTATAGGACCAACTGTGAAACTACAAAAAAATATCAGCTGTTTCATACAAAAGTTCAATACCTACTCGACCTAAATGTATGAAGCAACGTTTTATTTTACGCGATATCAGAAAGTTGTTCATTATGATGAGTAGGTACTTCCACCCTTGCAAGTATTGTCAGCGACTAAAAAATCATCCTGTATATATAATACTAGATTCCGCCCCGCGGTTTCACCCACGACTTTTTTCTGGGATAAAAAGTAGCCTATAGCCTTCCTCGAAAAATGGGCTATCCAACACTGAAAAAAAAATTCAAATCGAACCAGCACTTCTTGAGATTACCGCGTTCAAACAAAGAAACAAACTCTTCAGCTTTATAATATTAGTATAGATTATACTACTTTTATTGTTATTTACTTCCAGACATAGAAACAAACAACATGTTTATGCACACAAATATTTGTCTACGGGAATCGAACCTCCGTGTCAACGCGCTCTTCAAAATAAAAAAACTGAAGGAATGTTTTTTGGACCAAACTGTTATCAGCTAGCGATTTGGATATTTTATAGTGTTTCTTTTTATTTGGTATAGCTTTACAAATCAAATGACAACAGTTTTCATGTTTTTTTAAATCTGTGCATTGAACCGTAAATGTATTGTGAAAGTGCTCTTATTTCGGCAACGACGACCAAACCGTTACATATATTTGATACTTCTTTCACCAGCTCCGGTAGCCGTGATCGTCTAGTGGTTAGGACCCTACGTTGTGGCCGTAGTAACCCAGGTTCGAATCCTGGTCACGGCAGTGATACACTGTCGCGGCGGAGCTTAGTTTTTTTTATAGAGAATTTAATTATAATTTTAGGGGAATAACAGAGTAGCACATTAGGAGATATTGAAGTTTTCAGGCTTTCGAGGAAATTGCTAATTCCTTCCATCTACCCAAAAGATTTTTGCTTAAACACTGCAGCTGTATTTCAAACACGGATATCAAGTACATGTAACTGCAATTTATTATATCGTTTAGTCTGTGTGAACATACGTAGTTCAAAAATAAGTACCTAAATTTATGCCACAATGAATTTACAACCATTCGATTAGGTACGGAGTGACGGTCTTCAGGTTAGGAACCGAATAAGTATTCGGTAATGGATATTTTTTTATATTTGTAATGAGAATTCATAAGTACCTATAAGAGTAAGAATTTAAAACAATTTGAATTTAGAAAATGTTTGAGTACCTACCTACTTTAAAAATATCATATGTTTTTGACATCAAACAAAAGAAGTTTTGAATTTAGAACTTGCTCTAATAAATACTTTTTACAGAGGCAAATTTTTAAATAATCTCAGATTAACTGATGTATTCTAGACAGACTTAAAACTAAGATGACACGAAATACCTCAGGCATCTCAAATTACATAACATCTCTCAAGTAGGTATTAAGAATAAAATAATTACGAATTCAATTACACGCCATGTTATCTGCCGACAAGCGCCGCGGGTAAGAAAGTGCTCTAGATTTCGTATAGCTCTACCAAATTTAAAATACCTCACTTTTACTCAATCAAGAACATTTTATTGTATTTTTTACTATATTACATTATAATACAACAATAATATAATCGTGTTTTTGAGTGATGAAGGTATCAGCTCCGATAGCCGTGATCGTCTAGTGGTTAGGACCCTACGTTGTGGCCGTAGTAACCCAGGTTCGAATCCTGGTCACGGCAGTGATACACTGTCGCGGCGGGGCTTTAGTTTTTGAAACTTCACCATAGTATGAATATAATAGTATGAATGCTGTGTAACTTGTCAATCAAACCTTAAAAACTCAGTCAAAAACCCAGAGTTCATTGAATTTATTGTTGAAATCTTTTTCTTTCGTAGATATGACGTTAGCAAAATTATTAACAGCCCATATCTACACTGCTGGGGCACGAGCCTCCTCTTACTATGATGGGTCATTGTCCATTAGGTACACCCAGGTTGTATGGAGGTCGACCATATGTTATAGAATTACAAAAGATAAAGAAGTTAAAGCCGTGCACCTACTGGTGCGTTCCGGCAGTTGCACATGAGAGCTAGTTTCCTTCTAGTCGTCCCAGAATATCCCAGAATCTTTGTGATTTTTTTTTCAATAAAAATCGGTCTCTCATGTACTAAATCTGTATAAACATTCAACCAATAAAATATTTAATAATTGGCTACAGCTCTATCGGTCCCATTGCTTATAAATACAGTTAGAAGCTATGGAGCAATGTGAACTCTACCTTGTTACTAAAGTCGTTAACAATAAATTGTATCTATGGTCATTGTCCATTTATCGTCTGTATGAGACAAGAGGAAGAACCAGTTATAGGAACAATAGGTATAGTTGAGGTATAAATTACTGGAAGTCGGTAAAAAGTTGGTTGTAATAAAATTGTGGAAAATATTGTTTGTGTCGATGTTTGTAACTCTATCACGACCTAATGGTTGAACAGATTTGAATGAAAATTAGCACACAGATAGATCATGACCCTGAAATAAAATAAACTTCTTATCCTGTGACAAAATTAGATTTTCCAAATTAACAAAACAAAATCTCTATTAGCAATTATACCTGACTTTCCTTCACATCAAGAGTACAGTTGTCTTGTCGTCAATTTTTAACAAACGGGTAAACCCTGCATAAGATAGAAAAATATACCGTGAGGTTATTAACGCTTCGACTCAACAGTGGCTAAATATGAGCCGATATACAAAATACGCATCTACCCTTTGTAAATCTTGGCAGCACATAGGCTATTCCATAGTATTGCGACACCAGTGGCCATTTATCATTAGAAGAACCTTTTGTTAGTTGCCAATCTTTTGAAATAAACAATAACAATTGAGTTATCAAAAAAGGTTGAAAAAAAGAGCCTAACCAAATTTTTTTCCTCGACAGTACATATCTCAGAGACATAAGATATTGCCTTTGTCTCTACAAACCATTGTCTCTAGAAGCTTCAATAGTTTGCTGCAGAATCGATTAAACTACAAACTACAATTAAAGGTTTCTTCACCGCTTAAACTTTAATGAAATCGTTAAGTTTCAATTAGAACTTGAATCGCTTGAAGCGCATTTGTATCATGCAGCTTAAAGCGCTTTATGTCGTTGTAGTTTCTATTTGATTGTTTTGTTTGGGTGTACTTGACAGGTGTGCGCTCTGTTCCAGTTAGATTTAGATATAATATACAAACAGTATTCAAAATAAATTATCCAACACTAACTAATGTATAAAACATCTAAAAAAAGGGAAAACCACGATTATTTTATTAAATTAAACTTTATTATGATTTTTAATGACCAATCTATAAGCTATATAATTGTGACGTCACATGCTTGTATTTCATACAAAACGCCATATAAACCTATCGTTTTGACATTTCATAAAAAATTGCTGATATGAATGTCAGTCAAATACCCAATTAGCTGTGATGAAGAAGGATAATTACGTACTATCTTGTTCTTGTTTGTTACAAAAAAACCGGTATCATTAATTTACACTTAATATTATAAAGAGGAATGATTTGTCATTTTGTAGTTGTATTTTTATATGTTTGTAACGAATAAATTCAAAAACTACTGGACCAATTTCAAAAATTCTTTCACCATTAGAATGCTACATTATTCCTGAGTAACATATATTTTATCCCGGGAACGCGGGTGAAACCGCGTGGAAAAGCTAGTACATAAATTCCTGGGACATTCCTCACCATCTGATCCCAAACCAAGCAGAGCATGTAAGTAGTTACTACGGAAATCAAATAACTGAGATACTTACTACTTTTAAATATCGTTATATGAAAATGAAAATATTTTTATTCAAATAGGCCTTCACAAGCACTTATGAATAGTCTGACTCTAACGCACGGTTCGGAAGGTTGCTTTTACTGAGAAGAGCCGGCAAGAAACTCAGCAATTACTCTTTTCAAAACCAACTCAGATTCATTATATCAAATTATTTATCTAGTCTCACTGACAATATGTGTGTGTTATATGACAGTAAGGAAAAAATATATCAAAATTATGAGTAACTTAGTAAACAAATGGATTGCAAACTTAAGCAGACCAGCCCCCACAAGCAGCACCTGTTCACAAGTATGACGCATGTGGCAGCCATCGCCCTCCTCGCACATATTATAGGGAAGTGAGCGACCCGCCACACGACGCCGCCTCAAGCAAAGACCCTAAAGTGAGCATGACTAACTTAAGCTTACTACAAATAATACAAAGAGAAACTATTTCAAGAAATACGAATTATAACACATAATATGTTATCACTGAGACTATTAACAGGTTTATAAATCAAATAATAACAATAGTATACAAAAGTAACAAATCTACCAAGCATTAGAGTCTTTGAAATAATCATTTACAGTATAATAAGCATTTTCTACTAATACAGCTTTAATCCGTTCCTTAAATTTTTGCAATGGCAAATTTAAAATTGAATATATAGATAATTACACCCAGACTAAAGACAAACAGACATGTTCATGTACACAAATGTCTATCCTGATTAGGAATCGAACCCACTACCTGTGGTGTTGGTTGATTGATATCTTACCAATCACGCCAACCGACTCAACCCGTCGTTTAAATGTCTGTTTGTTACGTTATGTATAAAGTAAACAAATAAACTCTATATATTTTTTTTTTATTTACTGAGTAAGCTACTAAGTTGAGTAGCTAAGTAGCTCTTTCACTTAGTAAATACCTAATATTGTTAAGATTCTCATGTAAGCGAATATCAAAAACTACTGCATACATACTCTTTCACGCAAAAACTACTTTATATTCTTTTTTATTATTATTTAAGGCAACGCCTTGAAGATTTTGGTTGCAAGGATACCGATTTTAATCAACAATGACAAAAGCGAACAAAATGAAATTTATTATAAGAATTCATCATGTATTTGACTTTATTTTGTCCATTGCATAACACGATAGGTTAAATTTTTTAACACAAAATAATTAATTTAAAATAAGAGATTCCAATTTTGCCGACTCTGAGGATCGATTTGAGGTTCCAAAATTTCTACATATATTAATTGAAACTGATACTATAATTTGTACATTTTCATTTCATTTTCATTCATTTTCATTTCATTTTTAAGCTTAACGCGGCGTCACCTTACAGCCAGTACTGCTGAACGCCACAAAAATAGAATATATTCTGGAATAACATAGGTATAAGATACTTTATTTCGAGAAAAGATAAGATCCCTCGGGAACGCGGGTAAAACCGCGGGGCGGAGGCTAGTTATTTCTATAATATCTCTATTAAAAGACAGTCAGATGCATGGTAGGCCTACCAGCAAGGTATACAGGCTGCGAACTTAAACTTAAGGCCGATTGATTGATTACTGAAAAGGTTTACAGTGGTTTAGTACCTCGTGAACTTGAAGTAAACAATAAGTTGAACGTGTATTCTCGCCATGTTTGGTTTAGTGTCGGCGTAAAGTAGTTAACTATATTGTTAGCAACGTAAACAAGCCGTTAGCAGTTTTAAACTAGGTAGGGACCAATCGTAGAAGCGCTCGTGGCGTACCTTTACTTATCGTTTTTAACGGACCGGCAAAATTAATCAACGTCCGATCAGGTCGGTACCTGGATGGGTGACCGCCTAGTGGTAATTCAACTTTAGTGTTCCTATGCTTCGGAAGGCACGTAAAGCCGTTGGACCCGGTTATCATTTATTGTGATAGGCGTTAAGCTAGTTGGAGGACTCTAAGGGGGCATGAAAACTCCAACAGTTCCCACTCTAAATGCTAATTACATATTATGTAGTTATATTTTAATTTTAAGTATGTTCCTGTTGCCATACCCTACCAGAGTCTTTGTAATGATGACGGTAAGTTAGGTTAAGTATAGCTGAACGAACTATTATTATTTACATTGTGTAATAAATAATTAAATAACAGTAGGTTGACCACTAGCGTAACTGCACCAATCCGCAGTGGGCATGCGTGGTGGAGTATTTGCCCATTCCCTTTCACCCTCATTCATAAAAGGAGGCCTAGCTCAGCAGTGGGACATTAAAAGGCTGTAAAGGTGGAATGGAGAGGTGGCCCACCATATGAGCGCGATCATAGAAATACAAATATTCAGATGATTTTAGAGAAATATCAATATAATCAAGTACCATGTACAGTACCGACAGTAAATTACAGACCTCAAAAATTGGTACCATGAAGCTGAAGAGCAGCTACGGTACCGGTCTTGTCACCTTTAATTTAGGGCTGATATTCAGAAACTTTGAAATATATATCATGATAAATTGTTATTATGTATTTATTTATTTATGCCTGTGTTTAACCACAATCCCACCATGGCAAGTGATGATGTGGTGGAAGGTGGTAAGCACACAAAGCCTAGAAGAACTAACTCTCAAGTAGCTACAGCTACCGGAACCAATTAGAGGGTGGAAGCTAGCTACCTTTCACTGTACTTCGGTATCATGGTGTTTTCGTTTACCGAATGTTCAAGGTCATTGTATGATTCGGACTCACAAATTTTGTAGTATACGAACTTCAGAAATATATCCTCTAAAAGAGGCAGTACCTATATAACAACCTTTTAGTCTATTATATTGAAACCACATCAAATTTATACTTAATTGATACTCACTACATAACTCAATCAATTGTTACACGCGTAGTCAATAAACTGTAATTCAGGAAGCCATTATTAAGTTAATATCAATGAATGGAAATATTTGAGGTCATATTTTAGGGTCACCGGGGTCGGGTCACTATGTTTTGTTTTTAATCACGCCGAGTAGCGATCATTAGATAAAGAATCCACTCATTCAAAATATTGTAGAATCAATGGCTATAATATTTTTAATGTTCATTTTATTGCTAAATTTTTATGTTTCACGTAAATATAATAAAATACGTAATAAATAATTAAATAAATTTTAGTTAAATTAAACATTTCATCAAATATATTGAATGATTCGTTAAGGTCAAAATGTTCTAAAATAATCGAATATTCATTCAATTAACTTAGAAACTTACCGTCCTTACCTTACTATCCGTACCTCTTTATATTTTGTTTAACAAATCTTTGCAGTCGGATGTTTTCCCTGACTATTGGAAGACAGCACATATCATATCATTCCTATACACAAGGCTGGTGATAGGTCTGCTTGTGACACTTATCGACCTATAAGCATTCTCTCCTGTATGGCTAAACTATTTAAGTCCCTTGTGTATAGACCTGTGTATAGACCTGTGTATAGTCATGTTCAACCACTCATAGTTTGTCAACAACATGGCTTCGTGAAGCATCGGTCTACTGTATCGAATCTTCTTGAATATAAACACAATTTATGTAAAGCTTTTGCCAAAAACCTTCAAGTGGACTCGATATACGTGGACCTGTGTAAAGCTTTTGATAAAGTTAATCATTCCATCTTATGTATTAAACTGTCTGCACATGGCATTCACGGCTCTTCACTTCGCTGGGTGGAATCGTACCTAACTAATAGAAGCCAACTCGTTGCCCTCAGAGGTCATCTGTCAATGCCCATTTTCATTACCTCTGGAGTACCTCAAGGGTCTCATCTCGGACCTTTGTTCTTTATTATTTTTATCAACGATCTCGTAGACCGTCTCTCGTGTCCATCACTTCTTTATGCTGACGACCTAAAAATGTTTACAACCGTCGAGAATGTTACCGACTGCAATAGACTTCAGAGCGATGTCAATGCTGTGTCCGATTGGTGCAGGGAGAACGGTATGTTTGTCAGTGTGAATAAGTGTTTTACAATTTCATTTACCTCTAAGCATCATAAAATTCTTTTTCCTTACAAAATTGGTGATCGTGACTTGGAGAGGCGATCCAGCATGGGATTTAGGTATATTATTTGATGAAAAACTTAGTTTTCGCGATCATTACGATTATCTCATAACTAAATATGGGCAACTTCTTGGTTTTGTCGCTAGATCATCAAAAGAATTTAAAGAACCTGGTAGTGCTCTGATGCTATATTGTAGTCTGGTTCGTAGTGTCCTTGAATATGGGTGCGTAATATGGTCACCACATTATACCGTTCACTGCGATAGATTGGAACGACTTCAGAAGAGGATGCGATGCGGATTGAAACGCATCTTGCCAACATATGCTCTCAGACTGAATAGATTTAATATAAGTTCTTTACAAACGCGTCGTAAGCATATTGATCTCTTTACGTTACATAAAATTCTTCACGCGATGATTGATTCCCCCTCCCTTCTTTCTTCTCTTTATATTAACACAAGATATTCAGCCCGGCGACACAACAACCCCATTACATTAATGACTTTTAGAAATAATACATCGTTCTACAATCCAATATCTAGAATGTGCCGATTGTACATTGCCGTTGTCTGTGGGTGTCACAATGATACCGATATTTTTGGTTCAAAATATAATGTTTTTAGGACCTATGTCTTAATTGTCTTAATTGTCTTAATTGTTTTGCTATTGTTGTGTGCGTATTGTTGTCTTACTAAGCTGTTATCGTTTTCTTCCTGTGATTAGTTTGAATTATTTTACAGCCTTAAAGCAGACTAATCTTATTTGATACATCATGCTATGCACATATGTTTTGAATTGTATTCTGTTACTTATTATCTTTGAGCTTAATTTATGTACTGTCATGTTTACAATTTGTTTTATGTGCTCAATAAATAAATAAATATACACGAAATACCTACGTAACATAGAGGTTTGTTTTTACCTTTTCATTAATTATCGCTAACGGACGTAACCGAAACGATGTGTTGAAATAAATTCGGTAACAAATATAAGACATATCCTATCAAAATAATTAAAATTGTTTTGATTGGATTTTTAAATTGATTTGTATCTTCAAAGGGCAGGAATCAGTAGTAGTGGCGCTTTACGCAATTACGTTTATTTATAAATCCACTTCCATCTCGTTTACATCAAATAAATCTCATTTTCTTTTAGGTTTGTTTAACAAATTGTTTTTGGTGGTTTATATAGATCTACATTAATGAAAAAGAAAACATTTATAACTTTGGAGAGGTTCGCGAGGAGGTCCAATACCTTCAAGGCTGTGTATTACCACCTTCAGCTACATGATCATACTTAGTAAAAAAAGGATAAAAGTAGGCCACAGATTGTGGTGTATTTTCACCCAGGACAAACATTTTCTTGCATGACCATGTTTCTTGTTTCGGGTGTAAATAATCTATATTATTTAACATATTATATTTTTACAGAATATTGCATATCCGTTATATAGTTTCCTTAGTCCAAGCACTGCTTAGTATGGGATAAGATGGCCGTGTAGAACAGGACATAGACTAGGTATCTCTTAAAGTGCGTACCTACTGAGGCTATTTTATGCAACAAATCTTTATCAATGTAAAAATGAAAATGAAAATATTTTTTATTCAAATAGGCCTTCACAAGCACTTATGAATAGTCTGACTCTAACGCATGGTTCGGAAGGTTGCTTTTACTGAGAAGAGCCGGCAAGAAACTCAGCAATTACTCTTTTCAAAACCAACTCAGATTCATTACATCAAATTATTTATCTAGTCTCACTGACAATATGTGTGTGTTATATGACAGTAAGGAAAAAAAAATCAAAATTATGAGTAACTTATTAAACAAATGGATTGCAAACTTAAGCAGACCAGCCCCCACAAGCAGCACCTGTTCACAAGTATGACGCATGTGGCAGCCATCGCCCTCCTCGCACATATTATAGGGAAGTGAGCGACCCGCCACACGACGCCGCCGCAAGCATGTATACTGTATCAACTAGTACCTAAATGTCACAAACAATGATACAAATAATTATATTCGTCACTGTACCAGCTGTATATAAACTGTGGGCACGTTCACAGTCGCCATTAAATATATAATATAATTGATAACCTCGTCTTATCAATATTTAATAATGTTCAAGTACTTTCTTATCATATTATTATTTATATTCGCGTGTCATTTGGAATCACGTAAGTTAACTTACTGTTGCGTATTTTAATCTAGTTGGGTACTTCATAGTAGGTACCCGTCTGGCTACCACCTAAGATAAAAATATGTCAACAAGTATCGATCGATATTCCGGCAGTTGTATTTGAGGGCCACATGATCACCAGCCAGCCAGTCAGTTACTACAAAGTACTATAAAGGTACAGTCACGAGCATAAATATGTACTTTTTTTTTTTTGATACTTGATTTTTTCTGAAAGTACTCATTGAAATTTTATGATGTCACGAACATAGTATTATCGAACCAATACTATTATGATATAGGTGTTACCTCAATGTTACTATGGTTATTTCACAAAAAATACGCTTTGGAATTTTACTAAGTGTATATTTATGCTCGTGACTGTACTACAACCCTACGACCATGCTATAGTTTCCTCACGTTTTTTTCCTTCACCGAAAGCTCTCAGCACTCGACGTCACTAACACTGAGCTATCATATCTTTATACTTACCTACCATAAATTCATTATACTTGGTATGCTTTAAAATATTTTTCAATTGTTTGTCTACTTCTAGTACAACCTATAAAATGCCAACAAACTCCGTCGAAGAAGCACTGTTTGATTGAATACAGTGTTCGAGACAGATGGCCACACCAAGTTAGGTAATTTAATTGTTTTGCTTTTTTTTATTACTAGTTGACCCCGTGGTTTTACCCACGTTCCTCATCTCCAGAATCAAAGTTACCCTTCTGCTAATTTCCTCATCAAATGCAAATCTGTGAATTAGCTCTTAAGATTGAGCGAACAAACTGACGACGCGTTTTGTATTCAGAGGATAAATAAAAAAAAACCGACCATGTGCGAGTTGGACTCGCGCACCGAGGATTCCGTACTAACTTATAGGTATGTAAATAGTTCGTTCATCACGGGTAACTAGATTGAGAAACAAACTCGCCGTTGGTAAACTGTTGCAATGTCCCCGTACTCGCACTCAATTTACAATAGGTGACTGACTGACTGATCTATCAACGCACAGCTCAAACCATTGGACGGATCGGGCTAAAATTTTGCATACAGATAGCTATTAAGATGTAGGCATCCGGTAAGAAAGGATTTTTGAAAATTCCACTCCGAAGGGGGTAAAATAGGGGTTCGCGGGTGAAACCGTGGGGCGGAAAGCTAGTAAATTTATATCGTAAAACAAAAATTAACAACAAATTTACGGTTTTCGGATTTATTCCGTGATGAGGTGAGTGATCCTATAAGGGATCCTTTTTTCTTTTTGAGGTACGGAACCCTAAAAAATTACTAAACTTCACTTAAGCCTTGATAAATTTATAAACAATTAAAATACAAGATACAATAAGAATTAAATTGTAAGTATTGCCTATTACAGATACGTTTACAACTGGTACACCAAGAACTGCTTTGAGGTCAGTTGGTCCAACCACTGTCCCCCCGTCCCGGCACCATCTACAACGAATAACTTCGCATCAGAGGAAGAGTGCCTTACTGAGTGTGGTGGATGGGCATAAATTAAATTGCAATAAATGTTACGAAATAAAATCTGTATTTTGCCCAACCTGTATTTCAATTTCATATTTGCAGCCTTGTATTTGACAGTGGTATGTGTTGATAAGAGCGCTACACTGGCAGGGGTTTAGCAAATTATACAACTAATAGAACGAACTAGGGTCACCGACAAAGCCCAGCGGGTTGGCAAGTTGAAGTGGTAATGGGCAAGCCACATGGAATGAAGCGCAGCGTAGGACGTCCGCTTACAAGGTGGACAGACGACCTTGTAAAGGTCGTCGGAAAACGCTGGATGCTGGCTCCGGTCCTATTGGAGATCCTTAGGGGAGGCCTATGTCCAGTAGAGGATGTCTTGCGGCTGAGATGATGATGATGGTAACTAAAAGCTAATAATATCCTAGGAATAATTCACACACGGCCATCTAATCACACTATTATTATTATTTGGGTTGTTTCAAGTCTTTCCAGAGTTTGTATCACTGCGACCAGACTAGGTATATTGTGATCGCCACATAAATTAGATTTCACTGCCAAGACCAACTAACTACTAATTTTACTTCATCTGGGTGTAGGTAATTGGCGTTTACCCAGATGAGTATTGCGTTTAGGCACTTTGTCAAGTTTGTACTTAATAGAAACAAAACAATTGATGTTCTATTTATACTACTTAAAACAATAAATAAAAATACAACCGAATTGAGAACCTTCTCCTTTTTTCTTAAAGTCGGTTAAAAATCTATAGACATTTACATCCATTAATTTTTTCAAACTTCAAACAAATGTTTGCCCTGAGTGGAAATTAAAATTGACTTGTGGCGTGGTAGTCACAGGCCAGGGTTAATCACTACACGGCTCTGCTAAGCCTTAGGATGTCGAACCCTATGATCGAGGCTCCTACCGACTGAGTCCTTGATAATTTAATTTTCCCTCCTAAAAAAGTTTTTATTATAGTGTCGGTCGCTTTTCTTATGACATATATAAAGCATTATCGCTTTATAAAATATTTATTATAAAATTATTTTTATATCTAATAGATTTTGCCACCGCAGATATATTTTTGCTGATAATCTAATTTGTCTGTGCGAGACCGCGGCAAAATTGGGTTTATATTATTTAAAAAAATAAGTTTATCGCAATATTTTTGGGTATATTTCAGAAACAAGCCTAGAGTAAATAGCTTTTTTTTTTATTTTAGCTACTCCCACTTACGTGGATGGATTTTGAATATTTCATATAAAATATTAGTTCAATTATAAACGACTATCGGACAAAGGTAATTTCTTTATTCGCGCCTTGTTTGAGACGTATGGCAATGGTCTTATTGTAAGCTTGAATCGTGATTTTAAATCATTGGTTCCTTATCAATAATTAACGGACATTATTATTACGAATTAAGGAACCAATTATATTCTTTAACGTTATGAATTTTGGAAAAATTGATCATACATAAATCTATCTTCATACGCCTTATGCGCAAATTACGAAATTAAGTCTCATTGACGCTTGAAATTGGCCTAATAAAATAAAACTCAAGAAATAATCGTTAAAATTCAAAATAGGGACCATTCACCTGAAATTTAAACTTGGTACCTACATACTCGTAAAAATCTTTAAAAGTACGCTTGAGAAAAAAAAATTAGCACCATCTGCTACAAAAGTTTGTTTGTTAATATATTTAATGTCTGAATAAAAAAAAAGTTTAATACAAAATCCTATGAGCTAAAAAAGTTATATCACCTTCTTTTAGTAAACTGCGCAAGTTACATACGAATTAAAGTTAAAATTATTCCAGCAGGTTTTTTATCTCTACTTTTTAAATTATGTCTGCGCTTCTTTTGAACTCTGATTTACTGCAAAGTTAACTAATTAAAACGCTCCTTTTAATATAGTGGCCAAGTTTTTTTATATTGTTGTAGGTATAAAGACATGAATCAAACAGGCGTCAGCAATCAGCATGGAAAAGTCACAGACTAGGGCAGGGTGCGGCGGCTAATAGTCGCGCCCGCCCAACTTTTTACACAGTTTAATTTTGTGTGACAGAGAATACATAATACATACGCGTTACTACGTTACTTGATGGGCAGTTGGGTGAACTAAATACAATAAACTTAAGTTCATAAAAATAAAGAAATTTAATATATAAATCTGCATTCCAGGTACTAGAATGTTTAATTTCGAAGTTTATTTACAAGAAATATTTACAATCAATGTATAAAATACAAACTATGATATATAGAAAACATCCTCAAAGCCCTCGATAGGCAAGGTTCCCAACAGACAGGCAGCGTTCCCTTTTTGGATGGCCAAGCTTATGCGTTAGCGGAAAAAGCTCCCAGCCCGTCGGTCTCCCGAAGCCTCGATGAGCTTGGATCATAAAATCCGAGCAAATCGGCGAGCCTCGAACCCCCACGGACCCATGGTTTCCACTGCGAATGGCATGAACAAAAATTTTGAACCAAGACAAGCGTATTTTTTAAATTTGGATTTTTCAGCACCGGTCGCAGCCGCCCCAGCGACTTTACAAGTCGCCAGTAAGTGGGAAGGCGCAAGTGTATCAACACACGTGGCATCCCACACCAGCGGCTTGCCAACGCTCCACGGGATCAAAGTCATACCATCCGGCCTCTTGACGACTAGAATGTAGAAAGTATTAAGTATCTATCCATACAACAAATCTTATTTTGACAAATAAAGAACGCAACCAAATCCTCAAAGAATTCTGATTAATTTGCCTCCAACAACGCGTTCGGCACACACAAGTGCGCGTTCATCTTAAATGGTTAGGGTAAACATGCTAGGTATACGTAGATATTCCTCCAAAAAAGAAAAAAATCAAAACGTGGCTTTATGATACTGATTGCTCATAAAGTTTTGATCTCCTTACTCAATAATAATAAAATGTGGGAACGTAACTAATTCTTCCCCATTAATTTAAATCGATTATATTGTCCAGTGTTTATGACTTAATCCTTTTGAGGTACGTTTAAGTATATATTTTTGCTTATGATATTAAAAACATTAACCAATCAGTACTACCCTTGAAAATCTAAACTATCAAGGACACAAAATAAATAGACAATTTCGGCATCCCAAAATAAATCCCCAGTTTCCACATGACTAATACGAGTTCGTTTTGCATACAAATAGCAAGTGCGTCCTTGACACGAGTTCCTCTGGATGTTCATTACTCTGTATGGTCACGCCCCGATCTGAAACGCGGTTTACAGACAGTGTTTTGTGGCCGACGCGGCAACAGGCGTTTTTTCCAACGGCTTTTTTTTACTGGATATTATTTTTTACCGCGTAGTGTAACTACGGTAATGGGGAACAAAGTCGTCACATTCACGGAACAACAACTTGAGGATTATCAGGTGAGGAGAGGGAAGAATTGTTATACCTAGTAAGTAAGATAGTGAAATTAGTAAGAGTTTATTTTTAGTATCTTCTTTCATTAATCTCAATAATATCTGCATTAAGGTATAAAATATTAATCAAATGTTTGCTTTATTTGTTTTCTAAACAGTTTATATATATTTTTTTATTAACTTTTTGTCAAACAGCGGGTACACGTTTAAATATAAAGAAATAAACTTTATGTTACTAAAATGTTACTTTTTATAACAGGACTGTACCTTTTTTACAAGGAAAGAAATACTTAGGTAAGATAAACGAGTTGCAATTCTATTTACGTACGTATTAAGTACTTATTTGGATGATTACACAAATACTTCAATAAGTACATAAAGTGCATACGCTATGTCTGTCAATATACTACCAAAATTTACGAAGTTTTTGTACTAAGTAACTGAAATGTAAATAAATCCTGATAATAATAATAAGTTTAGTAGGCTAAGTAGAAGTTACTTACCAGAACATGGTCTGGCTAAGTCTTTTTTTTACTTTTTATAGGCTTTTGTTTGACCACAATCTCACTATCTAAGTAATTATGTGGCCGAAGGTGGTAAGCACGCACAAAGCCTGAAGGAACAGGCTCTCAAGTCAGGCGCAAGGCTGAATACAGTAAGAGGAGAGTTGTCAACGCTTTCAATGACCCTCAGGATCGATATCAAGGTCAAAATCTTGCTATGTGTGTATGACATAATTATGATGTTCCAGAATAGTAGGTACTTACTAATGCGTATATTATTTATCAGAAAACATATTCTGGGATTTGGAAATGTACCAATCAGTTAATTATGTTCAGCTAGCGTTGTCGTGTTGTATCTCAATCAATACTATAATATTATAAAGCTGAAGAGTTTGTTTGTTTGTTTGAACGCGCTAATCTCAGGAACTACGGGTTCGATTTAAAAAAATCTTTCAGTGTTGGATAGTCCATTTATCGAGGAAGGCTATAGGCTACTTTTTATCCCAGGAAAACACAAGATCCCTCGGGAACGCGGGTGAAACCGCGTGGAAAAGCTAGTGTAGAATATTTGAACAATTTTATTCTGTTTAATATTAATAGTTTAATACCAAGTTCATAATAATTATGAACAGTAGGGTTATCACAAAAGTAAAATGGTTGAACCGTTAGGTACACCCGAGAACCGATAGATTGAAAAAAAAATTTTGGAGTCCCCGAATTTTTGAATGAATTTTCAATTTTAAGGCTGTATTTAATAACCTGGACTACACTTATAGCTAGCCTATGATTTTAGCTATATGTATATACCTACTTATAGTAATGAGAACAAAGTCTTTTATAGTTTTTAATAAGTATATAGTATGAATATTGTGTATAAATCAAAATGAAACACATACTTTGTAATCAGCTGACAATTTAAGTTAAACAAATAGATAGAATAGTCTTATTAGTGATAAAGTTCATTTGAAGCATCTAACATCGTACAGTCACGAGCAAAAAATATACTAAACTTAGTAAAATTGGAAAGCGATTTTCTTGTGAAATAACGATTGCAATTTTGTAAACTATATCATAATAGTAATTGGTGAAATATTATGTTCGTAACACCATAAAATTTTAAATCAAAACGTTGAAA
Source organism: Tetheella fluctuosa (assembly GCA_951216915.1). Taxonomy (NCBI): domain Eukaryota; kingdom Metazoa; phylum Arthropoda; class Insecta; order Lepidoptera; family Drepanidae; genus Tetheella; species Tetheella fluctuosa. Next base: position 13,332,417 of record OX578215.1, on the reverse strand, counting down.
ACAAATCCCTTTCAAATTTTGCTGTGTGTATTTAATTAGGAGGATTTGCAGCAAATTGATACAATACATTTTAGGAAAATAAATGCTAATTACAAATCTCTACCGATGTATGTCTTTATGTTAATTTGCTTAGCCTAAATACTCCAATCTATCTTCATAAACGTATGGATGAAAATGATAAAATTATTTATCTGTCTAAACATACAGTGCCCACACAACTAACTACTTACCTACACGCTAGGTACAGCACCTATACAAGGTTACGATATCTAAACCTGAAAAAAGTTTGTTCAGAATCACTAGTACCTAAGAAAAGTTTGCAATAGTAAACCATGTTATATGTCTGAACTAACATAAGTAAAATCATGATTATGTAATGAAAATGAGTAAAACTATCAATAACTTAGCTCAATTTATTTTAGTACTAGCTATGCCCAGCGGTTCCACCCGCGTCTTGAGAAAAAAAGTAGCCCATATCCTTCTTCATACCATAGGCTATCTGCGTACCAAATTTCATCGCGATCTGTTCCGTGGTTTGGGCGTGAAAAGGTAACAAACAAAGTTAGGGTATATATAGTTAGGATTAGGATTTCAATAAAAATAGGCTTTAGTAATTTATACTGGGTGATTTTGTTATCACTGGCAATACTTGCAAGGGTGGAAGTACTCATCAAAATGAACAACTTTTATAATGGGACTACCTGTGAAATCATGAAAAAATTAACAGCTGTTCCATACAAAAGTTCAATACCTACTCGACCAAAATGTATGAAGCAACCGTATTATTTTAAGCGATATCAGAGTTAGCCCCATAATAAAAGTTGTTCACATTGATGAGTACTTCCACCCCTGCAAGTATTGCCAGTGATAACAAAATCACCCTGTATATAAATAGGCAAAGACAAAATAGTTTTTCTTGTGTTTGTAAATCAGCTTTTTTATTTTTTTTAACATTTATCAATTTATCAATCAATAAAATAATTGAAAAAGCCACAGCGAAGTGTGGCCGGGTTTAGCTAAATAACCTACTATATATTTATGTTCGTGACTGTACTTAAAGACACCCACTTTACCACACGTGTAGACAATTCATTATAATGGATAAAAGGTCAAGAATACCCTCGATCAATAACGACACAAGTACACTTTTGAACTGTTAATCCGTGAGCTAAAGCGGATTACTGAATGACGTAAAACAATGAATTCCACGTGCGAGGCCCACGTGAAATTACCGTATATTTTCGTTAATATAGTAAATTAGCTCTCGCCCCGCGGTTTCTCCCGCGTTTCCGGGATAAAAATGAACCTATGTCACGATCAAATTCATTAACACTTTCGCATTTTAATAGTAAGGTAAGGGACAATTATGGTGTATGCAGTTTTGAGTCTAAACTCTAGTTTTTCTATGAAAGAAAATATCGTTATCATATGTTACTTATTTAATTTCCATACTAAAATTTATGTATTACACATACACAAGTATCTAATATGAAACTTGGGTCAAATGGACGAAGAGAAAATATTAATAGAACCCTGTTATAGGTAACTTGACATTATCAAGGTCACAGAATATTACTAGGCTTCCATTATATTCTGCTAGGGTCACCATAGAATTTAAAAACACCAAACAAACCTTTTTAACACAAATTGTAAGAATTCGTAGGTACCCCGTAGGTATCTCTAGTTATTATAAAAGACAATATACAGGTAGGTACCCCTTACTCCAAGGGGGATGTTGGCTAAAAGTAATTTAAACTTCTGTTGATTTAGCATATTCTCATTTAAGTATAATTATAAAGCTGAAGAGTTTGTTTGTTTGTTTCGTTGAAATCTCAGAAACTACAGGATCGAATTGAAAAAATATTTTAGTGTTGGATAGCCCATTTATCGAGAAAGGCTATAGGCTACTTTTTTATTCCGGGAAAATATAAGATCACTCGGGAGCGCGAGTGGGAACCGCGGGGTGGAAGCTTGTTTAAGTATAATCAAATAAAACATTTTTGAACAAACTTTTAATAGAAAGCGGAATCCAAACAAATTTGTACAAATCGGTATAAATCTTGATGTCTGGTAACCCTAGCTGGGGGCATAACTTCGCGTTTCCAATGAGATCAGTAACGAATTCCCTTTCTGTATTTTCATGTCGTTTTACATTTGATAATATTCTAGAACTCGTTTAGTACAGGTATACATAGTTTAGTTAACTGTGTTCAGTATAGCAAGAGGTTTATAATAACGTCGATAAGGATTACCTGTTGCTTATACTATATTTTTTTTATATTATGCAGAAATTCAGGTTCTCTGCCGTTTGTTTAGACAACATACCTACAAAATATATTCACAACATATAATTTGGCAAATAATTATCATTTATTTAGTAAATATTTAACTTATCAAATTTTAAGGCTTCGAAGGCTGCATGTTTACTTGCTTGCCTGCATGCTTGCATGCTGGCTTGTCTGCTTGCTACAAGTACATTTTTTTTGGTTTGCCAGATGATTAGTTTTAAGTGGAATATTTGTAAAAATAAATGTTTACATATTTACATGACAATTACAGAATCGTTACTTGCAAAACTTAGAGCTTAGAAGTTATTTTGTTTATTTCCAGGGTATTCAAAAGGTTTCGAGAAGTGAATCCAGACTTAGTACCCAAACGCATGACAGAGAACCAAGCACATACAATAGCAGTACCCGTAGAAGAAATAGAGAAGTTACCTGAACTAAAAGTAAGGATTTCTAGCATCCATATTATTTATTTGCATTATACGAATACGTTGATCATTGCAAATACAATTTATTTTGGAATTAGAAAGCATATGACGTCCAGAAAGAATGGCTACCTCTGGCTATCACACGCAGCTATCTAAATACACCGATAGATATAAGATACTCGACATGGCAACAGATTTCTAACTCGAGGGTCGTAACCAGTTTGATACACTTAGCGAAATTTGAAAGATACCTTATCTCGAAGTATTGATTGAAATTTTATGGTGATGTAGTATTTAGAACCAATACTATTATGATATAGATGTCATCTCAAAATTGCAATCGTTAGTTCACGAGAAAATCGGTTTCGAATTTCCAACAGAGATGCGATGGATGGATAAGATCGCTTTATATTCACAGCTTAGCACGCCATAGATCTAATGTAGCGATCCCTCGTTACGCATCTCTGGTGAAAACGCAGCCTTAGGCTTATTTATACTTGTGACTGTATTGCTAGCACTGCTATTGTGTCCTCCGATATTATACGAGTCCGATGCTATTTCTACTGAGATATCATCATCATGTGAAATCATTTCTGTTTTCAGGAAAACCCGTTCAAGCGGCGCATCTGCCAGGTATTCTCTCACGATGGCTCCGGGAATCTCACGTTCGAGGACTTCCTCGACATGATGTCGGTGTTCAGTGAAGCAGCGCCTAGGGATATCAAGGCTTGGTATGGATTCTAAGTTTATCGTGTCATTTTATGTTACTAAATCATAAATATTTACAACAATAGATTCAGTTATACCTTCTTTCGGTGCCCTATCCTATCCTATAACAGTTGTTGGCAATCTTCGTGGAAAATGAATTATTTGTTCTGTGGCATTTTCTTGAATGTGGCAAGTTCCTTTGTTTCAGTCCTAAAATGTTGTCTATATTGCCAAACTAAGTCCTTAATGGCATTATTTAAAAAAAAATCTGCTTTACAGTCATTTTGGACGTGTCTTAACTTTTAATCAGTTCGATTATAAACAAATATTATTATAAACAATATAAACAAATAAAATTATTGTTTCCTATTGAAGTCCAGAACCAATTTAGTTATTAATTTATTTCATTTTTAAATCACAGATAATAACAAAGATTATAAGATAAGGTTAAACGTCAATCACATACTTGAGTCACTCAAAAACTTGAAATATCTTTGATAAAATTTAAGAGTTTGCTGCTTAGACTCCTTAAGGACTTTCCGTGAGACCGCAGGTGTCAGCTACTTTATTATATCTTTTAAGATATTCTCCTCAGTATAATCTTCCTCTCTTTCTAAAATGTATCAATTGTAGGTATTCTTTTATAAATATTTTTTATTAGTAACAAATCGATATAGGAAGATAGGAGTTTCTTCTTACTTGTATACCTACTTATAAAATGCGTCCATTATTTTAGTTACTAACTTGAGAATTCAAGGTATTAGTTAGGTACCTTAAATAACTGAGCTTCTTATGTTTTTGGGCTATTGAAAAAGGGGAATATTTGGGGGCTTTTTGCACGGTGCTAGGGTACTTTGTAGTACCTGTAGGTTGGGTACCATCCTCACGTTGAAAATCTGTATCCAAACAGCTGCCGGTGTGTTCCGGCAGCTGCTCTTGAGAGCCAGTTCTTTCCACCGTGCTTACTAACTCGGCCACATCATCACATACCATAGTGAAATTGTGGACGAACACCTATCAAATAGTAAAAAAAATATGGTAACCGCGGGCCAATTAAAATTATACATGTAAGAGAGAAAGCTTTAGCATATATATCTACTGTGGTGAAAGAGACTGTTACGGCTAAATAAATTTTCATTCCAAAAAAACGTAGGTTAGTTATCTAGAAAAAATTAGATCCCTTTGAATCTCGATAAATTAATTACTAATAGTTTGACCCAATTACACAGAGTAATGATGTGCCTTCAATCTTAGTTCGAAATTGCTCCGATTATGAATTCGGAACATTGAAAACACGCAAACTATCGATTAGAATAAGTTTTGCAACATTTAAGTAGGTCTTACTTGTTGGAAAATAATGTATAGACCAAGTTTAGACAAAAATATGACGTTATTTCGTTAACCAAAGAAATAGCGTGTTATTTATAAATGACAATAATTTTAAAAGAATCTATGTATACAGGGTGGAAAAACAGGCATTCGGAATACAAAAGCAAAGTCATTGAGAATTCAAAGACAAATTTGAAATATCAGTGGATCTTTAATTAACAAAGCAATTAATTAATAGTAGATTTGATCTTTATAATTGACCGTATCGATTGGTGTCATAAAAACTCAGAATGTTATTTTTCACGTTTGTGTCGGTTCGGTTCCCTGAGGCAAGTGACTTTTCAAAAATCTTTGAATATAAAATAGTTAAAATTATTTTATATTAAATATGATAAGAATTCCTTATGCTTTATTTGAGTAACCCTTTGAGTTTCCTCCACCGCCCGTTTTTTTCCACTCTATATAACAATAAACTTTCAAAGATTAATTAGAAAAAGCCTGCAGGTAGGTACTTAGGTATGTGTATTTAAATAAAATAAAGTAAAATAAAATACTGAAACTCGAGCTACAACGGAGGTAGGTACATCACCGATGGTATCACATTTTCCAATTAAGTTCGCCTCGTACCATATTGCTTTTTTTTTATATACACGGCCATAGTATACGAATGTACGTTCAACATGTCATTGTATTGAAATTAAGAATATCATGTGGCGTATTTAACATTTTCTCATACATTAATTATAGCATACTAGCTTCCGCCCCGCCGTTTCACCTGCGTTCCCGAGGGATCTTATGTTATCCCGGAATAAATAGTCCATACCTATATTCTATCTGTGTGCCGAATTTCATCCAAATCCGTTCTGCCGTTACGGAGTTGAGTGGTAACAAACATCCATACATACTTTCAAATTTATAATATTAGTCAGGTAGGATTTCAAAACTATTATGCTATTAATATTTTTATTTTATTTATGTTCACTTAATAGGTAGCTACATGACCTTAATATAAAATGTGTTTACACCCTCGATGCAAACTTAAGTGCACAATATTCTCGCAAACCTTTTGCGACCTCTTCTTCTTCAATGGCTCTTTTACTCCTTTATTTTAATTTTAATTACTCTGACCTTAATCATCATTAATTTAAAAAAAAACTTTCCTCAGGTACGCATTCCGCATCTACGATTTAGACGACGACATGTATATAGGCAGAGAAGACTTGCTGGAAGCGACTCGGTTGCTCACCAGGGGCGAACTCCATCCACAAGAGCGCGACGAAATAGTCGCCAGCGTACTCGACGAGGCAGATGTCGACGGCGACGGGCGACTGTCTTTCATGGATTTTGAACACGTAGTTGTAAGAGCACCGGATTTTTTGTCCACATTTCATATTAGAGTTTAAATTTTGGTATTTTAATAAAGTAAATGCTTTGATTTTGTTTGAAATCAATACCTGTTACCCTTTATTTGACGCGACTTTTTACAAAGATTATGATTTAGTTTATGAACGGAAGAATGACTTTATCCCGAGAACGCGGGTGAAATTGAGGGGCGAAAGCTAGTCCTTTTCTAAAAGTTGAGCATTGTAATACCAAAGTAATAAAATGCTAGTGTGCTTCATATTCAGCTCAACATAGACGAGGCACTGTCAAGGACTTTATCAATTTGTATTACGATCACCGTACTACAGTGTTTTTTTTCTGTAATATATCAGCATAAAGGTCAGAGTAAAGCATAAACGTGAACAGTTTAATATTACAGTTGTAAAGCTATAAATATGTCTTAAAAAGTGGTCACGTTGCGGGTAAAAAACGACATAAATGAATACCGACTCGTATGTAGAGCGTATCTTTTCCTAGTGTTTTTCAGAATTCTGTTCACGTTCTGCTATTACATTACAGACCTTTTATTCCTTTACAATCAAGACAAAGGACACATTTTATACAACATGTTTTGAATGGTTTGCATAATCGTCGAATATGTTCAGTATTATCACAGTCCATGTAACTCTTTTTTACGCTGTGGTACACTATTATTACTGTTCTACCTGTTGTACTGGTACTACTTATAATAATATACATTATTCCTCACACACGGCCATTTGACCCCAAACTAAGCAGAGCTTGTGCTATGGAAGCCAGATAACTGATATACCTACTACATTTCTTTTGTAAATATATACTTATATAGATAATTACACCCAGAAACAGGACAAACTGACATATTCATGCATATAAATGTCTGTCCAGTGAGTGGAAATTGAACCGAAGACCTGCTGCGATAGGGTATCTTACCAACCACGCCAACTATGGTGTGTAAATTAATATTTTTCTTATAACACTCTTACCACAGTGGCAGGCAGTCTGGCGGGATACCTATTACAAAGGCACGAAGGCAGTCCTGGATTATCCCATAAGCAAATCAAGCAATTGCTTAGTTAGGGCATCACGTATCGGGAGGCACCATAAACAGCACCGATAAAATATTTGCACTTCAAAGGCTGTTTGAAAACCCGCGCGTATTTTACTAGAGGCACTAGAGCAATGAACCGACTAGAAATTTAGGTTCGTTTTTCATAAAGCTCTAATTCGTTGTAATACCTATATACCCACGTTAAAAAAATTAAAGGCCCCCTATCCACTAGTAAACTAGAATCGGTCTTTAATAGTGACATACAGACGTGGATTGCTTAGGGCATCAAGTAGTCTTAATCCGGCCCTGCACAAAGGTGTACCGTCACCGACAGCTCAAATGAATTATAACAAAATAAAGCATACGATGTCAAAGTACACAATAAATAAAGATAATACTTAAATAGCTCAGGTTAGGCCTACATTAGTTCCATCTGGAAGGCGAGTGAAGTCGAGGGACAAACATCTAAAGTTGTTTCTAAAGTTCTAAAAACGTCAAAATATTTATTTATCGATATCGATAAAAGCTCAAATAAAAGCGTTTTTCATAACTCCTTTCTTTTGTATACAAAGCCTTGTCACTCTTTATTACAATAGGGATAACACGGCTTTTAATATTTCGGCCTAACCTGCCGTTAGGGCGAAATATTGAAACAGGTTTTCCCTGAAAATATTGAAATTCAGCCTCAGAGAAACTTTAATTATTAACTATTTTTGCTCAGCTAAAGCCTATCGAAGCTACTCATCCTGGCCGTAACCAATATAATACAAACGAAAGTTAGAATAATAGCTGGTCCACGGAGATAAATAAAGAATATTTTTACACCGTCACGCGTATGAAACCGCGAGTCACGCAGCTATTATGAAATATAAATATTTTGCGGGCAAACTTACTCGTTTGTGTAAATATAAGTGTTCTGTAAATAATAAATTGTGGTAAAAATGAAAATTAGTTTTATTTACGAGACTAAAAGAGCTCCGCCGCGACAGTGTATCACTGCCGTGACCAGGATTCGAACCTGGGTTACTACGGCCACAACGTAGGGTCCTAACCACTAGACGATCACGGCTACCAGAGCGAATGAACATATTGATGAAAATTTGCAATACATTCTACTGATAACATTCTTTGTCGATATTTTGCAGAAAAATATAAAATTCTTCTGTACACGTTTTTGTCACCTAACTCCACCTAAACGAGTGGACCGATTTGGATGAAATTTTGTATGTATATATGAGTGGGTCTCTGGATCGTTTGAAAATACAATTGGACCCGGTAGATGGCATCGTAATCGGGTTTGGACAGGACAACGTCTGTCGGGCCCGCTAGTTTACCTATAAATTTATTTTTAAATTGGCCGGAGTAGTGCTACATAATTATATTTTTAATAATATAGACATACATATATCCTAAGTGCCTACTTCAAACTTAATTGAGAGTACATAACTAAATTTAAAAACCTAAAATATACCAAAAAAAAATTATGTTAGAAGTCTGGCAAGTGGGCTGGCGATCCACCTGATAGTAAGGTGGCTACTGTCATCGCCTATGGACATTAGCAATACCAGTGGGATTGCCGACCTTTATAAAGCCAAGAAGGTATGTGGGTCTCATGTGCAACTCCCGGAACACACCAATACCTAGGTGCTTGGCGACAGATTTTCAACATGACAACCTACTACAAATTACCCTACTACAATGCTATATCTAAGTATATACGTTCTGTACAAAGAAAAGTATATATTTCTTTGGACTTACCTTCTGCCGTAATCATTATGTAGGTATACCTTGTCTCTGCAGACGCGGTGTCCTCTTGGTGGTGTTACAAAATGACGAAGTCTTGATAATTTGTGAATACGTTTAATTTTAGAATATAATTTTACAAGTATTCGAATGCGTATAAGTTGCCAATGAGTTGGCTAGATTGCAAGTAGTTCGTTAACTGTCAATTTTAAAATATTTGAAGATGACGTTTCTGCGTACGTTCCGTTTCGCGACATGCCCCCGGCCTTGGAAGCTCCTGCTTCAAAGATAATTCATAGCGCTGCATCCTCTTCTTAAAACAAGGGACAGATTTTTGAGAAACTGCGCCTGACAGTCCCTGACGCTGTCCGAATGTCGGCCACTCGGGAGATGCCATCCTTCGCCACCACAGTGTAGATTATTCTTCCTAGGGACCACTTCAATGGTGGAAGTTTGTCGTCCTTGATAATAACGAGAGTGTTAGGTTGCAGACTATCGACGTTTTCCCTCCATTTACACCTTGTTTGAAGTTCTGAGACATATTCCTTCGCCCAGGGTGACCAAAAGTTGTGTCGTATCTGCTCCACTCGCTGATATCGGGTGAGTAGTCTTGCAGTATCATCTCGCATGTCCTGATACACCGGTGCTGTTAGTGGACGACCAACCAGGAAATGTCCAGGACTGAGAGGAAGGTAGTCATGAGGATCAGAAGAAAGTGGGGATAAAGGACGGGAGTTTAAGATGGCTTCTACCTGAGTTAATAGCGTGGTAAGCTCTTCAAAGGTAAGATGAGCATTACCGACAACGCGTGATAAATGTAATTTGCATGATTTGACTCCAGCTTCCCACAATCCACCAAAATGAGGCGCATAACAGGGAATGAACCTTAACCGTATGGCCTGACTGAGGGCATATTCAGCTATGTCAGCAGAACAAGTATTTAAAAATTTTGAAAGTTCATTTTTAGCGCCGACGAAGTTTTTGCCATTGTCCGAAAATATTTCATCGGGTTTTCCGCGACGTGAAATGAATCGTTTCAGAGCTAATATGTATGCTTCAGTAGATAAGTCACTTACTAGTTCTAAATGTACCGCGCGCGTCACGAAACATACGAATATGCAAATATACGATTTAACCGTCCTAGCGCCTCTTCCCTTTCGATTCAGTATGAGCATTGGTCCCGCGTAATCTACCCCACAATATAAAAATGGGTAGGTGGGAGTTAATCGATCCTTTGGCAGATTGCCCATGATAGGATTCAAGGTTTTACCTTTCAATCGCTTGCACGTAACGCAATCATTCACAATTTTCCTCACTAGATTCCTCCCTCCAATAGGCCACCACCGCTGTCGTATCTCATACAAAAGCGCCTGCGAAGCGGCATGTAGCAGACGTTGGTGTTCGTGACGCAAGAGTAAAACTGAAAACCGATGTTTGGATGAAATTAGTATCGGATGTTTTTTCTCATAATCAAAATGATCGGAATAGCTTAACCGACCACCTACTCGAAGTATACTATCATCGTCGATAAATAAATTTAATTTAAATAGGCAAGGTTTCTTTTTGAGTGAGTGATTTTTAGAAATTAAGTTATATTCCTCACCAAAAGATTCAAATTGTGATAATTTGACTAAACCCATTTCAGAGATTCTCAGTTCGTCTAAAGTGAGTGCACCGCGATGACCATTTACTTTTTTATTACGCGCATTGAAAATAAACCGCAGTACATAAGCAAATGCGCGCCTCATTCGTTCGAACTGAGAAAATCTGGAAAAAGGAAATATTTCAATGCTTTTATCAGTGACTAAAATATTTACTGCAACTGGCTTGACTTCGGGTAGATCATCCCGCATCGTACTATGATTTTCATCCGAAATCAAATCACCACAGTCGAACGTGTAATCACGAAGGAAAGGCGGCCCTTCCCACCATAATGCAGAGGATGCAAGGATAGGTAAGGGGACCCCACGTGACACTAGGTCAGCTGGGTTCTCCTTTCCGCTTACATGTCGCCATGGAAAGTCTTTTGTGAGCTCGTGGATCTCGGCGACTCGGTTTTGCACGAAAGTTTTTAATAAGTTAGGTGCCATGCGTAGCCAGCCTAAAACTATAGTGGAGTCAGTCCAAAATACCACGTCTTCAAAATGACAATGAAGTGCCTCACGTATTTTTAAATATAGCCGTGCACCTAATAAAGCTCCGCACAGCTCGAGCCTAGGTATACTCGCTGGTTTTAATGGCGCGACTTTGCCCTTGGAGCATAGTAATCGAACCACTGTTAGCTTGTTATTGTCTATAGCTATAGTGCGAATATAAGCACACGCACCGTACGCCGTTTGAGAGGCATCGGTAAAAATATGCAGTTCAATATACCTACGCTCGCTACCCATAACATTGCGCGGCACTCGAATGTTACCAAGCTCAGATAGGCTAATAGCAAACCGGTTCCAAGCCTCTGTGACGTCATCAGGCAGGTTATCATCCCAGTCTATTTTCAATAGCCATAGCCTTTGTAATAAAACTTTTGCAATAATTATGGAGGGACTTAATAAACCGAACGGGTCAAATATTTTGGATACGTGAGATAATATCGTGCGCTTGGTAATTATTTTATCATTTTTAAATTGTGTGTTGTAATGGAATTCATCGGTAGAATTATTCCATCCGATGCCTAATGTTTTGCACTGACTACTTTCGTCTAGATTTAATTGTTTTACACCATAAAATGTTTTTGTTGACGATTGATCACATTCAAAATTAAATATCCATTTACGCAATGGAAAACAGGAAGCTTGTAAGGTTTGAAATGTTTTTTCGCATAATTGAAGTAATTCATTTTTATCGTCTGAAGTGGTGATCATGTCGTCTACAAAAAAGTCTTCGTTTATGACCCTCTTGACCTCAAGATCGGGACAATTAGCAGCTGATTCTTTCAGGCACCTAACCGCCATGAATGCAGCAGCTGCGGTTCCGTATACGATCCGATCATGACGATATATACCTATTTTGTGTGTTGGGTCATCACGCCAAAGAACAAGTTGTAATTCGCGTTGATTTTGATCGACTTCGACTTGTCGATACATTTTTTCGACGTCTGCACACGCTACATATTTGTGCAGACGAAGGCGTAACAAAATGGCTAACAAGTCACCTTGTATTGGAGGACCTACTAGTTGGAGATCATTGAGTGAAACTCCAGTGCTCGAGGCTGCACTGGCATTGAATACCACACGTAGTTTGGTAGTAGTACTCTGCTCGCGTAAAACGCCGTGATGCGGCATGAAAAAATTAGGTATTCCGTATGAGTCAATACGCGTCATATGACCTAATGATACATATTCGTGCATGAAGTCTGTATATAACTTTTTGTATTCTGGAGCGCGTTGCAATCGTTTCTCCAACGCTAGAAACCGGTTGAGAGCTTGAGGATATGTTTCGCCTAAACTTTGTGTTGAGGATTTGAGTGGAATGTTGACACAGAACCTTCCGTCATCATTGCGCTTCGTAGTTTTAACGAAATGTTCTTCGCATTCTATCTCCTCCTCGGTACGCGTCTCACAAAGCTTAGGTAGTTCCTCGAGCTCCCAAAATTTGCGTAATTGATTTTCTATTGTTTGAGAAAAATTGCATCGTATTTGACTAATTTTTCGCATTATATTTACTTGACCCGATACTATCCATCCTAATTGCGTGTCTTGTAGGAATGGACCATTAGGTAAACGCATTCTCCCTTCCCTTAATAAATCCCAGAACCTATCCGCGCCTATAAGGATATCTATGGTTTGGGGTTCATAGAAATTGTGCGTGATTTGACATCTATATTACAAATATTCGTAGATTGCGTTATAAAATTACCAATTCCTCTTATTTCTTGAGTGGACTGTACTATTCGCGTATTTAGTTTATTACATAGTGATTTCGTTACAATACATCTTTCACTCCCCGAATCTAAGAGTGCGCATGCTATGTGGTAGTTATTATGGTTGTCTCGTACTTCAACCAACGCCGTAGATAACAAAACGGGTTGCACACATGGATAACGCGCGCATAAGCTACCCATGTGTGTATTATTTACTTGCTCATTAGAACTAACAAGCGGAGGTGTGAATGAAAAGGACGAGTGCATTGACAAAGCCGATTTGACTTCGTCACCCGAAGACTGCTGCGGTGAATCACGGCTAACTTCACTGTCATTGTGAATTAATGAGTTATGCTTTAGATTGCATTTCCTACAAGGACCGAACCTACATTCATTCACGTTATGTCCCGGGCGTAAACAGTTCTCACATAACTTATTATCTTTTACAGTTTTAATCTTTGATTCTAAATTATAATTAAGAAACTTTTGACATGCATACAGTGGATGACTTTGCTTGCAAAGTAAACAACATTTCTTAACTAGATTGTGTGCATTATTGGTGGAAAAATTGCAGTGTATTTTGTTACTATTTTGTATATTCGAGTTTGTTTTCTTGTGATTAGTGCTATTGTGTGATACAAGCAATGTTTCCAGCATGTCTGCCCTATCTTTCAAAAATGTTAGCAATGCATCCACCTTCAAAATTGACTTGGAATCATCAGATTGTTTTAAATTTGTGTTTTTATATTGTTCCCACTCACGTTCTGTGGTTCTGTCTAATTTTGAAACGATAATATATATAATTAGCGTGTCCCAGCTATCTACCGGTTCACCTAATATCTTGAGTGCACGTAAATTTTTCAAAATTGTATCAATTAGGCTTTTTAATAAATCTGGGGATTCTTTTGTCAGTGTTTGAATGGTGAATAGCGATTTAACGTGGTTGTGTACCAATAGTCTGCTATTGTTATACCGCGTGAGGAGTAACTCCCATGCTACTTCATAGTTTGCAGCAGAGAACTCCAATGAATCGATTACCAGTGCTGCACTGCCTTTAAGTGACGACTTTAGGTAGTGGAATTTCTGAATGGCCTGAATGTGATCGGAATTATGTATAAGCGATTGAAAGGTATCTCTGAATTCTAACCAACGCTCATAGGAGCCATCAAAGGTAGGTATTGAGATAGTTGGTAATTTAACTGATTCTGTTCGCGCTTTCTTAGAACTAGAACTAACCTCTTCACTAGGAAGCATACATTCAGCCCGAGCCAAAGTGTCGTAGTAACAATCTTCAAACAATTCACGCTGTTTGAGCTGTTCCTCAAGATCTACTTCTAGAACTGATAATTCAAGTTTAGTTTGAAGATCATTGAACTCGGCAAAAAGACTCGCGGCTCCCTGAACACGTAGTTTAAGGTCTGCACGCGTTTTTACTGGCAAAATTTCGTCTGTTTTAATGTTATTTAATAGGTTAGAAAATCTAGTTAGTCGACTTTTTACAATAGCTCGTTTCCTAATTAAATCGCGTATTAATTGATTTGTATTATCATCATCCGTAACGGTTATCTTACACGGTGACTTTGATCTAGCCCTAGGTTCAATGCTCATTTTGGAAGTTTGTGAAAGGTGGAGTACTCACGTTTGGCAAGTGGTTGCTGTACTGGCTGCGGCACACGCTGACTAGACACTATACAAACTGATAAGCACCTTACTGCGTCTCAATCACTGAAATTAACGTTCCACGGATTAACACAAGCACGGAATAGGGTTTAGGGATAGGAAAGATGGCTGACCGTACTTTGTAGATTTGTTGATTCCGGCTAGCAGACTGCGATTATAATCTTTAAAATTCGTCTTGACACGCTGCGCCCGTAGAGGTTGTGTAAAAGGTGTGCGCGCGTAGGTCCGTTCTGGATACGGCTCTGAAGGTCCAAAATATGTCTCTGCAGACGCGGTGTCCTCTTGGTGGTGTTACAAAATGACGAAGTCTTGATAATTTGTGAATACGTTTAATTTTAGAATATAATTTTACAAGTATTCGAATGCGTATAAGTTGCCAATGAGTTGGCTAGATTGCAAGTAGTTCGTTAACTGTCAATTTTAAAATATTTGAAGATGACGTTTCTGCGTACGTTCCGTTTCGCGACAACCTATATACTAGCTAATCTAAGCGTGCGTTACGATGCCACTTTTTTTCTTTTCTTTTATTTTTCTGTCAGAAACTATCGTAAGCGTACTACGCATAGCAACATATCAAAGATTCTTTACAATCGGAGGCATACAAACAGACACACATTGATTTCATATTATTGTAGAATTATGTTCAAAGGTAGGTTCGTGATGCAAGCTAACAATCTATCGAAGATAAATTGGATTGCAAAACCTCATCAGGCTATTGTCAATCACAAATTTATGAAGATTGCCTATTAGTACCAGATAACACGAGACCGCATGTTATAGACAATTTAATTATTTACGATGAAACGAGCTTAGTGCTTCGGGCAACATCGTGGCGCGTTGAGCAACCTTTTTAGGGTTCCGAAGTGAAAC
Organism: Tetheella fluctuosa; assembly: GCA_951216915.1. Classification (NCBI taxonomy): domain Eukaryota; kingdom Metazoa; phylum Arthropoda; class Insecta; order Lepidoptera; family Drepanidae; genus Tetheella; species Tetheella fluctuosa. The sequence continues at coordinate 13,317,102 of OX578215.1, read as the reverse complement.
AAGGATAATCTTAGTTTCGTCATGTCCGTTTTACACAGTTATAGGTTCCTACATTAGGTACCTACATAATTTATTCAATTAGGTTACCTATCATGTAGTTTCTTGGATCTAAAATTATACTACTATTGTTCCTAGTCCATAAACTTCAAAACGATTACCAATAATTATTCACAGTGCCTATGTCGAATTAAGCCTTTCTTTTTTCAAAAAGCGGGAGATACATAAAAAAAATATAAAATCGGGAAATGGTTTCTTTTTATTAAATTATATAATATTACATACTTACTACTAGCTGTCACCCGCGGTTTCACCCGCGTAGCGCTATAAAAAATAGTCTACGACCTATTCTCAGACCTATCATATATACTTACACAAAAAAACATAAAAATCGGTCAAGCTGTTTGGGAGGAGTTTGCAGGCAAACACTATAACACGAGAATTTTATATACCTATTAGATTATATATATAATGATAGTGCTTTTAAACTTACAGCAAATAAGTATCGACTAATCTGAAGAATCGGAAGTAGGTACTCCCGTAATATCGGGAGCTCTGGCAACAATGATTACCTACTCAGGCAAGAGGCGTAATATAATTTAAAATATAGCTCTATTTAAATAGTATGTTATAGTTTGTGATCATAAATGTAAAATATATTATTAGGTACTAGGTACGCCTAGGTTTATATATAATTATAGGGTGTAAGGGACAGCCGACCGCAAACTGACAGTGTGCATTCAGCTCCTTATTTTGAAAATTTCTCAGGATTTTTTAAAATTGTTTTTCAGTTACTATTCCTTTATTTCAATGTAAAATTACATTATCTGTATGCAGCACTCCATTTAAATAAATAAATCAGCTAAAATCGAAAAATCAGCAATGGATGTTGAAAAAATACTCACGAACGACGTTAGGAGGGCGGCCGAAAGGCTCGCTGCGCTCTCGTCCGCTACGTGCGTATTGCCACGGTAGCGATACATTGCATCACACGCACGTAATAAAACAATTCAGGTTAATTCTATTCCCATAATGTTCCTGAAATAATTTAATGTACTTGTCGTAGTATGATAATTATACTGAATTCACCCTATTAGTTTGCGAAGGACTGTCCCTAGTATCCCTTCCTGTAAATTACATCTATCTATCTAAGTCACTGACCTCCATTAAACAAGTACGCTGGACAATATATTTCTTTCAAAATGACAGTAGTTTTTTGTGCCATATCAAAGCGCCCCTCTCGAGCGTCTCGGGTACGATTATTGACATTTGTTGCAAATGGCCGTCGTGTTGTTTTTGTGCGACTCTAATGATTTACGCAAAAATCGAATAAAACTACTTTGTGCACGTTTTAGTTATTTCATGTAGTCTACGTGATATTTAAATCGTTTTGAGTATGAGAGTTTGCGTATTTTGTAAAACTCGCTATCAAAAATGCAGCGGGATAACCTTTCACAAGTAAGAGAATTTAATTTACGGCTATAAATTTGTTTAATTGCTTGTCTAAATCTGTTATTACTATTTTATTTTGAATAGTAAATGTTTTTATTCATATTTAGGTAAAATAGGAGCTCCATTTTCAATAAATATGTAATGTAGACAAATAAATAGGGCTGTAATGTTTCATATGTAATGGGTCGATACTTCCGATTTTGAATGTGTTTTACAATTAGTGTTTTCAACTATCAGACTTAATAATCTATAAAAATGTTGTCGGATAAAAAATTCGATGAGCGATTTTTTGTAAGTAAATTAAATAAATTATTGTAAGTAAATCTTTTTGTTTTTTTTTTTAGTATACATCTTTCCAAATGATCTCATAATTTGTGAATATATTATCGCAGTTTCAATAATATCGTACATGTCGAATTGACAATATCTTTTTTGAAGTTGATTAAATACACAAATTATTATTTAAGTAATTATTTGTGTTTTTTTAGTAGTACCTTTCCAAGTGATCTACAGGAACATTTAATGAATGAGGGTTAAATCCGTACCTAAGCTGGTGCCTAATTCATGATTTCATTGAAATGCCATTATATGCTATTTATACTATTATAACATTCATAGTTGCATACTATATATACTTTTATTATAAATGCGAAAGTAACTCTGTGTGTTTGTTTGTTACGCTTTCACGCTTAAACCGCTGAACCGATCACGATAAATTGTGCATGCAGATAGCCTATGGTACGGAGAAGGACATAGGCTACTTTTTATCCCGGGAACGTGGGTGAAACTGGGAGGGACAGCTAGTACACTATACATACATTTGTATATAATATACATTTTTAGGCACAACTACCCATTTGTTAGCTGTTGGACAGTTCCTCCTATTTGCTACTACAGGTATAAAGCTTAACTGAGTTGGTTCCTGTGGAAGTGGAGCGGTGCGGATGGGTGTTTTTTCACTACGCCAAATGACAAAAGATAATTAAAAATGTATGTATGTCACCCCCTCCCGCACCACCCCACTACCACAGAATAGGTTCCTCAGTTATGTGCTATGCCTGTAATATTATTAATACGAAAGTAAGGATTATTTATTAGTTAGTCTAGATATTACAATATTTAAAGATTACGCGGACGAAATCGCAGGTACAAGTTATGTCGATAAATAAAAAAGAAAAAACGTTTTTTTATCGATATAGACACTAAAATGTCTCGTCTCTACTATTAGTTCCGTGGACGCTCACGATTGCTATCAGCGCCAAAAAGGCGAAAATCAATTAATGGCTTCAATAAAAGGTCGATGATACACTGTCCAGCGTACTTGTATAATGGAGGTCAGGTGAAAAGAAGCGAAAGTTTTTTCTTTAGCCCTTATTTAAGGAAGGCAAAAGGTTCTAGCTCATACAGCCGCATTATGTATAGTATTCTTCTTCTTAGTTTTAAAATAATATTATATCTAATATTCTTAAATATAAAGGCCAAAGCCAAGTTTGGTATTAATTTCGTCAAATCAAGTCATAACAGTCAGGTATTCGTAAAATGGTGGCTGTTTTACTAACTTTCCGTGGACTATTTTAGAAAATCTGAAAAGTCACGATACTTTAATTTTACTTCATTCGTGCAATTGTATTTATCTTCATTGGACAAATCGCCACCGATAACATTCAATAAAACTCAAAATACACTGATTACATAAAAACAAAACGAAACCAAAACGTCACTTCGCCAGTTCCCGCCAAAAAGATAACGAAGCTTTTTTTAGCAGTTATTTATTTTATAAAGAAAATAAAATATACAATTCGGTATGTATTATATACCTAATAATTTTGAGCATGTATGTTATAGACTCTAATTATAGAGACTGATTGAACCCACTATTCAAATCTAGATACTCAAAGATTCAAATAGTCTTCTATTACACTTTTAGTCGAGTACAATCGATATTTATCGGTTTTTGTACTAAATATCATTACGATGAACGCATCCTTTTCTATATTGCACGTGTTCTCTATAGCGTAAAAATCTACATTGTCAATGCTTTAAAAAATTAAAGTATCTTCGCTTTTGTAGTCGCGTTTTTAGCTATATCATGGCTAAAATGCAGTTGTAATTTGATAATTTTCAAGACGTGCCTCAGTAATCGTCGGAAACACGAACAGTGGATAGACAATTAGATATTTTATACAATTATATGATTAGTTGCTTTTATTTGACAAATTGCGCTAGACCGCATATTTAAAATGGCAGCCCTACCACGTAGAATAATCAAAGAGACACAGCGACTGATGCAGGAGCCGGTGCCGGGAATCAGCGCAGTGCCCAGCGAAACTAATGCCCGCTACTTTCACGTTATCGTCACTGGCCCGGAGGATTCGCCATTCGAAGGAGGTCTATTCAAATTAGAGTTATTTCTACCAGAGGACTATCCCATGTCAGCGCCTAAGGTTAGGTTTATAACGAAAATATACCATCCGAATATAGATCGGCTGGGTCGTATATGCTTGGACATATTGAAGGATAAGTGGAGCCCCGCGCTGCAGATCCGCACGGTGCTGCTGTCGATCCAGGCGCTGCTGTCGGCGCCGAACCCCGACGACCCGCTGGCCAACGACGTGGCTGAGCTGTGGAAGGTGAACGAGAGCGAGGCGATCCGGAACGCGAAGGATTGGACGCGGAGGTACGCCATGGACAACTGAGCGCCGTGCCGCTGAGCACGCACCCACCAGTGCCTCTCCCACGCGCGCCACACGAGGACGAAACTTATATCATTTTAAGAGTGCAAGTTATGTTATACACCCTAGACCGAGTAACTTGTGAAGAGACAATTGTGGATAAATTTTTATTATTAGTGAGCGAAGGCACGACGCGGCGGCGGCGCTGCGGACACTCGCTCGCTCCGGTTATCCCCTTGCATTTCTACGTAGCCTTGCCCCTCCTTGTCTTGGAAACATCCGACACTCCCACAGATCATTTATTATATGTTCACATGTAGCTTCGTTACAATATTAGGTATGCATATTTTTTTACTATCATTATAATAGCAAATAAAACAAATATCTGGAGACTTAAATGTATATATTTCACGATTACAAATTTGGTTAAATTTTATACAAAGGATAGTGTTTCAAGCCGCAAAGTTCAATGTCTTTGGGAGCATACACAATCTTTTGAGTGCAAAAATGAAATATTAATGCTTAAATATAATCAGTTACTGATCTCTAGTGATTCTGAACATTAATTTAATTGTTTTTTTACATAGCAAGTGAAAGCATTTTTAGTGATTATGATTTTCACTGTTTAAGCATCAACATAATTAATTTCACTATGGATCTTTTGTGTACTATTTACGTCTTGTATAAAAGTTATCATTAAATTGTATTTATGTAAAGTTAATTTGGCTTTGTGAGCAAATTTCAAAATACATAATATACAAAAAGCTAAACCAATATTTTATTTATGTACTAACAATTGTCATATGTCTCCATCCCCCTATGAAGGTATAGCATCTTAAGCTAATTCAACTAGTTATGTTGTTATTGTTTTTATTTCACTCCAATTTGTTGAGCTTAAAATAAATAGAGAGTTGTTTTGAGTGTAGTTATTGTATAAAACAGGACTAAATGTTAATGAGTGCTATACTGGTCAACTGGTGGTGCAGTATTAGGTAAGAGGATATTTTATTTATTATTGTATAGGTAGTAGTAACTGAAAACCGTTGCATGGTTCAGGATTGTTTGTTTTACACCTAATGAGGACATGGACAAAACTTTTAATGATAATCAGCACACATGGGTTCAAATTATGCATTGTGTTATTTATTACCTTGGAGGAGTGATGTCTAAAGGTGTGGGTTTGAAGTTTTGGTGATGGAAAATATTTTGTGAAACCATAGCATGGTGGTAAGGTACTTTGTAGCACCTGCCTGACTAACTACCACTCAAATTGATAACCTTTTGCCGATCACCTACTGGGCTGGCAGTTGTACTTGAGCACCAATTGCCATTTAGACCCCTGGCAATGGTGGCAACTTACCTACAGTTGGACCATCTACCTACTTATTCCTACTGATATAAAAAAGACTTCTACTAATAAGATAGGTTGATTTTCAGTCATTGGTTTTCTGGGTAGTCCCCTTCTGTACCATTGTTTTGTGTTTAGCAATACCTAATCAGCTAGTAACTGGAGGAGATACTTTCTGAATACTTAATACATTTTACATTGTGCTACAATGGATGGCTATATTATATGAGCAAAATGTGATTTATTCATGGTATTAAAATCTTCTTTTAAATACCTAGTTACATTATTGGCGTTTTGTACTACTGAGAGATTGGAATCTACATATTTTCACTGATTTTGTATTGTTTTTAGTTTTTTTTCTTTGATTAATGTTTTTTATGATATCAATCACTATCTGATAACAATAAAATTGATCTCTACCTACATTATTTATTGTTGAATCCTATACAGATAAAATACCTGTTAAGGCACTTTAACAAAGACAATTTATCTTCTGGGTCAATAAAGGTTAACATTCACAATGAAGAACCAAAGAATGAGAGTAATTGAAAAATACATAACGATTATGGTTTTTATGATCCACCAATAGAGTTTAATATTCATTGTTAATAACTCTAAACCAAAACAAACCTATCAATTATTCCCTATGATAGAATCATGTACAGATTTTCCTTCTATTTCCTCTTGAATGGTGGTATTTATATTGGGTGGTGTGGCACCCACCCCCACCCCCACTCAAACCATAGTAATTATCTATTCTGTGGCCATACTGTATTATAAGCATAATATAGGTACATATTATGCTAATAGGTCCAGTTCTAATGTGCAGTCATCATTTGCCATTTTGTTAATAATTTTTAAACTAGAATAAGCTCTAAAATAGCTCATTGATATTTTTCTGAAATAACGCCATCTAGTTACGCATGCCTGAATTAGATATTGATGTTGACTTCAGTTTGGAATTTGTTTTACAACCCGCGGGGAACCTATGAACTCCCTCCGATCACTATCTTGTTTTCAAGTCAATTCGATGATTATAGCAAAATTTTAGTAGGTACCTACTTACCATCTACGTTACGAGGGGAAAATAAATTGTTCAGCTATAGATATATATTTTTGAACTGAATTTTCCTTGTTATACAATGATGGAGGGGAGGAGTGAAACTTTAGTAACACCATCTATCGGTATTTTTGTATATTTATTAATTTCCTTGGATAGCATATCACTCATGCATACTATTTGTGGAAAAAATGCTTTAAGTATAACTTATACTTAGTTTTGATTTATTTCGTATTTTTAACTTCGATTCATTGATGATTCAGTAGGTACTAATTTGAGACATCCAATTACACAGCAGCAGGAGGAAAGCAAAGGGCTTGGGGTGGATTTTGCTCGGAGCTCCAGCACGAGCCATGGTATGGTTAAGCCACCAAAACACGCTTATAACATTTAAAATAGGAACCGGCGCATTCTTATATTTCGCGGCACATGAGCGACATTATTTTGTTTTGTCTAGGTACTTTACTCAGAATTCGACCCCTCCATCCATACACCCTCAATCGTTTTGATCTGGCGAAACAGCAGGGAGGGACGCACTTTGCTTCTATGACGCTCTCGCCCGCTCTTGCTCTATTTTCAAGTTGTTTCAATGATGTCCTTATGCGCTTACATTTAATGTTATATTTGTTTGTGTGGCACGTTTTAAACCTATGCTTGGTCCATCCATAGATATCTCGAATAAAGGTTACGCGCGAAAATAAATAACGGCTCATGTATGTATATATTTTAATTAAAACAACTAAGATCAGTTTGTTCAGTTTATTCTTAACTTTAATGCAGACTAGATAATACTCTTAGAAATGAGAACAACAATAGTTATTTCACATGTTACAGTGTACCTATCATATACCAGCTTTCACAATAAAAGGCTATTTATTATCTGTGTTTCTCAATGTAAATAAATCTTATTCACAACAGCTAGCATTATAAAATTACATCAGACTGTATAATCTATATTTACTCGAGTGAATGTTTATGACAAATTTAGGGAGCGGCCAGTGTTCATGGGATATATTTTGTTTTTATATTTGAGCATTGAAGAGTGGAGGGAACACTAGTCTTTGCATAAGTGATGTAGTAAGGAATGAGAGACACATTTTCAAAAGCACGGGAGATCCATAAATTGTGTCACTTTAATAATACGTATATTTTTTACTGAGTTACAAAACGTTTAAGATCCTTCCTTATAATGTGACGTAATTTATAGATAGCCCCACAAATGATTATGGGATTATAAAATAGTTAGAAGCGGTTATTCAAGTGATATAATCCTATGGTGTTTACAATTACAGCTGTCCAAATAAGTTCTTTATACATAAATAAATATAGTTAACTCGTCCTCAGAGCGCTAAGCTTAGCTAAGAACACAGGATACATACAATTTTAGGTTATATAATTATGCTATAGCGACTCTATAAAATTTACAAAATATGATATATCTTTTGAGATGCTACAAGAAATAATGTTTTTTTTATTTATCATTACTATATCAACTAATCAATTCAATTTTTTTTTTCAATTTGATCACTGCTGTTTCGCGGTTCAGACTTTGCTGTGATAAGTGTGCATTCGATCTACTCGTCCGAAACACAGCGCATTTCTAGAACCTTCTATCTAAGCTATACACATGTTGAATCTAAACAGAATGACGTGATTTGAACTATGGTGCATGATTATTAAAAGGTTATTATAAAATATATTAACAAGTGTAAAAAATCATTGCCAGAATATACAAAAATAATAACTCACTAAACTAATGGAATGGATTTGTTAGAAGTAGGCATGAATGATTAATGACGCAAAAAAATAATGCTGGCAAAAGTAATTGCGAATTAAAACTAAATAAAAAAAGTAAATTAAATTATACATTCGATTCCACAACTCTTGTTAAAATAATAAAAAGCGCGTTACAGGGCTCTAGTACATACATGATTATCAGTATCATTATTGACTTTTTAAATTACATCGCTAGGCCTTCGGGAACGCTTCTAATTTTTAAGTAAATATGGCAAAAAAAATATACCTACAAAAAATGATATTCACATAGTTTAATTTATAATAATATCTAAGCAGATATGAGTGGTTTTTTGATATTTATATTACAAATACAATCAATATTAAATGGAGTATGCATACACGTTGTCATGACAATCAAATACTTTTGTACCGACCTGTATTTGCTGATGTACTTTTTTACCGCCATGCCCTGCCTAGGACAAGATGTACAATCGCCATAACAAATGCAAGTCGGTATAATTATAGAGAGATAATACAACTTATATTCTACCTTATTTAGCCACGTAAGCATTGTAAGCATTCTGAAACTTAGACATCACATACTTGTTCTTTTGAGTATTTTGTCACTTAACCGAGTGGCCCTTGTCCGCGCTTTTAGAAAAAAAAAATAGGAACTAAAATATATATCACCTAAAGCCTGCAAATAAAATGAACCGATGGATTTCTAAAAACATGAATTTAGATCGCGAAAGTCCGTCCACGTGTATTTTTTTATTCTGAGATTCAATTCAAGTGAAATAGAAATTTTTGGTGACTATTTTGACGATGATAGTTTTTAACTCAGTACACGAGGTCAACAAACCTTTGACACAAATTATAGTGGCAATACATTGTACTTTTATTCTACAAGTAGCATTCACAAAATCATCAATAAAAGGGCATTTTTTACAGAGACAGTCCAGATGTCATCTTTTTGAATGTACTGAGTGGGGTTCACCATGCACAACATCTTTTACTATGGGATCAACTCTGAAATCGTCGTGTAAAAGTCATGTACTTAAATGTTTATTAGGTTAAAAAAGGTTATTTTTGGCGTCCAAAAAAACAAAATATATATATATAAAAGCTCGGACAGAGCCACGTGACGCGCTACGCTAGGTCCACGCCGGCGCTAGTAGGGTGATTGTGTAGTATAGTGTGTGTAAGCAGGCACTTGTAGTGGCAGCGCGGGCGCGCTTATATGAACACCGGGTTCTCCTGCCCGGTGAGCAGCCGGAACATTGATGTTGGCATCGTTTTCATTAGGATCTGTAAAGGTGGAAGTTTATTTGAATAGTGGTAATTGAATTTAACGTATCATTTCTTATGTCGTTATGAATATAGTGAAGTCCCAATGTTGTCGATTCTAATAATACTTTCTATTAATATTATAAATGCAAAAGTTGGTTTGTGTGTATTTTTATTGCCATAGCTCCGTAACAGCTGAACGGATTTGGTTAAAATTTGGCACACTTATAGAATACTAGCTTCCACCCCGCGGTTTCACCTGCGTTCTTAAGGGATCTTATGTTTTCCCGGGATAAAAGTAGCCCATGTGTTAATCCAGGGTGTCAGCTACCTCTATACCAAATTTCATCAAAATTGGTGGCTGGTCGTTTGAGCGTGAAGATGTAACAAAAATTCAAACACACACTTATAATATTAATACTAGCTTTCGCCCCGCGGTTTCACCCGCGTTCTCCAGGGATCTTATGTTTTCCCGAGAAAAAAGTAGCCTATTTCTTTCTCCATACCATAGGCTATCTGCATACCAAATTTCATCGCGATCGGTTCAGCAGTTTAAGCGTGAAAAGGTAACAAACAAACAAACTCACTTTCGCATTTATAATATTAGTTAAGATTAGGATTAGGATAGTGTGATGTTCGGCGTTAACACAAGGTGCTTTTCATCCCGGGAAAACATAACATCGTGGGAACGCGGGTGAAACCGCGGGCCGGAATATACATTACGTTAATTTCGTTTTACATATGTATCACCCTACGCTACGGGCGCAAATAACTAAATGGCATTTCCTAGGCGCTCGACGCTCGACATAGACCCAATGTAAGTATATATATACCTCCCCGACGGAGGTGGCCAGCAAGTTGACGATGCGCTCGTGCGGCACGGCGACGACGCTCTGCGCGTTGATCTCGATGATGCGGTGGCCCACGCGCACGCCGCCGCGCTCCGCGATGCCGCCGCGCAGCAGGCTGCAGATCTGCGAGATCAGCGTACAGTCCTGGCTTAGCTCATACTCAACAGTCGACAGTCAACAGTCAACAATCAACAGTCAACACACACATTATACAATAAGTATATACTTTATAACTGCTCGCGATTACTTAAAAAAAAAACATACAGTCGAATTGAGAAACTCTTTTTTTGAAGTCGATTAAAAATAACTAGTATTGCTCGGTCAGCCTTGTGAGATAGAAAAAAATGTGTGTGTAACTTACATAATATGCTACGTAGGATTATTGCCTTTGGTTAAATCATCACTTAACGTAATGTGCTTATTACAATATAATGCTCACATATGTAATTCCATTAAAAACCTTCTTGGGGTCTATCAATATGAACATGTAATAAGGAGTTTAAGTTGTTCGATTTTTAGTGTATTTATTTTTAAATATATTTAAACTTAATTGACATCAACAATATTGTCTGTGTATAATGAGAACTATTCAAAGAAATATCGACTTTAAATTGAGGCAGTAAAACAATAAATTTATTATTTTGATCTTATCGTACACGACTGCAAAATAATTAATACTCACAACACCATTCTGCACACTGAAACCCAACTGGTATTTGGTGTCCGGCCGTTTTATCTTGACCTCCACGACGGGTGCGCACGGTACCACAGTGAGTTTCACCACAGTCTGGTTCTTGGAATTCTTTATGTATGTCTGACATGTCGACAGCGGCAGCCCTACGAGACTGACGCCGTTTATTGCGATTATTTGATCTCCTGTAAAAGTTATGATAGAGTCACAAATATGACTAATAAAAATTGTATAAAATATATAAATAAATATAATAAAAAGTTAGACCCGATTAACATAATTATTATTTTTATTTTCCACTAACTTCTACCCCGGGTTCTCGATGGGATCATTTTACCGGGATAAAAAAGTACCCTATGTTATTTCAGGGTATGATCTAACTATGTGCCAAGATTCATCCAAATCGATTCAGCCGTTTATGCGTGATTGAGTCACAAACTTACAAACTTCCACATTTATAATATTGGTAGGACTAAATCGATAAATTCATTAGTAATGAAAATGACTTAACTCTTTATTTATGTGTAAATCGGGATTTACATCTAAAAGCCCATTCCGTAAATACAATAAGATTGTAATCACTGTAATTAATTTCACTTTCAAAACAAAATAAACATTTTGTTAACTCTGATAAGTATAATATAAGAAACTAGTTTCCGCCCCGCAGTTTTACCCGCATTCCTGAAGTATCTTATGTATTCCCGGGATTAAAAGTACCCAACGTTTTAATCCAGGATAGGATCTATCTATTCACCAAAGTTCATTTTAATCCGAACATTAAAATGTATCATTTTTGGGATTTTATTATGTTTTAATTATTAGAGCTTTCGAGTCAGATAAAACAAAATATGTTACCTATATTAAGTTGTCCGCACCTAGCGGCGGCGCCGGCGGGCGCCAGGTTGGCGATCACGACGGTGGGCAGCATCGAGCCCCAGCCCGACTCCACCACCACCACGCCCAGGATCTCGCCCTTTGTCTTTGGTACTACCACCTGGACACAAGTATATTAAAAAATTCTAAATTCATCCGACAGTCAAAATTAGAACAAACATAAAAACATTTAGAGAAATAGAAGATATTAATATAATAGAAGAAATAGAAGAATGAAGAAATTATTCCGCTGTGTCAACATGACATAATATTACACGGAGAGCTTATTCGTGATAAAATCTTGTTATCGTTAACATAAATTACAACATAGCAGATAAAAAATATAGTACCTCTTTCTGCAACTCTTTCTTAGCGAACATTTGTAGTTCATCACCGAAGATCTCCTGACTGTTGAGCACCTCCTGGTAATCCATTTCTTTGACAAAGCTGTGGTCTTCGATGCCGTTCGCCTTGAGGAACTCCATGTAGGCGACTTGGAACGCTTGTCCTATTGACTGCGCTATGAATTGTGCCTGAGAGGATATACAAGTATTTTTGATGCATTTTCGAAATAATGTATTTCCTGAAACCGGTTTAATGACAACAAAGTAACTTTGCAAAAATATATGTTTGATAACTGTTTTTGAAACAAGATGGAGGGCTTTTTTTTACAATAATTTTCCAATAATATCATACCAGTTCTTAGAATAATTTGAACTCACCTCTTCACTCTCAAAAACGTGACATATCATCTTGGGCGTACGGTTCAATTTCGGTGGATCAGAGTCATTCTCGTGTGGGACGAATCTTCTTCTGGCCATAAGTACGACCAAATCTCCTATATCGGCTATGTACGATATAGTCCGGAGCGCGTGATCCATCATGATCTCTTTCAGTTCAGTATTGAGTACCATGATCTTTTCAGTCGATATGAATAGGTCCACTTCGGTACTCGGCTGGTTTTCACCTTCGGGTGCCTGCAAAGAAAGATGATATTGAATGAGGGTGATGATTGTTTGGTGATGAAATTAAGGGTTTAATTTAGAATTTAGAACTTACCAATGCCTGATGGTAGCCCAAGGGAGCGGAAAGGGAAATACATTTTTGTTAGTTAGTTGTATGAAATTTAATGATATTTTTTTAGTATTTTACGTTACATACTTGTTCATCAACAGCCGACCAACTGTTAGCCGATTTTGACATTTAACTAGCTTAAACTAGGCACTAGTATCCTGTGTAATTTTATCAATTTAGATACACAATGGGTCGACTGCTACACCTAATGTATTTCACGCTAGCTACATAATCAATTATAGATTTAACGCTAGGTTATCTATAGTTAGATCGGTACGAATAAGTTGACACTTCTTGAGGCTACATAAATAACAATCTTAAAAATAAGACCCGAATACCATGCAACATTTTTCATGTTATTTTTGTCATTTTTTCATAACAAATTCAGAGATATTACAATCGCCTAAAATTAAGACGCTATCCCACTGCAGCGTACGAGAATTACTTCGTTTAAATTACAGGTATTAATGTACATACAGAATGTGTAGTTTATGGGCAAAGTAGAGAGTGGGATAGCTTCATTAGACACCGTGTCAACTTATCCCCTCAAAAGTGTACTGGCAGCCAAACCACCTTGATCTTAGTGACGGCCTCCTCGACCATGTTCTTTTTGGGTCGTTTCTTGCGGCGGCGCGAGTCCTCATCGACCTCCACCGAGCCGAGGAACGACAGGCGGAACACCGCGGCCGGGGCGGCGTACACCCCGGAGTACGGCCCGTCGCACCCCCACTGTAAGCACCGGCTAACCTCCTCGTATGCGCTCTAGGCTCGCTCACACACAATTACGTTCATATTCGCGTTGCTTTGTTTACGCGCCATTACCTTGTTTCATTTTAGGATTGTTCAAAGCAACAAATTCGTTTCAAAAATAGAATCTTTCAACATCATTTATATATTTTTTCGCTCGTTCGTGAGTAAAAATTTAAGCGTTCTTGAATTACCGTTTTATGTTAGAATAAAAACTAGTAACAACAATAAAATAATATTGCTGGAAAAGTAACACCTAACAGTAATCTGTATGTATATAAATTTACTATGCTTGATTTAAAAGTTAGTCCTCAAAATATTTTTTGTATTTTTCATGCATATGCGTTATTATACATATAATGATAAAGCGCCTTCATATATTATTTATGGTACGCTGGCCAAAAAAATAGGCTGCATTTTTACAGCAATAAATTAATGAACGAACGCAGCCATATGGACCCACCCACGATGTTTTTTTTTAATCTTTTGCGCAAAAGCAAGCAAAACAACTCGAATACAAACACTCAATGATGTGATAAGCGAGCGAACAGTCCCACCGTCGTTAGTATGAAAGCACTCGTCGGAAAATTAATCTTAACATTATCAAAATAGGGATCGTAATCAGTTGTGCGTAGGCGTAAAGCTAGTCCGCGATGTCTGTGCAATTCCTTACTTTTAATATTGTTCGGAAATAGGCGACCTCAGCCGGTGTGAATCGGGTATGTATCATGCTATTGTGCATATCATGGTAGTGCATGGTAAAGAAAATATAATAAGCGAGACCGCGGTGATACGAATAATATACTTTCATTTGATCAATCGACAAATTATGCTGTATAATCGATTGAAAATAATTTAATTTTAAATAAGATAGACGCCAAATGACAATCGATCCAGTCGATTGAACAAATTAAAGTATATTTTAACCCATAATCAACCTAAAATTGGCTAACATGCCAGAGCAGTCAGTATCTGGCACAGCATAAACGATCATGTCAAACCTTACCTTTGAAGTTGACATTCGTAACCCGATATAAAGGGGACGTATAATTCATACAAAGCATAGCTCAAGCGGAATAGTAAGCATAGACAAACATTTTCAGAGGAGGCTAGCCGGCCAATATGGGATCCGACAATCTTCTGGGTCGGGTCGAGGGGTGAGGAGCACACTGAAAAAAATACTCTAGTGCCAAGTCAATAAGAGCGTACATGGTTTGGCGGACAGGTTTGTGAACGACTTACCACATACAAAATACAAATTAAGTCGAACATTCACAGAGTAAAGTCGATCACACGGTTACACTAATGGCTATATACCATATTTAATTGCTCAAGTAATAAGGTATAAAGGATAACCCACTAGCATTCTCAATACACTAAACCTAATGAGCATGAAATTACGTTATGTACAGATGACCGTGATTTTAAATATAGATTAAAAAAGGTTTTCGTGCAAATAGGTTTTCAAAGAAGAGTTTGAAAGATACATCAGAGATCGAGAGAGAGAGAGAGCGAAAGATTTTTAAATATATTGGAGAAAGTACAAAGCCTTTATTTAGAAAAGTGCTTTAATATTAATTTTGGTTTTAGTGAATTGTGTGTGGGATAAAAGCAATTGTTTTTCTATCAAATAAAAGAGGCAGTAGCAGTTTTTAGTTACAAAAATCTTGTGCGAGTATGGGACATAATAACTTGATATACGTACAAGAAAGCGTATAACTGCGTGTCGCGTGATATTTACATTCATTTTATAACTTACCGTATTGTGTCCCTAACTCAATAGTCACAAAAATTGAATATTGTAGAATCGCTAATACCTTCGAGCTACCTAGAGCTCAAGGCCTGGATTTATACATTGTTTTTTTTTTACATTTCTTAGACAGACAATTTGTGACACATATTTGTGCTCATTAGAAGAGTGTGGGGTAAAAGGACGATACAAGTAATTTCATGCTCAACTCTTATAAAACAGCTACGTAATGTACAACATGGTTTACATTTATACCGATTCACACTGGCAAATATGGTAGTTTGCGTTCAATTCATATTTTAGTGAGAATGCGTGTAATATGTTATGGAAACTTAGTGTCATATTATGGAACCAATCAAAACTTAAGTCTTTAGAATAGATTGTGTTAATCGAAAATAAACCTTATAACATAGTGTCAGATTTCAATTTCAATTATTTTAATCGCTACTCAAAACATGACTTAAGATTTGATTGATATTTTATAATACAGATTTCAACTGTAATTAAATAAAATATTTTTATAGTTATGTTAGCAAAATTAATACAGTATTAGGAATTCAAAATTCGATAGTCGATAGTTTAATTTAGTCTTCACAATGTATCATAGATTGGTAAAGTTACAAACAGTCCAGTAGATTCTCACCTTAATTCTAGATACAGCTTCCTCAGCTTGCAGCATTCTGGTGGCTTTTGTCGGTTGTCCTTCGCAAGCCAGCTGCGTGGAGCCGAGATATCTCGCGCGGAATAGTACGCCTTCAATAAGAACTGACCGTGCCACGTCTGTAAATAATTGTTTATCTTTGAGAAAAACCTGCAATTTTTAACATATTTTTTTTATTATAGCGCAGTTGAATGCCGTGCGATGGTCTTAGGTTTGGTTCTACAATGAGCGGTATTCGGTGAAGGAAAATATTGTTCGGAAGCCATAGCGGTGGAAGAGTGGTAGGGTACTCTGTGTGTACAGAGTATATCTTAGCTATAGCTTATCAATAGTAAAAAAAAAACATATTGTAGTATTATTTTTCCAACAAGTTTTTTCCTAAATCTTAGTGACTGAAAAAAGGGATAGCGTGTGTGCAAGCGAGATGGTATACATTATCTTACACGACCGCAGCTTTTGCATTCATAATGTCTCGAATAGTAACGTAGTATTGGTTTTCAAAAAAATACTTTAATTTAATTATTGTAGGTACCTATTTTGCCTGCACAGCTAACAGAACATCGTGATAAAAATAATGTGCGATTACAAAAATATTGTAGGTATTCAAGAATAATCATTACCATTAAACTCACCATGTAATAAATAAATCCACATGCAGCATAAAATGCACAATTATTTTAGATTTAGAAAAAATATCAAATAAGGACAAAAGTAAAGCAAACAAAAACAAGCGCTTAAAAACATGAATTATTAATATTATTGATGAATATTCAACATGAATTCATAATGCTATTGATTAATTAAAAAATATTTGCTTCAATCACTTCAGAATATTTCTGGGGCTGATTTTGTCGCCAGTCTCAATGAATGCTATTTTACATAATGGCTAAAAGTTGTGGGTTAAAATGGGAACAAGAGACTCAAGGCATAGTAATGAAAAACTAACTAGTTAAATGAAAAATAGGAATGTATGACACTCACCTTCTTTATTTTTGCTCTTCTTCTTGCCATCTTTTTCCTAAAAATAAATGATATATAGATCAGTTTTATTTAATTGTAGAGCCGGTCCTAGGCACTCCTAAATCTAGGCCTGACGATAGGTTGGTGATAGAGAGAGGAACACAGTTGATGGTTGTATATTGAAAGCATAAAACTATTGTACAATTAACGTGTGACCTGTTAGTGACAATTTGATGATAAAGCATGTGGCAAACAGAATAAATTGCTGTTTATATATTAAAGTTCAGGTAAGAAAATTTTAAAATCTTTATGCGCATCAGGATGAATAAGTGCAGAGAGTATCTAGTTTTGGCACAGACCGGGTTTGATTCCCAGATTGCTTATTTATATACCATTTCCATCACAATATACTTATATTCCAACGCTTTATTAAAGTGTAAAGAAACGATCTAGTTTCCGATCGCTTTTACGCCTTTACGATCAATTCAACCCAAAAGGCAAACTGCTCGCTCATTTTCGATATATTTTTCACGTTTAAGTAAAAATCGACTTTATCCTATTCAAATACAGTTGAAAAGAGTACGCCACTCTATTGTTTCTTAATATGTTTTGCATATTTGCAATACTATTTTAATACTATATTCGTAAGACATTGTGGTCAAACGTAGGCCTTTTCATCCTTACCTATATTATAAATGCGAAAGTGTTTATTAGTGCCATCCTTCATGCAGCAACACAGCAAAGAATCGACACGATTTTTTGCATATACTAGTGTCAGTTGCACGGGGGAAGCTCAATTTAGCAAACATCTTGAATTATTGACCCTATCTATACTCGTTCCATTTTTGACAGAACAAAAGTTATAATTAATATTGTATAACTTTATTTGGTATCCGAGCGATCGATTCGGAAACAATGTAGTACTATAAAGATTCAAAAATGCTGTTCCATTTTTGACCTAAAAATGTTTGGTATTACAATTGTTCGATTCCATATTTCCAGGGACACCTGTACCTATATAGTTTATGTGCCAGAGCGAGACAGAGAGTACTTTTGATCCCTATCGGAAGCGCGGATGAATCTACGGTGGATATTGTGATCCAAATGATAATAGAATGTCAGTGGTACTGGTACTGGGACAGGTACCTTGCCGTTGTGCAGGGTGGTGTCATCCCTAATGTCAGGGTTGTTGTTGTCGAGCTCGAGGTGCGCGTGCGCCGAGCCCGACCCGCTGCCCGCCGGCGGCACCGGCATCACCGTGCGCGACTTCGGCTTGCGCCACCCCTGACAACAACAACTACCTGTTACCCGACGGAACACATGTTTCACGGGAAATTACCCGAATTAACCGTATAAAATAACTTAAGTCATATATATTCTATTGTACCAATACAATACATAGTGTCTATATGTAATCAGTTATCTTGTTCTGCTAAATTTGATCAGATGGCCGTAAGTAGAGAATATTCCAAGGTATTTATTTATTTAAACTACCAAACACTGTGTTAAATAATTTTCTTATGTTAATCGAAAATAATGCAAGCTTCAGGTCCACAAGCAGGACCTGTTTCCAAACATTTTTTTTTTCTCTGTCCAATGGACAATGGACATTACTCATAAAGCCCGGTCAGTTAAAAAATAATTAGCCCGTCATTTTAGGCATTATTCATACTGCTCGAGCATTATAAATAATGTCTTCATTCATCACTTGGTCCATAACATATCGGTTATTAGAATAAAACAGACGAATGTTATACCGTAACATTTAGCAAAATAGCCATAAATTGCTTGCTGACAAATAACTAGGCGATCTATCTTATAATTAAAATAAACTTTTAAAAAATACTAAAAAAATAACATTTTGTGATAGGCCAGAGGAATGGAATTATGAATGAGACCAGATATATACCATTTTAGAAGCCTATAGTCATACATCCGTTTGTTTATAAAACATTAAAAACCAGTTCTATACACAATTAGTATATATAACCATTTTGCACATCTAAACATTGTATAACATCGTTAATTTGCAGTAAAAAATAATAATTACGACTTCCTTCTAACAACAAGTTGGCAAGTTTTAATTAGTTATCGAGTTCTCACATAAAACAACTTTTCTTTGGTTTATTAACCGACCCTAAATGATGAACAATATTACATATTATTTTATAATATAGACAGTCAACGTAAGTAACTGAAAAGATCCAAATTTACAAAACACCTGTTTTTGTAGATATACAAACACCTTTTTACTTTTGTTTCCATATTATGGATATATTTAAGCCAGTGTACATTTAATCAGCTGTCTAACCAGTGTGTCGTTTATATGTATGACAATTTTGCAACGTTACTTATACAAAGTACGAGTCAATATTGATGAACAGCCTGAATGTACAGATTATTTGTAAATTTGGATCATGTTGCTGACTGTACCACATAGTTCATTAAAAAATATGTGGTAAAACAACACCTGCTTTAAAGCAAGTTTAATTTCTAAAAAAAAATAATAAAAAAATTGCAAAACTCAAACCTCTGCATCATCCTTATCTAATTCATCATTTGCTTCCACGTCACAAACAATTTCTCCAACAATATCGTCATCACCCGTCTTTTCACTAGTTTCATCATTCACTGACACATCATTCTTAGTTTCCACATCACCATTTCCTTCACAACTCAACCGATCGTCTGTAATGTGCACATCCTTCACATGTTGTTCCAAATAAACATTTTCATTGTTTACATCACTAACAGCGTTACTATCATCTGGAATTTCACTCTTATTGTCATCCAAACAAGGTTCTTTTTCCTCTTCACTCATTATTTCCAATAAGAAATTATAAGAACATTATTTTCGCGTTTCTCGGTACATGTGTACGAGCTAAACGTTAATAAAAGTCGTATTTGTAACTTTTGATAACAGTTATCAGGGCAGCCGGTCATTTCCCGCCGCGATAAAGATATCATTAAGTAAATATACACATGTGTGCTGAACGCGCGTTATTACAGTACTGGCCACCGGTCCGGTTTACTTACGTTTATGCAAAGTAAACAGATGGAGTCAAAGAATACATTGAGTTGAATCGAGAATAGCTATAAATTGAAAATTAATTATATTTTTTTTTATTAGGAAAATTGGAACATGTTGAAAATTTAGGCTTGCTTTTTCATTCAATAATAAAAATAAAATATCCTCGACTTAGGAGGACTTACTACAAACACAATAAATTACTACAACGCTTTCATCTAGCGGTACTCAGCGACTATAACTAGAGTTTAATATATAATAACTTGTCCTCACAGATGCTCTAATAAAGTAGGCATATACCAGAACAGTCGATGATTATTTAATCTTTGACACAGCATAATAGGAGAGCAAGGTCATTGCGCGTGAGTCGCTCACGGCGCGACGCTGACTCGACCAAATAGGTGTAGTTCTAAACAGCTGATGATTACGTCACCTCGCTTATGAATCGTAATTGATATTAAACAATTAAACTTGTATGACTAGTGAATCAAATAAAGCGAAGTTTTATACTCTACGCTCATTTAAATTGGTAATAATTAATGTTTCAAGTAATTATAATAGATTTATGTATTCCTTACTATAATGAGTGTAGTTTTAGATTAATTACGTAGCTAGATATCTGACTAATGAAAAGTTATTAATAGAAGTAATGCATGCAAGGCAGACATTTTATTCTTTACTATTAGCAGTTCTTTTTCTAATTCCAATTTCTTATTTATAGCTCCATCGTGTGATCGACGATTCTAATGCTTTCTTTAGCGAATTAGATCACGCACACAATGAATTTATCAATTGTAATCTTTATTAATGTAATATGATTTAAATTTACAAAAGAAAACATGTAACAATATCTTTGTTTGAAATGTGTTGATTTTACGACCCTGTTATGTCTGTGTATAAATTATTGCTGTTTTTTTTAGGTATTTGTCTAAAAATTATACATCTTATTTCGGAGTTGTGAGAAAATAAATACCTATTTCTGATTCTTGTTACAATCAACTCTAACAATCACGCTTTGAATGGAGTCTCTCAGATTATCATGTTATGAAAATTAGGGTCACATTTATGTATGTGTGGTGTGTAATTGTTTAAAATAATGAGTTGACCCGTTTGTTCCAAATATATGATAAAGATGTTCCTAATACTAAAAAGTAATGGATTGTCCTGGGACATTCCTCACATACGGCCGCCTGATCCCAAAGCTTATGCTATGGCAGCCAGATAATTAATATACTATATCTATGCTACTTTTATAAAAATATACTTAAGTAAATAGAATTACACCCTGACTCAGGAAAAAACACACAAGTTCATGCACACAAATGTTTTTTCCTGGGTGGGAATCGAACCCGCGACCTGTGGCGTGCAATTTGTTTTGTTTTTTTGTTTATATTATGGATAGGCTTGTATTTGACCACTATCTCACAATGGTAAGTGATGATTATTTAATTTTATCATATTCAATTCAAGGTGTACTAAAATTATATTTTCATCAAATGCATTCAAACACAATTGTGGGGACTCTTGGACCATTTATGTCAATTCCTTTCAGTTTCATAGTCTTACACATCGATGTAAACATATAGGCGAATATGTTCCTTTTGTAAGATAGGGTTTACTAAGAAAGGATATTACGAAAAACATCCATAAGGGTTTAAAATAGGGGATGTAAGTGTGTATAAAAATCTGTCAATCCATGTAAAGGCATATTTGGTTGCATATTAAAAATAATGTGTATCAATGTTATTGGAAAAAAATCCTAGTAAACGAAAAAAAAAAAGTATAAGTTTGTATGGATGTATTACGTAAATTAGTGTAGAAAAATTAACATCAACATGCATTTATTGTAAATTATCTTTTGAATTAGATGCCTCGAGAACGTGGGCAAACCGTGGGGCTAGTGAGCAGTTAATAATGTAATAAACAGGAAAAAATATGTTGTGCTGCTTGCGATACGTACAACAATTTCCTGTTATAGTTATTTTGTTAGGCATAAAGCAATGTCTTTGAACTCTTTATCGTGAGGTAAAGTTTTATTATGTAGACCGCATTTTTTTCGTATATTCGTATTATTCATTTTAATTTCACTTCATTACAATGATTGGGTTATATCGACAATACGCATGTTGCCAGTATTCAAAATAATTGAACAAACACTAGCCAGTGTATAAAACCTCGAATATGTTAAATTTATCGTTTTAATGATTTTTAATTACCAATTATGACGTCACAAATGTCACAATGCAGTAATACAAAACTCCATACAAAATATAGTTTTGACATTTTATAAAAAGTAGCTGCGAAAGTCAATCACGTCATACCATTCATTGCTCAACAGTTTTGGATGAGAGGCACTTTCGTAGATTCTTGTACTAGCTAATCACTGGAGTGCGATGCAATGTCAAAATGCGCGTGCGTCACTAAAGTTTCATAGCTATCGGAGGAATGGTATAGGAACACATATATCCGCGAAATCTCAATTTTGACTCAATTTGTACAAACGCGGTATTGAACAATGTTAGTTACGCGGTATTGGACTATCAACGACGATATGTTACAAAACAAACAGACAAACATATAATTTTATAGAAAATATTATAGAATAATATATATATATTCATCTGTATAATACTACATACCTACTTCCCAGAAATGAATCTGGATTCTCGAGACGAAAGCTCGTACTAATTAAAATGACTTTCCACCAAAGTTGCGTATCGAGAAACGTGCTTTGACCAACAAATAGCAATATTTAATTAAGAAAGCCACCCTTACTTTCTTAGCTGGTCACATACATACGTACAGTACTACCACTTTTATAAGTGACAACGATCTACTTGTGCAGATGTGTTGGTAGATGCGAAAATACTAGTCTCTTGTTGTTGTATATCAAATCTTAACGTTAAGTAACAAAGCCTATATTCCATTGGTGTTTACAATCGTCTTTAGTCGGCGTTAGATTACTTTCTGCGCTAACGAATATTGTCGATGTAACATATAATAGTGTAAACATCCTACATTCGTTCATATTTATGAAATTAGAAGGAAATCTTGACTTACTTTGTCATCAAAGAATCCTTGATCGTCAGTTCTTTGTTGGCCGAGTAGTCGGTCAGTTTCTAAATCTGTGTCAGCTTCGTCTGAAATTAAATGATTTTATGAGAATTGGTTTGGAAAACTAACCCCAACTAAATTCTATCATTGGAGTGACTTTTGTTGTCTATTCAAGAGTATTTTTTGTATAATCGAGTCTTCCTAAAACTGAATAAATAAATAAATATATAGAAACCATGTATAATATGCCTCCTGCGTTCACTTTTGTAAGTAGAAGCCATGTTTCGTATTAGTTTACGTTCAGTTAGAAAGAACGAACATATTAGATTAGAAATACCAGGGGAATCCCCAATGTTCAAGGCTTCCAAGTGCAACTGTCGACACACCAGTAGGTACTTGGCTTTTGTACATAAAAGTATTAATGTGTAATTTTGTCAACACTACGAATAAAATGTTCTACCTTCATCACCGCTCGCTGGTTTGACTTCAACAGATTCTGTACTTTGGGCTGACGATGGCCTTTTCCTGTAAAACATTTGGCAAATATTAGAATTGTATGTTCTGACATTGACAAGTAAAACGTTTTAGCTTTAGAAATATTCTAACCTAGCTTTCCGCCGCGCAGTTTCACTCGAAATTTCCTATTTTACCCCCTAGGGATTGAATTTCGCGTTGATAGTGATCTATCAGTAAGTCAGACAGGACATTTTTTTATAAGTTTAGATAAATTAGTGATTCTGGATTCTTTGGCATTACATCAATACTCAGTGAGTTTATTTATCCAAATTCTATGCAATATTGATTGGCATCAATTAATTAGCATTTTTCTTTCTTATAGTGATTGAATGCTACTACATCAGGACGGTCTGGGGTTGCGTATTAAACTATGCTCTAAATAGCTTATTATAAGGGCTTTTTTAGGCTACAGCATATTTATATGTGAAACCGCGGCGGATAGGTATGGTTATCAGAATGTGTCACCTGGGTGGGTAGACGTCGTCGTGATGCGGCGCGTGCGGCGCGTGGTGGTGGTGCGGCGTGTGCGTGGCGTGCGTGGCGTGCGGGGCGTGCGGAGCGTGCGCCAGTGACGTCAGCGAGGGCGAGGCGGGGCGGTGCGGCGCGGGCGCGGGCGGGGGCGGGGCCACCTCACTGCAAGCTGGAATAGAGAATATCATTGGGAATAAATCATGCTGTACTTTTAACTATAGAATTCTAATCATCATCAAAAAGTCATCAAAAGACAATCTTGCTCGAACAAAATGGATGAAATTTTTGCATTCATAGATGCTTACATAATATTATAAATGCGAAAATGTTTGTTTGTCTTCCTTTCACGCAGTAACGGATCGGAGAATGAGACGAAAAAGGCTAAACCTAAATCGGACAGTAGCTAGTGAAAAATATAACCATGCTGAGTTTTATGCCAGTTTTTCTCAGTTAAAAGCTGACTTCTGCCCTTGTGGTTCAGTAGGTCATCCATTATGTGGCCTCCTAGGGCATAAACTGAATTATTATACTTTTGCCTTTGGCTTTTTTAATTTTCGAATGACAAAATAATTGATATAAAAACTCATTCCCCTTACCTAACGGATCCAATGAATGTAAATCTGCATCTGATAGTACATGTGGTTCTGCACCGGTACCATTTTCCACTATCTCCTGGATAGTAACTGATGAATGTGTCTAGAAAAAAAATGATATTTATAATCAATCGGAATAGCAGTTTAATCGATTGATTTCAGTTATTAAGTTCTCGAAATAAAAGACCCAACACTTGAGTATCTAATTATATGTAACTAACTATACACGGTTAATTTTCGTTAGTTTTGAAGCAAAATTTCTCACCATATTAATCATCATCAATAAATCATCATCAAACCAAATAAAAATTAAAAACATAAGAACCTAAACCACTAGTCATAGAACTTTGAAATTAGGACATTCTACACTAATTAACTAAATATTTAACACCATTTTTGTTCCAAATTAATTTAACTTGCCACAAATAAAACATCATTTCTTTCTTTAACTAAGAAAGAAAGAAATTATATATTGTAGATTATATATAAAAAGCTTACCTGTAACATGGGCATCTGATTATTGTTGTCAGTGTCGGACGCGTGACCGGACGAGAGGCCGTCCTCCACTATGGGCAAATGTGTCACTACCACTCGCGCTGAATCCATTTGCACTATAACAAAATACCACAACATTACTTCTTGCCTTCAAACTAATGATTTGGGTTAAAAAAAAAACATGAGAATTCTTCGATCATATCAAGGTGAGGACGTCAAAAGAAAAAATGTTAACAAACTAAGGATTACTCCTTATTTTTGTAACTTTTTTTCTAATGCTGTGAATATTTCACAGTTTAAAAAATAAAGGAACACTTGATATCTGTATGTTAAGCACTTAATAGGACTATATATTAGTTGAAAAGAGATACCTACTAGATAATACCAATATAAGTCAAGTTTACTTTAAAATAACAAACATGCAAAGTAAACACAACATTAGTCTGATATAAGACAGTGTTTTGCATGATACTATAAACCGACAGTATAACGGTTGTGTAACTTACTTCGCCATTTTTGCATCACAATCGACAGCAAATACCATAATATTTAGATATCTTAATAACGGTACGAGATACGGTGGTAAACTATTTTTTTATTATTACCAAGTTTTGAGTCGAGATTGAAATAATAATTCATTTGAATTCTGAAACAATGATGATAAGGCTTATTTTTGATTAAGACAGTATACTGGGTGACTTTTTAGTCACTGGCAATACTTGCAGGGGTGGAAGTACTCATCAATATGAATAACTTTTATTATGAAATTAACTGTGAAATCACGGAAAAATGATCAGCTGTTCCATACAAAAGTTCAATACCTACTCGACCAAAATGTATGAAGAGACCGTTTTATTTTACGCGATAATAGAGTTGATTTCATAGTACAAGTTGTTTATATTGATGAGTACTTTCACCCCAGCAAGTATTGCCAGTAACTAAAAAATCACCCTGTATTTTTGAGACTTGATATTATTTTGCTTGTGTCTAATGGGTGAGGCGGGGGCGATAATAATCTCGCGATTTCAGAGTTATTTCCATAGTAAAACTTTTTTTTTTTTTTATAGGCTTGCGTTTACCACAATCTCTCCGTGGTAAGTGATGATGTAGCCGAAGGTGGTAAGCACACTAAGCCTAGATGAGAATTAATAGCTACCAACTCACTATTCCGCATAACTCAAAGATACCATCTCAAAGTATTTAACCATGTATGTTACCTTTCATCTCGGAGAGCTCGTTCTCCATGAGTATAAGCGAGAGGTCGCTGCCGGTGTCGCTGGTCGTGGTCGAGAGCGCGGCGGCGGCGCCGATGTTGGTGTTGGTGATGATGTTGGTGTTGATGTTGGTGATGATATTGGTGTTGGCGACGTTGGTGATGTTGGGGCGGCGAGCGGACGGCGCGGGCGCGGGGGACGTCGACCCGCTCCACGCGGCGCCCACGCTCAGCGACCGCACGTTCGGCTCCATGTATATGCCACCTTGTTGCTATAAACATAAGGCTCATTATCATATACCCGCGATTTCTATACGAGGCAAAGTCCGTAATGAGGACATAGTTTTTACAGCAGTCAGGCTTATTTACGTTATTTTTTTTCACCGAAAGCTATTTCAAGTAACTTAAACAAATAAGTCAAATACGATACTAGATTAACTTTTAGTCAGTACTATTGTAACCAATGAAATTGTCAAACCGATTATGTACCTGCAATCCTAAAAAGTTGGTATGATTATGGGCAGTGTGGGGCGAGTCCAGGCCGTCAGGTGCATGCGGCCACTCCGAGTCACTGCCGCCTTCCAGACCGTTCTCCGACGGACACTCCTGCGTCTGACGTCGCAATTCATAGTCTAGATCCTGGAACATAAGTCACATACATAATTATAGATCAATCTAGATTCAAGATATTCCACAAAAAATAAAAATATTATAACTAATTTTTCACTGAGGAACTGTGAAGAATCGAGACAGAATTATATCTTTCGTTTCGTGTCGTGTCGGTCTAAGGACCGCAGAGTTTGAATCAACTTTACAGACAGCAAGACTATTATACTATGTAATAAAGAGCACATTCATTTTCTCTTTTCGTGACGTTAATCATTCATCCTTTTGTTTTTTGTCTACGGCAGACATCGATCATAGTACCTACATAAGCCTACATTTAGTCTTTATCACAATATGTTACCTAAATCACAGTATTTATAATCAAAAGCGTACCTGAAAGTTAACAACCTCGTCGTTACTATTCAGCTGGGTCTGACCAGCTACGGCTGGACACCTGAAGAATTCTTCCAGAACCTTCCTCGTCTCCGAGAACTCGTAGAGGTAGTCGAATGCCGCCGAACTGGACGGCGGGGTCACATCTCTACTTTCTGTTACTACCCTCTGGAAATTATTGGTTTTACAGTCAGAGAGAGACAGGAACAAATATTTTTAAGCTATTGTATAGCTTTTATCGCGGGCTTCGGGGTTTGTTAAGCTATTGTATTGCTTCGGGGTTTGAGCGCGGCGACCGAATAAAAGAAATTTTTTCGTAACGAAAAACCTAACACCTCCCACTGTATGCTGTTTGTGAGAAGGTGTATAGGTATCTATTAATATCAAAGAAAAAAAAACTGCTTGAATAAAAAAAATATAAATAATTATAATTGCATAAGTTGATAAAAAATACTATGTAATAACTTTACCGCGGCAGTCCCCGAGTGCCACACGTATTTTTTTATTTAATTTTACCACAACTGTTTGACCACAATCTCACCATGTGGTGATGTGGCCGATGGTGATAAGTAAAGCTTAGAAGGGAAATACTTCCCAAGTAAAGCTGCCAGCCGTTACAGACTGGTCGATGATTCTCTTAAGTTATTTTTCTTGGGGGTGCAGCCATGCAGGCATTACAAAGAAGCCAACCACCGTAATAATATCGCCTTTTAAAAATCACATAAACTCGAAGAATTAACATATTTATAAAGACAATATAATTATTCCATGAATATTATGAATAAAGTGTAAGATGAATTACTATAAGTTTTTACTAACTGATTAAAGTAAGAACTAAGTATATTGTATTCAATAAAACTTTGTTGCGCATATACAAGTTTAAAGCAACTAAAATGAAACTATTCCCTCGTGTTTCAACTTACTTATCAAAGCTGTCTAGACAAGATTTTGGACAAAGTTAATAAAGATACATGAAAAAATAACAGTTCTTTATGCTATCCAGACGAGAATTTTTAAAAGTTTTTAAGTTATTGTTTTGGCTACGTGGTATATCTCTATATATCTCTGTCTCTGTCTAGCAATAGTCAAATTATAAGCGCTAGACAGAGGTAACATCGTGCTCAGTTTAAAAAGAAGACGTTTGTGTAGCTTACCTGGGGAAATCCAGGTCGTGGCGACCTAGAGGTATTGTAGTGGGTGGTGGTGAGGCCGTACCTCCGCGGCGAGCCCTCGTACTCGGCGATGGGCAGCTCCCCGATGACCCTGGCCACCCTCACCTTGTCCTCCTCGCCCGACGCCCACGCGCCCATGCCCACGCCCACGCCCACGCCGGCGCCCACTGGGCTCACCTCCCCTCTAGACGGACTCGACTCACTGCCACCGTCACAACTCAGTTCACTCTTATTGTTCATTATGTCACTATCACAGTTTTTCATATTTTCTAAAGTCCTTTTTACACTCATATCGATTTCATCGTCACTAGCGTCAGGTTCGGTCCTCAAACCTAGAGACACAGAATTCAATATCACTGAAAATAAAAGAAACACACAAAGTAGTTGTATGAGTATGGTTTACTAGACTACGAACTTATTGGTTTTTGGAACACACCGTTGGGTGCTTGGCGACAGATTTTCAACTTGAGGGTGGTAGCCAGCCAGGCATGTACTAGAAAATAGCTTACCATCAAACTATGATTTCCTCACGATGTTTTACTACACCGAAAACTAAAGCGTATTTAGGTTTCAAAACGAAAAGAAAAACACTTTTTGCTTCGTGACGCCCGATACTTTTCAGCTTCTGCCGATGAAAAATGGAAGTATAAGCGCGCAACTAATAATTAAAATAATTTAACTGTAAACTTTTCTATTCAATCTTAAACCTATACAAAGAAAAACAAAAGCAAAATGAAAACAAATTATTTGAGACTTAGTAATTTCAAGTCGAATAAAATAATAAGTGTCTCCAAATTTAAAGAGACAAAGCGAATATAAACTCTGAAAACACATATTCAAGGTGCAGTGATAAAATTAAGAAATTACCATTCCAATCATCGTTGTCGTCAAAGACAACCACTTCCCCATCGGCCACGACGGCTATGGGGCTACTTTTAGTGCTCACGTCCACGGTCTTATGGGGATCCAAGATAGGAGAGCTGTTCTTGGGTATACCCATGGTGTTTTGTTCTATTATTGGGTCTCGATCACCGTTCGTGTATGTGGGTGATGTGTGGCGCGACACCATTTTTTTAGGTTCATTATTTATCCTGTGCAGGGATATCTGTAAGAAAAGATTTTTACATGTAGAGCGATATATCTGGGTCTTCTTCTACATCAGTGGAATTCAATACGAAGTTATCTGTGGAATTCAATACGCTTCTACGGAATCCCACCATGCTTTTCATCAGAAGTCGACAACGCGAGAATACAATGCTCCTGCTTTTTGAAGAAATCTAGAAAGTGGCAACATCGACGACAGAAATTCGGCCTAACCGAATTCACTAAGACTTTTTTATAGAATCTATCTAGCTGCCTTATTCGATCAGAAGAATTATTATTACCGGTCTTACCTCATTACTAAGATTATCCGCAGCGTAATCGACGGTGTCCTTAGTGAGCGAGCGCACTTTGTTCCTCAGGTTGTGTTTGTGCGTGTTGTTATGCCTCAGCTTGCGCACCGCTTTGGTCCGACTTTGTGAGTACAGTTCGCGACCTCCCGCTATTTCTATTATCCTGGTAACACGATATATTGTATTAGATAAAATATCTTGGCTTCGTTTGAACCCTGAAATTTTTATTTATTATCTATCAATTTGCCAAAGAATAAAAACTATTATTACGTGAAAGTGAGTTTATTTGTTTGCCTTTCACGGGTTATGACCATTCGCCACAAATTTAGCATGCTGGTGGTACTTGGTATAGAAAAGAGATCTTTAATATGGGAAAAACAGTGGTTCTCTAGTAGTATTAATATGAACCAATAAATAGTACATGCTCGTTACTAATCTGTTGTTGATATCAATGATTTGAATAATTAACTTTATTTATTAAAAATACCTAAACATGCTAACTAATTGGACATGCGATGGCGTCTAACTAATGGCTTAAAAAGTTTAGGTCAGAAATTAAGACTGTTCGGTTCGTGAAGAAGGACATCGCGGGTAAAATAAAGAGGAAATGACGATGTTACCTAGAATCTCTAAGTTTGTACGTGCCACCTTTAGAGTTGAGAATGACGAGCTGGCCCTCGGTGCCTCGCTCCTCGTCCGAGGACACGTTGTTGATGTTCAGCTCGCGCCCCTCTAGGCCGGAGCTCAGTCTGGAATGGGTAACATGATTTCGACTTGTTAATTTAATTAAAAATTTTGAAAAAACCCACGACGTCTGTAAAAATTGTAATCGAATAAAAGTTGTAATCGAAAAAGGATTAAATAAAATTTTCAGCAGACTACTGCACATATTCACCTACATATTAACATAATGATTAATTTAATAAAATCCGTCCTTAGCACCGTAAAATCTATCTATGACCCATCACCAATGTATTACAAACCTTTCACAGGCCCTCAGCGGTTTATATAGGTACGACAAGAAATCAAGAAGAAAAATATTGATTACAGCGCCCCCTGGCGAATTAACACCATAACACCTATCTAATATTATGCACCTATCAACCCGAACCCATAACTGAAAACTGCATCAAAATCGGACTAGTAGTTTTGGAGAAAAGTAGCAACATTGATTTGCACAAACAATGTCTGCTGCAGCGTCCCCTGGTGAGTTGTCACCGTAACATCTATCTAAGAATATGCACCAATCAAACCCGAATCCATAACTGAAAACTGCATCAAAATCGGACTGGTAATTTCGGAGAAAAATGGCAACATTGATTTGCACAAACGAACATCCTCTCACCCCAACGCATATACGGTCTCCATTCCGTCGCGGGTAAAAAGTCCAAAGAAAAAGAAAGAAAAAGTGTACTGATTCCCACAAAATTTGTGTGTCTACCATATCTGATATAAACAGAATTAATTCTAAAAACGTACCTAATTCATACTGTTATCTACTTAGTTTCCAGATCAATATTAGATATAAGATGGGTGAAATAACTATTATATTACATACCTGCTATTCTTTTGAAATAATCAATCAAACTGAAGTCTAGCGAAATGCATAGTGAATAAAGTTTTCTAAACAACGTGCCGTTTTTCGTGTAAATGGCGTATACACAAATGTAATATCTAGCTACATATATAGAAGGAGGTCGAGAACTATCGATCACAAACTTTTTTGTGTCACAAAGTTTCGAGCAAAGGCTTCTGGCGAGAAACTTGACATACCTACGGCGGCTACAAAGCGCTGCGAACTAGTTTATATGCAGATCGGAAACTAGGACTCGCCCGAGATAAAGGTTATTCAGATGAACGATAAGATATCGCTGATGGAAATGTATATTTGTAAATTATATTGTAACTGAAAATGTAAGTTATATATTGATATAACTTAAAACCATTGGGTTTTATCAGCTGTGCAACTTGTTTATGTAACTAATTTGGATTACATAAATAAGGATTTAGTTAGAAAAAGGCTTAGCTCATGACAATATGCTTGGAGAAAATCAATTCCCATTGTAAATGTCAATTTAGTATGCTCTATTATGAATAAAACGCAAAACATCTAAGAGCAACGTTATCCGCTCTCTGATGTCTTGGAGAGTGCAGAATTCAGAAAATAAGAATTGTTTAATTTTTTTTTTGGAGGATTTACATCTAAATATTAAGTGATAATAGTAGACATACAATTTAAATTTATTTTTGCCTTTTTTATTTGAAGGGTGTTTGACAAATAACGTACCTATCGTGTTGGTGCTGCATGTTTTTCGGCCTGCACTTTGGGAAGAGACGCGTGATCCGCTCGCCGACGTCGGAGCCGGGCGTGGAGTCGCCCGCACCGTCCGCCCGCAGCGCGGCCGCGCTCATGTCGCCCGCGCCGCCACCGTCACGCCGCCACCGCCTCTACCGGCAATACGTGCCACTACGTTAATTATTTTGCCACATTAAAAATAAAATTTATAAAAGACCATGAAGATAAGTCTAATCTAATCAGTTCACTGCTACACACACTGCCTAAAAATACTCATCATGATAAGTGATGATGAGGCTATAGGTAAGCACATAAAGCTTATAAAGGAACTAGCTCGTGAGTAGTTCAGCTGCCGGAATAAACCAGTAGGTCATTGACTCCAGATTATCAACATGCATTATAGAAGATTAGATATAATTACTTTACAGGGGTTCTAAAAATGCCTCTGGCTCGAAAAACATTGCAAAATCCTATGTAAATGATTTGGATTTGATAAATTCTCTCTCTGATCTGCTGTGAATTCGAGGACAATTCCATTCAGCAACATTAACTCGAGTCGCCTGCCTGCATGTCAGCTTTCTGACATAAAAAAAATATGAAGACTAGAAAAATATGGGAATTGGGCACAACTGAAAATCGTCATGCAGAACTTCCATAATGGATGTCCTTACTTTTCACGTGATAAAACATTTAAAAAAAACATATCCATTCCCGTTGATATTATTTATCTGTATTAGGTGTCTTATTCCAAATTTAAATTCCAAGTAGGTATTATAGAAATTATTGAATATTTATTCTACTCTGGTGCTATTTGCCTCTAGTTGTGCAAGCCAGTGTAGGGGGGGCGGCAAGCCAATGATGTGTTTCGCATGGCACCGACTGTAACCGTTGCCAAACTACCGGATCGATAAAGCATTAGTGATACATCCATGAGAACAGCGTCAGGATTAGCGGGAAGCGGAAAATTACAAGAGCATTTTTTCATGAAACAATGAACAATTTATTATTATTTGAACAATGTTCATCCAATAGTTCTAGTGTAATCCTAAATCTTCATCCTGGGTTTGTATTTATAAAATCGGTGGAATTGTTCAACTTTTAAAGTAATTTTCATGACAGGCGTGGGTTTTAAAAATTGTATGCCTATACAATTTTTGAAAATTTGTGGAAAATAATTAAGAGTTTTATTAGGAATGCGGGCAAAAGTGTGACTGTGGGCCAGAGGCTAGTTAGCTTAGTTAGTAGTATTGAATATTGAATAATGTATATTTTTCAAATTTAATGCCTTTTCTGACGTAATATTTTTTAACAATTCAATCTTTTGGATACATTTGGGCAATCGAAAAATATTTCTGATGAGTTCTGATTTCAAACGTTTAAAATAATGTTTTACTAATGACTATAAACAATTATAATGCAATTGATTGGGAACAAAGCATATGGAACGCAACTTCTAACAGTAAAATCAATAATGATTCAGTAATACCGCAATCGTGAAATGACACCAACCCGCTAGTTTTCCAGCCCTACAGAAAAGTCAGTGGCACGTAGTCGGCATCGACGACATTTTCCTAAGGGTTTATACGAATCGTTCCAATGTGTCGACTTTCGGACGATACATGGCGCAACAAGATCCGTTTTTTTTTATACTGAAACGTTTTTAAAGTGAACATGGAAGCACTGAAGGGTTGCAGCAGACAGCTTTTTCATGTCACAACGCCGCACAGTGACCTATTAAAAGAAAAAAAATCTGTTCTTTTTTACATCTAGATACTTTGAAATCAGGTAAAAAAAATAACATTAATGGAAGCTGTGTGAAATTCGACCTAGGTATCGCTTTTACAAAGATGAGCGTAATTTTATTTGTTTTTATAACTGATCTGAATTTTTATTAGTAACTCCACTGTGTTATAAATATACAGTATCTACACAACGAATATTTAATATTCATAATTATACATTTCTCAACACTATTCACACTATCCTCTAACCCTCATTCATGCATGAATAACCTGCCCATCAAACAGTACTGAATCCGTGTCCAAGGTTGTCTCTAGTAGCTACTTACTGCATCTATAACACTCAACTATACTCTATACAACTAATTATATTACATGTTGACTAATATTTGCCCAATGTATGCTAATAATCCTGTAATTGGATAAATACACGTGTATTAACCACAAACAAAATGTGTTACATAACTCAAACGTTATGGTCTAGGATGAAATTAATTCATTATGATTTCAGCATCTCTACCTCTACTCTTGGTTTAGCTACAATTAGGGAATTGGATATATTTCACTGAACTAAGATCGCTTAATAGATAAATGTTAGTCAGTATATTCGTCAATTAATAAATCAGTACCTGGATGACCGGTATTTTTTTTTAAATCGCCCCCAAAACCCCCTGCATACAAAATTTCATGAAAATCGTTGGAGCCGTTTCCGAGATTCAGATAATATATTTATTTATATACCAGAATTGCTCGTTTAAAGGTATTAGATAGATTAATGAAGGGTGTAAGGGACGGTCCTCCGCAAACTGACAGGGCGCATTCAGCTCCTTATTTTTGGTCATATTCCACCGGAAATTTTCTCCGGAAAATTTTCATATTTTTTATCGTTTTTTCAGTTACTTTTTCTTTATTACAATGTAAAATTAAATTATTTGTACACAACACTCCATTTAATTTTAAGTAAATAAAACAGCAAAAATTCAAAAATCAGCAATAGATGTTGAAATACTCAACGAACAACTCGGGGAGGGCGGCCGACGGCTCGCTGCGCTGCAGTTCGCTACGTACGTTTTGCCACGGTAACGATACATTGCGTATGAGGTAATCAAACAAATCATGTTTATAATATTGCATTTCTATGACGTTCCGGAAATAATTTCATATGCCAGCCATTAGTTTTCGGAGGACTGTCCCTTACACCCTGTATAAGACGTTTTAAGTATTATTAAAAACCGGCCAAGTGCGATTTGGACTCGCGCACCGAGGGTTCCGTACAAACTTCGTCCATCGTTCGTCCATCACGGGAAATGCACAATTTTATTTATTTACCTTATTTGAGGTTGGTGCCAATTAAGCTAGACCTCTAAATTGTTTCAGCGCCCATACAATTCAGAGGTCTTTATTAATTGGCGCAACTATGTATGTATGGGGACACTTTTAATTTTCAACTTTTTAATATTTTGTAATTTTGAAACCTTGCTTTTTGCCAAATTTCGTGATTCTAGATCAACGGGAAATACCACAAAACAAATAAAAGGGCAAAAAAATAGCGTTTGTTGTATTGGAGCCCCTCTTAAATATTTATTTTATTTTGTTTTTAGTATTTGTTGTTATAGCGGCAACAGAAATACATAATTTGTGAAAATTTCAACTGTCTAGCTATAGCGGTTCTTAAGATACAGCCTGGAGACAGACAGACAGACGGACAGACGGACGGACAGACAGCGAAGTCTTAGTAATAGGGTCCCGTTTTTACCCTTTGGGTACGGAACCCTAAAAACCAATAAGCAAAGAGACACAGGTTCCAATTAAATAAGAAGTAGTTTTGATCCTTGTAATATCATAAATACTAAACGTGGGTATGTATGTTACTCCATCACACCATAATCCCTTACTTAACTGATTTGGATAATACGTATTACATTCCGGGAAAACATATCCCTCAGGAAAAAGGGTAAAGCCGCAGGACGGGAGTTGGTAATATCACAGTAATATATAAAACCGTGCACACACTTTCCAACGAATATAGATTATGAATGTTTGGATCTCATGTATTTAGTTTCGTTCATTATTCGTGGATTACAGTAAATACATGCAAATAATGAAGCTGTTATCATAATGTAGTAAATAGCCTATACGTAGCTTAACAATCCGTTGCATGAAAATATATCTGGAGACAAATGAAACCAGCAATTTATTCCTTGTAAGAAGCCTCTATTACAGACTGGCCTCTAACAATATTCTTCGTTACATTTAAGATTATATAGTGTCTTTATACAAGCAGATTAAAGAGCATTGCCTTATATTTATTCGTTATTATTATATATTTTAATAATTGCTACTTTTAGCTATTTATTAAAATTAATAATACCATCATACAAACAAGCCCATGCCCTCTTTAGTCTATTAGTAAGTTTGGATGTAGGAGGTAATTTTTTAAACTACCTACTCAACCGATTAAAAAAATATTAGGTTAGTTAGATAGCCCGTTTATTGAGGAAGGCTCATTTTAACCCGAAGGGCGGGTGAAACGGCGGGGAACAGCTAGTATTATATATAACGAAGGAAGCAATGAAAAATCATGATTATGAAAGTTGCAGGAGTTTTCTATAAACAAACTAGAAACACCTACCCTACGTACAAACAAACTGCCATAAAGGGATACAGTCAAAAATCACTTTCCTTTCAAGTAAAATGGAATCGTAAAACTTAATTTACATTTATAAAATTTGTACCCTTTCAACGCTATTAAAAAGGGTCCCCGCCCAGGACTTAATTACTTTCAATCGAAATTAAAACTTGTATAGATGCGGACAAGATATAATTTCGCCTAATTGAGGAGAGAGTGGATGACAGGCGAAAGGCCAGACTACAGTCCGCCAATTAGCGAGTGTCCTACGGGCCTCAACTTCAGAAATTTAATGAATTCCGAGAAGAATGGCGTATACCCTTGTCCAGTAATTAAAACCCCATTACCAGAATAGGCCTGAGGGCCTGAGTGTGTCCTCAACACTTCGTTTTGATTCTTCGTGGAGAAACTAGATTGAATAGGTACGAATAATGAACTTAAACTAACGAGATTTAAATTCATTTACTTTAATGACTTTTGTCTATTATCTGTACATTAATATTATATAGCTGAAGAGTTTGTTTGTTTGGTTGAACGCGCTAATCTCAGGAACTAATGCTTCGAATTGAAAAAATATTTAAGTATTGGATAGCCCATTTATCGAGGAAGGCTCTATACGCTTTTATCTTGGGAAAACATAAGATCTCTCGGGAACGCGGTTGAAACCGCGGGGTGGAAGCTAGTTATAGATACTTTCTTTAGTTCTAAGATGAGATAAACTTGGATATTATAAATTGAAAAGTGGGCCTTGTTAATAAAGCTAGAATAAAATAACTTCTGCACTGAAGGAATAATCTTCTCAAGGCATTAATGCGATGTCATGATATAACGTAAATAGTTCTTCTATTTTGAAGCTTAATTTTGACAAAACAAAATCACGATACTAAAAAAAATATAGTTACAAGACCTACAAGACGTCACCTGACTGTAGATACGGTTTAAGGTATATCCTATATATAAGGGAGACAGCAGAACCTTCACGTTTCCCCTTATCTAATTAAACATTTAATGGACGAAGCCAGGGAAAAATGTTTTTACAAAGTATTGAGCTTGGCCTAAGAAAAAAAGATGTTTCTAATCTCGTTAAGCTAATAAGCGTATAAAGAGGCTTTAACTCTTTGTACAGACAATTAAAAGTATTATTACGTGGAAGAAATACTTTGGCTAAATTTTGAGGTTTTTTTCATACCATCATCAGAGGGACGCACACGCCTATTCCGCATGTAAATATACACCTTATTTTTAAACATACAAACATCAAAATCGAGGGTTCTTTAGTTGTGAGCCCAACATTCTGCTATTTCGATCTTTAAGAAGTCAGCAATACGGTGTTTATTCATTTGTAAAATGAGATTCACGTGAAAATTAAATTCAATTTTGTGGTTCAGAATTACGAATTGACGTGAACAACTCCTGTAAATTCATGTACTTAGATATAATTTTGTTTCAGCGACAGACTCTAAGTAATTAGGTAGAGATCTATTATGTCTGGTTTATATCTTTTTCAGTGCAAAGAAGCGGCAATACCCCCTAAAATTTAGTTAAAAATAATTATGTTAAAATACCAGGTGGCTATTTTGAGATAGAATATTTTAAAATAAGGAGTATTTTTTAATATCGAGTAAAATTGACCTTTAGTATGAAAAGTTCGTAACATTTTCGAGATTTTAAAGTTGGTCCCATAGTAAAGGTTGTTCAGCATGACTAACCCAACATAGCTTTTGAAAATATGCCATATCGAAATATCCACCAATTATATTGGAATATGATGATATCTTAGTGGTAGTGACGTCGAACACCGTGAAGAAAATCTAGGGTTCGAATCCTACAATGATTTTGAGCTTTCAGTGAACGAACACATAGTGAGGAAACCATCGGGAGAGGGGGGTATGACGGGGTACTTAACGTTTAAAGTCCAATAAAACTGAAAATGCTATTATTTTTAACGTTTTTTTTATTTTTATATTTATCTTTGGTAATCAGTCTTTCATAATCAACACTTATTAGGAACCTAGTATGATAATTAAGTAAATTTAAAAAAATATAAATTGCAAAAGGTGCCTTCTACCCATCTTGCCCCCTAGGAAGGGTAAGATGGGGTGATAGGAATGATTCATATTTTGAGAATTTTACAAGAAGCAATAAGCAAAAAGTTGTCAACTTATTGCTACTGGCAATATTCACACGTAAATGCCGTATTTTTTGACAATGTCGATTTAGGAGTAGCTTTGATTACTTTTATCTTTTTGTTCACTTTAATTTTCTTGACAACATCTTGTTTTTTTTTTAATTCTCTAATGGCTTTTCTTTTCTCTTTAGCATATTTTTTATCTTCTGATTCGCTTTTGTAGGGATATGAGGTAATAATAGCGTTTTTCCTCTCTTATTGGATGTTCTTGCAGTTTTTCATGTTGCTGGAAAGGTTATTGTACCTAATACCCCATATTGCCCTCGCGTGCCTAATGAAATTTGACAAATTATTATATCATAACGACTCCGTATTTGAAACCAAAGAAGTCCTTACCTGTTGGCGTGATTGCTGGTCCATAGGAATAAAATTAACACTGTATTTGTGCTGGTGATATTAAGGCAACAAACACAAACAAAAAAAAAGTTTTTTGCAAATAAATAATATAATTAACGACACCTTTTGTCTAGCCGGTCACTGTGCAAAATGATTACCATCATGGCGGCGCATCGTCATGCACTAACAGGATTTTGATTGGTTAGTCGTGTCGCCATATACAGCCACTACCCCGTCTTACCCGCCACCCCGTCTTGCCCGCCTCTCCCCTACGGTGGTAGGGTAATATAGTACCCGCCTGAATGGCTCAACTTGAAAATTATTCGCCAAGCACCTATCGGTGTATCTCGGCATATGCACTTGAGAACCAATTCTCTTCTGGGCTTTATGTATTGTTATACAGACTTATCAGAGAAATATCTTATTCAGCGATTGAAAAATCGGAGCTAAGAAGAAAATAAACGAGTTACATCCAACCTACACCTTGCGAATCACTTCAAATACAAGATTCTATTTGTATTTTTGATGTTGCTCGTAAATATTTCATATCTTTTGTTATTTATGTATTGTAAACCGAGGTCGTACGCCCAAGAAGTCGACATTTAAAAGTCATAAAACAAAGGTCGATGGCTCTGAAAACAGGTATCAATACGTAACCTTTTCAACCCCTATACCTGAACATAGGTACCCATGGTTTCGAGACGTGGATTGACTATAAAGTATGGGGTCTAAAAGGAACAACGTACTTAGACAGAACTTACACAATTTCACATGGAATGATAAACTTTATTTCAACTGTAAATAGGTTTCCATTTGAATAAGGCACAATTCAATCGCAGATTTTTGTAACTTCAATTAAAAATGGAAATGATATCTAATATAAATAAATAAATATTCTGGGACTTTATTCCTCATACACTAATAATATTGAAAAATCGCACCTAAATATAAATAAACGTGTTCAAAATTGGATGTAGTGAAAATTATATTTCTAATACCCTTAATGATCATTAACGTATTTTGTTTGATCACATTTTAAGGGCGGCGTTTTAGCCGCCCAATACGATGATTTCGATGTGTTTGTATTGATTTTGTTGTATTGAAAACGAATTGATAGGTTCTTAATTAATTGAACTGTTTAAATACGTTTGGTAGTTGTAAAGTCGCTTTTGAAAAATGCAAAATTCGTTGACTTAATTTGTGGGAACAAGATAATAACATGTTCATTTCGAAAACATGATTTTGTTGACATCTTGCGCAGAAAATAAAGGGATCATTATTGCTTATTGTGACCACACGTTAGGTGGCGAATCTGGCACCAGCAATATCCACGAAACAACCTGAGGGGAGGAATTCCGCTTTTTACGACATAACGTGCCCCATTTCTGTGAAGCAACTTTGTCTTGTACCTCGCAAAGTTTCATGGGAATTTATTCCGAAAACGTTGTGTAATAAAACTCTATGAATTTTTAAATGGATTTAAGGAAGGAGGAACTGGAGTGACAATATTGGACACTGTTTAGATGAATTGGGTTTGAGATTGGCAAGCTGTTGCATTTTTGATGATATGAATAAGACCTTAAATTATTTACAAGAAAAAAAATAAGACCGGATTGGATTGGTTGGCAAAAGGTTGGCTGGTAGAGATCACTTTTAGTGATAAGGCCACCCATTGTAACACATTCACTGTAAGTTGAGTTTATGTATTGTATTCCTATTCTAATCATATGTGGTGTAATAATAAAGTGTTATCTATGTATCTATCTATCTATCTATCTATAGATTTAAAGACAACAGTCAAACATGTAATGACAAAGAATAATGCGTAATATATCACACGTACCTATATCCAAAGCGAAAAATAGGTATATCTAGCATTCAGTTAGATCATAAACACTCAACCTGCACAAATGCTAATACAGCCGCCAAATGTAACTAAACAATTCCTTTATTGAACAAACAATATCCGAACCTTATGCCGTACCTTTGTAATGAACTATTTACACAAGTTTCCCAAAATCAACAACCCAAGTCTTCGGCAGACCAGACACCTTGAATGAAACCTTCAATGGAAGACATGTCTCACATTATATTATGATAAAATAAACATCAAGCCCATAGCGACAAGATATCACAAGTTTAATTTGAATACTCGACAAGCCACGTATACTTAGTGTTGTGGTGGTTTTGAATACAGAGTTTCAACCGAGTAAGTGGAAAACCATTTACAACTGGTTACCGTTGTCTAAATGTTAACCAAGTTTGAACATGAGAAACCTTCTAAATGTTAAGGAGAATTATAATAACTTAAAATGGAGGAATATAAAATTTATAAAGCAAAGAAACGTGGAGTTATAGCTAATATCTTGTGGGCTTGTGCGCCCAAAATTTTTCTATCAATTTGTTAAACTAAATTAAGTCACAAATCTAGACATAATTAAAAACTTGTGAATAGTATAACGTGAAACTTAAGTCCCAAATAAACAACGAAAACTCTTGAAACAATGGAACAAATTCAGTTGGGTCAGCAAACTATGGGAACCATAGTTCAACCAACACGTAACTTTATTTGCGCAGAGCTACGGAGATTTCATTTCACACATTGCGTACCTACCTCATAATAAGATAAGATATAAAATATACACAGGAAATATAATAATAGTACATTATATTTTCTGTGTATATTCCGAATAACGAAGCGTCTGCCGAGTACTTTTTAAGAAAACGATGCCGTTAATTACTATTTCGGACGAGACTTGTAAAGTATTTTTCTCTAATTTGCGAGGAAACAATAAACAAATGAATTCACGAAATAAATTAAAATAACCTTAATTGTGAGAAACTGAAAACATCCACAATACAGTATCTAATTTTCATTCGCACCAATACGATCTCGCGCGGTTCTTTTTTTAAAAACAAATTTGCTTTTAGTCTTTAAAATAATAAATATAGTGTATCTAAAAAAACTTAATTTATATTAGTGTGTACTTAAAAAACCTCGCTAGCACTCTATGAATAAATAAAAAAATAAAACTGTCCAGCAATTTCTATCAATTTTGTGTTGGAAATTGATAGAAATTATAGTGTTATTTGTGTAGCGTACCGAAAAGAGCCGACTGACGTATTGTTTTTGTTAATAATGAAGCAATTTCCAAGCAAGTGGGTGAAAAATATATTATACGAATAATTTTTAAATATTTACTATATTGGAGATCCTAATGTACTCTATGT
Source organism: Tetheella fluctuosa (assembly GCA_951216915.1). NCBI lineage: Eukaryota > Metazoa > Arthropoda > Insecta > Lepidoptera > Drepanidae > Tetheella > Tetheella fluctuosa. Next base: position 13,274,588 of record OX578215.1, on the reverse strand, counting down.
ATTAGAACAGTATTTCATAATAATAACTAGAAACCACTATTTTAAAGGCCCAGAGTCAAAGCACTGTTCTTGATTGGTAACACTAAAGATTTAAGAGTATTGTTTTGTTATTCTATTACTCCGAAATAAAAGATTTGTCTCATCAAATGAAAGTGATAATAGATATCGATCTTGCTATAAGGGTTGGTTTTAGCAGCCGTCATTCGTCATACTAGATTGAGGCTTTGAAAGACAACTTAATCACAACGAGCATAAAGTAACTAAGAATTGAGAGACTTTATTATCTGTGACAGAATCTATGAAAGTAATCAACGACTCCAAATCGATTGTGCAAAGATAAAGTAGATACTGAACTGAAGTTTTAAGAATACTAACATCTCTTCTTATGTTTCATCACAGCTGATTTTAATATTTCAAAAAAACTATCGGAAGCGATCATAAATTTGAGCGAATCGTTAATTTACTTTTACACAAAGTACGATGAACAATGAATGAATTTGGAAAATTATGTGGTCTCAAATGCAGATACTAACCTCCTCTCAACATAATGTCTCCTTTATACCTGTAACAAAGAATTGAACATTAATAAGATTTCAATAACATTTAACAGTGTTTTACATATTTATCTAATCTGGGCATTATACATGTAAGGATATAATATTACTAGTAATTCCATAAATCAGTGTACGTTCTTTGATTTAAAAAACATGTTTTTAAGTACAGGGGTAATAAGCCCAAAGCTTATAGCGACTACCCTTAATTAATTTGTAAGAGATGCTAAACAATATTCTCAGAACTTTCTAGTTGATAATTTTGGGTCAGTCGTATTAATGAAGAACGAAATTCACTGATGAATAATGTAGGGTTCTGTTAAAATTACTCCACATTTAATTAATTCCTGAACATTTCTTGTTATACAAGAAAATAATAAATATTATAAAAAAAAACAAATTATGTTGGCAATAACAGAGAAATAATTGACTACAGAGTTAAAAGTACCATTCACAAATACGTCGAATAACACACAATGAACGTACATATTTTATTTATATCTAAAATAATTATCTTAGTTTAAATATCCTGTTCGCAAAAGTGCGTACTTAATTATTATAACCTACGCCGTAGGACCTACGGAATACAATAATAAATTCAAGCAGCATAAATAATTTATGTTTCCGTTCTCCGAATTCCTAGCCATGCAATAACTGATGTGCCCTAAAGCAAAGGCAGTGCTTTAAATTGAGATGCAAATTCGTCGTCTAGTGGTGTGAAAGTGGACGATATTGAGAGCGCTTACAGTGTAAGGCAAAAGGGGAAATGCAGCGCTTTGTGCTTTCGGTTTACGTTACCCATCAAATTTAGCGGAACATTTCTCTGAATAGAATTCGATCAAGAAAATATTGGACTAGTTTCACAGAGGTAAGGAAATAGGCCATTCAACTAATAAAACTTGAGATTACCAGGGTTAAAATGCCGATTTGATAGCAAATTATACACAAGAACTTACACAAGACCGTAAAGCCAAAGTCAAAGCCATTTATTCAGTTTTTTTTTGCTGTCGTTTTAGCTGTCAGAACACACCAATAGGTATTTGGCGACAAATTTACAACTTGAGGGTGGTAGTCAGCCAGGCGGGTACTACAAAGTATCCTACCACCGTGCTATGGTTTCCTCACGATGTTTTCCTTCACCGAAGGCTCAAGCTCATTGTAGAATCATCGCCTTAAATTTAAGTTTAGGCCCTAGAAGGGCACTTATGAACGTCGAAACTACCGAAGTTACCACCGATTCGGAAGTCGCCTTCAACTGAGAAGAACCGGCAAGAAACTCAGCAAGGTTACATTTTTAAATATTTTTGTTTTTTTTTGGATAATCTGACAATGTTGGCTATTTTCCATTATATGTTTAATATTTTTTAAAGAAATATAATACGCATAAACACAAAACGTAAAAAGATGAAACAAGCAAATATTACACATTTATCCGCCCGATCCTTTTATTTCGTTTAAGCACATGTCTGTACGATTCAAAGGAAAATCCTGTGAACAGTAGATACATACACTTGTTCCAGCAGATGGAACACCAAATAAATTTGAGGATACTGTGTTTGTATAACTGTTGCTCTTTATCAAAAACAGTATATTTATACAATCGTCGTATTTTTCTAAGGAGGGAAAATGCTTGAAAGGTTTCCATTTTTCTACTCCGTGTTTTTCTTGCAGATTATTTTGTCTTATCTGTGTCGGACTTATATTGTGTGTATCATAAATATTCGAAAAGAATATCGTCATAATAACTTAGTTAATAAACGTATTAACTGCTAAATAAAAACCAAACAAGAAAGCTAAGTTTGGAGACTGGCAAGTTACCGTAGCGGCAGCTTGAACACTAATCGATAATAAGATTAAATTATATGACGTCACATTGAAGAGATTTTCCACTCGATATTAATCCTTGGTATAATGAAATAGTTAACGAGGGTAAATATGCTGGTATTAAAGATATTACCTGCCGGGTAGAGCCTAATTAAGCATATGGTGAGTTCCCGACGGAAACTATCTCCGCAAGCGAAATATGCGAGGGTGTTTTTATGGTTGGAGCGGAGGGTCACAGTTATGGCTACAAGTTTTGTTTAGTTTAGATATGGGTCTAGACTGGGCTACAAGTAAATAAATGGGGAGGTTGTTTATGTGCAGTATCATTATAATAATCTGCTTTAGGTTTTCAGTTACGTGGAAACATTCCAACGTTTTGGTTGGGCATTACGGGATGGAATTTTTGCGTTATACGGTAATACGTACCATTTTATGAATTTACACAGACAGATAAACTTTTTAAAATATAAGTAGGCTTGATTACAGAACAGGTATTAGTAAACTCTGATATGACTGATGGCTTTGTAAGGTGGCTTCGCTGTAGTACTGCAATTGTAATATCAAATTACAAATTGTAACTAGCGATGAATCACCTCGTCCTTCGTGATACTACACGACTTCATTTGATTTATTTAGAGAAACTGAAAAGTCTAGAACAAAAAAATCGATGTAACGATATGTTCATTAAAAATTGATCATCAATCTAACAATCGGACGAAATGATTGAGTTAAAACATTTTTTTTTATTACTTGTAATTGACTACAATCTCACTATGGTAAAAAAGCTTAGAACGAACTGGCTCTCAAAAGCAGCTGTCGGAACACACCAATAGGTGTTTGGGCGACAGATTTTCAACTTGAGGGTGGTAGCCAGCCAGGCGAGTAGGTACTATAAAGTACCCGCCTGGGTGCTTGCATACCAACATATATGCAACGAAACAAGGTTGTTCCCACCCACAGTGTTTCTGTAATAAAACTACGTGGTGTTCTTAGTTTGGAATCAGATGTCCGAATGAAATTAATGACTGATTACGTATAATAAAACCAAAAGCGACACATTCACATGTAATAGCTACTACATATAGTGTTTTCATCCGGTAAACACTAGTTACCAGACTACTTCAATTCATACACAACATTTTTCTCCTCGGTATACCTACCTTGGCAGCCCTAATCGAAGTTAATACCCCGTATAGCCTTGCATGCGGTCAGCCTCGCTACCCGTACAATGTTTGTTAGAAGGTTTGCTGGGAAATTTAAATATTTACCGTTGCTATCTATTAGGGATAAGACTCCTATCTCATACGTTAAGTTTTAAGCCTCTTTCTAAGTTTACTAAGCCAATGCTTGTTACATTTTTCTTTTTTGTTACCTGACTGTGGAGGATCGTAAATATAAAATATATAAAAATTGGTCTATATGAAGCTATCAATAAATAACGTACTTCTGTAATAGGATGACCCCGACTGTTTTAGTTAAAAGCCAATAGGAGAAAATACCCTTACCAATTCTTTTACATAGGTAAAGAGATAACAAAATAATGATCCTGATTTTATAAGTTTTCCGGGTGAGACAAATTAAACTGTATGTGAGACACCAAAAAAAAAATTACTTCCGCCCCGCGATTTCACCCGCGTTCCCGAGGGATCTTGTGTTTTCCCGGGATAAAAAGTAGCCTTCCTCGATAAATGGGCTATCCAACACTGAAATAATTTTTCAAATCGAACCAGTAGTTCCTTCAAACAAACTCTTCAGCTTTATAATATGAGTACAGATTTACATTTATCTTATACCGTTAAACGAACAATTCTTGTATATATATATAAATATATAATCTGAATCTCGGAAACGGCTCCAACGATTTTCATAAAATTTTGTCTGCAGGGGGTTTCGGGGGCGATAAATCGATCTCGCTAGGTTTCATTTAGGTCATCCAGGTACTCTATACATTAAGTTTGTAGCTCTTTGTTTTCATTGGTAACATACGCCCGATAATTCCCGAAAAAAATATCTTTTCAGTCCCATAGGCTCACTGATAAAAAAGGGTTTAGACGTAAACATAAATAAGTCGATTCAATTCATTGGTTCCTGGGCTTAGGGTCACAAAGGCCCGAAAGTAATAAAGACTAGTGATATTTTCTAAGCTATCGTTTAAAATAACTCTTAGTAGGAAATCAATCTCACGCGAGGGTAGGATAGTCCAGTAAGCTTCAATATTTCCCTTGGCTTCTCAGTTAGTTCGATTGCTGAACATTCCGGTAGATACTTACAGACAGATTTTCAACTTGGGGGTGGTATAGAAGGCAGACAGGCGGTAACTACAAACATTCTACCATTGGCCCTGGTTTTCTCACGATGTTTTCCATCACCGAATTTTCAAGCTTATTGTAGGTGTAATTAGGTAGACAATACTAGCACAGCGTAATTCACGCTGTGCTTTCATTGCTAGGTGACGGCTGTTAGGTTGTCTTGTCTGGTAAGATAATATAAGTTACTAATTGTAAATAAGTAGGTATGTTAAGCTTATACAATTTTAAATTAATGTATACTAATAATTGTATGTATCGTTACATTACAATTTTTAATCATTTTATAACATAAATGTTTTCTGAGACCAATGAAGCTCAATTAATAGCAAAAACTTTTCGTACATTTTGATTTTCGCGGTTTCCACTCCTATCTGTAAGCGAGTTACAAAAAAAAGCCTTTATACATAAGAACCACGTCCACGTGTCACAAATTACGTCCTTCATTGATAAATAATGATCAAAGGTTCACCATAACACGACACAAATATAATGATTATAACACAGCTGGTGTGTCATCAAAAGGTTCGAAGGGATCGCAAACATTATGCTTCGATATTACATTGCAGGGAGGGCTGGCGGAGGTTGCGTTTTTATTGATGACGGAGTAGCGATACAATAAATGCCAGGGTCATCTAAAAGCTTTATCCTTTTAGATAAAAGTAAAAAAAGTATTTATACTTAGTCACTTTTGGTCTCAACATTTTCATCCGATTTAGTTCATTGAAAAAGGATCTCTAATTCTTCAAACGCCCACATTGGATTGACAATAAGGAGTACACAATGGTGGAACAGTTAATATTGTGTCTATGGTAAGAAAATTATTATACAATATACGCATAGGGTTGTCTTATGAAATATAAAAAAAATTAATGGAATTGAAAATTGCTCGTTTAGTTTAGTTAGTTCGTTTATTTAGTTCAAATTAGTCGTTAATTTATTCCAAAGGAAATTCTTCTAATTCCGCTGCTACTCATAAAATCGCTACAATCACTGTAAGCTCAATCAGAAGGCCAGCAATACGCCACGTCATCCGGGTCAATGATCTATATCAGGGCTAGCAGGGAATGTATGTAGCATACATCCAAAGGTTATTTGTAATTCACCTGCAGTGTTTTAAGGGGTGGAAGTACTCATCAATATTAACAACTTTTAATATGGGATTAAGCCTGATACCATAAAAAAAAAAAGTGTGGCACTCGGGGACTACCGCGGTAAAGCTATTGCATAGCATTTTTTATCAACTTTAATTATTTATTATTTTTTATTTAGGCAGTTTTTTTTATCTTTTCTTTTTTTTTTCTTCTTTCTTTTTTGTTTTTTTTTTCATTGATATTAATAGATACCTATATACCATAATTTTTTCGTTACGAAATTTCTTGATTCGTTCGCCGCGCTCAAACCCCGAAGCCCGCGATAAAAGCTATACAATAGCTTAAAAAAATATTCATGCATACATAATTACATCCGATTGAGCAAGATTGATCATTTTTAACTATATGTTACACTGAGTTAGGCCCGTTTATTGTAATAAAAATCCACCACCAACCACCAAAATTCACAAGAAAATCCAACTCCGTTTATTCGTCCATACAATGGAACAACCACACGGCAACTGCCTGCGCAGTTGCGATACAAGATTTTAATGCATACAATAAATGCATTGTAAGCAAACGATAATAATGTCCCAACAAAAACTATATTTAACTATATTATTATAGTATCAGTTTCAATTAATATATGTAGGAATTTTGGAACCTCAAATCGATCCTCAATGTCGGTAAAATTGGAATCTCTTATTTTAAAGAGGACTTTTTGATTAATTATTTTGTGTTATAAAAGTTATCCTATCGTGTTATGCAATGGACAAAATAAAATCAAATAGGTACATGATGAATTCTTACAATAAATATCATTTCGTTCGCTTATGTCATTGTTGAGAAAACTCGGTATCCTTGCAACCAAAACCTTCAAAGCGTCGCCTTAAGTTTTATTTTACTACTCCATCATATGTGTTGTAACAATAAGATATTATATATCTATCAATCTATGTATCTATCAACTACAACCGCTACCAACCGTCAACTCTCCATTAATTAATTCAGCCGAAATTGGAACAGTGGCCACATTATCCGTGTCAAAATCCATATCAGGGTTGAAAGGGTAGGAAAGCAGAGCATATGGTTACCACGAACACGCGACATTATGTGAGGAAACAAGGATGCGCAATTTATTAGGGCTGATTATGACATGACATCAGATAGGCTACGTTCCAAACCAAAAAATAATGAATATCAAGTTAAACTTAGTAGATGTTTAACTATAAATAACTTACGGACATAATGAAATATTGAGTAAAAAAAACGGAACAATTTATCGAAACGCCTACTCAATTATCTTCGACAATCACATATTTTTTGTTATAGTATTTAATAATGATTGTATATTTTTCACTCGTTTCAAACACCTATGTAGTTAACAGAAGTTTTCATTATTCTGACTCTTATTTACATGGCAAAAGGGCTCTAAATACATCTCAACCTAACCTTCTTCGTCTTGAATTGCGTGAATTTGCTTCCGTGATTAAACAATGTTTAATATTTACGTTGTCATGGCAACGCGGCTATTATGTAATAACGGCCTCATAACCTGCCCCATTGAGCATCCAAGTTACATGACGACTGTTGAGTGCCAACCTTAATGTTAACCATTACGAAATTGTAACAGGGGTGTATCTCTTTGCTGATTTGTTTTGATATCATGAAATATCTAGTTGCACTTAAACTGTACTTCAAACTTAGGTATGAACTTTTAATATATTAAAACTACATTAATTAGACTTCAACACATGCAAATATAATTTAGGAAAGTTGGTAAAAAAAAAAACAAACTTGCCGCGGCATGGATCGAAGCCCTTTGACACACACCACCCTATAAAATATAAGAGCTGCCAACAAAAAAAAAACTAACAGAATGCTCTAAATTAAACCGTATATTCAAACGCAAGTAGGTTCGATTACCTTACCTATAAATCGATTGTCATAAGGGGTTAAGTCTAGATGTACATTAACTAAATATCTACCCACGTCACGTCCTACACGTTTGGTTAAAATCAATACCTTTACTTGCTTATTAGGTACGGTTTTTTATTTAACGTTCACGAACTTGGGTTTAATCAATCTATTGTCTGCCTTAACAAAAACCTATAAGTAATACAACTTGTATATATGGTGTAATAATAAATAAAAAACATTTATCTGTTTGTCACAAACCTTTTTGTCTTTATAAATTGCATATGTGTATAAAAAAGGTTCTGGCAAACCCATCGAGACGGGGTAAATAAAAAAGAGACTTATACTTTCTGAATTAAAGATGCCATTAAATTACTCCCAGAAACCTGGGCGTTTGGGACAAACATATAAAGTAATTCCGAGGAATTGAAACGCTGAACTTCGCCACTATTCCGTGCCAAGGTTCGTCGCCACTTATAATCGGATTTTCCGTCTGAGGCGATTAGTATTCCTTACGAAGAAGACAGCATATTTTTAGCCACAAAAATAATTGCGTTTCCCGACACACCCAAATGGCATTTCTGCTAGAAAATACCTTTCTGCACCGTAGTTCCATAGAGCCTTAGATAGTTTGAGTAACGGTCGCAGTTAAAATAAAACAAATGCAGTAAATCAAGTATTAGGTACATGCAGCTAGCCTTGATGCACTGCACGGACATACGTGACATGAATGCAGTAGGTGATAGAGAATATGAAACTAAATAATATACAGTATATACCGAACAATTAATTTTCTATGAATAAAGACAAAGCATTGACACATCACAAAACACGACTAAAAAGGGGGGGAAAAGACAAGAAAACACAGTAAGTAAATCAAATAGAATTTTACAAAAATAAGTTTACCTCTTGTTCCTTGATACTTGGATACTTGTAAATTGTAATCTTTGGTTGTTATCTTGTGACAGGACAAGCATTAGTATATAATATTATATTAAAACTGAAGTTGAATTACTTCTTTTGCTATGTATGTACTGCGTAAAAGGTCTTGATCGAGGTCAGCCAAGAATCAGAGCTTTGTGGACACGCAAACTATCGCTTTACAGTGCGTAATTCGATCATTATTTTAGTAATTATGTTGTTTTACTTAATTTTAGCTTGTTTTGTATAGTTTTTAAGTAAACGAAACCTACACAAATTTCAGGTTCACAATATAAGACTCTAATGAAATATATACAATACTTAATTATATGTATACCTATATAGTCTTTTAAACGCTATTTTACGAAAATTGCCCCTAAACGAGGCACAATAAAAACCAGACACCGTTTCTGCCTCACTTTCTGCATATAGCTACAAAGCAATCTACTTTGAACACGTTGCCCGCAGACAACTAACTGATTGGACCCAGCTGGCACAGTGGGACGGAAAAAAACTCAAACCCCGTTCGTTAGGCCATAAAAAGAATAGAAAAATAAACAGTACGACGCTTTACCGTGTCTCTAATACACGTTCCCTTGTGTACACGGGCTCTAATAAGGGCCACGCTGAAAGCACTTATCTGGTTTAAAACCCTTTAAATGAAGCAATAAATGCGAGAGAATCGCACTCAAACACACGCCTACTCCGCTGTAATGTTTATTTGCTGTGGAACCATTTGTTGGTTTGTGCTTGTGCGATCTGCGTTCGGTGTTGAAAATGCTTTAAGAAGTAAAGATGGATTAAGTTACGAATAAATGTATTGATGGCAAAGGGAAATATTGCGGGGAACTTGCATTCTCCATGAACTCCGCCGCTTTGCGTCCGCGTAGAGGATTTAAATAATTAATTAATAAATAAATATCCTGGGAAATTCCTCACACAAGGGCGTCTGACCCCAAATAAGCCAGCTTGTGCAACGGAATCCAGATAACTGATATACTACTTTATTTATTATATGTGGGATAGCGGGGCTGGAATTCGGCAAAATAAATAGGCTTGATTCAACTTGATTTTTAATTTTTCTCTTAATCGTCTTTAAATTACGTCTCACATCTACAGTCTTCATAAGGTAATGTGTACAGTAGTGTTGCCACTATCTCCCTCTTTCATTCGTCTCTTTCATTCACCTCACTCGCCCGTTCCATTTCCTACATATATTTTTGTAGACTCGAGACAAACAGACATGTTCATACGCACAAATGTCTGTCCTGAGTGGGAATCGAACCTACGACCTGTGGCGTAGGGTATCTTACCAACCACGCCAGCCGGGCCGTGTATTACAGTACTTTTTATCTGCATGATATAATTATATTAATTACCCGTTCTGAATATTCAGAAAGACGATAATAAATTGTTAATTATTCAAATGATTTGACATTTGATACTAAGATGCTGTTACCTACCATCACTTACATTAATAATGAAAAGACAAAGCTAGCTACTGACACAGACACCCTATATAACGCTCGCTTAGCAACACATAGGTGCAAATTACGATCTAGGGACTAATGACTACCTCGAGTACTGAACAGCAGATAAGGTTGTAGGCAGTAGAATTTTTTATGAAGCACTTAATTGATTAAAATTACTTTGAATTTAATTAAACTCACGAGAAAGAAAATTGATAACGAAGCTTAATGATTAGTTTTGTATATATTTTAATTAAATGCAAAAGGTAAATACAAAAATAAGCCGAAGTAGCTTTATGTGATGTGAAATAATGTTACTTTAAAAATTACAAAGCCAAAGCCGTTTATTCAGTTTGGACCCTAGGAGGGTACTTATGAAGGTAGAATATACTGACGTTACCACCAGTTCGGAAGTCAGGCTTTAACTGAGAAGAACAGGCAATTAACCACCATGTAAGGTATCACTAATCGTCGCATATGTCGTCTTCGGAATACTTCTAGGCCTATGGTAAGTGGCCCTCTATCTGACATTTACAATGCCAGATAGAGGGATTGCTGATGTATTGCCGATTTCGACGTGCTCTTTTTACGCCCTTTTCGAAGAAGCCCGCTAACAACGTAGCGCCAAGGGAAAGCCGTAACGACTTTATTCTACATCTCCATGGTAGTAGGAATATCCGACTGAATTGTTGTGTGGACGACTGAAGCGGCTCGAGGTGCTGTGATATAAAGGTGATGATGGCACCAGGTCAAAAAGTTCATAGGAACACTCCCCATTATATAGACGGTGAAACACACATCCATATTCCTGAACTTATCAGAAACGAAAACAGTTTTCTCATCATCAATTTATTGAAAGCATCTCACACTATTTCAAACTACCAGATACTACTACTTAGGTGTCCCCATTTAATTAAGGATACACCAACAACCGAATTGTTTCGTTTAAGATCGTTGTTTCTTACCATTAACAGATGATAGATAACATTTATCACAATACGCAATTTATCACAATACGCGATTTTCACAAAAACACATCATCGATATATCGTGCCAAATTTTCCTAAAAAGATAGTAACAAGAAGTAATATATCCGTAATTAGTTTGCGAATACATAATTCTATTCAAACAGTTATATATCGATGTATACCCCCTGCTTCATTATAGAGATGTGGCTCAATGAGGGAGCTAATCAAAATGCTCCAACAAACAATGTGCACACTTGTGTATCCACATCTATGTATTGTGGACACAGAGCGCGGCGTGTTGGTCGAAGGCAAACATTTTACCGCGCCCGGCATACCGCAGCCACATTATAAAGTCATAATTAACGTTAAGTTTATTACGTAATAGGGGTACCTATTACGTAATAAACTTAGGATACGCAAAGGGGTAATATGCGTAGGTTGCCACAATAGTTTTAAAGAGATTAAAACTGGTTCAAAATAATATAACCAACCACTTAATGAAGCAAGAAATATAGTTAAAGGGCAGAGGCGGAAACTAATTTGTTTTCATAACCAATTAATGACTCTTGCAAGAAATTAAAGCCCTAATTAAAAATGATAAAACGGATATGAGGATTTATAAAAAAACCGGCCAAGTGCGAGTCGGACTCGCGCACCGAGGGTTCCGTACAAACTTCGTCCATCGTTCGTCCATCACGGGAAATGCAGTTTTATTTATTTACCTTATTTGAGGTTGGTGCCAATTAAGCTAGACCTCTAAATTGTATGAGCGCCCATACAACTCAGAGGTCTTTATTAATTGGCGTAACTATGTATGTATGGGGACACCCTTTAATTTTCAACATTTTTTATTTTTTAGAATTTTATTTTTGCTGTAAGACCTTGCTTTTTGCCATTTTTTTATTTTTTATATTTGAGTTGATTGAATGAAAGGTAAATTGCGGTTTACGATTTATGACATATTAAAAATAAACTACTTACTAGATCTCGTTCAAACCAATTTTCGGTGGAAGTTTGCATGGTAATGTACATAATATATTTTTTTTAGTTTTATCATTCTCTTATTTTAGAAGTTACAGGGGGGGGGACAATCTTATATCTTCTATGTGTGAAAATCTTAATGCGGTTCACAGAATTCAACAGTATAGTTTTTATAGTTTCGGAAAAAAGTGGGAGACAGACAGACAGACATGACGAATCTATAAGGGTTCCGTTTTTTGCCATTTGGCTACGGAACCCTAAAAATCATCGAATTAAAAAGGATTCACTCACTAAAGATTTTCCCTATTCAGATTTGGTACATGAACAAAATATAGATCATTTATTTAAAAAAAATTTGAAAGCTGTTAATGGAAATGCTACCTGCACTTAGGTCATAAATAAATGACGTTATTCCGAAATGGAACATCAAAATGGTTATTGCATTATTGATGTTTGTTCTTTACTGTTCATTCATACTTTAATGGCAGTACATTTGGCTTAATAAACGCTGGCAACACACTGGTCATCCCGCTATTGTCCCCAGTTATTGATAGGCAACGGTGGCCAACTCACTATCGGGTGTACCATCTGAGTGCTCGTTAAACTTCTGAAATAAAAAAGTGGAAAGTAAATAAGGGTTGATAAAGGCTAAATTATAGAACATCTACAGATTGCAGCTAAGGATGGTAATCATTTTTCAATATTAACCGAAGGAGATACTACGATACGACAAATGGTGACAGAATTAAAGATTTATAAAAGCCGAACTGACCTGGGATATATCTATAAGGAAATAGTGCCATGTCTATTTGTACCGCCTTAATTGTACAGAAAAGCGTTTACCCAAGTATTTGAGACGAATTTCACATTGACGATTTGAGATGAGAGATTACTGCAATGTCCAAAAGTAAATAACACTATCAATAATGTCCAAGTTCTGGTTTCCAGAAATGTTTGATCACAGTATTAATTCAATTAAACTTGGGTACAGCCCTTCTTGGAAATGGAACCGTAATCGGCATGGACGCAATAGTTTCCCTAAATTAGAAGGTTTCCGAAATGTTCCTGCAAGAAACCCCTTGAGTTGTTTGATCTTAGCAGTTTGTAAGTTTATATGCTTAGTTAACATCGTGCAATTTCAAAATAAGAATGGCATTTCACTGGTAAAACTTTTGACCTATGAGATTTAATAAGAACATTATTTGAAATGACAATTCTATAAGACGAATAATTTTCCATTTTTTTTTTTCTTTTACTTTGTATAGGCTTGTGTTTGACCACAATCTCACTATGGTAGGTGATGATGTGGCCGAAGGTGGTAAGCACACAAAGCCTAGAAGGATCTGGCTCTCAAGTGCAGCTGCCGGAACACACCAATAGGTGTTTGGCGACAGATTTTCAACTTGAGGGTGGTAGCCAGCCAGGCGGGTACTACAAAGTACCCTACCACCGTGCTATGGTTTCCTCACGATGTTTTCCTTCACCTAAAGCTCAAGCTCATTGTAGGATTCGAACCCACGACCTTCGCCGCGGCGTCCAACGTCCCTACCACTGAGCTATCATCGCCTTAAAAAATATCAACATATTATAAACTGTACATGTATATTGGTTTTTGATGTTGATACCTAAGCTTATGCCGCTGCAATAAAGGCTATATTAGAAATATCCTCTCATAGGCTACGCAAAGAACTACAATGCTATAATATTGAAGTAGAAATGTACTCTCTCATACGTGACTAGAATGCTTTGATACCTCGTCAATATTACCGCCAACATTACCCTATGAAAGTAGCGACTGCGTAGATTTCACACTGGAAAACCCTTCATATTTTGCATTCGATAAAGATTTTCAACTTTTAAGTTTTCGGGAATTTCCTCTCGAAGTTCGATGCCACATGCCACATTTTCTACAGAATATTTTTATCATCAGTCTCATCGAACTGCTGAGTTTAGACAAAGCAAAGTTCTTTAATTTCGCTAAAAGTCTAAACTTTAGCGAATAAATGCGAATATCTGCATGTCTGTCCGGTTCTCACGCCTAAGCTGCTGACCCAATCGCGATTAAATTTGGCACACAGATAACCTAAGGTACGCGGGTGAAACCGCGGGGAAAAGCTAATATAATATAAAGTGTTATCATAGAACCCTAAATTTGCGACGAGTTGCTTACAGACTAAAATATATAAGGTACACACTACTATCAAAATACGGTATACTCCTATCAAAATAAACATACGTAGCAGTCTTCAAAGTCAAAATTGATTTCCCGTAAATAAAAGAAGGAAGGCTTTTTCCTTTGTTTGTTTGAAGCTATTGTTTGATCTTCTGACATAACAGTGAACGCGTGCGCCAATGATTGACACTTCATTAATAAAATACGCGATACACTCTACTTTGAATAATATACCTACGACTATTATTTAGAAATGTACGAAGGAAATATTATGTGGTAATGTTATACATACTTCACTATGTTATACCTATACCTAAGGCATGTTTTGTAAACTTTTGGTTGGTATTGAACTTATGAACAGCCGAAAAATTTCCAGTGCTGACAAATCTCAACATTTTAGATAAAAAAAAACTATACCTACTTGTACCCAGTGCTGAACAGCGACCGATAGATCAGTTCATCTAGTCCTGATGGAAATCCGACCTGCTCGCCATTTTCGGAATTGCGTTCACCGATGAAGATAGTACTTAGTATCCCAGCGGTCTAATTATACGTAGCTTCTTCACGCGATGTAGCCCTATCAATTCAGTACATGAATCTTTCAGTGGCTACCTTAGTTCAGGCTAATTGATGACTTTTATTGTAACGAGGCCGTGGCTAAAGGTTCATTGCTAGGTATTCTTACCAATTATCGCAAAATTTATCTCACACCCAAGATCAAAGAGATAATCGTTATCTGTATCGTTCACGATTCCACTTCAGATTTAATGCAAAATACGGTTTCGTTATCCACCCTTGTGCGGGGCCTTTATTGTACTACCTACGCTATTTATTACATATAATATGTATGTACTGGTTACGTGAAGTATCTTTTTCAAATATAATCACAGTTGTAGTACCGAGAAGAGGTTATAGGCTTTCAACAGATTAGTCTTGTTACAAAAACATAGAAATCCATTCCAACATTTTTAAATTCTCCTTAATTCAACGAAGTAAGAATAACCTTGTAAAATACCGTAGCAGAGAAAGTTGTGTTATTAACAAAGTATCTTTACCATCCTATGTACAGGTAGCCCTGTCTAGACCCATAACGAAACGAAGCAAAACTTGTAGTCATAACTGTGACCCTTCGCTCCAACCATAAAAGCACCCTCGTATATTTCGCTTGCGGAGATAGTTTCCGTCGGGAACTCACCATATGCTTAATTAGGCTCTACCCGGCAGTTAATATCTTTAATAACAGCATATTTCTCATTGTTTAAACTATTTTGCAATCCCAAGGATTAATACAGAACGGAAAATTATCTCAAAGTGCGTAATATTTCGATACTCTCCTTCTCGCGTCGTGTTCCTATAACTGAGGTAATGAGTCCTTCACGGAAACATCATTTCCCTGATAGTATTTTACCACCAATATCTGTCTTTGGCGATTTGGAGTGCCTTGTGGTATTTCGTGTTCGGATCTGATCTATTAGGCCTTCGATCTCTTGAGCATTTACCTTCAAATTTACCCGTGATCATCAGCTGTTCTAGGTCATCTTTCTTAGTAATTTTCAATTTTAATACTCTAGTGGTTTTATTAAATATATTATTCTTCTTGTGAAATTGGATCTATAGTCTGTTTTTCTGATGCTAATCATTATTTATACATATTAAAAGAATGAGTAAATTATAGTCGTAGAATGGATATCAACATTTTTGTAACAAAGCAAAAAAGCAATTAAAAACAAATTTGATATTCTGAAATTGGTGCACAGTTTGGTCAAAAAGATGTAAGTAATAAGAATAATTTGACAACTAAAAAAGTTAAAAAATAGGCGTAGAAAGACTTACTAACTTATTATAAGTTCGTCTTTGCTATTTTAATGAAGAAAGTTGGCGCGAAAGATCAGTACATTATTTTACCGTCAGAGGCTTCATCCCATTAGTTTAATTTTGTCAATATGTGGCAGAACTAAGAAGGAAGGAAGAATTAGTATTAAAATTGAATGGGTTAATTAGTTAAGAAGAGTAAATGCGGCTGACAGATAGTGATGAGAGATAATATCAATGTCAAGTAATACATATAAACTGACAAGAAACACAATTTTAGCCTAGTACATTTTCCACTTTGAAATCGCTCGTCGCGCATCGGTTGTCCAGCAAACAAAGCTATTTTCCGGGACGGCGCAACTTGCTACTTTAGCGCGTCTCGTGGCAAACCTCGAGTTTAAACTTTTCACCACGCTACTTTCTGTATGTAGCGGGTTTTACAATCCTCTATAAAGTCCGCGAGGAGTGGTTCGTGCCACGGATTCTGGAACTTCTACAGTTTGTTCTCTCAAAGAAGGAGAACAGTTTTTTTTCTGAAAACTATCCTTAAGTGTTATAGTTGTTTGATAGTTGCTAGTTTTTATCGAAAGTTTAAGAACTACAATTAGTCGATCGGTGCCTAAGTTACCCATATCGTGTTATACTTTTTCTTTCGATCCCTCTAATCATGGAATTTAAGAGATGATGTGACTGAGGCCTATAATAATTGGTTAGATCTGTTGATACAAGACTTGAATGGTTTCCAAGATTGCCAAAAAATTATGTAAGAAAAAAGACCAAATACCAGTTAACAATTAGCTACAATTTAAATATAACCATCTCCAATTAGCCTTTAATTGCGAGGAACGTAAAGTTTAATATAAAACGGACAATTTAAAATCATTTCCAAATAGTGGCGCGAGAAGCGCCGGCATGGTCCTTGACATGGCTGAGGGCTCTTGACCCGAAGGGAGCACTGCATAAAATGTTTTAATCTGCAGTGCAACCTTATTGTTCCACAGTTTTACGTGATCAAATGTATATTATTGGTTAGGTATATTGATTAAATCTCGACCTTCTTTAAAAGAAAAGTGTGATGTTATATTAGTAGATTACTTATGTAGTTACAGTTACGGAACAACTCTTCAGAAAATCATAAAGCGATGAAAATAAAATAAAAAATTCTTAACTGAGCTAATTAAGTTTTATAGTATATAACTTTATACTCAAGAAAAGCGTGCTAAAAGATACTAAATAACAGCACAAACAAATAAAGTGAATTATTATATTAAATAAGAACATAAATCAATAGAGCACGCGGCATGTGTTAAGTACCTACTAATATTTTATGCTCAGCTTCACCTGCGCAGTATAATCTAGCTATAAATCAAATGATTAAGTCGTTACGTCCTTTATCAATTGTGAATAAAGAATTTACAATACACAGACGTATAGGGATTCTGTACATATACAATCGGTGGGAGACTTTTTTTAATAGAACACAACTTTCTAAGCGAAAACAGCATATGAGCAGATATCTTGAGTACAAATAGATTTACAAAAAAATATGACATCCGAAATTTTCCTTTTGAGATTAATGAATGAATGAATGATCTATGTTAAAACATCATATATAATTCTAATACTCTTTTTTACAAAGCAAAAACATTCGGGTCCGAAATAACTGTAGGTCTTTCTTGTGGTCACAACCAAACAATAAATTCATCCACGATTATTCTTTAGACCAAGTTAAAAAAAGGCCATTTATTATGTCTATTTACTTCCCGACATTTATAACCCAAAGTGCCTTAATAAAATTACATTACTCTTTCCTCTCCCGCTTAATTATAAGGGCGACTTTACGCGTATAGTTAATTCGTATAAACGACTTTAATGTCCGGGTAACTACTGTTTGGATGACTGTGTGTAATGTGCCCATGGACAGTTTGAATTTGATTGCTTCAAATTGATGTTTAGATACAACTCAATTTATGCTTTTACATTTTCATAGCGAGTGGGGTAGATACAGGGTTGCATGAACAAATCCAATTAGACTAAAAACTGAATTTGCATTAAACAAACATCCTTAGATACTTCGATAAACGAATTATATCTCTAAACTCCTATAGATTTACGATTTCTGATCGAGGTACTTTGCCTTAACTTATAATCAAATCAATATATTTATACTAGTACTCACAGAAAGTAATGAGTATCTGTTTATATTTAGCATGAACGAGAAAATGATACATTTTCATACGATATTGGTTGATTCAGAGAAGAAAGAAAGAAAAACATTTATTCATGACAACACAACATTACATACAAACATTACATCAATTTAAAGAACTATACACACAGACAAACATTTTCAATACTAACTATCCAACAAACAAACAATAATGTAATGTTGCGCGATGCCAGGAATAGGTCCCGACTCAGCAAAATGCTAAGGCTAGTTTATAACTAACCTTCGCGCTGGTTTTCAGTCGGAACCCACGACCTTGACATCACGAACATATGTGACAACATTTGTATCATGCAATATAGGGTTCATTTCGTAGCTTACAGTCTCTAATGTCACGCCCTTAAAGGAGTGTATCGAATTACAAGTAACCCTGTATAGATATGTGACATAACCACTACAAAATAACAGTCGCCATTTATAACGTGATGTCAATAATTTAATAAACATGATGCTGGATTCAATGTCACTCTGAAAATGCTTGCCATTAATAAACGCCGCATTAAACCGTCAATTAAAAATGTTTTATTGTTACAGCGACAGTAATTTGTGGATACATCACAAGTAAATGAGCAACCATGTATTTGTAAGTAAAATAAAGAGCTGTATTTTCAAATACTTTACCAACATGAAATATTTATAAATGTGGACCAAATTTCGATCCTTGTGTAACTCCATGATATATTTTTATATTAAATACGGTTTTTATTTTTTATATTACTCTATGTAATAACATTATGATGTTTAAATAATCAAATACCAAACTACAAAGTAACGTGAGCTCATATCGAGAATTTCATTTAGATCTTGCTGGGTAGTAAGAAACATTATAACAAATTTAATCATATGCAAATTAATCTCGATATCATCATACTTCAACCGTTATTTGTTTTCCAATAAAACGCATATCAATAATCTTTGTCCACAGGTTGACTGATAATAATAAATTGACTGCGATATGTTATCAGTTTATCTCGTGTTTCTGCTACAGTTGATGTATTGCCTGCTCACACAACTATGACACGCATATTGTGTTGAACGTTAGCGGGAAATAGACGTTTCCTGGTCATTCTATTTAAGACATATTATGTATAGTTATCATTTGCAATAAATTCTGGATGCTGGATGGAATTCAGGGTGACTTAATGCTTCAAAATCTAATGAATCTTAATCTTATCCTTACTTGAACTGGATATTTTTTTTTTACAATCATTTAGACATTTTCCGTTTTAAATCGTACTATATCATATAACATCGTAATCGTATTAGACAGTCAATAATTAATTGATTAATCGAATCAAATTACTGGGTTTTTCATGACTCCAACAAAAAACAACTAACATACTATTTAGAGTCAGCAAAAGTAATAAGATAAATCTGTTTGCAGCATGAAACTTAATTTTAATATAAACAATAAATTGAAATGAACGCGTACGAAGTCGAAAATCTAGTTAACAATAAACTAGTTACTTAGTGAGCCATGGTCGGTGGTAGTGACAGACTAGTTGCAAACCTAACTAACATTATCTTGTATCTAATATTACTTTTACTAATTTAAGTTAATCAGACATTAGACACGATGCAACTAAAAATAATAGCATAGACAGTGAATCAAGGTCCATGAAAAAATTAATTACACTACAAAATGATACAGTCGATATTTACATTTGAATAGTTACGAGCAATAAAAACAATGTTCAGTGCTCTATTAAATCAATTTATATTGTTCGAGATTCGAAGAAAAAATAAAAACGTAACGAAAATAACGGCTAGGGCTGGCAATAAATTGCAATACACGGGTGCCAATGCAAATGTTTGCCAATAACTCAATAAGTCTGACTAGGAGAAAATTATTCGTACATAGCTTTGGAATCTTGTTTTATTTAAATTCCCATGTCTATCATCATTTAGTTTGGGATCAGGTGACCGTGTGTGAGGAATGTACCAGGATATTTATATACAATCATCATATTTCTTGTTTTCACCTAATTTAAGGTAATTAGTGTAATCTTAATAAGATTATCAAAATGAATAAGCAGTCATATCGGTATAAAACTTATTCTTACTACCAATGATTGAAATAAAAAAATACATAACATTTTCAATTCGTCGCACAAAGCTCATCTCCCATCACACAGTAAATCTGGCGCACATTATATCAATGAAAACATGCAATGAATGTAGATTAGGAAGACGGATACGATATTTTCGTAAGACCCGAATAAATATTCGGCTTATACCGTCCGGATGACGTGCAGATGTATGAGCCAACCCTTTTTACGTAGCAGTGGCTCAAAAATGCTAATATATTTGGTGTCTGTCGTGACTAAAGCAGTCAAAAAAGAGATATACAGGAATTTAGAAACACACAAAGGAATAGTTAATCACTTACCTTGTTTTAAGATGATATAGAGTGTGAATAAGTTAATGCAGCTTAATAGATGATCTGACTGAATATAATCCTGAATTCAGAAACCAAAATTTACAATGCACGAAGTTAAATTACATGTTAAACTTGAACCTTTTACAAACTTTCGTTACTCCTGAATTCCGTGAATCTTTCGTAGTAAAAAACAGTAATAGTAGTTTAATAGTATCCCATAAATCTCCTCTAAGTCCCACTAGTATTCCCATAGCTGAACCACATAAACTGTCACTATTCCCATGGAGGTAATAAAGGTGTCTGCAGGTTTTTTTTTCTCATTTGCCCCCAAGATACGAGGAAATGAGAAAGTCGAATTGATTTACGTTGAAACTCGGACAGTTTCTAAATAAGGAACCGTCTCGGGGGAATGCAGTGGGGATCAAACTACTTGAAATTATTTGTCTTTAGATAAACTTTGCAGTTTCTGATTTATGTCGTTAAGCTCTTTGCAAGCTTTTAGCGTTCTTAGTTGTTCATGAAGTTGTACCTTGACGAAATTTGTAAAAGCAAGACTAATATTGGTACTAACTAATTTCATCTTTCCAGTTCCAATACTAAATTAATTACGGAAAAATATATTAAGTTCATTATTATATAAAAGGCCGTGTTAATAATGTAGGAACAAAATATAAAATAAAAATATTTCCATCATGAAGCATCATGGGCGGGAGCTAATTTACCTAGAGTAACTTGGCGGAGTTTCTGCCCTCTTGGGGACAGAACTTGGCCGACCGCTCTATTAGCACTTTCCTTCTAAGCAAAAACCGCTGTTTTGTTTTTCTTATTGTATGGATCAAACGAGGGCCGTATTAACGTTATTATTCAGTTTTTTTTATGAAATTTATTTTAACAAGCTTTGCTTTTAATATTGTTAACATGTATCTTTTGTTTTGAAGCTCTTATTTGTATTTTATTACGTAGATATTAATACTACAAAAGCGTTCAATGAAAAGATTTCAAAAAACGTTGGTAATAATTTAGATTCATATTTCTCGAACCCATCATAATTAAGAAACAAAGAAAACACATTCAGATTTAACAAAGCCGAACAATTATAATTAAATTAAAGCAAAAGTTTAATGTGTCACGACTACTTACAACCAAAAAGGTTTTGGTTTGTCGACGATTGTCTATGTTCATTTTAATCACAAAAAAATTAAGGGTAGCAACAATTCAACACAACAAAAAAACGCGACCATTGCGTGAAAATATTTTTTCGAGTCATTTTTTAATTTTCTTAATAGATAGGTAAGTACTTGACTATTGAGGTCAAACGAATAAAAGTGATTTCACAAACACAATAAGTTTTCGATACATTCCAACCAATTATAAAAAAATATATATCTTAAATAATAAAAGCACAATAGTATAATAACAACAATCTGGATCTGTAGCAAAACCGAAGTCTCTAATCTCAAAAGCCCCTGATCTCTGTCCATCGAAACTCTGGTATTATAATTCTCTCCAGTCCCCATCTCGCGACATTCATTATTTATTATTTTTTATCTGACATCCGAGACGAGACCGCTGAAAATGCTACGACCGTACTTTCTATACGTATAAAACCTTTCTCGGCAACAGCATTGGATATCTACTTCTTGTTTACCAATTCCATATAAACTGTCGGGTTTTATTATAAGTTTTGCTTTTAGAGGCATCACTATTATTTTTTTGTATATTTTGACGGTATAACCCTACTCACAGAATTTTGCTATTATTTCTTTGAAGCTAAAGAAAAGTTAGAAAAGTGTGAGGTTTTCATAAGAATTATGAATGGTAATCAGGCTTGTAGTAAATGACTAAAGGAGTTTTATTCTAGTTCATTATACTGACATTTTAATTAAAAAGGGCACAACTAAAATTTTTCATGAAATTGAGTTATATATATATTCGAAATCAGGAAAAAAAGGCCTATCTGTCTAATTTTTTTGAGATTTTTAGCAGAGGTAGCATAAGCTTAAAGGGCACAACTGCCCCATTTTTTTAGTTTTAGTACAGGAAAAGGGCGCATTGTGAGATATGACTTTTGAAATAAAAGTCATATCTCACAATGCACCTTTGTATTTAATATATATTTAATTGAAAAGGCGTAATTGGCGTACGTCAAATATTATGCTTGCTTACTACTAGCTTGCTCAAATACTAGGCTTATGTGGTAATAGTGCTTATTTTTTATACCAACACCTTAGCAAATTAATGTAGAATAAAAGACACAGCTGGCAGTTATGTCTTTACTGTTTACCCTACGCCTTAAAATTTTATACATAAAAAAGGCACACTGGCGGTTATGCTTTTACTACTAAACATCTCTGAACGGAGATGAAGTGAGAGGGGCAAGGAAACGAAGCGGACACAGAAAATTCACAATGAGATTGTTTTTATTCATCAAGAAGTATAAGTACCTATAAATATTAGAAATCAATTCTAATATTTTACTGTTATATTCTAATAACTATACTGTGAAAAGGCACAATTGAATAAAAGGGCCTTTTCATTGTAAATTTTAAATTTTTACTCAAAATTTTATATTGAAAATGCACATTTGGTTGAATATGCCTTTTAAACGTAATATTGCTCTTTTTATTTTATTTTTTATGTTAAGTTTATTATTTATTATATGCTTTCAAAATAAAAATAAAATATTGCTATGGTCTTATATGTACTATAAAAATGCAACTATTTACATTCACACAATGCCGAAAAACATAGTTTAGTCGTGTTTTTTTTAACAAAATTCAAAATATATTTTAACATCGATTTTCTCAATATTTACAAAATGTTAGTTGTGCCCTTTTTAATAACGACGGCATTATAGCTTATCGCACCGCGGTTTCACATGCGATCCCCTATTTTACCCTCTAGTGGCTGAAATTTGAAAATCCCGTCCTTAGTGGATATGGAACCTGTACAAAGTTTCAACTTCTTAGACTATGCAGTTTGAGCTGTGTGTTGTTTTGTCAGTCAGTTTATTTTTTATATATAGAAGAAGATAGATTGTTAATTACTTCTGTATTGGACGATCACAGAGACAAAATTATATATTTGTAAAGTGTATATTTTTGACACCTTTCGAGTAGTATTCGGTTTTCTCATAAGTTAAACATCATGTGAGCCCAGTACAAATAACAAAATATTTCATTACAAATACCCCAATAAATATGAAAAGGGCTCCAATTTCACAACAATACAGGCCCTTCCTTACAATTCTGAATAAAATTGTCTAAAGGCGTCTGTACAAAGTCACATCGCCTTTTCTATTATAACATAGAAATCCCTTTATATTACTGTTGAGACTTGAAAACACGCGTTTCATAATAATATGAGGGTGGTGGGAGTTAGGAGATCGATATGGAAGGAGGAAGGCCCCCAGAGGCATGTTATATCCATGAATTTAATGTGTATAAGATGTGTCAGCATATCCACATAAAGTTTTCCTTACATGTATCGATACAGGTCCTTCAGTTGTATATTTTAATGCTCATTATCGTGTACGAAATTTGAGCGGAATTTTAAATAAATATGAGTAAATTACGTCATGTAACAAGTTACCGTACAATTCGAACAATTTCTATAGGTACTTAGTTACAACTTTTTACTTTCGAAACAATCTTATAAGCAAGTTTCCAACAAGGTTCATGCAGTTTGTTTGGCTTACCTGTAACAAAGAAATAATAAATTATTAATAAGTAGGTAATCTTACATTTTAGAAACGTAGCGATTTTCGGAATAAGAGAATGAAAAGAATAACTTTACGTACACGGGCCAAGTATTCAAACCATTTTAGGAAAAGCCAGTAAGTTTTACGCCTAAAGTCAATTCTTTTCAGCGTCACGTTTCGTATATACATAAACATAAATAATAATACATTTTTATATGAGAATCAATTCATTAGTCCATTAGTAGAACACGATGACTCACGAGGACTGATTGTTGAAGAACATGTTTATGCAGAAATTGCACACAATCAAAGTAGGTTGTACCACCCCGCTGTGTGCAGGAGAGTCAGTGACCGTGCTAACGATCGTAGGCATAACATGCCGTTTGACATACTGATAGAAAGCTTGTCGAACAAACAACATGAAGAATAATGAATACCATTTGGTCATTGAGTCGGAGCAATTCTTTGCTACGACATGCTGTGGTCTTGTACCGGATAATTAAGGACACGACTGTACCGAAAAAAATGCGTCGTTAGCTCAAAAATATAGTTTTATTGCGAATCGTTTACAATAATGTTTGGGTACATTTTAGAAGATAATCAAAATTCGAGTAGATCTCTTACAAGTTCGCTTACAAAACGGCTTCACACAACACCCAACAATGTGTGTTGGCGTCGTCGACAGGGTGGACTAGCCTGACGCAATAATAAAGACCCGCAACTCCGCCGCCTTAACACTGGCCGGCGCCGTGCCTCGGGGACATTCGTCGTGTCGCTAAATTATTGCTTACCTAATGTTAACTATATGCACTACAACATCGTATTCAATATGAGTCGAAAGAATAGTAAATCAATGGCATTTGTTTAGAAGGAATAGAATAGAACCAATGGAAAAACGATTCGTATGTTTAATGGTTTTAGTTCTCGATTGATGTTTTCTCTATCGTTTAGGCGTGTAGTAAAAGAGGACTGTGAGTAAATACTTTCAAAGATAATAATTAGATTTGATTTTCGTGGTTTTTTTTTATGTGTGGAAAGAGGAGACCAATAGAGAAGATGATACACATACGAAATTAACGTGGATTTGACTATACAAGTATGGCTAAAATCATCTGATTTTACAAAAAGCATCTGCTTAAGTTAAAATAAGAAATATACCAAAACAAAGAAATATACACTGAGATTAACTGTTGCCATAAATTATACGAACAAGCATATATAGGACAATGAAAACAATACATCAACCATTTCGAATGAGAAATCAACAGTTCAAATAGGCAAGCATTCACGTTCCATACCTCGATGAAAAACTGGAATAATCATTTTGTTAAACTTCCACCCTGTTATTGCATTTCACATTTCGCTAGCTTCGTTTAATTAATGGTATGTGATTTTAATTTAAAAACGATAATGGGGTTTTCCGATATATAATTTTCTGTTTATCATCATTATTTCAGCTCTCATCTATTGATTGCTGAGTATAAGTTTTATCTTTCCCTTTCTGTAAAGGATTTAGAATTAACTTTATGTGAATCATTTATTTACTGTGACATTTGTAAACTGTCATTATGAGATCAAATTATTTTGTATTCATCCAATAAAAGCTCATTTACTAGTGACATTAGACAGCCTAGAAGTATTGATCTATTCTTAATCCTACTAATATTATAAATGTGAAAGTTTGGATGGATGGATGGGTGGATGTTTGTTACTCTTTCACGCAAAAACTACTGAACGGATTTGGATGAAATTTGGCACATAGGCTACTTTTTATCTCGGGAAAACATAAGATCCCTCGGGAACGCGGGTGAAACCGCGGGGCGGAAGCTAGTAATATAATAAAGCTGAAGTGTTTTTTGTTTGATTGAAAGCGCTAATCTCTGGAACTACCAATCGGATTAAAAAAAAAAATTTAGCATCTGATAGCCCAATTTTTGAGGATGGTTTATAGGCTATTTTTTATCCCGGGAATGGGTGAAACCGCGGGGGACAGCTAGTAATATTATCAAACACCAAACAAGGGTACCACAAGTTCATCTCCATAATTATAATACAATGTAACGTGGGATTTGGTGGATCCCAAATCATCCATGGCATTCGGAGCGTAGTACACCTCAGTAATTGATTAAATAAGTCCCCCTTTATGTTCCAACGCACGCACGATTCATAGAAAATTACAGATAGATTTTATGGATATAGATTCACTAGAATTATCTACATAGGTACATATATTAGAGTAAGTACCACAGGTTTGAGCATTTTATTTTCATAAGATATTTTTAAAAAACGAAATTCGGTATAATAATGAATTAAGCGTCATTTTTCATTCAGAAAAATAAATGCATCGTATAATGTTTTAGCATTGCTCGAAATTTAATCAATTTAATATTATAGAATATACACAAGCGACTAGACTAAACAAGTTCTATAGCTAGATACTTGAAGCTGGTTATTCAGGTAAAGCTACGTCAAAGAGATAAACTTATCTTAAATCTAGGTTCGTTGGGAAAGGCAAAGGAGTTGGTGAACATCGGACTAGATTTATTCAAACTGATATCGCTTCTATTTTCGTAACAATTGGACTCAGATTACAGACAATACTCTCGCAATGATAATTCAATATACACAACTAACTTGTTATTTTGGCAACGTTTGGTAAATTTTGCCTTTTCTTACTCGTATTGTTGAAACTTATGCCAAAATTCAAGAAGCACTTTGTATCTGTTTTGACGAACAGCAAAGGAGCCTGAATAATGGTCGGGTCATCTGACTCTCACTAAAACCTATCTCTAGTACAAGCCTTGATTGAGGTATTAGTGTTTCTGTGGCCGAAGGTGGTTATCACACAAAACTTAGAAGGAACGATCGTCCAGCTGCAGGTAGGGTGGAACCGGGTAACCAGGCGGGTATTACAAAGTACCTACCCCACCACCGCGCTATGGTTTCCTAACGATTCATTCCACACACATTCCACATCACATATTCGCTATCATCACATTTAAAAAGATTTGAACCTGAGATGTACATACTGATTAAAGTTATAATTTAATTTTTATCCCTATTTCAAATAACCCATACTTTTTGTTGTACGCTCAAACATGTTCTATCCAGGAGACAAACATACTGATATACTCCCATTCGTTTGGACCCCACTATATGATCTCACCAGATTACATCTCTGCCATTGTGCGGGGGTGGATTATTTGGATTAATTATCGAATTGTCTGCGACGTTCGTAGGGGATGCCAGATGACTCACCCCTTCGATTTCGTTCTGCCATGGGAGTTATATCTGAGTCAGTGAAATGTTTGGAAGTATCTGAATGAGGTTTGTATGAGTCACAAAATAATACGGTTACATATCTAAGCTCTATTGTGATACGAGATGACATTATATTGTAAAGTAAGATGTTTTCAACTCCATGCAAAAGCATTACAATTGTTTTCTCGTACTAGTGCTCTCTCAAATACCTACACATAGACAACTCGTTACATAAACGAATGGAAGCGAAGCATTTAATTTAAATCTGTCAAGTAACAAGTAGTGTAGTTGGCAGCACTACAGAATACAGAGTGGTCTCTATTCGCTACGACATACGACAACTTAACAAAATTAACCCTGCCGCTGACGCAGACAACAAAAAGTAACGTTACTCAGCGTTCAGTATAGTTATATACTTAACACGCTATTCGTTTGTATAACAATCGTTTCGGGGAACGGTATTCGCTAAAAATAACCACACAGTGGGTTTTCAGCTTTTCACCGCAGTCGTCATGTATGCAGTATTTCATTTTACGTCCACTTTTTGTTTGGATTTCTTTCACTGCATAATATATGGCTAAATATTTTCGGATGTTTTAATCATAATCATTATTGAGCATCTACCGGTGTATTATATCCACTTGAATGCCAGTTCCTTCTTAGTTTTCAATAACCATGTTTGACCACAATCTCACCATGGTAAGTAGGTGAAAAGTACACAAAGCGTAAAAGGAACTGGCTCTCAAGTGCAGCTACTAGAACACAGGTAGGTGTTTGGCAGCTGATTTTCAACATGAGGGTGGTAGCTAGGCGGGCACTATCAAGTAAGTACCCACCGTGCTATGGTTTCAACATTATGTTTTTTTTTTTTCACCGAAAGCTCAAGCAACATTGTAGGAACTAAACCCACGACCTTCGTCATGGCATTCAACGTCACTACCACAGAGATATCATCACCATAAAAACCTTCGGCTACATCATCTTCTATTAGGATATTATGGACAAGCACAGGTATATCCAAAGAAACATAACTTTTATACGTTTGTTATTTAGGATCCTATTCTATTACCTGGTTTATAATAGCATATTTAAATAATTTCATGCAAGGACATTAGATGCAGGCCGCCCAAGACCGGTCCTGTTGAAGATCCCTAGGGGAGGCCTATGTCCAACAGTGGACGTCTTGCGGCTGAGATGATGATGATGATAAAGAACATTATTTATATATCTCATATACATGTACATAAGTATATCCAACAAAAACATTATTGTTTGTGGGTAATAAAATAACAATGGATTCAAGAGGTCCGATAAATCTACAAACAGTAGGTATTTACCTTAGTACATTAGCACCAGAAATATCAATAGTCGACTTGCTATTGTCTGAACAAATGTATTTTACTTTATTTTGTCACAATACGACTCCGTCGCCATTATTATATTCTATTCGGGTTACCTTATTTTAAATTTTAAATAACGAACATAAAAAACATACCTCCTCCTTTTTTTGAAGCCAGTTAAAAATAAGAACTATGAATAAAGCAACTGCTCATAAAAATACCAATTAAAAATATTATGCACTATATTGCTTTTTAGCTGAAATAACTTTCTACATTAATTATTAAGATGTAGTTTGTTTTTTATTAGTAGTTTATTAACATATGAACTACTTTATATATTTATATTTTGGCATATTATTATGTAAACGTGTAGACTAATCCTCTATTTTTGTCGTTATTCTTAGGTAGGTACTCAAATAAATAACCTATGGCACTTCTCGTCCTTAAATTCTTGATAGGCATCAAAAGCCAGGTATTACTTTGCACTACTTTAGGTACATGTAATTAAATTAACTTTCAATCGACTTTACAGGATATGTTGAATAATTTGAAAGAAAACCGAGTTCGATAAATTCAAAAGTGTTCGTTTTACCAATTACGTACTGAGGACATACATGTTTCGATTAGGGTGCGTAAAATAAGTGATGCATTATATTTGCAAATTAAGAATTTAAAATGAAAAGAAAACTTACATCACAATGGCACAGCAACAGTAAAATTCCAACTTTATCTGACTATCAATGATAATGAAATCCAGTCACTGCACGCAAACCATTACAGCACTGTCAATATATTCAACACAGTTATTTACACAACGTTATAATTAATAACAAATTATTTAAACGTTATCGGTAACGTGTTGCAAACGTCACTGCAGGTATGGGATTAAGGCTACGCGCTACGGCTAGTGCTACGGACTACGGCTCGTAGAGGTACTACGGGCGGCGGTGGCGACGCCTGACAACGGACTGCGACGGACGGCGCACCGTCTCATTCCGCGCATGCGCGTCCACCCTGCGTAGGGGATGGATTCGCATAGTCGTGGTTAAAACATTTTCGTTTTCCGATAGGCAGGTTATAATATTTGAGGCAAGGAAAATAACGGAACAATAAAAGCGCAGTTAATTGTGTACTGCGGAATGCTAAGAATTTATGCCCGACCTACTTCTATTCGTAGGTAATCGGCGTAACGTAATATTATACGACAGAAAGAGAAATAAAATTGCGGCAAATAATAAAGATTACTACTATTATTCCTAGTGTTTTTCTTCGTAGGCACAGTACTACCACTTTTATAAGTCACATCGACAATATTCGATTGTAAACACCAATGAAATACAAACCTTGTTGCTTTAAGTTTAGATTTGAAATACAACAACAACAACAAGAGACTTGTCCTATCTCGCTCATACCATTTGTGCACTGTTTGGCAACCAATAGCGTATTAAATCGCGTCAACCAAAAAAAACTGCGCAAACATCATTGTAACTTATAAAAGTGGTAGTACTGTGCCTAATATATAAGAATATCTTAAATAGTTAAAATAACTCAAATACTAAATTTATTTCATATAGCATGAAAAAGCAATAATCATAACGCGTCAAACAAATGAAATCTAATGTCAAACAGACTCGAATGTTTATTATTAAAACATGGTAAAGCCACAGGAGTAAACACTAGGGATATACACCCCAATACCTCCTCTGCACCCCCCCCCCCCCTTTTACACGAAACAATAGACGAATTCCGTGTGACAATTTAAACGTTCCATAGATTCTAAAACTAGATAACTTTTCCATGATAAAATTATATGGGACATAGATTAAATTAACTTATAACAAAAAGCAAAACCGACTTCAAAGTGGGTTGGCACTAAAAAGTATAAAATAACTATGTTAGATAGAACTCGTTTTGAAGTCAGCGAAAGAATTTGAGATTCTGAGATTCTGGAACACGTGCTTCCTTTTCGCTGACTTAATTTATTTTCCATTTTTAGTTTCTTGTCATTTGATCGAGGATATGCATATCAATAATAATTTTCGATAATATTGAATAATTATTTTTATTTATAATTTTTTTGTGTGACATGACAAAATAAAGACTCCCGACGCAATCACCGAAATCATTTTAAAGAACAAAAACTTGCGGTCTATAGGGTACAAAGTCAAAGCCATTTATTCAGTTTAGGCCCTAAGAGGGCACTTATGAACGTCGAAACTACTGAAGTTACCACCGATTCGGAAGTCGCCTTCAACTGAGAAGAACCGGCAAGAAACTCAGCAAGGTTACATTTTTTATATATTTTGTTTTTTTTTTTGGACAATCTGACAATGTTGGCTTTTTTTCCATTAAATTTTAACAATTTTTAAAGAAATATAATATACATAAACACAAAAGATGAAAAAAAAAACAACAAGAAAAATAAATAAAAAATAATAACCTGAACAAGTTCAAATTCATAAAAAATATATATATATATAGTATCTCTTACATACTAAGTACTGGCTTCTTTATACGTATGAAGAAGGTGCACTTGTGCAGAGTGCAGCTATTTCCAGACATCTTTATCTTCAATGTAATGAGCTACCTTGTAATAGGCTTTTTCTTTCAAAACTTTCTTAATGTGAGATTTGAATTTGAAATCATTAAGAATTATCTCTTAACTCCTAACTAACAAGGAGTTGTACCTTCCATCATCAGCTCACCTCAATAACTCAAAGGAACATAAGTAGAAGTCTATACGAGTCTATAATATAATATTTAAATAATTTATTCACTAACTCCTAATAATTAAGGAGAATGATATTTTCTATCATCAGCTCAGCAACACGAGATGATGAGTACTTGAAGTTTTAGAAAATATATATAAAACACTTTATGCGTCCTTATAAAATTTGAGGGTTGCCCTCGATTTTTCTGGGATCCCATCATCAGATCCTGACTTGGTGCCCATGGGACCACCTGGGAAGTATACCTTTT
Source organism: Tetheella fluctuosa (assembly GCA_951216915.1). Lineage (NCBI taxonomy): Eukaryota > Metazoa > Arthropoda > Insecta > Lepidoptera > Drepanidae > Tetheella > Tetheella fluctuosa. The sequence continues at coordinate 13,242,685 of OX578215.1, read as the reverse complement.
GAAACAAAAAAATATTTTCTCGAATCGGTCCAGGCGTCTTCGAGTAATCGGGGAACACACATAAAAAAAAGATTCCGACAAATTGTAAACTTCCTCCTTTTTTGAAGTTCGGTTAAAAACAAGCTGAACCAATAAATTTATTTGTATTATTTTTGCCAATTCAAGGTGCATTCACACGCATCGATCACGTCACCGGCACGACAGCGTAACGTCATCGATCAGTAAAAAATGTCACATCAAAAAATATAGTATATAGTTCGGTAGTATCAGAGTGTCATCAGTCACCGTCACGAAACTTCGTCTTTGAATGACAGATGATTAGTTGAAATCTAGAGAAATGACAATTTATTTCACGAAAAAAAAAAAATATATTATCTCTGGTGGGCTTTCAGCCGGCGAGACTAGTGCGGGCATAAATACTTTTAAAGCCTAAGAAAGCGATTTTGTATAACAGGTACGAAGAACAGGTAGAACAGGTAGAACCGTAGTCGCATTGTAATCAATACAGGCTGTAGGACTTGAATACGAAATATCGTTAGGCTTTATGTAAGTGATTTAGGGTTTGTAATAGCGCGTTTTATTTTAAATATAATTTTATTCAACCTAAAGACTAATGTAGCAAGATAGTTTAAAACTATATAAAAAAAATAACCTTGCCTTAATGTTCTTGCCGGTTCTTCTCAGTTGAAGTCTGACTTCCGAACCGTTAGTAACTGCAGTACCTTAATAAGTGCTCTACCTGAACTGAATAAAAATCTTAATTTTCAATAAAATTAGGTTTTTGAAGTATTGTAGGAACAATAAATTAAACTGTTACAAGAATACTACGATGTAATAATAATGAGGTGAAGGTAGTATCCCTTAAGAACGTCGTAAGTGTACAATACCATTTTATTCCTTTAAAATTGCGATTTCACTATAATATTATTTTATACATATGCCTACCCTTGGCTCACGAATGGCACGCGCATAGTATATTTACATGAAAAAAAATAGAATTCCAGGAATGTACTGAATGAAGCAGAGTATAATTTGTGCTCTACATTCTATTTTATTCACAATATCGAAATCTTTGTCACGAAATTCGTGACACAAAGCTAGAATGTTTGGTATGTAGGTATAAAGCACACAAAGTCATTCCTGTAGCGCTTCAGGCGCGAATGGAGCAGGAATAATTAAGTTTTTTTTAAAAACCTAGTGTTCTCGTTGAAAAGCTGAAAGGCAATATCACTTGCATCCTGCCCAATAAACGGAGAAAACGTCGAAAAATACTGAGTTCTGCCATAAACCCGATATTGGGTGCAAGGAACCAGTTCTAAATTATATCTTTTACAAATAATAATTTAGTACAAGTAATAATTGTAATGCTGATCGATTTCACTTGCGAAGCTAATATTTGTTTACGTGTTATGGAGGCCAACACTGGCCACGAGGCCGCCCACAAATACGATAGGTAGATGACGTCTTGTTCAAGATTGGGTTGCTGGCCTATTCATCCCCAATTTTATAATGTGGGAGAGTCTATCCAGAATTTGCAAAGGCTCATGGAGAAGAAGCTAATATTTGTCAACTGGAGACTTATAATTTGAGCTTGCTTCAGACTCACTATGGGATGTGTGAAGTCCAAACCGAGGACGTTACACTAAACTCGAATAGTCAAAGTATAGGTGTCGGAAAACGCAGAAGTAATATAGAAAGAACCAGAAGTATTACTGGTAATTGGTACTTACGTACTATCAGATAGTTCCAATACTGCGCGGCTTTTTGTCCGTATTTAGGTCGTATAGCACTGCTTTTAATTTTCAAATGTCCTTTGTCGTGATTTTTTTCCAGCTCTTATTACACCATAATAATGAACAGCAAGAGTAGGTCGCGGAGATCTTTTGAAATGTTTCATTTCGAGTTGTAAAAAGGCGCTCTCTCGTTTTCCGTTACTCCAGCAGTTAATGGAAATTGCAATGCATTATCTGACTGTATTTTAATGGCAGAATTTTTCTTTTACATGGCGCTTTTGTGTTGTAATTTTCCTGGGCTACGTTAGACTAATCATATTAATATCTGATTACATGTTTATTTTTTAAACTCCGTCAAACCACATTTCATCATAAAATTGTTATTGATTTTCAGTCTTATGACACAACCCCGGCGTTTGCTTCTAAGAATCAATCTAAAACGAAACACTTTATTTAAAAATGAAATCCCCAATCTCTAGACAATTTTCCCGATAGCATTCTACCCAATTTATGGAGCGAAAACATTATCCACGTTTAATGAATTCAGCTTAGATTAAACTAAGATTGTGCTCTCAACTAACTGAATTTCCATACTTGATATTATCACACGAGATAATAACGACAACATGGTATATAAAATTTACAAACAAAAAAACATGGAATCAAGTGAAAGTACCTCTTTATTTTGAAGTTACTTATGTAGGTAGGCAGTTAGGGTGCAGTAGATACTAATGAAAATCCAGAGTTCAATTTAAAATATAATTAAAGTTCCACAAAAAGTTTCTTAATAAGTAGTTAAAATTATCGCGTGTCTTAACCCACCGATGTTAAGTTAGGAAAAAGCCATGGCAAAGCGTACCGCTCGCGGATCTCACGGATCATCGGGTATCGGACGCCGTGCTGAGCAGTCGGTAATGTCAGTAGTCCGATTGGGGATCCGCATGGAAAAACCCGTGACAAGTTCAATGTAAGAAATAGATTCCATAAAAAGTGCATTTGCCTTATTAAAATGTACAAAACACTCGTTCAGATGCGAAACACGTATGATAACGAGCATTGAGATCTCAAGTTTGACCCTACTGAATGATCAAAATAATTCAATTTTGTATTTTAAAAATATCACAACAAAGACAACATAATAAAAAAAATATATATCCAAATCGGACTACTCTGGAAAAAGTTATGCGTGGTTAAAAACCTCCTCCGTTTTTTCGTCGGTTAAAAAAGAAGGAGCCCTACTGTCACTGAATACATTTCCAGAGAAATTATGAAACTTTAATTCAATTTGTTAGGTGTTCGTGGAATTCCATACGTCCCAGTGATCGAATGTTTTTACATTGACAAACAAGAATAAACGACACATTCGTATTGTTTTGATTTAATCTCTACTGTTGGACCTTTTTCGATGTAGGTATTGCATTTTAGTTAGCTATTGGATCATGAGAATGCTTTGAAATTCGAAGATCGCGTTTAACTGTCATTTTTCTAATCGTAAAAGGTAATAATACTGAATCACGTAAAAATGTACTAATGTAGGTAACAAAAGAAATAATCAATGATTATGTATATTGCACCCGAGAATAACAAAAACCGCAAATTTATAAATTTTCTAGGAAATTTATAAATCTTCGTAGGATTGTAAACGAGAGATTAATTGTATTATTTTACGCCCACATTTTCGCAAATTTATCAATTTGCGACGTGTCGTGGTAAATTTATAAACTAACGTATAAAGGTTAGGTTAGGTATGTTTATAAATATCCTAGAAAATTCATAATCTCGCGGAGGAACACGTGACTTATTCAACCAATCAGGGCGCACATGGCGTTTGGTTATTGCTTACTTCTTATTTTACGCGTGAGTTCGGTAAGTTTATCAATTTGCGAAAATGTGGGCATAAAATAATACAATTTATCTCTCGTTTACAATCCTACGAAGGTTTATAAATTTCCTAGAAAATTGATAAATTTGCGGTTCTTGTTATTTTCCGGTAACATATACACAAGAATCTTTAAATGTTTAGCAATTTGATATGAAATATGATTCTGAAATAAATGTGCATCCACTTTTCACTTGTATAACATTTAAACTTAATTTGTGAATCAACTGACCGTTTAATTGCCATATTCCCCAACGGTGTCAGGATTAAAGTCACAGAGAAAATTAAATTGGGAATGAGGAATAACTTGCGCGTGCAATTGTTATGATTTCATTAACATGAATATGAGCCGCGACCACTTTGCTAAATTTATTGCGAAGCTTCAAGTTGAAATTATAATTTTCTAATACATTTTCCCAGCTGGAGTGTAACTTAATACAAATATTAATATGAATGTTGAGTTTTAATAAAACGCGTCAAGACTAAAATGACAAAAAATCAGAAAGAAATAAAGTAATAGTTTATAATAATGAATACGAAAAACAAAAGAATGAGTAGTCGTCAAAACGTCCGCTGACAAGGTAGTTCAGGAACAATGAGGTAAGGTTTTATGTTCATATTCTAATATCCTCCCTTGGACATAAACCCATCTTTGCCGAGCAGTAGTCCAGCTTCAGTTGCGGAGTCCCTTTAGTCAGCGAATCCGCCACCATCTCACTTGATTGAATGTACTTGACGACAATCTTCTTTTGTTTTTCTTCTGCTGTCGTATTCATTCTTCTAACAATATCATCGAATATTTAGAAATAGAAACAATCCAATTTCCGCCACTCGGCGGGTTTCCAACTGACGGAGGATGAAATTACCACTTCACTCAAACTTTAGTGGAGAATTGTACAATTCAGTTTCCAACCTCAACTACTCATAATTACAAGAAACAAAACTAAGATTGCAAATGATTACTTAGTTTAGATAGTTCAGTGTCCTGAACCTACAAGAATCTATCTCGCTAAGTACTTTTAATTGTTTCTCAGGATGAGAATCTATGTTTCTTGGCGCTTCTACTTGTACTAAATTTATGTTGTTTGATTTGGTACTTGTATTTACATGAGAATGTTGGACACATCTCATCACCTTCGAAATAAGAAATAAGAATGCAAGAATTCTCGTTTATTAAGATTAACTTTATTTTCATAGTGGCAATAGCTTAAAGGCAACGTAACCTAACTTCGCCATTTAAAAGCTGGTACACCAACAAAACTTAGCCTCAGGTATTCCACCTTCCTCCGGGTCACGGCACAGTAATATTATTAAATTCATTCACAAACACAAATCAGGTAGCCTCGCCATAAGGCATGTTCGTGATGATAAGATCGGTGCGGTGCCTGCTCGGTGCGGGGCCGCGCGGTCGACGGCCGGCCCGGCGCCATCGATTCCTCGCAGGGTTCGCAACCGTTCGAATAACATTTATTTTGAATAACCTTTGACCTGTGTTACAAAGGGAATATCCTATATAAGCGTTGTCCCTCTGAATTGAAATGGGAATTCAATCTTAAGAACTGTCGTTATGTACATACCAAGCAGTTTTCGTGACTCCTGATCAACATATTTGTCTGGTGGCCTGGTAGGTTCAAGGTCATTATTGTATTCTGACAAATACTGATTCTAATACCGACTAGTTTTGTTCCTTAGAACCTTTATTATCACTTTCAGCAAATTGACAAGTCAGTCCTTTCAAAAGTCATATTTGTGTTTTATTATGTACTTACCTACCTACTGGGAGAAAAACTATAATTTGTTCACATATTTTTACTAGCAAATCCCCGGCGAGCGTTTCAATGCCTTTTCTTCGCGGGCGTGCGCACTATATCTCACCAAAGTTTCATCGCAATCGGATGAATGGTATAGGAACGCATACGTTACATACCTCTTTCTTCTTTTGTTTGCATAGAAATAAGATGTGTGTCGAATGAGATTACCTAAACGATTACCGCGTTCAATTATTTAAACATTTCATGAATTTGTCTTATCTTTTCAAGATTTGGATTTGGAATCTTTACTAATATAAGCCGTATTAAATTCGACCAGTACCTAATTGGCAGCAGTGTGGCAAATAACATCCAAATTTTAATGCTTATAAGAATCCGGTGTCTGTCGCACAGTTTATACTAGTATAGACACCAACATTAACTCTATCTTCAAAGCATGTTTCCTAATTTACAGTACATTATTTTTAGGTATTAAGATAGATTTATTTATATTTGAAACATTTGTTATTTTTAATAAATCTTTAAAGTTAAGTAACGAATAGATACTTTAGCGTTATTTAAGTCTAGCAACATTGTGTAAACCTGACTTTAAAACGTTATAAATAACCATAACAGTAATTATTTTCGTCGGGAAAGGTTCATTTTGAAATAATATCCGGGGCTCAAATGCTTTGCTTTGGGTACTGGCTAAGCTCTAATTTTTATGGGTATAATTAGAAACGCGGATACTTTTTGAGTGATTAAATATTTAGATTAAAAGCCTGTATATTATGTTCCGTGATATGTAATTATAAACCTTAAAAATCAATTCGGCAACCCTATTTCAAAACACGCAAGTACAAAGAAAAAAGTAAAGATATGAAGTTAATACCTAATTGTTGGAAACGTGTTACTCGAATATTGTGTGTTAATGTCTAATAATAAAACCAGCTTCAAGCCTCCAAGTACCTACATGCAACTTGTAACTTAAAAGTGTCGACATAAAATTTATAATGACAAATCTGTATTTCTGCCATCAATGGAAATACATCTATTCATTAACGCCGTCAAAGTTGTTAATGATGACTAAAACTTAACAAGCTTTATAATTACTTTTGCATCTAAATAAAGATAAATAATGCGAATTAATTAAAAATAAACAGATTGTACTGAATCCGGTCTTAAATCCGACAACAGTTACAAGTAATCACCACAAACAATCTAGTAAGTGCTTAATCCATAACGAAATACTCGTCTTATATAAATTTACATAAATTTTGTGTGTACCACTCTTCCTTGTATTCTGAATCCTAAATCATGAACTTTCTATCATGGAAGAGAAAGACAAGGATAAGCTATATAGACCAAGTGAAAATAAATGTAGATATCGTGTCGAATAAGGAGGTACAAGAAGAGACAAGAAACAGATTAGAGTGGAGGAAGCTATATCGACAAGAGCCCAGCTGTTAAATATAGAAGAAAAAAAATTCTATCACACGCTCTTCTTTTGGGGGCTTAGACACCTTCGGCTACATTACCAACAACTTGCCAGCATGGTGAAATCTCACCAAATCTATGGTTGACCACACAGGCCAACACATAGCAAAAAGATCTACCATTGTCTGGACCCAAATGGGTATATTTTATAGAGTCATGAAATCTAGATATATTATTTCACAATACAATGTCTGAGGCTTCCAATGTGCATCAAATAAGTCTACAATACAAACAATCGCGCTTTTACAAATAGAAGTATTCACGTTAATTTCGAAACTAAGTAATTAATTAGTATTGTCATATCAAATTCCATGAAAATACATATATTTGTGTGATGTAGATCAAAGTATTCAATTTGTAGTTCCAAGTAGACAAGTAGAATGCGAGTATTTAAACAGTGAATATAGTAATGTAGGCTTTGACGCTATGCATTAAGATAAGGTTGGCAATACTATGTTATATTAAAAACAAGACACTTTTATCAATATTATCTTGTGACAACGTCTGTGAATGTTTTTGTTATTGTGTTTTTAATATTATAACAAACTCAGCTGATCAGCTACTATTGAGGAAATTGGAAAGTTAAAAACGTATGAAAAAAGCACTTTCAAATATTTGGTTTAGATTATATATCTTTAAGAATTTTCAAACGGTTAATTCAATTTCACTTCAAACTTTCAATCACTGCAGAAACTTTCTGACATCCCTATTGGATTGAAAGCTATTACACAGCTCGTTCGTTCAGGAACGCGTATCGTATGACGTAACCACCTGAATTTACACCTTGACGAGTTCTAATTACAACATGTTTCTGAACGTAACAGTCGGGGAGGCAAAGGGCGTTAAGCCTGCAATAATTTGATGGGGTTTTTATGGCGTCTGTTGCGGTGTTATGACGACGTTGTTTGAGTACTCGCCGAGGCTATGGTTTGTTGGTTATAGCAGTTCGTTAACTAATACGAGATATTTTATGTATTTCGTACGCGAATAGTTGTTTGTTACATTGACAAAGCCTGTATACCACGTTTGTAGTTTTATATTCCTTATCACAATTTTAAACTATTGTTAGAGGTTATTCCTATAAGTGGTTCACTGGCACACTTCTACTCATTTGAACTTGCTCCACCTGTTTTCAAAAATTATCAAAAATATATATTTTTTAAACAACCATAAAGTCTACTATGAGCCCATCAAATTCGGCAGTGGGTCGATCCAACCACACGTGGGCTCTCCCTTCCAAATATTCGCAAACCTCATTTCATTAACTGTTCGACGACCTGAACGATTAACTTGAGAGATTTACTTTTATGTACACTCGAAACCGAAATGTTGGGGTAACTTTATGAAATTGTTTCTGCACATTTATTTGAGTAAATTGTTATCGTGGTCATAAATTCTGGATTCGATTGAGTTAAGAATTTTGTTTCGGTAAAAATATTCTTTTAGGTACTTATACCTACATATTATATCCGATGTTGTTTCAATTCGTGCAAAAGCCGCCCGTATATTGCTGTCAATGCCTGAACAAAGAGTGGAAAGGTTATTCAAAATCTAAAAACAAAAATAGAATGCAGGAATAGACACAAATCTGCAACAAAATTCATCCACAAAAATGAAACTATAAAACGATAAAATATTCATGAAGCGTAATTCTAAAACGGGCTTAAAAGACCCACCTTGAGGAATATTTCACAAAGTTTAGGCGTCATTAGAGGGTCAAGAACCCAGACATTGGGGGAAAATGTTCAAGTTGCGCATAGTATATAAACCGGCGTAGGTCTAGGAGGGTTAATCCCAAATGATATATGATGATAGGCAGCCGCGGGAAAAAATCTACATAGTGTCGCGAACAGACCAGAGGATTTCTGAGGGTTTTTTCAGCTGTGCGATCTGTGCGTGTATTGAAATTATATTTTTGATATGTAGTGTTTAATATGACGAAGAAGTCGAAGTCTAATCTAAATCGAGGAACATTCAGCGTCAAAAGTAATATGGCACTTTAGTATCCTTTCGTAATAATCTATTGACATTTTCCTGAAAGTTTGTATGAAAATTATGAATTGTGTAATGTGACACGGTAGTAAAGTGCCAATCTACTTTTGACGCTGACTGTACGTTTTAACATATTTTAATCCGAAACCACACCCTACTAAACAGTTAAAACAAACTAATAACTTAATTATCTAGTATGCACTTTAAAACACAATACAATTTAATTGCATTTACACCGCAAGGCATCCAATAAAGCATTGGCATTATAATTTATGCAATAAAAACTTTGTTGTCTGGGGAACTTAGATGCCGTGCCGTGCTGGTGCACACGTTCGAAGCGCTATTTCAGAATGTAAAGTAAGGAAGCAAGAGGGAGTCGGTATGTTCAAATGCTAGACCAAGATAAAACGTCTACCAAATATACATTTTAAATTGGGCAGCAAAATAACGTTTGATTATTCGAGAAGATAGTATGATTTTGTTATGTTTATAGGATTTGGTAGCAAAAAATAATATTAGTTGCCAATCCAAACTATTTAAACGAAATATTTCTCAAAACTTCATGCATATCTATTTTGTTATAATAGTTTAGCTTATAGACCGTTGTAATTTCACATCTCAATAAAAAAAAGAGTTACTATCCACTGGACATCGCCATTACGATTCTCGAGCGGTAAGCGATTGAACGGAGATGGTTGTCATATCGTGATTTCCCCTGGGCGGCGGGGCCGACGTCGCCCACGCATTCAAGAAAATGTACGCATTTCATGTGCCCACTGCTCATTGCTGAACGAACCGCGTATATTGCTTGTCTTGTGTATAAGTGCTTTTATAATAACTTTGAATGGAGATTTTTTGTGAAAATCCCAAATCTACGGAAATGTGTTTCTGCTTTTCTACAGTCGGGTCTTATGCAACATAACGCAATTAATGCTTAGAAGACAAATGATAATCTGTCCAGTGATGTTAATAAATCTATTTAAGATTAAATCAATAAACTACACGACTACACTATTTCTACAGTTGCTATAACTATATTAACCAAATAATGTGAAATCCTGATACAACCTCCTCAGGCTAATGGCAGAACAACTAATCTATACTAATATTATAAAGCTGAAGAGTTTGTTTGTTTCAACGCGCTAATCTCAGGAACTACTGGTTCGATTTGAAAAATTCTTTCAGTGTTAGATAGCCCATTTATCGAGGAAGGCTACAGGCTACTTTTTATCCCGGGAAAACACCAGATCCCTCGGGAACGCGGGTGAAACCGCGGGGCGGAAGCTAGTAATAATATATTCTGGGACAATATTTCTCACACACGAAAATAAAGAAAAATGTCAAACTAAATTACAAAGTATTCAAGTTATTTATGAATAATTACATATTATATCCAAAATACTTAGATATTTTCTCTGGCGCTTGGGAATTAGCTGTCAACCGCAGCTTTCTAGCTTTTCTTTGTATAGAAAATACAAGACTTTAATACATGAATTAACCACAATTATTTTTAGAAATAGTTACTGTAGTGTACTTTAAATTATAATTCACAAACGTATACATTAGCATAAATACAGTCTTAGCAAGTGTAGTGTACACTTTAACATCGACTAAAATTTACAATTGCGCTTGTAAAAATATGTTTTTCTTACAATGTAATTCAATTCAATCTTAAATGGCTTTAATGGCTGGCTCCTATCACAAAATATTAAAGACTCCGGCAAGAAACTCATCAGGCCAAACAAAAAACTATCACGAATGTAATCTAGTTATTGTCAGTATTACATGAAGATCGATCTAAAAGAAACCATTACACTAAAAGGGCACAGAATCGAGTACATTACAACTTTGAGCTACTAAACCTACAAACTATAAGTATAATACCTTCTACAAACTAAAACGCTTCAGAGAATTCTACCCCGAACCTCACAGATATAAATTGGAATTGGTAACTGGTACTAGAGAAACACTGCATTTGAATCCGTTACTTTCTGTAAGCTTTGTTGCCAACGGGGACTCTACGTCGGGACTAATGGAATGATCCCCGTGATCGGATACCGGATATCATTTAATTTCAACCTCGAACGATTTTGTAAAATCCCTGATGCGACAGGTATTGATAAGTGCGCTCTGTTACCTGAATCGCTTGTATAAGCCTGAGAACTTGAATGATTTTACGAGGATTTTGATGAGGAATGACTCAATTTATTCATGGTTTGAATTCAGAATTGCAGCTTGGTGGTATTTATAAATACAGGAAGAAATCCGTAAAAGCGGTTAGGAAGGGAACAAATGAGAATTCCAAAAATTCAAAGATATAATAAACTCTTTCTCATACTAAATACTTCACGTGATAAGATTATGTATTTACTTATGCACGCTCCAAATTCCGCTCACGCAACCCGGTGGCCAAACTCGCGCCAAGATGGCGCGCAGCGTTTCGACGCTATATTTATTTATGAATCGAAACCTCTACGGACGATAGAGATCCAATCTAAAAAACGTTGACTTGGCCATGTCCGATTTTTATAAGCAAAAACAAGACTCCATAGGGAATTTTTATGAGTGACGTAATAGTATGTAATTTCGTTACTGCTTACTTCTAATATTAATATCGTGGGAGTCAAATTATGGGCTAGTAGTAGAAGAAGTAGTAGAAACTAGAGGAGAATATTTGATATTTCTTTCTTGACCTACGTAATACGTAATTGAAATCTGAAAAACGTTTTTCTCTACGACACTAAGTTATATACGAAAATAACTTATATTAAAATTAATTGAGTCTGGCTCTAGTTGTCGCCTCAAAATAAATTAATTACAATGACAAACGTGAACGACCATAACCAACACTAGAACTAGCACCTTTTGTACTCAGTAAAGTATAAGAAACCAATGAAGAAGTCGAAATTGGACAGGTTGATAACGCGTTCAAAAGGAAAATTCATATTTTAGCAAGCTTAAATCAACCTCCTCATTCCAAAATGGTGTCAAAAATTTTAACAACTCCGACCTTATTAAATTCCGCATTAGAGCGTTGCAATAAATTTCTGGGTGTCGCCATCGTCGCCTGAGCTCGACACTCTACGCGGCTTAATGAAAATATATTGAAGCGGAGAACACTGATAACGGATGGTAAATTTTCCTGGATTGTACTTTGACATTCGAAAAGCCGATTATAAAATTCATGACTAGGACTCATTTTCACTCAGGAATTCAGTGCTCTATTTTAGCTGTATCTTAAAGGAAAATCCTGTGTCTAAAGCTTCAGTGTGAATGTTTCTTTACATGAGCAGTAAAACTTTGATTTAATTCAATTATTTCATCTAGATAAGAAACACATTTACTTAATACTTTTGTCTGGTTAATAAATATTCGAAGTTTCCAAACAATGGGATTCTCAGTTTAACTTACGAAAATGTTGAATATTGGCAATCTTCCGAATGGTATTGAAAGTTTATTTAGCTGTTTGTCTATCATAGGTGGAGATAGTCATAGCCTGACTAGAATTAGGTCACAGTCCAGACCTATATTTTATTCACGAACATTGAACATATCTGAATGAACCTGCAGTATATGTAAAGAAGGGCTTTTAATATAAATCGTAGAACAGAGAGTTTTATAAAACTTAAATATTATTCACATAAATGAATAAGATCAAAGACATACTGTTATTGGCAAACATGATAATATATGGAATATTGTCACGATCAAAAGACATGAAAATCTTGTAAGCAACATTAAATTTTCAGTAAAAGACCAATTTACACGATAACAAACAAGTCGAAAGCAAATCACGACAAAGCATCGAAATTCACTAAGTATATTATGAACAATATGAACGTATGCATATTCCTACAAAAGTTTCAAAATAGTTCGGTGCAGAGCAAGGCGACCAATGACGTGGAAAATACTTTTTGAGGAAACTTTTCGAGGGCCAGATGATTTTTCTGTTTGAAGAAACATTTGAAGTAGCGTGGAGAAACAGGATGAAATGTTATTTTTATAACAGTTGAGATGATACTAAAGTAATTACAACATAAAAGTAAGGAACATTCGTCAAGGTTTCTGTCACAAAATCTAGAAATAAATCTGTAATATGGGAGACAGCGTTCCTCGGAGCAGCATTATTTAAAATACAATTTAATACAGTTTAGTATTCTAATTACAATTGTAGGAAGTATATTTATTGTGAGTGACAGTGTGGTGATAAACGAGAAGGGAGAATGTTTGAGTATGTGTATTGCATGTATAATAATATATGTCTGACAGAGAGAATAAACTAGCAAGCCAAATCTTTGTGTAGTAAGTTTTCAGTTCCTGAATAATCTAGCTAGATTATATAAATGCAAATCTACTGAGATGTGTAATTTCTAGTTTTTTTTTATTTATTTTATTATAAAGGTATGAACTAATAAAGTTATAATTTCTGATCGAAGATTTTGTTCTGACGTTATCTAGTAGACATACATGGGGTCTTCTTCGATGGTTGGAGTTTGTTTATGAGCACGGATATAACACAGATGAGCGGCGTCGCGTATAGTGCCAAGGAATAACTGTCTTACAGTTAAAACCTTACATTCCTGGTACGATTGATCGGTAGAATACTTGTAGGCACTTTCGAATAAACCTGTTTTAGACCAGTTACCGGACAGATGTCAATTGTCATCGTGTCCTCAAATAAATTCACATAGCCCCAAACAGATCAACCTATCCTGTTGAGCTAAGAGCCAATCAAACAAATTCTTTTTTTTATGTCGAAAGGATGGCAAGCAAGTAAACAGATAGACGATCCAACTGATAGAATAATGATTAAGAATTAGGATGTGCATCGCATACTGTATATGTGATAGATACTGTATATCTGTAGCCCTTGTTCGTTTTTATTGGAACGAAATAATTTATTCTCTGGAATCATGGATATTATTATCAGCGCTAGATTTTGCAGTTCTTAAAATTCCTATATTTAAAGCATTTCGTACTAAATCCCGATAAAAGTTTAACGAAAAACAATTTGCGAGTTGGAGCTCGACGTGGCGAGCGATTGCCTTCGTTTGCGAACGTCAGGGCTGACAGGCAGACGTATAGACATTGATATTCGATTGTAATGAGGTATTTATACTCTGTGAATTTATATCCAATTGAATTTCATTTATGAGCATTTTAATACTTTAGTCGTCTGAGCTCTTTTCAATTGAAGTATCAAGTATAACGTTTAATTATTTATATAGTAAGTCGCTGATTGATTAATGATACTAAAAGTCGTGACTTTTATTAAGAGAGGTAGAGCATAGCGATATGTCTCTCAAAGAGCAGCTCGACTGGGGAAGTACCTCCACCTAACAGAATACCGCAGCCAAATAACTTATAGTTGTGTTCCTGCGCGTGTGTAAGGTCGCCAGAGCTCAAAGGGGAAGCTCAGGGGGGAAGGGTCGGTAACGCGCGAGTGATACCCCTGGTGTTGCAAGCGTTCATAGGCTACGGTAACTGCTTACCATCTGGTGGGCTGTATGCTCGTTTGCCGACAACGTGGTATAAAAATAAATCCAATGGTACCCAAGGATACTGAAGAATCTTGTATGAGCATCAATCAAACAATCTTAGCTCACAGACAACTGATTCCTTTTGAGATTCAGTTACTATGCGAAAATTTACAACCAGTTTGAATTAGGCGACCGTTGATTAAATTGCGATGATGCGTTACAGTGAAATATATTATTATATCGAACATTTCATATTCATAAAAGATTACTAAAATTAAGAGAATTTAACGTGTCTAGCTAGACTCGATAATTTAACGTTAGACTTTAAATTACGGCTTAAAATTGATTGATCATTTTTTTGAAATCAGGGTTCCATAATAAAGATAATGTGACACTTTTATTGGGCACTAACAAGTTAAGATAGAATGAGACTAATCTTTTTTACCATGTTACTCCCTGCAAGTGCTATGCACAGTGGCTCCATGTCTCCAATAGGCCAAGTATTAGGTTTAATTTCGCGTGTGATAATATGCAAATTTGCCTCAATTAATTATACACTCGCAGGCTGCGCTCCTCGCTTATAAAGCGCTCACTCCAATATAAGCACTCTCGGTTTGTTCAAATGACAATAGACCGCTAAGTAATTTGCATACTTTTTAATTATTAAAAGTGTGGGATGCGTTTGAAGTGTTGGGTAATGAATATTTATTATATGTGCAGACTTTACAGGATAATAGCCTTGTTTCTTACCTAATGATCATATGATATCACCTACCCCTAGAGATCACTGCCCCTTCATATCAAGTTGACGTAGAGCACAGAATGACTTCTAATTTACTTTACGTTATGCGATATTTCTTATTTTACGTGTTATTTACATATTTTTTTATACCACATTGTCGACAAACAAGCATACGGCCCGCCTGATGGTAAGCGGTTACCGTAGCCTATGAACGCTTGCAACACCAGGGGTATCACTCGCGCGTTGCCGACCCTTCCCCCCTTTCCCATGAGCTCTGGCGACCTTACTCACGCGAAGGAACACAACTATAAGTTATTTGGCTGCGGTATTCTGTAAAGTGGAGGTACTTCCCCAGTCGAGCTGCTCTTTGAGCGACATATCGCTATGCTCTACATCTCTTAAACTACATTATCTACACTTTTAAATAAGTAGATTTAATTATAAAAAAAAAAACATTTCCCCACCGACATCGGGAAAGGGTCCTACCTAGTTACCAGTAGTTAAGGATCCAGGGTGAGGAACTTCCTCTCTATGCGTGCCGTCTCCAGGAGCACTACCTTCTGAATCTGATCTTTGATCTTTATTATCCACGGAATTTATCGACGGACAAAACTCCGAAAAGAGAACACAACAACTGCCATATTATCCCGCACCCTCATTATTATTCCGCAAAACATTACTTATTTCGTCCTCCTCGATATTAGCTATAAGTGGTACAATGGGAGTTGTACTGATATAACTGACGAAGTCCAACAGACGCGGGCGTGCGTGGTGTTTGATAGGCGTGCAGTAATAAAGTTACTGGCTGAATACAACCACTGTGAACTAGTGTGACGAATTGATCGAATGTATTTACGCTCTGATTATTCTATTTTGGACGTACGTAACTAGATGGATCGTCAACAGTAATTTGGTATAAAGATACTTTTTATAGTTTTCCTCGAATCTAAAATAAGAGTACTTACATATTAGTGGTCTATGGAAAATATCAACCCGTCACAGTATAAGCACATGTTCAAAAATTTTCAGAACATCATTTCCTGATTTCCTTCTCTCGGTGTACTCGCTACGGCTTAAGTAAGTCAGTCACATGACACAGCGGGCAAGAAATAGATCGGAAAATCGAGGATAACATTATTCAGTACGGAGCTACAAAGTCACGATTATTAAGCAAAATTGCATAGAATAAATAGAAGAAACACAAAGTTCTTGAAACCCACAACATGCTCAAGTCCTCAAAACAAACAATATAGGAGCACCAACTGAATTAAAAAATTTATGGTATACCTGACCAACAATTTAGCATAAAACAGCCCTGAGCCCTGTAGCTGTAACAGACACCGTACCGACGAGACGTCCCACTTCACTGATGCTCGAGTAGCTGCGACCTATTTGGTAAGCACGGCATCCATTGCGACCTAAATTCCCTCGCAGATATCTGTCAGTCGCAGCCAGCAACGCATCTGCAGTAGGCAAGTCGATTTGTACGTTACACCCCATTTGGCACGCCTCGCCCGTCTGTCGGTACGAGATTTGAAATTGCACCGCTAAAGGCTTTTGTGAATATTCTGTCGCCGCGCTTCATTCACATTCCCTTATTTAAGGCAAATCGAACTCAGAAATGTACCGCTATACGAAACTGCTCGTATTCATAAAGGCTGTCTAACTAATTTTGTGTTATAACGGCCTCTCATTCTTCCGTTCCCTAAACGTAATGTGTCAGAAAAAGTCTTCGGAATTTGAGCTACAAGTATGCAACGTTGTACAAGTAATGAATGTAGGGATAAATAAAAATAGTCTTATTTATCCCTACGCATAATGTAACAAAAGAAGGATTAGAATCCGATACCGGGTCGAGGCCATCGTTTCCCTCATTAGGAAAAGTCTTGTCACCGTACGCCTTAATAGAAACTCTCGTGAATCCAGATTCTATGATTTCCCGTTCGTCCGTTTTCTTCATCGAATGTGAGGAGTAACGCAATCTTCACATAGAAAGTTTATCTGTCTTTTACACATTCGCAAATCGTTTCTCGCGGATCAGTAAATTTGATCCTTTCAAGAGAACCCATATTTTAGTAACACATTCTCTTGCCGCCTACATTTGACCTGAATTTTCCACTCAAATACGCGCGATAAATACTTCAGTCACTTGTCTGCCATTCATTCGCACGTGACTATACTTGCAGGTTTTGAGACATCTATTAATTAAATCTTTATTCGAATAATTTCGAGTTTCAGCACTTTTGTTATCATATTACTAAACGGTTGCATGTAATATGAAGTTTTGAATGATAAGTCTACTTAACTATTCATGTTTATAATACCAATTTCAAAGATACTCGTAACATCTAAATAAAATCCCCTTTGAAAACATGAAATGAAAACCCTAGATTATCTTGCTAAACTTTGACTTAATTCTGAGATCTAGACGAGAAGACAGAAAACGAGAATATTTCTGAATGTTATATCACTCGTCTAGACGCCAACCGCGTAGTTTTATATCTTTACATATTTCTAGCAAAAACTTCACGCAACACATAAGCAATATCAACAATATCGACGAAAAATACAACAAACTATTCCAAAAGTTAAGTGTAGTTTTTGCAAAAGTTTCATTAGGAGTGCCATTAGCCGTTCGCAGTTTTACACCCCCAGGTTGGTATGGTATTGCTTGGGGTGGATTTATGGCCCCAATACAATTTATCGACTAACACTAGGGATAGAAGGGGACGATCTGGAATGTCGCGACGTGACGGCAGATACGGATATAAGATTGTTTAGGAGTGTCTTTTATTGTGGGAGATAATTTTCAGTTCGTATGGATTATTCTGGTTTTCGGATATTCGACTTTCGAACTAAGTCTCGCGGGTTAGGGACTCTACCAAACCCCATAAATAATTGTCATTTAATTAGGAATGATGTATAAATGACTAAGCGAATCTATTTACTAAGAGAAATTCAATTTACAGGAAACTTCACATGCCAAAAATAATTTCAACTTAAATTTCGAGACAATTCTACTGATAACAACACTGCTTATGTATTTGAAAGCTAAAACCATAACTTTAAAGTTCTTACTCAAGTATATAACTCACATCAAAATCTTAGTCTTCTTCCATTTCAAATTAATGTAACTTCCAAACTAAAATGACCAGCCAGTTGGGGATAAAATTAAATCTTACTGATGCAACTGGAAGTCCCCGGTGCACTGAGGCGTCAACAATGGCCCGGCTGAAATCCTTCCTCATCCCTGTGTAGATTCAAGTTATCGTCGACTCCGACTGCCCGACCCGAGAGCAGTTTGCAATCACAAATATCTTATTTCAACAAGATTTTGATGTATGATAATAGTATTTACAGCAACTTTATTAATAGTTTCTTGCAATAAATCACATTTGTTCAGTTTGTGAGAATATGTGAGCCATTTTGTTGTAGTTTGTCTGCGGAAGTTTAGTCTTTTCTATTTGCTTATTTGAAAGTGTATATGTGGCTTTGTTATTTCTATTTAAGTTGAATCCTAAAGTATTTCTGGCACCAGTATTATTTTGGCTGCGTCGTAAAACTTGCTCGATATATTTAGCTATTTTACTAAAACATCCAACGTTTTTTTTACAAGAAGATACTTGCTAAGTGCATGTCAAAGGATCAAAGTCTACAGCTTACAAGGGCTCAATACTGAGAGCATGAGACCATAACGTTTGTTTTACAATTCTCTTATATCTTATGTTTAAATTTACAACATGTTAGTAATATTTATGTGTGGTACATTAAAAATGTAATGCACATCTCCATGTAAATTTTTAATTTAAAAAAAATGCACATTCATGAAGTAGATACGTAAATAAGACGCCCACACAAATGCACAAGCATCTGTTATCAAAAGCTTACTCTCATCCGCACATAAATGCTTCATATTATGCAACCGGATAACCAGCTCACAGCGACGCTTTGCGGTTACATTTGGGCCGCGAATGATAAAATATACCTCACCATTTTCCAACATTTTAAAGATGGTATGGTATAACTACTATTGAAATTCCAGGGGCCCAATTCTCAAGGCATAGAGATAAATATCACATTCGATATTTATCATAAGACATGGCGGATATGTATAAAAATATTTTTTTTGTATTCTCGAGATATCACTTTCGATATTTATCTATCGTTAGCGAGGGATATGCTATGAGTAAGTATTGAAATATTAGATATTTTTGTGATATTTGCTTTTGATATATTTATCGATTTCGATATTATTATCGAAAGCGCGAGAATCGGTCTCCAGTCTTTGAACTCCGATTTTAATAGCTTCTATTTTTCCTTCACTTTAGAAAAGACCAAAGAGTTGTGTTCAAAGAGCTGTCACTAGCAGGCGTCACTTGGCGCCTGGTAGCGCGACAATCCGGTTAACCGGATTACAGCAACGCTTTTGTGGTTTCATCCGGGACTGCATAACAAATATATGTGCGTGTGTATTTAAATTCCGTATTTATCTTCTGAACAACCGGACTGGATTAGGGATGGAATTTTAAACAACTTGCGGCGAAGGGATCAACCAACGTTCCATGCTGTTTTGTTTCAGAGTACTCGTGCAGAAGTTTCCTTACTTAATCATTGAGGGCATGTCTTTCCGAATTAAATGGCTAAAAGAGTTAAGTTATTTACTATTTTATGTGGGTCAGCTTAAAACCCAGTGGTTTTGAGATGCTTTGTATAAATAAAATACAAAAATATTATTTAATTATTCTTTTCAAAAGTGTGTTTAGTAACCAATCTAATTTGTTCGGTAAAATTACAGATATACAGAGAAAGGATTATTTTAAGGCACATTTAATTAAAACTATAACATTTTTATTTAATTTATTTTGCCATTATGATCTTTAGTACGATATTGTCACAAATTCAACTTCAGCCCATTTTTCAATTCAACACAATTTTCCGACAAATTTCACCCGGTTACAGTAAATAAAAACGGTTGAGTACATCCGTCTTTCCCGAGGCAGTTTGGACGCGCAGTCCTAACGTGGATCAAATGTATTGGTGATATAAACTAGTTTGAACGTCGACTTGTAAAAAGGATTTTGAACGGCGACAGAGCTCAAGCATGTATCTTTGTTTGGGCCGAATCCTGAGAGATCGCCATTCCATTAGGCGTTCACGTTATTTCGCCTGTGGAAATGTATTGGATAGATTTTATTATATTAAAAGCGAAGTGCATAAAGAGAACAAACGAGTAATTATTCACACAATTATATGGAAAAGCAAATAATTTTCAGCGGAAAATTAGTACCCAATTTCACAAAAGAAGTAACTACCGGTGTTAGGTAGGTCTTCTGGCACCTGCACTTGAGAGTAAGTTCCTTGTAAGCTTTGTGTGCTTACCACTTTCGGCCACATCATTAATTATCATGGTGAGATTGTAGCCAAATACAGTCCTGTACAAAGTAAATAAAAAAGCACACATTCATATATTTTAATCAAAGGCTGAAGAAGCCATAAAATAAACCTTTTAACAAAATATCAAGTTCGATCGTTGATCAGACGACAAGATATTCATAATAATTCATACGTTTAAAACCCCATAAAGTTCCTCATTGCAATTCATCACGTAACTCTTTACCGGCTGGAAGACGAGGGGAACATTTGTGAATTTGCATGTTTGCCGAAAAGTTGGCGACAGCTCAAGACTTTCTGGTGTTCGCAACAGCCTAGTATCTAGACTGATTTATTACATGCGGTGACAAGTAACAAGCGGAAAGCTAGCCAATGTTGGACACGCTTGGTGAAAATTTACTGCTCCATAAATGATGATGATGATGATGATCCTATCCGACCGTTTTCGATCATGGCGACCACTTTGACTCTTAGTCCGTACGACGCTGATGAGCCCGAAAATGGCTAATGTAGCCGATCTTACTAGTGAACCCCCGCGCACACTGAGCGCACGTGAGCACACCATCCACATAATTAAAATAAATGGGCGTGGGTGGACGGGCTTTTAACTCGTCGCGCTTGGCGTCGAGGCCAGTTTTGCGCTGTTCCTCAAAATCGCGTACTTGCCTCTGTACAAGCCCACGCCATTCAGGGCGCTGTGCTGCCAATCCTTCCCATTCAGATGGCTCGATCTTACACCTTTTCATATGTCGCTTCTGAACATCTTTATACCTGAGAAGTTGGCCGCCTTGTTTTCGCTTGCCCTCCTTTAGCTCAGAATAAAAGATGCGCTTCGCCACTCGCTCATCCGACATCCGTGAGACGTGTCCGCACCACCGAAGCTGCCGACGCATCAGGTAGGACTCAATTCCACCAACATTGGCTAGTCGCAGAACTTCGGTATTTCGCACACGATCAGACCATCTGATCTTCATGATGCTACGTAGACATTTCAGGTGGAAACGGTCCAGCGCGCGTATATTGCGGCGGTACACACACCATGTTTCAGAGGAATAAAGAAGGTTTGGCAGCACAATCGCCATATATACAGAAATCTTGGTGGCCAGTCTCAAGTCGTGTGAACAGAAAACCCTGGGACACAGTTTCCCAAATGCCGCAGCAGCAGCGCTAATCCTGCTGTTGATCTCGGCATCAAGGTCACACTTGGAAGTTATAGTGCTCCCCAGATAGCGGAACTTTTCAACCTGCTTCAGCATATCCTCACCAAGCTTGATCGGCAGTGTCTCATGAATATCTAAGGACATCACTTCCGTCTTCATAACACTGATCTTTAAGCCGAACTTGCAACAAGCATGGTGGAGGTTTGATATCAGCTGCTGAAGTCCATCTGGGGATTCTGCTAAAAAGCACAGGTCGTCGGCATACATGATCTCGGTGATCATTGCGTACGTCACCTTAGTACGCGCCTTGAGTCTGGCCACATTGAAAAGATTACCGTCCGTGCGAAAGCGGATGCGAACACCTTCGGAAGAGGTTTGCAAAACCTCCCCGACTACTACTGCGAAGTACAACGCGAACAGTGTGGGTGCTAAAACACACCCTTGTTTCACCCCACAGGTAACGGAGAAAAACTCAGACTGTTGCCCATCTATGGTAACGCAGCATTGCATGTCGTCGTGCAGGAGTCTTAAAAGTCTGACAAACCTCTCCGAGCACCCTAGCTTCAACAGCACCATCCAAAGGGCTTCACGAGGCACACTATCAAAAGCCTTCTTGGAGAAGGCTTTTGATAGGCAACAAAACAGAAGTAGAGCTGCCGACCCTGTTCCCTACTTTTTTCCTGCAGTTGACGAACGGAAAATATTGCTTCACATGTGCCTCGGTCAGTTCGGAAGCCAAACTGGGTCTCAGGTAGGATCCTTTCAGATAAGGTTCTAAGGCGGTTTAGGAGTACTCTGGCAAAAGCCTTTCCAGGGGCTGACAATAAGGAAATACCTCGGTAGAAATTGCAGTCTGAACGGTTTCCCTTATTCTTGTAGAGGGCACTAATGCGAGACACTCTAAAAGTATCTGGGACTCGCTCTTCCTCCCACATATGAGCAAATTGTTTCCATACCAATGAGTGCAATTCCTCACCGCCATACTTCAACAACTCTCCTGGTATAAGGTCAACACCAACCGCCCGTTTGTTCTGCTGCTGTCTGATGGCAGTGACAACTTCTTCACGCGACAAGGGCTCGTCTAGCTCGGTAGCAAGAGGAAGTTGTGTCATCAAGTTGATGTGATGTAGATCAGCTGATCGATCAACATTGAGCAATGTGTTAAAGTGTTCTGCCCAACGCTTTAGCACATCCTCCTTACTTGTCAAGAGGTGCTCACCATCGGCAGACCTAAGAGGCACCCTCACACGGTAGGAAGTACCAATCAACTTACGAACCTCACAGTAGAACTCCCCAAGCTGGTTTGTGTCCGCAAGCCACTGCATGTGACAAGCTTTGTCCCGCCACCACTTGTCTTTAAGTTGCCGAGACAGCCTACGCAATTGCAGGTCACTTGCTTTGACCAGCGCAACGCCCACACCTTGCCGACTATGCTGTCGCAAGAGATCTCGGTGTTTTTTTATTGCTGTCGTGAGAACCCCATCATTCTCATCATACCAGTCCTCATTACGTCGGCCTTTCAGACCCAAAGTATGTATGGCAGTGTCTAACAGATGAGAAGTCAACGTCCCCCAGTCAGCATCAACACTTCCGGTCTCACTGGCTAAAGGCAACAACTTTTCAGCTAAGATATCGGCATAATTTTGCCTAACCTCGAGATCAGCTAGCCTATCCACGTTTAAAGATGCAGGCTCCATAAATGACAATGCTGTTGAAACGGGGAATAGGGATGTTACCTGTATTCAAGATCAAAGTCAAAGCCATTTATTCAGTTTAGGCCCTAGGAGGGCACTTATGAAGGTCGACTTTGCTGAAGTTACCACAATACATAAATTATTATCTAACACTAACCTATATATTTATAAAACACCTAAAAATACATGGAAACATCGATTATTTTCTAATAATTTAAACTGTTTATGATTTTTAATTACCTATCTAACAACTAAAAGTATATCTTTTGACGCTGTACAGTTATGACGTCACATGTTAATATTTAATACATCCATATAAACCTATCGTTTGGGCATTTCATAATAAGTACTTAGCTAATTTGATAAGTCAGTCAACATCCCTATTATAACAAACTGTAATTTGTGTAATGCAATCAAAATTGGACTCGACGACATTGACATTTAGGAAGACATTGTAAACCTCTTATTGACTTTAGACTACGTTTTAGATCAGCCTGGACACTAATGAAGATAGGCCTCTCCCAAGGCGTGCCACTCCGTCCGGTCGGCCATCTACCTCTTCCACTCGCTCCCCGCCGTCACCTTCCCCGGATAGTCTGTCCAGTAGACCGGAGGGCGTCTTATATGTCACTTGGAGTGGTTTAATTAATACAAATTACGTAACAACACATGTAAAAGCGTATAACCGTGCAATTTGCTCATCAACTCGCGCAATATCTCGTGGAACCGGTAACTTACACCGTAAAGTAAGTCTGGCGAAGCATACTTATGAATTTAATAAGACTCAGGGAACAAATTACGCCAACGGGTGAACTACGAGCGATAGCGGAGCGAAACTTTATTAAGTATGCCTCCACGTATGAGAGGCACTCCTAATCCGATTACCAGGGATCTTGATACGTGACACACTTTAAATGCTGCAAATATGGATATGATGGAAAGTTGAAGAGTTTGGCCACATTTTGGAGTCATTTGTTTATTTTTAAACGATTAAGCTCTTTCCATCTAACCTTGTAGGATGAACTGGATTATTTGGTTCATAAGGTACTATGATACGGGGGCTTAGGCATCTCGAAAGATGTTAATCTTGACCCATTTTACTAGGGCAACTCGACCCACAAGACATAAATGCTCTAACTAAAGTACATTCAAAAACTAAAGTCATATGGTTGTTACTATACTATATTATTTAGTGCTCATGTGAATTGAAACGTGGTGAGACCCACCATTATTAGTCAAATTGGCTCACTGATTAATAATAAAACAAATAATTGATTAATTGGCATTCCTGGAAAAATATTCGAAGTCAATATTAATTTTACCAATCCACACTGTGCTCGCTTGGTGGTATATTATTACCTAAACGCTTTCGTTACATCTCTATAATAATTATGGACGATATTGAAAAAACTACATTACCACCAGGATTTCTGAATTTTGAAGAAGTCAACAAATAGATATATACTTACAATGGAATAGGCAGAGGGCAAAAAAAAAATGAACCTCTCACATTCACACGGAAAACATACAAATACTTAGGAATACGGGTAAAAACAAACATATTACACATTTGTTTTGTTTCAAATAAAACAGTTAGCTATACGCACATTTTGATTTTTAGGGGAAAAATCATTCATACCAATTCACTTTGTTCAGTCGAATCTCAAAGAACTCAGCCTGGAATCTTATTACCGCTTTTTACGACATCTTTCCTGTTATTTTTACTGACATTGATAAACGGAAGTATAAGTAAAAAAAAACACATTTTCGGGAAATAATATAATCTAATCTGTTCCGCCATTAAAGCATGAATGAACATGGATGGACCATCATGTTCAACTTTGACATTCTTGCTATCATATAATTTCAGAATAAGCAAACAAATTAATAAAACCCTATTAGTTTTGGTAAGTCCACAATCTAATCCTTCTATCATAAGTTCACTAGTGCCAAGTCATTCCTTAATCAAACGCCAAGTTGTTGCAAATTGCGAAATTCAAAGTTTGAAGCTCCAGCTTAACTTTAACAATTGCTCAAAAATAGGTTTTAGTGAAGGAGTTATCGCGCACTGCCAGATGAGGGAATCCGATTTTAAATCACGCCCGAGTAGACACGGTACGAAAGCTAAACAATACATAGTGTTCAGCATGAGACTTCCGTATACAGGGTGATTTTTTAGTCACTGGACATACTTGTAGGGGTTGAAGAACTCGTCAATATGAACAACTTTTATTATCGGACCAACTCTGATATCGCAAAATATAAAATGGTTCCTTCATACATTTTGGTCGAGTAGGTATTGAACTTTAGAATGGACTGCTGATAATTTTTTGTGATCTCGAGAGTTAGTCCCATGATAAAAGTTGTTCATATTGATGAGTATTTCTACCCCTGCAAGTATGTCCAGTGACTAAAAAATCACCCACTATATGAATAATACAATATTTTGCTGAAAAAACAGACGCGAAATTCTATCGCTATTAGGCCCAGAACTGTTCAACTATCCAGGAATCTAGTATCATTACGTTGTCATTTATGTAGATCATCCTGTATAGATTTTTGGTCACACATGCCACACGTCAAAATTGATGCCGTTCTTTTTTCTACACTGATACCAGTTCTCTTGTTTTGAAATGTTTCTTAAATTTATCACAAAATCTTGTACTTATACATACCCTCGATTTCACTCGTGAACCTTAATGTATTTTTGGTTTATTTGTTTGTATCTCTGAAAAATGAGGATCCACTATTGAGCACGGCGGCTTAGCGGAAATCATTTCAATTGCGGCAGAATGCGCTTTTGAAAGGATTACAACATGTAAGCAAGGGATTACTTCTGTGAGAAAGACGTATCAGAAAATATGGCAGTTGAATCACGTTTTAGATTTGAAAGGAAATATTTCCTATTCAGCGTCAGTATCGATTCCGTATAAAAATAAGACAGTCTTTTTTTACGGTTCCCAAGTTTCTAACATAACGCATAGCTATGCTAGTTTCAACATTTCCATGATTAGTGATTCTTTATTTATTTTTTTACTTTGTATAGGCTTGTGTTTGACCACAATCTCACTATGGTAGGTGATGATGTGGCCGAAGGTGGTAAGCACACAAAGCCTAGAAGGATCTGGCTCTCAAGTACAGCTGCCGGAACACACCAATAGGTGTTTGGCGACAAATTATCAACTTGAAGGTGGTAGCCAGCCAGGCGGGTACTACAAAGTACCCTACCACCGTGCTATGGTTTCCTCACGATGTTTTCCTTCACCGAAAGCTCAAGCTCCCAGTAGGATTCGAACCCACGACCTTCGCCGCGGCGTCCGACGTCACTACTGAGCTATCATCGCCTTAAAATTCAATTATTTTTGTCAGAATGCTGTCAAGTAGTGAGACGGTCCTCCTTAAATTTATCTGGATACTATTGTCTATGGACATAATCAATAATGACAAAGCCTAAAAAACAGTAAGCAGAAGTAGTAGTATTTAAAATCATAGATATTTTAATGGTCTAGCTCTTAAAAATTTTACAATATTCCCATAGTAAAAGCTCTTTCAATAAAATGGCTAATGAACCCTGTGCAGGCAACAATGAATCGATCGTTGCACAGGCCTTGCATGCTGTTCATGGAACTGCACGAACCGATGACCTGATACTAATATATTAGTAACGATAACACGCACGCCCTTTAAAAAACATGCCACAAGGAATAACAGTTTCTATCCTGTTGGCTATAAGATTCTTTGTCGATTGGAAGGAGGTAACTTGTTGGACAAATAAGCAGTGTGAATAGTGTGTGATGTGCCTTTGCTTTGAACCTTCGACCTGACGTGACGTGGCGCAAATTAAAGACGGATTGAGTTTTAGTTCATGTTTCGAACTTTTGAACCAGCTAAGGAATAATGTTTCGAATTTTAAATCAAATCGAATTCGCATCTACATTCTTGTCATGAAAGTTTACTATAGCAGAATGTGTTTTGTTAGAACCGGTTTTTTATAAGTCCATGGGAATACTTTATATAAATCAGCCAGTTTGAATTTGAGTAAATTCCATTACCAAATTCTTTGCCAGTCAGTACTGCCAGGAGAATTCACCAAATGTCGCTGGCTCTTCTGCCGACATGCTATTCTAGGTTTTATTGAATTTAGATTTGAGTACTTTGCTGATTTCTTATAGCATAGTACATTCATATATTCTACCATGACCGGAAAATCGCATAAGGAAATATTACTTAAAATTCTAGACACTACAAGGTACTCTATTAAATTGCACCAATGATGGGAACTTGAATCATCAAACGATAACTTACGATGCATTTAACTTTTTCAACAGCATTATATGTAAAGTACAGCAATAATTGCTACTCATTTCCAACCGTAGTGAACAGTTCTACGACATCATCAATACAAATATGCAATGAGCATCGAACAGTTTGTAAATAATACTTGCACAGACCGTATGAATCCCTAAGTATGTAACCAAGTTTACACAGTGCCAACATCTCACTCGTGTGTCGAGTAAAACCTATTACTGTATGACACAGTATTGGTTAGCTGGAAAACTGACTGCGTATAATTTAATGCGGTTCATAAAACCCTCAAGAGAAAGGAATAAAGTTTTAATTCGTTCCGGCACGACAGAATAAACATTGTAATTAGCTGTTATGTAGGTGTATGGATTGGGTATAAATAAATAAAAAAAACTTTTTATGACTACCTAAGTAAAAGCAATCCTGTTCTAAATGGTGTAACGAGTGGTTCTAGTAGGTATGTGAAGGGATTTTTGTCAATGCCAACGGTTTGTAAAATAAATATTTTTATGCTGACTTGTTTCCGCAAATACTGTTACATCTCAAAGCTGGTGCTTACCTTATAAATATGTATAAGAACATAAAAAGCTCAAAAAAAGTTGCCTAAAACGATGGATTAATAACTACACAATTTTTTTCAATCGTCGACCTTAACTGAAAATAGTAATTTCTGATGCGTAAATGCTTAAATTTTGTCAAGATTTTTATAATTTACTAGCTGTTCCCCGCGGTTTCGCTTGCATTCCCGGGATAAAAAATAACCTATAACCTTCCTCAATAGACAGGTTTTCTAACGCAAAGATTTTTCAAACCGATTCGGTACTTTCGGATATTATCCTACATTCAAACATACGAACTTTACCTCTAATATTAGTGTAGATTTATCTTCTAATGGTAGGATAGCAGGACTTAGAGCCTCAAATTTTAAAACAAATACGATAAACCAAAGGCAGACATACCATAACCCGAACGTATGATCATTACAGTAATCCAATACACCACACACTACAAAACTATAACTATGCAAAGAAAAACAGACCGCTAAACCACAATTACATGTGAACAACACCAAACAAAGTACACAACATTAAAGTGTACCGAACAACGAGCGTACGAGACGTGTAACAGCCAGTTAACTGAGCTTAACTAACCATACACTATAGCATACAGTTAGTTATTGCAATATCGATATACGTAGCGGAGCGACCGGTTTTAGTGCGGCGAAACGACTGAGAGCCTTTGCAGAGAACATTGGTACTGATTTACGGAGGTAATTATTGACAGCTGCCTTTGGAATGATTTAGAGTTTAGAGGAAAGAGAAGAGTGACGTTAGGTACTAGGAAAGAGAAACCAAGTCAATTTCATTATTACTTACGAAGAACAAATTTTAACATCCAAATGCATGATCTAGAGTCAATCTACCATGATCAAAACAGATTGTGTAACAAATAAAGTACAAAATAAAAAAGAAACTCTCATCAAAAGTGTTACCTATACAATCAGCGAACTAAATTGTTGAGACCTTTTTACACCAAGGACAAATAACAATGTTTTTTATGAATCAATGATTTGGTAAATTATTTGGCTATTTACTATTTAAATGAATACTGAAAATACAAGTTCTTTTGCAGAATAGAATCAGAAATTACCTCCATATATATGTATATGAAGGTTTTTAACACAAAGGACCCGCTTTAAAACAACAGGAAAATATTATAGCTACTTCAAAAACAAAAGCAATGAAATAAAAAAGTTTGTTGAGCAGCGGTTAAAAGCAAAATAAGAGTTCTTGACAAAACGAATGTTAGGGACACAGAGACAGGGTCGTAATAATTCGAGCTTCAAGGAGCCTCCTTTGAGGCTATGGGGAGTCTTGATAGCCAGTTAATGAAAATTGAACTTTGATAACTATGAAATACGCCCTAAACTGCAATTTAGGAGGTTGTAAATTTTAAGACGAGGTGAGTGGAAGACCCCAGTTCTTGTAATAAATGGCGACGAAAGACATGGACAACGCACTACTGCGAAACAAAATTACTTGGCACAAATAGCTGGGCGAATGTTTTCGAGAAGTAAAAGGATTTTACTGGCCCACTCCGGATCCAAATAAAGAGCGGCTGCATTTTATATATTTAAATTAACTATCATGCAAAATGAAAATTCTTATCTGAACTAGAAAGCGTATTTGGTTAAACGATAAATATGTGTAGTGCCAAGATGATTTAATCATCAAGAAAAGTCAACAGTCACAGGAATGAGGATTACAATAATTTTTAATACCTAACTTGCTGACGGCACGCTTCCTGATAACCTGAAAGTGCGCTCTAAACCAAAAAATAATGAATACTATAAATAAATTGTAAGCACAATAAACTTTATAGCAACATTATGTCGTTGTCGTTTTAGTATTGCAAAAAATTTACCTGTATGTTTTTGCCAATAAAAACTATGAACTATCGTATTTTGAAGACAATTGTGAAGAGCTACGAGTTATGCTAACGATAAACAGGAAAGCATTGAACACTACTATTCTACTTCCAATCCTAGCTTGACTTAACAATGCGACATATGGGCTCTTAACAAAATACACTGAAATAGACTTCAAAGCAGTCAGCGTGTAATAAAAAGAGGCATTATTAAAGGAAATCAAGACAAAGAAAAAACGGAAATAAAGGGCCATCATTATCATATCTTACAAACTGTTCAATCCAATGATCACCTTATAAACACAGCTCACGTAATTCTAACTGAAAATTAATTTTTGTTCCAGTTACAGCAACGGCGGGGTTCGGCGAGGTAATGAACGAAAACTGAGAAGGAAATAAATAAAGCGTAAAAGGTAAAGCTCGGAGGTACACAAAATTAGATTCGAAAGCTATATACCGCGAGCGTTCGTTGGCGCTTAGACAAAATGAAGTTTGATCCTGTTGTATTAGAACTCGAGACGGGAGAAAATTCCATCAAGTTCGAGACATTGGCCGGATCGACAACAATAGTAACTTTTTTTGTGACACCTTCTACACAATGTTTTCATATTAAATTACCTTCAGCATAACGGGGCTATTTCATTTTCAAACATTACTGATTCTGTCAATTACGCAACAAATCATAGAAAATGCTTCTGATTTTTTTTTTTTACTTTGTATAGGCTTGTGTTTGACCACAATCTCATTATGGTAGGTGATGATGTGGCCGAAGGTGGTAAGCACACAAAGCCTAGAAGGATCTGGCTCTCAAGTGCAGCTGCCGGAACACACCAATAGGTGTTTGGCGACAGATTTTCAACTTGAGGGTGGTAGCCAGCCAGGCGGGTACTACAAAGTACCCTACCACCGTGCTATGGTTTTCTCACGATGTTTTCCTTCACCGAAAGCTCAAGCTCATTGTAGGATTCGAACCCACGACCTTCGCCGCGGTCTTCAGTAACTTCAGTAACTTAGACTTTCATAAGAGTTCCTAGGGCCTAAACTGAACCTCTATAGATGTAAAAGTGTGTTTGTTAATTTGTCTTTCTTTAACGCAGCAATGGAGCTACTAATTGACGTAATTTCTTGCATAGAGATAGTTAATGGTCCGGAGTGTGGCATAGGCTACCTTTTATCCCTGGAACGCGGGTGAAACCGCGGAGTAAAAGCTAGTAATTAAATAACGAAATGAAAAGTTTAACATATTTTCACATCTATCAACTACTCACTGATTTTTTTCCATCTAGTATTACAATACATCATTGCAATAAATTCTGCAAGTCAGACATAGCTCTCGACGCGACATTCCACTCTTTTCAGTCCATTAGTGACACCTAGGGTCTATCACGCAACTGGCATGATCGATAAATGAATTTCACAACGCAACGGCACGGTTACTTCGAGGAAATGCAGCTAGCACGGTATTGAATTCATTTTTCCATAGGCAAATTGAGTTCAATTGAAAGACATTTTAACATTCGGAGAGGTTTTTAAATCTTTTAGAGTTGACACTTTGGTATAGACTAAAACGAAAAATTACTGGTTGGGTATCATGTTACATGATAGTCAGTCTACAAACCTTCTCCACTATCGAACAGATTGTCACTCTTAGTGGTAGAAAATGTAACCAAAAATTTGTAAAATCAATGGTGAACAGTTATACCTACATAAGTATGTCTAATAATAACCAATCACCACCGTTTTCAAATAAAGTGGACTCACCAAAAGTTCATTCACTAACTCATTCTATCAAGCCCTTACATTCACTCTACTTCAATATTAAGGTAGTAGGCAAACACTTTAAAGTGTTAAAATTATTTCCGTATTATACCCGGAAAAAACTGAGCGCCGTTCAGTTGCAAAAAATGTGGAAAAGCACGGCCACTGCCTCCGCTTTTATTCACTCGGAATATTTCATGGAAAATAATTCACCGTTTTACAGTTCGCAATGGTAGCTCCATTAGCTTGTCCTTTAGTAAATGTTACGTTGCATTTCGAATAGAAAGTGTTTTCTTCTTTATCTCATTTTGGTCGCATTCCTTGTATTTCATTCATAAACGCTGTATAAATAAATGTTATAAAGGCCTCCCTCTCATCCTGTCTTTCACGAAACGTCACGTGTCAGTAAAAGTCTGAATTCGCACCATTCAACGTTGCATGACTTTTTTATGATAGGTCGACTCGAGACAATTAATTGTTGCAATTTGTGTGGTATCCCCATTATCAGCAGTGGAAAATAAAATGTACTTAATTTTTTTACTAAAAGTGAAGTCCTTAAAACTTAATTAATTAAGTCACGATGGAAAGGGTTTTTCAAGATAAAGTAAAAAGGTTTTCTCAATCAAAACCTTATGAAGCCTATCATTTTAAAGGCCCAATTTAATTTTAGACGCCTGTCTGTCCTTCACACCGTCGTACGTGGAGGTGAAATACAAATATTATACGCAATGAGGGTGTGAGTGCATTAGTCAGCTATGGGGTGGCAGCGGCATGACTCATTCTCCATTAGTACGATTTTATTTGGATTTATTTGAGGGGTTTCGTGAAATCTCTCTCTCTCTCTTAATAAAGTCAAGGGAGAGTTAATACATTTGCTGTAACGAATTGGATTTCTTTCTATCGTATTTCTGATTTTTGGTCCCATAATAAAAGTTGTTCATATTGATGATTACTGCCACCTTAAATCATTACAAATAACCCTGTATGGTATAAAATACAAAAATCACATCGCGATCGATTCAGCGTTTTAGACGTTAGAAGATAACAAATAAAGTTACTTTCACATTTATAATATTAAAGTGTAAATATGATTTGAATATTGTTTTATAATACTTCTGTAATTTAAAGATATATAAACGATATATAATGTAAGTACATACCCGGGCCGTGGCGTATATGACAAGCAATCACATACATATAGGTATAGTATAATCATTTTATAGCTCGCGACGCGTATTATCTTAAGTAAAGTTGGAATCCCATCCATCAGTTCAAGTTTTAATTTAGAAATGTTATCCGAATTCCCAAGAAAAGCTCCCATCAATTCACTTTATTCCGGCAGCTGATCGTAATACTGATATATACTCTTTAAAACACACACCGTACATGAAGACTGAATCGCATGAATAAAATATGAAATATATAGTGATCGCGAAGATTATTTACGATACGAATGCGGTTGTGGATAAAACACAAACATCTGTTGGAGACTGGGAGCATCTATGATCTGGTATATGTTCAGGGCTAAGTAAATATTTATATTAATCCCTACTTGTCTCTACTTCTGTTCGCCGCATCGACCCCCTAAGTGGTTGATTTTCATGCAAAATTTCACCTTTCTAGTTCCAAGAGATTGGAGCTAGGCGTTGATGAGTCTGTCAGTGAGTGAGTTAAGACTTTTGTTTTTATATGTTATTGATGTGACTGATAATCAAACTTAAGACACCTTGCCACCAACGTGGCATGATCGATGACTTATCGTGAAACAAATGCTCACTTGAAAAGCAAAGTGCTGCATATTGTATATCGTATATCCAAAAACCCCTCGGGCTGATGGACTAGGTTTAAGAGCAGAAAAACAATAAATCACACAATGGCGCGAGGAAAGCCGGCAATATAAAGGTAAACTCACGTAAGACAAAAGAAATGGCGACGACGATCACCCACAAGAATAGGCTGGTAAATGAAAGCCACATAAAGCTACAGTTAAGGACACGGGGACAGAAGGATTTATCGATCGACAGTTTTGTCAAAAATAGCACTAAATTGGAGTGCTCTTAAAAGGTGTCTTTAAAATTGCTAAGAGGTGGTTGTTATAATGAAGGGAATCGTCCCTATTGTTACGAGGGAGTAGGCAGTCTCGAATTATTAAGGAAGAAGTTTTAAGCGATTCTAAGGGTATTTTGGCTGCAAATGGAGCGAGTTGCAAATTATTGTGTTAACAAAGAACAGTGGAATATTCAATACCTGTGTTTCGTATCGAATTTTCCACAGTCATTTCGTGATATTTTGAAATTTACTGATATTAGCTGATTGATATACCTAAATCAGAGACTTAAAAACTTGATCTAGTCCACAGCCTTCTTTATTTTTGTAGATATATAGCTACAAGTACCTGAACGACCGAGCTTTGCTCGGCTTCTTTCGAGTTTGCCTACACCTAACTACAAAATGTCATGCAAATCGTTAGAGCCGTTTTCTAGAAACCAATATATACAAGAATCGCGGTCTTTCAAAGTATTAGATAAAATACCACTCCTCCAAAATAGTTACCAGCTTATCTTTCGAGTGTTGCCAATAAAATAACATTGCGCTCATTCCATGCCGCACAACATGCCACTCGAAGCCTATCTGTATTTTTAAGTGAATCAGATAAAGGCCACTCGACACGCACGCGACTTAATTGCCCGACCAATCTGACCTGTCTCCCCTAAAAGACTCAAATCAATTATTTCAAAATCGGAACGATTTCTTTGTGCTAATGTTCTAATGTCATAAAAGAGTAATTCACGTTTAAAGCAGTTAAGTCGATTTTGACTATTCGAACTCTACGTCTGGAGAGCAAATAATGCTATAAATACATATGTATATAATAAAGCTTAGCGTGACACAGAAATTTAAAATAAGTGTGACAAGGGGAGGCAGAAGGGAGATTGAACCTAATGGCATATTAATATTACGTTGTAAAAGCAAGTATGTATTAGTTTGCACGCAAGAAGAAACTCTTTATTTTAATTATATTTCGCATCCTTAATAGAAATACCTTCATTGTTGTAAACTGTCCGTTGCAAAATAGAGCTTAAGATTGTATAGTCAGTCATTAGTAAAGCGTCATCAGTCTCATTACGTGACATACTTTTATGCACCTAGCTCTGTCTCTTTTTTGTTATATGATGTTAGAAAGTCACGGTTGTATCTAAAACCTATGTTTTACTAGGCTTGCTTTAAACTATCTCACGTAATGGTTTTTTTTTTTCTGACTTTAAATCTAAAGAAAAATCTAATCTATGGTCTTCATCATCCACGCTGTCGAAAAATTCCTTATATGGTAATTTGGTTGATATTATCCAACACTTTAATTTCAGTCAGAAAGTCAAAACAAACCTTCTGCTAATTACCAACTCGCCTGACAGATCATTAGCTACACGACACCAACGAAATACGTACCATAATGCGATCGTTAAGGCTCCAGTCTCCCTAAAATCAGTGTTCTTGCGGAATTTATCAGAAAAGAAATATTGTTTTTTAGTCATCAAAAAAGCAATAAATGAAATATATTTTACGTTATTTTAAAGTTTGAGATTTGAAGTTTCCAATACATATTTTATTTTTTAATTTGACGCCACTTTTATTAGCTTTGTGAGGCTTTAAACATACCTCTATTTACGTTCTACGCGTAGAGGGTCTCATTCATGCACACGCTACGAAAAAAATATAACAAAAACAAGAAATGTATTCAGATTACATTTGTCGGCAAATCCTCTACAATAATCTTATCTAGTTACTTTTTTTCCAAATTGTCTCAATTTCTTATTTAAATTGCTTTAAAAAGTTATAAATTTCTGAATTTGACCCTTGCAACATATATTTTTTTCTATTACAAAGTAATGGTTTAGAGAAATCACACTTTAACCACTCCGAAAGCAACTACTTATCTGTCGAATAAAAAATATATGCATTCAAAAAATCATTTGAACTAAATTTACCGAAACTAAACAAATAAGACATAAAATGCATCAAAATTCCATTCAATTTCGCTGGGAATTGACAGCGTTCGTTGTGTTATATCTTTAGTCTCGGTAAATTTAGTTCAAATGATTTTTTGAATGCATATATTTTTTATTCGACAGATAAGTAGTTGCTTTCGGAGTGGTTAAAGTGTGATTTCTCTAAACCATTACTTTGTAATAGAAAAAAATATATGTTGCAAGGGTCAAATTCAGAAATTTATAACTTTTTAAAGCAGTTTAAATAAGAAATTCAGACGATTTTGAAAAAAAGTAACTAGATAAGATTATTGTAGAGGATTTGCCGACAAATGTAATCTGAATACATTTCTTGTTTTTGTTATATTTTTTTCGTAGCGTGTGCATGAATGAGACCCTCTACGCGTGGAACGTAAATAGAGGTATGTTTAAAGCCTCACAAAGCTAATAAAAGTGGCGTCAAATTAAAAAATAAAATATGTATTGGAAACTTCAAATCTCACACTTTAAAATAACGTAAAATATATTTCATTTATTGCTTTTCTGATGACTAAAAAACAATATTTCTTTTCTGATAAATTCCGCAAGAAAACTGATTTTAGGGAGACTGGAGCCTTAAGCATGAAATTAAAACTTATGTAACAAATATGGTTTGTTGTCAACAACAATATTATTAATACAAAGTACATTATACCAACCGTGATAATCCTAGACTTGTCCGAGTAGACCTTCTACGCGGGCCGACTGATGTAGATTTAGTTAATTTTGTCGACACCGTATCTATGCACGTACGTAGCTATTATTAAATAATATATTACTTACATTCATCCAATGAAGAAGTTAAGGACTGCAACGGGAAAACTGAAACAAAGAAATACAATGAGCAAATAAAATTAAACCTACATATTATATTTTATAAGAAGAAATACAGTATCTTTATGCAGAAGGCGTCAAATATACATTATGTCAGCATATTGTCAGCGATTATAATATTTTGCAGCAACCGAGACATCAGACGGTGTTTTTAACAAAGCTACAGACTCGCCTATCACTTCACGAGTTTTCATCTAATTTAACGAAATAAATTTCAGAAGGAAAGCATAAAGTCACTGATAACTTGCACCGGAGGAATAGCTGTTTAGCGCCAAAAACCTAAAAGGACCGGATGTTGCGTCCTTCTCGTCGTAAAGATAACATTTCAATGCGGCGAAATCTCGGCCCATGTTTTTGCAAATGGACGCTCAGAATCATACAAAGTAGAAACGCGTGAGAGATGAAAGCATGGAGAGCGCTATAGGCATATTTCTTGCGCACAACAAAACTTTATTTGCGAAACAAGAAACAGGTTCAGAAGTTCGCAATGGAATTATTTTGACATAAATTTTTCGAGAAACGTTCAACGAAAGTACGCTTTTTACTTACATTAAATTTATGCTGGTTTAACAGGCAGGCAGCTAGCAGGTGTATGGATGAAGTAGATACGGCCCTTATTTTAAAATATATATTAGCTATTTATTAAAAAAATTGTAAATCGATTATATGATAACTTCCCCTTCAAAATCGATTATTTTGGCTAAACGATGCTTACCTACTCAAGTAACCTTATCATTATATTTTATCTGTTATTAATATTGTATAGATACGAAAATCCAATAATAGATCCTGTTTCAGCCGGTTCAGAGATTAATTGTTTATGAACCAAATTATCTCGTAATGAATAAGGAAAGAATTTGTCACGAAGCAGTTATTTATACCATGACACCTGTATTTTATTGATTTTTATAGCTACATTGGATAGAGAATAATATTTTTTTTTGTTATTAAATTGGTGATTGGCAGAAAAGGTGTACGTACTAAATCTATACGTATTGCTCTCAAACAGTATTTTTAGCTATATATTATCGTAGACTTACACAACCAATCGTGGTAAAAAATTATGCACATCTACCTACCTGTGCGTGTATCCTGGAATAAAATAAAGAATTTTTTATCCCGAAAAAATATAGGTACCACGGGAACGTAGGAGAAACCTACATTTGCAACGCCTACTAATTATTAGACGCCTTTGTTACATCATTAATTCTTGAGATAAGAATCTACAACACTACAACTTTCAATATCTGTGGAACGTCATATGATTTTAATGAGATTTAACTTTGATACAGCACAAAGTTATGCGATTCCTTATTCATATTATCCTTATTCACAAATGGATCAATCCATTATCGTAAAATAGAATCCGGGAACTCGTTTCAATTGTCTGCAGCACATGCAGTGCTACTTTTAGTTGAAAACTCTTGAATGCATAACTTTGAAGTTCATGTGACCACCGTGCATGACATTTCAATCGAGAAATGGCTGGAATATTTCATTGAATCATAAAAAGCTACGAATAGAATGAACCAGTCTTGTAACACAAGAAAATACTTCACGTTTTGTATTGTAAATTAAACTATACATCCAAATGAAGTTAAGAGTTTGAACAGAACTAATTTATTTATTTATTTATGAGAGGAAGATCTACAGCTAATTTTAACAAACAAGAATTTTAGAAAAAAAAAAAAACAGAAAGCCATTAACAGATCCTCACGGTTAAATAACATATTAAGTGTGAGTGAGCTAAGTCATAAGGCAAACAGTAGGTAAGCAGTATTGAACAGTATTAAATTAGTCTTTTGATAAGAAAGAGTAAGAGGGATTTTAACTTAAAGAACTTGGGTTATTACTTACTTAAAGAAATTAAGGTTTAGCTGCCGTCTAGCCGGGCCAATGCTTGTACAGAATAGATCAAAATTGCATTCCCTAATAAATGGTAAATTTAGAGAAAAGTGAAAGTGAAGATAAAAAAGACTGCAAAATCCAGGCCTTGGCCGTAATGAGTGACCTACTTTCAGTTTAAAAAGAACGGGAACAAACAGACATGTTGGCTATGCTTATCTTTGAAGATGTGCGAAGGAGAAAGGATATTGGGAATTTGAGAAAGTATTTAGTTTTTAAGTGCTGTAAAATAAAGGTAAGTGCTGACCAATTTTCTCTAATTAATTGTCATTCATTGAAAACTATCTACAACATATTAAAATAAATATAAATAACCACGAGAAGCGTTGAAAATTTAAAAGAAATACTCGGCGAAAAGCACGCAGTTTGTAATCGAACAAATATTCCATTGTACCTACATTTTGAAACAATATGAAACCTTAAAGAATCGTGGCGAGATCGATATTTTTTTTGTTAAAAAACAATGTTTTTAGTTGATTTTGAATGTTAATATTACATTACTGGCCATATCCCAACTATCATAAATTCGAAAGTGTTTGTTGGTTTTTCCTTCTTTCACGCAGCAACGGAGCAGCCGATTGATGAGATTTTGTGCATATCATAGTTTATGGACCGGAGACTGGCTACTTTTATCCCGGGAACAAAAGTGAAGCCACGAGGCGAAAGCTAGCCACCATAATTAAAATGATCCTGACACTATAAATAGCATTTTTGGTCCCGTTTCAACTGTCGTTACTCGTATAATATATTTATTGAATTTCATATTCTTTTTACGGTTATAATAACATTTTTGTCAAGATCAATAATTATAAAGTCATTCCACGTCACTATTTGTTTGTACAAATCCTGCCATGATTCTTTATCGTCTTTTAACTTTATACTCTTAAAACCCGCCACAATCCCGCAGGGATCTTCAACTGCATTATAAACAAACTCGGCGCATGCAGTTTTATGAGGCAGAGGTAGGAAAGTGGCAGTACGCTGAGCAGCCACAAAGCGAACCGACTAAGCCGCATAAAACCCTCCTTACTACTTATAAACTATGCCAGAACTTTCATTAACACTGATAACGAAATATTTCGCATTAATTTTGCTATTCTGCAGTTTAGTGTGTTGCTATAATTAATAAAATAGTAACAGTTGGTGTTAGGATATTAGATAAACGTTTGAGCTGATCACCTAAAGCTGTATATGCTTAGATGAAGGCGATGGAACTAATTCTATGGCATTACATGATGATGATGACGCAGTACCATAAAGATCTAAGGTTCATTAAGCCTAAGAGACTGAGAC
Organism: Tetheella fluctuosa; assembly: GCA_951216915.1. Classification (NCBI taxonomy): domain Eukaryota; kingdom Metazoa; phylum Arthropoda; class Insecta; order Lepidoptera; family Drepanidae; genus Tetheella; species Tetheella fluctuosa. Next base: position 13,202,822 of record OX578215.1, on the reverse strand, counting down.
TAGATAAATAATTTGATGTAATGAATCTGAGTTGGTTTTGAAAAGAGTGAATTGCTGAGTTTCTTGCCGGCTCTTCTCAGTAAAAGCAACCTTCCGAAACGTGCTGTTATTCAGACTATCATAAGTACTTGTGAAGGCCTATTTGACTAAAAAATATTTTCATTCATTCCTGTCAGTATAATATTTGAATGTCTACCACTGACTGCTGATAACCCAATAAGACCACAGTCTATGTAGCTCTAACAGTCGGCCAACGGACCCGTCTAGACAGAGCAATCGTGCGGGGCTTGCGGGGTGAGAGAGGGGCGGTAGCGACCCCAAGCTGCCATACACTCGCTTGGGACACAATGGAGCAATTACGAATGCCTACACAAAGCGGCATTTCGCATGACTTCAAACGCGATAGACCACTGTATGTAATTACGCTGTGATAAGACTATACTAACTTAGTTAATTCTTAATGATGCCCAAATTTACATTTAGTTATTCATATCCGGCTAATCTTTTTTTTTTCTATGCGAAACTTTATCCTTAATACGGTTATACAATATGGCAGCCGGTAATCTATCCGTAGTTTCAATAGCGTATCCCAGTAAACCGTGGAGCTAACAAATTTAATCTCAATGCAACAGTTAATTCCAATTATGAGCGCAATCGGTGCACACTTCCTGATTCCAACTCCAAAGCTTATTAAGTGGTTTACCGATAAATCGAAAAGCTATACTTTAAAGAACTATTTAAAATTGTATGAACATATTTTGTAGATAGGATAATGAAAGGAGTTAAGGGAACCGTTATTTTAGAGGCTACCACGTATTCGGGGCTGCCTCCCAGATCAGAATCATATTGCGTTTCTAACATCTTTACCATAACAGGGTAAAGTTGGGAATAAATAACGAGCATTACCCTCGAGCAAATTTTTTACCGTTTCATAATAATTGCAATTTTGTATCGTCGTCGAGCTAAATTGCTTTAAATCCCGTTATTGCAGGTCATAACGATAAAAATAAATTAGCTTGTTGAATTTGTTGCCTTTTAAAACGGGAGGTATTTTCCACTGTGACATTATAAGGGAGAGAATAATTAAGAGTAGGGAAACAAATGCTTGAAAAATAGAAAGTATTAAATATGGAATATTATTGACGTGATCTACGTCACAAAACAGTGAGTATAGAAAACAAACTTGTTAGAGCTTTGCTTCGCTCTTTCCACCAAAGGGTCTAAAGCGTGTTTTTTAAAAGATCAACCATAGAGTAATAAACAAAAGAGCAATCGAAGCACAACGTTTTTAACCATTAATCTTTATAATATTCGACGTTAGAACGATCCGAACTGCACTCTAGTGAATACTTACCTTCACTTGCAAACTTTTGTTGAAATTAAAGATCACGTTGTTTACTAAAAGTGCTAGTTTAGTTAGCGAGTTGGGAGTTAATCGGGAAATATACCGAGTTGTTCGCGAACATAGTCGGAGCTGTTCAACTTTCTGATAGTTTGTGATTAAAAAAGAAAAATAATGATTAGAATGTTTAATCTTGACTTTGGAACTAAAATTTCTTTAGTGGTATCGATAGCTATTTTCAGTGGTAGAGTGGAGAAACTTTCGTTTTGTGGGAGTATTTATTTTTGGATTCTGTCAGTCAATCTTAATTCTTCCATTTTCCGACTTGGAAAGCCGTATTTTACCTAAAAGGATCATAGCTTAAGCCGGCTAAGTGCGTATCAAATCACGTAGTGTGTAGGGTTCCATAGCATGAGCAAAGTGGCAAGTTATAGTTTACAAAGTTAAATTTATTACAGCAAAAATAAGTTAATCCTCACATCCTCGAATTAAATTTTTCGTCCCTCAGTTACATGTATGGAGACCTACCTTCCAAATTTCATATTATATAATAGAATCCTAGTAAAATGGTTGTGATATACGGGAAGACAGACAAGACGAATTTATATGTGTTCCGTCGTTTGCTATTTGGTTACTGAATTCTAAAAACCAATACACAAGAGACCTGAATGTGACTGACTACTCATTTTTTCGTAGCAAATTCAACATGTATCAGATTTCAGCAAATTGTCGGCATAAAACGTAACTTTACGAGAACCTATGAAACAGATGCAATTTACTAGATTAACAATGGCTCCTCTACGAACCGGAACGTGCAATATCAATAACAATAATAATAAACTACCTCAACATCCTACTGGAGGATTTCGAGGGATAAATCCAATACACGTAAACAATATAAACAAACAAATTGTCTCGGTATAAACTTGTATGAGCAGGATTATGGTGAGTAAACTAGAGATGATTTTTATAATAGAAGCTCTTTTACGGCCAAGAGTAAGTCAACTAGAGTAAGTACTTTGAAGTTTTTGGGGTTAACATGACACTCGTAATACCAAAACACGTCAACTGAAGTTAGCCACAGCCCCCATTTTGTTGTTCCCATATCAGAGTACTTTGTTATAAACCTAACAACCTCCATGGAATTGCTCAAGTCTACAGACTGAGATATTCAGGAATACGATATTATTAATTATCTTATGCTCTTATCTACTTTTAAGCATGCAAACAAACAACAGGAATTACAGGATATAATAGAGTAAGCTCTAAGCTAATATAGTAAGTATATAATATAGTAAGATTTTAACGTCAAGATATCCTAGCTTTAGTTGCACAAACAGATCTCACAAACAATAGTTCTCTAAGGCAATTACTATAGAACATAAATAGAACTTTGTAATATATAGAATCTCGAACTCGATCACGGACGTATAAGACTTAGCATTTACAATACAATTTTGGACATTGATCGAAAACGTACGAGCGCTTTAGATTTTACAATTTAATATTCAGTAAACAACCGTGCTGCATCTTCGGCTTCGGCTTCGTCATCATCATTTAGGGTGGCAAAATGCCATCTACTATATAAAAATAAGTCAGGTTTTCCTTCCTGACGCTATAGCTCCAGAACGCACGGACCGATTTCCACGGTTTTGCATTCGTTGGAAAGGTCTCGGGCTCCGTGAGGTTTATAGCAAAGAAAAACATAAGATCCCACGGGAACGCGGGTGAAACCGCGGGGCGGAAAGCTAGTTTGACATAAAGACTTCATATTCTGCCCAACCGTTTCACCCGGGTTCCCGAGGGAGTTTATGTTTTACCGGATTAAAAAGTACCCTATATGTTATTCCGGGGTATAATCTATCTAGGTATGTGCCAAGCTTCATCCAAATCCATTCTGCTAATTATGCGAGATTGAGTCACAAACATCCAAACATACAAATTTTCACATTTTTAATATTAAGGAGGATCTGTAATCTGCTCATTTATTTATCTCTGAACTAGAAGTATAAGGTAATTTATTAGTTTCGGGACATTAATTATTTTTAATGAATAGGCTACGGTAACCGGTCCGATTACAATCACGCGGGCCGTATTATTCGTTCACATTCAAAAACATTACTTGCAATAAATAGCAAAAGCAGGAAATAATCCGAATGCATTTGACAATAACTGTCGTATAAATTAGTAAATTAATAATTTAAACTCGCAGCAGATAGTAGTGTCATAAAGCTATCACCCTCAGGGTCCACTTGACAAATTGCATTGAGGCACTATCGCAATGGCAGGCAAACGGACGATGATCACATTCTCTTCCAATGAATAAGACCAATAAAAATACCTTTATTTACTATGCGTATGAAAACTGCGACGTAAAACTTTTTATAAAAATAAACAGCATCCGCAAAACTAGAAAAGTAGTCGATGTATTAACTTTCAATTTTTATACTGTTTCGTTTCTAACATATAAGTGTTTTTATATTTTTAGGATTAAATTGATAGTATCGCGAGGTTAAAATTGAGCCACAGCGAATCGTGGTCGGGATTTGCTAGTTATTATAATGTTCAAAAATCAAATTCATATGCACAGGTAAGTTAAGCATACAAGACTAATACAAGAAATTGATAAGTCTACCAGATAAAGAAATTCGGAAACCAGAATCAACCCCATAAGAATGTAAATTAATTCATGTTGTTGTGCATCAATGATTCCAACATTAATGCAACTGCTTACCAGCATTCAAAATTCAAATTATCTTCATTCCTTCAATAGCATCATTATATCCAGCGCAATAGAATGGATTCTAAATCCCAGATGAAACGTGATTGTAATCCTGCAAAGTCGTGGCACAATGGACCCACGGCTGTATTCATTGGTTCACTAAATCTTCGTTTAACTGGCCTGGTGTCAATTGCATCGCATTGTAAGGGCCGGGAATAAATGTTTTACGAAACAGCTCGATCATTGAAATGTGAATCGAATTTTAATACCATCAACGTTTGTTGTAAGATTATAAGAGATTATTATTAAATTGAAAGGGAAAATTGATAATTATAAACGATTTTAATAAACCAAATTCGTAAATTTAATTTATGAATAATACCTAAGTGCTATCAAACCTACAATTTTATTCAAAGATGTACCTACTTGTTACCAATCCACTTTTATTATTCAGTGGACAAACTCCATTAGGTACACTTTTGCAAATGGAAAGTCTGTTACTAGATAAAACATCTCAAATAATGGTACGTTATGTAGCTTTTTAACACAATACCTAGCTAACACTTATAACGTAACGCAGAAGTCTTCGAGTCCCAAGAATATCAATGCAAAACATACCTACTTAGCAATTCAGTTCCACATTAAACGGTAATACCTTCAAAAAGGTATCCATATACATAACAATAAAAAGTAAGTATAGCGTCGAGTGTTGTCAGAGTAGCTACACGCAGTACTCAAATTTCATACTGCATCGACACAACTATATGAAACTAAGCTAATATTACCGCATGGGCCCTACTTGCACGCGACAGGGTTTCGCACTCAAGACATAATGATAAATACGAGTCGGCCCGCTCGAAATGAAAGAAATAACCCACTTAGCACCCTTGCAACCAGGGGAAAAATATATTTGTTTAAACGACCATCTATCATGTGCTATTTAGTATTAAGTTGTGTGAGGTATGTATTGAATACCGATGAACTGGGCCGCTATTATATCATCAAGAAAGCCCCATTTCAAAGTCCAGGAACTGATATACTGAGAACTATATATATTTTATAACCTACAGTATCCAATATATCCCTAAACATGTGGAACCACAAGAAAAAAAATACAGAGTTAACAAAAGTGGAAATAAAATTAACTCCAAAATAGGTAATATTAGAGAGTATAAATATTTGGTCTGACTATGCTGTTTAGTCAGCGAAAAATATCCTGCATATCCACTTACTATACAATTTGTCTTTCAACTTTTCTATAGAACAGTTGCTTGTCTGGTGGTCTTAATTTGAAAAATTATCGGTTCCGATTAGACGGTAATATTCAAAATTACGCATAGAATTGAGAACCTTCTTTTTTCTAAATGTGTTAAAAACAATTAATGTATCTCCATCAACTCGGAAATAACTCAATTATTGTAGAAGACCTTGAAGGATTATAGCATACATGACACAAACCAAGTAATAACGCGCCTAACACACGAATTAACTCGAGAACGCTTCATGTAACTCACGACAGCATTTATATCTATCCTGTATATGACATGACAGGTATTCTACATTCTAACACTAAAATTAGGACAGGTATATAATGTTGTAAATTATAGCCGAGAATCGTTCACGCTCAACCATTACTGTTGGAAACATCGCTTTATTTCCTGAGACGACATCGCGCCTGCCACTACGATAAGACAGATACGCGATGCTTATGAATATAGAACAATATTTAGTATTCAACCCGAATAGTAATAATATATGAAATAGTCAGTTATATTAAAAGCGTAATCAAGTTTCTTTTTGAATGGAAACCTAAATCGAAAAGAAACTAGTACGGTGGTAGGCACTTTGTAGTCCTTGTCTGGCTGACAACAGAGATTTAAATCTCTGACGCTCAAGTTAAAAATCTCTCCCAATTGTCCCAAAGCACCGGCTCTAGCAGCTGCACTTGAGAGCCAGTCACATATTTACTTACCTTTATAAGATTGTGGTCAAACACAAACCTATCTATAGTAAAAAAACGCGGTGGTGACCACTTACCATCAGGTGGACCTTCTACCTGTTTATCAAATTCATTTAACACTTCCCCATAGCTTCAGTGGAGATTTCAAAAACAATCCCGTCAAAGCAAAGTTCGTTAGTCCATCCATCAGCTAACAGGGAATAAAAACAGCTGGATAATCCCTTTTGGAGAGTTACCCCGGCAAGTCTGGTACCCTCGTTAATCCCAACACCGACGCCGTTCGCAGCTTGTTTGTTCAAAACAAATGCTTTTGTAATAAATGTTTAAACAAAACCCGTCTATGAATTTATTGTTTCACGCTGAATTTAAACAATATATCTCACGGAGGTCGGGACGAGGGAGATAACGATCCTCATCCTTGAACGCAAGTCATATTATTTGGTGTGACTTTTACAAGGAGTTTATATAGACGTTATTTATCTTCGTCGCTTTCAAGTACACCTGCTTTTATACCGTCACTGAACAATTACTTTACGCTTGTAGCAATTTATATCACAATATCTATGAGCATTCAGCCTGTAAAGAAGATCAGGGTTAACTTTCAATCGTTCGTTTAATAAATGTCAGCCAATTTTGCGATTTATACCTTGGATTTTTACATCAGACTTTTAGACTATAAAATGAATGTCGAATGGAATATATTAGATATAAAAATATTATGTAACTACACTTAGTGCTTATCGCTGGAGAATGCTGCTGAGAACGTTGATAATTTATGCGGCGAGTAACGTTCAGAAGCCATTGCCCGGAAAACATAAAAGCTTTTAACTTCATTTCTGTGCGCGCCGAGTAATTTCTGTTCAAACGACATTAAAATGAATTGTGAGCGTACTGATGTTACACCATTAGAAGTGTCATCATCAATGGAAACATTGCAAGTGTGTCTACAGACAGATACATCGACTATTAAATTTGTAAAACAAGTTATGCGGGTTATGATATTCAGTGTCAGCGTCAAACTCAAATTCTCAGCAGAGCCATGTTTCTCTTATTTTCCTGATTACTTAAAATACAATATTTTACCACCAGTAAGTCAGGTTGGATAGTCTTTTAAAGCAATGACCGTCCAAAATACTTCAATTTACTAGCGAACTTAAGAGCAGTTTTCACTTAACAACTGTCAAGAGGCTGGCAACTATTAATCTTGGGGATGTTTCCCAAAACAATTTATTACGATGGAACGTTAACCGTGGGCTGCAAATTGGGACGTGGAGATTAGATGGGTCAGAATAATAATATAACATTCCGAAACGTTAACAAATGATCGAATACTATTGTGTACGTATGTGAAACTGTATTGTGGTTTGAACAAAGCTCGTGGTGGTTCCACAAAGGCTCGTGTTTGACTGACAGGTCGGACGGCAAGGAGCGAGTGGTTTTCCATAACATGGGATGCTTTTGTCGTTCGTCGGGTTTTCTCGTACGGTATCCGCAAGTCATGCATGCGTAATTAAAGTTCAGTGCTCAATAAAACTTTGCGGGTGTAGTGAAAGCGCGTTCTCATCAACACTGTTATGCTAAGCTATGTACTGGTCGGTTTACTTTATCATTTAGTGGATTAATGACTGTACCAGTGTACCTTCACCTTTAAATTTTTGCATGATACGTGTAATTAAGAATAATTTGCTGAAATTGTTGCCTAAATTTTTTGAAGATTCAGGAAGCGATGCCTTTTTATGATTGATATATTCGAAATAACGTTTTGTAATACAATGGTAGTCAATAGGGTTCGGATAAATATGTGCTAAAAATCCCTAAATATGTACATATTATAATATGGATCTAAAAAACGGAAATATGGAAAAATATGGACTAAAAAGACAACTAATACCAAACAAAACACTTTATTCTAATATAATTGTTTGAAAAAATATTTAAATAAAAACCGGCCAAGTGCGAGTCGGACTCGCGCACCGAGTTTTCCGTACAAACTTCGTCCATCGTTCGTCCATCACGGGAAATGCACAATTTTATTTATTTACCTCATTTGAGGTTGGTGCCAATTAAGCTAGACCTCTAAATTGTATCAGCGCCCATACAACTCAGAGGTCTTTATTAATTGGCGTAACTATGTATGTATGGGGACACCCTTTAATTTTCAACTTTATTAATTTTTTTCCTTTATTTGTGCTGTAAGACACTAGAACTACCACAAAACAAATAAAAGGGCAAAAAAATCGCGTTTGTTATATGAGCCCCCCCTTAAATATTTTTTTGTTTTTGTTTTTACTATTTGTTATAGCGGGAACAGAAATACATAATTCGTGAAAATTTCAACTGTCTAGCTATAGCGGTTCTTGAGATACAGCCTGGAGACAGACAGACAGACGGACGGACAGACAGCGAAGTCTTAGTAATAGGGTCCCGTTTTTACCCTTTGGGTACGGAACCCTAAAAATCAACGAAATTAAATTGCTTAGCTAAAATTTAGTCTGCCTCTTTATTCGAGTTGTTGCAGTATACAACAATGTGTTTCTACAAATTTTCAAAATTGAAACTCCTGTTTGGTGGAAAAACGCTTTATATTGACTGAATGACCTTTCTACGTCACAGGAAATAACTGGCGCAAACTTAAATTTGCACAACTCTGTAAGCGAATATGCCTCCTCTGGATTGCCGTTTGGTGTTCCACTTAGAATATTGTTAATTTTTTGTATCGATAGAAAAATAGCGCGCAACGACAATGTATTCCCGCGGCGCTATGACAGCAAAAATTATGCAGTTTTAACTAGTTTAAGTACTAAAGATAGGAAATATGGAATAATGTGATTAATATGGTTTTAGCCCTAAAATATGGAAAAATATGGATTCTAAAAACCTCATTTTCCAGCTCAAACCTTCATTATTTATGTAGAAAACCAAATAATTAATGCAAATGATTCAAATAAAAAATACGTGTTTACATATTTATCCGAGCCCTAGTAATCAACTACAATCAATCAATACTAAATATAGTTCTTCTTTGCAATGATAAAGGTACAAATTATGAATAACCATGAATAAAACGCGAAAAAAATGTATAATTAAAACGTGTAGACGGCGAAGACGGCAGGGGAGCCGCTGACTTTAGCTAATATTAAACGCAAACTAAGTAATTTACGACTATGGAGTAATTAAGTTAAATAAATTTATCATATCATAAATAAAACTGGCATAAGCTTGTTGACCTTTGAGGATAAGAAAACAGGTGCTTTTACATAAGGGATTTAAAATAATTCAGATTCCAAAGGTCGAGATGCAAAGACTATATCATAAAATTAACAGAAGCTAGTTTAGGTTAGATACAAATAATAAGAATAAACCTATTTTGCTGTAGGTTAATTAACTAAAATAAAGTGAAAACAAGTAGCATCTCAGCTCCTATTGTCAGAACCTTTGAAAGTTAATCAGACGAACAATCTTCCAGCTCATGGCCTCTGAATTAGTAGCACTTTGTATCTATTACAAAGAAAACTTCAAAAAGGGGAACGAACTAAGAAAGACGGAATTTTATAAACAAATTTGTTGTAGATTAACTTCTATTTACCAGTACTCGTTGGCGTTTTTCCTTTAACAAATCAAGAGATTTAAATTCAAGAGAAAATCGTAGTCTCAATTGGTTCCATAAGACGATTTCACGAGTTTAACCTTGTCTTGAAAGTTTTATAGTAGGTTTTCATAGTATTTATTGTAGCATAAACTGTATTTACAGGAGAACTTACAACAAGCAAACAAAAAGCTAATGACGTCACAATGAAAATCACCAAAAAAGCTAGGTTCTATATTCGAAATCAGTCCAACAGTAAAGCCTAATGCATAAAAGACGCTACAGAGAAGATTAACCTTCATAAAGTACATGTCGAGCCAGTTTATGAAGTAACCAGAAGGCTAAGCTGCTTGACTTTTAATTACATACAAGAGCATCGTGCGTTCGGGAGATAAAACAATCACCTCATGTAGGTCACCGCGCCGCGGACGACCACAGAAGCCCTGTCCAATATATTTGAGCCAAATAAATTAATGGACTTTCAAACTGAATCTGCAGCACTTTACGGGAATTAAAATAGATTTTTAGCTAAGAAATTGCAGTCAACCTGGTAGTGGGGCTAACGATATTCCGTAGGGATGTTTGTGAAGTGAATGCCCTAAAATTTGCCAATTACAGCGTTAGCAAAACTTTAAGTCGATAAAATTTTAACCCAAAATGAGGGTAAACCTTGGGTCAATATGGTCCTCACAATGGGTATCAGACACGATAAAACCTCTTGGAAGGTACTAGAACTGTAGAATGGAATCGGGATACATTGAAGATACCATCCGGTCATATTGACCACCGAAACTAATAAATCAATGATATAACTTTTCTATCAATCTAAAACCAAACTTATTTTATGTAATAAAGAACATAAAAAACCCTAGAAAAACAATCAAGGAAAATGTATATCCAGAAACTTCTGTACCCACTTAAACAGAAACTCAATAAATAGGCGTCGCTAGTCGGTCGGCGCTAGGTACGCATCGTCAGAAACTTGTAACTGTGAGATTTACCAAGAGCACCGGCCGTCCAATAAGAAAACCGTCCCGAGGAATAATGGCTTATTCAAATTTAACGGTGGAAAAACCGCAGTTTGGAAAACGATCCCGACCGAGCGAACACCTGCGGCATCACTGGAAGGAAACCAGTTTAACATAATGTACTGATACATTGTATTTCCAAGTGGTCCTTAGCGTGTCGATACAATTTATTTTTTCAAGTTAAAAAGCTTCATTTGAGTTATGTAAAGTCGACTTTTAAAAGACTCCCTTAGATCATCTGCAACCAATTGATAACCCCAAGCCAAACATCCAACTGTATTTTATCGATAGTATAAAACGTCAGTAATTACACGTAATTAGGCATGTGCCCGTCATATCGTTACGTGCCCTAAATTAACCCAAAATTTATATTACCCGCAATAAAATTACGACACACGGTAGTAAAAAGCCGAACTCGAGGGTTTCATGAAACAAGGCACATCCTAGCAAATTACACGGGCACACCGTGAAAAGAATTTTAATGATATTCGCAAAATGGCAGCCGCAGCTTTATACGCATGGCAACTTTTACAACCGTACAGAATATAAGTCATAAAATATCCCAATCCCTATTTCGATTTACCCAAGACTGTTTACTTTGTTTGTGTAGAGCCTTTACGAATTTGAAATTAATATGCTACTCAACCTCAACCTCCCGTACCTTAAAGAAAGCCTACCTTTTATAGAAAATGAAAGCATTTAAATGTTTTGAATGACTAAGTTGAGAAAGTCGCTTTACCTTGTCTTGCCACTATGTCATAATTATTATTTTGCACCGATTATTCACGATATCAGTAGCACAATGGACGGACGATTTCCACATAAAATAACAATACCTAGGAGGTTCACTTCAGAATTTCCGGAGGTATGAAGTTGGAACAAGAACAAGTTGCAACTATTTCCATCAAATGTCATTGTAATCAACCAGTAAAAAAGGCCACTCGAACAATTTTGCAGATTTCCTATTCCCAAATTCATAAGAGACTCAATGCAATTCATCAAATCAGAATATGTGAATCAATTAAATATATTATTTAATGAGGGATTCATTTAACAAAAAATATTGGAAGTAATTGCATAGGTTCTGATGTGAATTCGGAAAATTAATGCAATGTCCTTTTTTTAGACCGCCGAAAACTCAATGGATCGAGATATTCCAGCACTTATCTCTATTCATATTGACGCAAATAAAAGATAAATCATCGCGGACATTGACCGACTATAGACTGACCTCTCAATAGAGCACTCAACCTTTTCTTATGTCCCAAATATTCAAAAAATACTCAGTTTCAAGAAGGCTCAATGCTGTTATGAACGTTACAAATTTGTTTAGGTTTGTTTCATCTTCAAGTCATACTGATGACTTTCTCATAAGTTTTCTTGATTATTACGCTAGACGTCTACTATTATATTACTAATGGCTTTCCAACAATAGAGCGTAAAAAGAGTATTTCGTAAAACGAATAAAAAGAAAAAAAAAGATAAAAGGAAACCACTTCATTTTAGGTTAAGGATCTCTCAGGCGATTAAGCTTTGACGAATCAATCTACGATCGGCGAAGCTCTGTCGATTATAATGCCTTTCGATAAATATGATCAAATCTCCGAACCGCTAGAATCCCCATCAAATTAACAACAAATTGCGGCCCGCTAATGCCCTGTGTCATTAAGGAGCAATTAATCAAAAAACGGGGAATGGTAACCATGAAAAAAATTGGAAATTCATACGTCGTTAGTAGGGCTACACAAATCAATATTAATAATTCTTGCACACAATTCTTACCCAGCATTGAAATCCAAATAACATCAGCAATTCTCAATTCTCTAAGTGACTATTCTCTGTCTCACTTGTGAACTCCTGATTACCGAGTTTCACGAGTGAGACAGAGAATAGTCACTTTGAGAATTCACCATCGAGTTTAATAACATAGTTGATGCCACAACAAAGGTTGTCAGTTTTAATCCTACAATGAGCTTGAGATTTCGGTGAATGAAAACTTTATGAGGAAACAAAAGCATGAAGGAAGATTACTTTGTAGTACATGCCTGACTAGCTATCACCCTCATGTTGAAAATCTATCACCAAGCACCTGACTACATTGGAAATCCCACTGGTATTTGTAATGTCCATAGGTGATGGTAGCCTAGGTAGGTTGTCATATTTCTGACTTATGACTATTTTTTATTCGATAAAACGATAGCACCTCCCCTATTTATTGTAGCTATTATTTTTTATTTTTTCAATTTGTAGTTGGGCACTAACTAGGGGCAGCGCTCAAAAAATTATTGAGATGTACAACTTACCATCTGATTTTACTTTCATACTGAGAGAAATAAATATTTGGGATAAAGAGAATTTAGTTTTTAAATAAAAGGCTGCTTTTACAGGGTCTTTAAAATAAATAATATCAAGTTGAAACTGATAATATGTTTTCACATAGAGTTTAGACAACAGTAATGATAGCATGTAAGAAGAATTTCATACAACTCTTCAGTTCTTTATAGATAGCTCAGAGAAATACATAGTTGTACATAATTCTTGGCTTGCATGGCAAAACAAATACACAAAAGGATAAAAAAAATACATACACAGTTTTTTTTTTTTTACTAAGTCCTGTGTTTGAACACAATCTCACCATGGTAAGAACTAATCTATCTGACACTTAAATACTTGAAGTAAACTTCCCGCTTGGAAGGGTTACTTTTGCTGAAAATGGACCAGCAGAATAAATTTTGCAATTTCTCTTATACATACAATAAATCTATGGAACCAGCGTCTAGGTATATTATTTGTTTTTACCAAAAATGGAATGTGGGTGATGTAGAGTAACAATGCAAAACGATTCAGTTGAACCTAAGTTTACTTAATTTAAAGTGGATACAGCTTATGTAATCTTTTATAAGTAAAATTAAGTCACCCAAAAATTTTGTACCATACCCTCATGGAAACGAAACTTATTTACTGCTCTTTATAAAAATTAGAAAAATCAATACTTTTAACATGTTGGGAACATACCACATAAACTAGGTACTTTATTTAGGGGAAATACAAACCATACGGAGATGATTGTCAATATTAACTATAATAGCCCTTCTTTCATAACCATGTATGTTTTAACGTGAGTGGTGAAAGAAAGTAGCCTTTCAAACATGTATTGTAAATGGGTCCGAAAGTTTCAACAGTACAACAGTATGGCTGATTAACAGGCCTAGGAAAGTTTGAGTGAATCGTCATCGAATAAAACAGTTTAACATGCGATTTCTAATATCGATCGGCTGAATTCGGCTATGATGGAGTGTTACAATATTGGAGAAAAATTTACTCACCGAAGCTCGATTCTCCGAGCAATTTACCACAAAGAGTCTAGCACGATAATGTCTAATGTGGTTACAAATGAGCACTTCCTTGTAAAATCATAAAACACTAGTTAAAATCGACAGAAAAAACCTTGTTTTTAATTTGTTGCAAATCACAGAACCTGCGAAAATTAAATAATATTGCTCAAGCTCCAAGCAGTGTTGCCAACTGTACGATCATTTCTGTAGCTAGATCTTTTGCAGAAAGTGGCCAGATTACCATATTCTCGCCCCTAAAAAGTAGCTTGAAGTAGCCAAATTAAAAACTAAATTTCGCTAGTTAAAATCGTTTATGGACATTAAAACAATAATGTGTATTTAATGAATAACTATACTTTCGTAATAATATTTACAAGTACATTAGTGGCGCGGCAAACGAACCTATCCCAAATCGAATCCCTTGCTTAGCTCTTCCTCTTGCTTTTGTACTCTATGACTCTGTACAAAACGCCGGCTCCACACCATCACACACGAACCGACACAAAGACTATCAAACTGAACTGCCACAGATCAAAAAGTAAACTCTATAAATTTATTGAATTATTGTAATTGGTGTCCTACCGTTACGATTAAATAAATTAATTTATAAATAAATAAACTCAAAATCTCAAACGCACCCATAAATTAGGGTCAGTACTTTGACTTCAACGTTTCTGTTCAAATGAAGTTGCTGAAAAGTTGAAAAGTTGCTAGAAAAAGTAGCTACATCTTTTAGCTACAATATTTTTGAAAATGTAGCTGACGGGGGTGCAAAAATATCTAGCTATAAAATAGCTAACTTGGCAACAGTGGCTCCAAGTGGCGCCCAGTGTTGCAAAAGTGAAATTTTAAAATTCGGGTGATTTTCCGGTTAATAATCGGGAGAAATCAGGAGTTCTGTTTGTCAAAATAAAACATAAGTATTTTATGCGATTAATTAAAGTAACTTATTAAAACTATTAAAGGTACAGTGATTATTCTCGCTTGCTATTATTTTCTCCGATACATCGGAGTCGGACATTATATTTTATAGCACACACAACAATTCACAGAAACAAAACTTTAAATTCCATTATCGCAACAACAGTGCAAACGAACGAAACGATAATAATAAACTAACTTAACATCTCAGTAGATTCGCCAAACAACCCGACGAACTAATTCCCCACCAAATAGTAATAAACTCAATTATAAGGCATTTCCGTGTAATATGTTTTGTGTGTATTGAGAGGCCGTGTAAGAATTTTAGGGAATCGGGTTTACCTACCCGTGCATTGGTTTAGTGTTACCAGGTCACCTTCGGGTTTGTCGTCTTTAGAATGCTAAATAATATTATACTCTAATCGTTCGCCGCCTAAGTTTACAATGTAAAAATCCAAAATCAGTAGATCTCCCGATTAATCGGGAACATTTGCATCACTGGTGGCGCCACTGTCTGTAGTATAAATAAAAGAGTAGAGTCCGCGCCACCGATAGAATTAATGAAAATGGATCTTATACTATTTATAATAGAGGTGGACCTAACGAACTTCAGTGGTGGCGCGGACTCTAGACTTTTGGAAATTGGCTTGACCAATCTGACATATATATTTGATATTGCCAGCGTACAATAAAGGTGTATGTGTTTCAATCATGAATGTAGTATCTCTCTAAGGTTTCAATCAAGGTGTTTTTTTTATGTCAGGGCTGACAAGCAGACCTGCGCGTACCACCTGATGGTAAGTGGCTAGCGTTGCCTATGGATATTAGCAATACCAATGGGAATGCCAATGTGTTGCTGAGAGCCGAGAAGGTAACTGGCTCACAAGTTCAACTGCAGGAACATGTCAGTGGGTGAATGGCAATTATTCAAGTTAAGTGTGGTAGCCAGTCAGGTGGGTACATCAAAGTACCTTACCACCGTGCTATGCTTTCCTCAACGATGTTTTTCCTTCACTGAAAGCTAAAACTCATTGTAGGATTCAAACCCACATACACTAGCTAGCATCACTAATCTATTTGTAATCTGTGCTGTGCTTCATTCAATCATTGTTTGCCACATTGACATTTCGTCCATGGTTTGTTACCATCATCCAAACTATTTACCCTGATCCCAACAAAAAATATAAATAGTTTAGGTATTTGTTTTGCTTCGAATAAGCGTTTATTACAGGGCTTTATGCCCTAACTACCCTAATAAACGTAAAATTGATGTAACGATAGAACGTTTGAATAAGATCAGGGGCCCGATTCTCGAGCAATACGAGATAAATATCACATTCGATGTATTCAAATACTTGGCAAATTAAAATTCATAAAACATGGCGGATATCTATAAAAATCAATTTTTGGTATTCTCGAGATATCACACTCGATATTTATCTATCGTTAGCGTGCGATATGCTATGCTATGAGTAAGTCATGAAATATTAGATATTTTTGTGATATTTTCCTTCGATATGAGTCTCGTTATATTTATCGATTACGATATAATAATAAATAATAATAATAATAAATATTCTGGGACATTATTCCTCACACACGGCAACCTGACCCCAAACTAAGCAAAGCTTGTACTATGGAAGCCAGATAACTGATATACTACTTTTATTTTGTAAATACATACATATATAGATAATTACACCCAGATATAGGACAAACAGACATGTTCATGCACACAAATATTTGTCCTGAGTGGGAATCGAACCCACGACCTGCGGCGTGATATATAGGGTATCTTACTAACCATGCCAACCAGCCCGTCGTATTATTATCGAAAGCGTGAGAATCGGCCTCTAGACCCTTTTTGGGTCTTTTAATAATGAATTCGGATGTATTGCGCCTTGTTCTTATATGGTTAACTTTATTGGAAAGTTAATAACCCAGACCCACATTGACTTCTATTTTTTTAACAACTGCAGTAAACAAACCGTAGCTTAGAAATCACTTTGGTAGGTACTCCGACTGCGCGGCGCTGCGACTGTTGACCAAAAAGACAATCATGATCCTCACAATTTAATTGATCCGATCTGAAATTGAGAGAAATCGGCCAACCGATATCTGATCATTTTGAATTTATCGCCAAGTGCCTCACTCATAATTTACATTACCTACAGAAAAACTAAAAAATCTAGTCTTAAAGTTCTCACGAAAAACGGAAAATATTCATGGAGATAATCGTTTGTCTATAATATACGCAATAGAAAATTAATTAGTTTAGTTAGACAAAAACGTTTAAGTACTTAGATAAATAAAAAACTATTTATTTTAGGTACGTTAATTATTGTGTTGCGTAGGAAACCTTTGAATAGGTTTTAAATATCTAGAATTTCTTAATAATAGCTTCGCGATTGTAATTTTAATTAAAGCTAATATGTTATGTATTATGTTCATTAAAAGGCACCTTTTCGCAATAAGTGACATTTAATATAAAAACTAAGATAATTTAATATAAATGCTTTAAATACTTATTTCTAAAAATATAATTATCTCAGGAATGTGGTGATTGACATCAGGATTTTTAGTAAATTCACAATTTTTTTCATGAAATAAAATATCATGCAAAGTCTACACCGGTATCAAGTAGATCTCTAATAAGAACCGTTGCTTTTCTTGGTAGAATCCGTAGAAGATGGCCTAAGTAAAGCAAATGCTTTGGCACCGATGCTTCAGGATAGTTACGCCGGACACTGTCGAGAATTGATATGGCAGCATCTTTAGGAGCAATCGTCCCAAAGTAACTAGGTATCCTAAAAATAACATCCAGTTAATGGTAGGTGCATGAATTATCGATTTAAATTAGCGGCACTCTATGATGACCGTTTTGACAGCCCATATACGTATGTACGTAACATGTG
This sequence comes from Tetheella fluctuosa, assembly GCA_951216915.1. NCBI lineage: Eukaryota > Metazoa > Arthropoda > Insecta > Lepidoptera > Drepanidae > Tetheella > Tetheella fluctuosa. Next base: position 13,185,013 of record OX578215.1, on the reverse strand, counting down.
CCGAAAAGAGAAGCATAGCAAGCTAGACTGTCAAAACGGCCATCGTAGAGTGCCGCTAGTTTAATTTTATTGCAGATATCTAAGGCGATAATAGTTCAGTTTTCCCGGGATAAAAAGTAGCCCATAACCTTCCTCGATAAATGGGCTATCCAACACAAAAATATTTATTCAATTCGAATCAGTAGTTCCTGAGAATAGCGCGTTCAACCAAACAAACAAACAAACAAACTCTTCAGCTTTATAATATTAGTATCGAGTATAGATAAAGGTTGGCGATGCATTGGCAATCCCCTTGGTATTGCTAACGTACATAGATGACGGTAGACACATAAAATCAGCTAGACCGCTTGCATGAGAATAAATTGATTGATAATTATGTTCTTGAAAAGTTGACACCATAAATAAAACTTAACATACCGTAGCCTTAGATCTGAACTTTCATCACTTAGAATAAATGGGTAAATGTGTGTTAGTGTTACATGCACACCATTGATTTTGTTCATTCTCAGGTCTTCCATTAATGACTCTGCAAGACCTTGGACAGCGAATTGAGCTACACTAAGAGGCATCTGATCTTTGATATAACTTAGTCCGGCTACAGAAGTTAGTGCAACTATATGTCCGTGATTCTTATCTTTCATGTCTGGGATGAATTGATCAATGAGCTACAAAAAAAAACTTACAGTTAAATTCTACATTCTCATTCTAATCTATTACCAAATGCCGGTATCTCACCAATTTTCACCTAAAGTCTTATAAGCTAAGGTGAGATTGTGTAAAAATTTAACATTGTGAGCAAACCAGATGTGCTCTGGTTTGCTCACAATGTGTTAGGGTACTTTGGTAGTAAACACCTGTCAGACTGTCAACCACAAGTTGAAAATGTGTTATGTAACACCTTCCAGTGAGTTGCGGCAGTTACACTTAAGAGCCAGTGTCCCTCTAGCTACGTGATTACCATTTTCACTTATGATGAGATTTTGGTAAGAAACAAGCTTATAGTAAAATTAAAAGTGAGTTGATTTTAAAAGCCTCATTTGAATAGAGAGTATGTCCCTTGGTCTCTCTATATATGGCTCTTTGGTGCATGATGTATCTGTTGTTATATCGCAATAGCTTTATTCTTACCCAAAAGTATGAAGTAAGTGTCAGATCTAAGGTAACATGTATATCTTGAGGAGGCTGTGTTAACAAAGATCTTGGGCTTGGTATTCCACAGCAGTAAAACAACATACTGACAAATCCCACATCTTTCTTCACATGGACTGCTAAACTTTTTACATTTCCTCTTTTAGTTATGTCACATTCATAACTGGCTGCTGAACCACCTCTACGTTTGATGTATTCTACAGTATCTTCGTTAGTCGCTTTGTTTTTATCAACACAGAGAACTATTGCACCTAAATCAGCCAGTTGGATTGCTATCTCACGGCCAACTCCTCTTCCAGAGCCAATGACCTGAAATGGGTAAAGAATAGCCATTACAAATAATTTGCACACCTTTTAATATATTTTATTTTAATAAATGAAAATAATATTTAAAAATAGTTTATTTTTTTCATGGCTAACAGAAAGGTCACCTTTATAACAAATTATCCATAATTTATCAGTTAAGATTTATTAGGTAGGTATTATAAAATAAGTACTGACCTTAAATTAATAAATTATCAATATTATGTTATCAAGACAAGCTGATAAAATAATTCTTAGAACTTACCAATGCAGTCTCCAACCGGACTGTTTTCAACGGGGGTGGTCTAAAGAATTCATAAATGGCTTGCAATATAGCACAAACTGCATTAAACATCACCCAGACTATGTCTACCATTAGAATGCAAAGAGAATACACTCTAAGTAACATTTTGAGGGGAAACATTAAATTAAATAATGTTCCCAAAAATCTCTCTAAATATTTTTGTTCCTGTAAATAATGAGTTGAAAGTGAAATTAAATCTTACGGTAAAGTAACCGTTTAATTTGATGGTATAAATTTAGCCATTCAGGCTACTCTCTGACCAGCCTTTCTGTAAAGCAAATTAACATATAATTTTATTATGAGGAAAACTTACCATTTAAAAATAATAAATTCCAAGCTATTATAAGTAGTCTTCTATAGTAAATGGAACAAAAAAGATTCCTTCTAAGGCATTAAATTCAATTTAAAAAAAACGATATATGCGGTGCCTTATCTACATACTGCTGTTATCTATTAGCGATAAATAACAAAATATGCATGCAATGTTGTTGTATGTAATATGGATTTGTTATGCATTGAATTGACCGATCGATAAAAGTTAAAGAATATAATATTTTTGTATCATCAAAGTAAATAAAAACATATTATCAAAGTGTCAAGTCAAGTCAAAAGCACATTTTATTTATCTTCTTCCTCGGTCTCTCTCCCTGCCTGCTAGTTTAATATTCATCTATTCTATCTATGGTCCCCAAAGAGTATAATAATATATGGGTCTCCTTTTGTGACACGGCACAGATGATTAAATAAGATTTTTGACAGTGGTTGGTGATGAGTTGAATGTCAGCAAATCTTATGTGGTTATTACACTACCCTATTAGAAACTCCAAATAGTAAACTATTTAAGAAGTAGTGCAATTGGGACCTTCCAATCACACTAAGGCCGGGAATATACGTACGTTTTTTTCATCCGATAGTCTATCATACACTTCGATCTGACTATCGGATCGGACGTGTATTGAATATTCATACAAAGTAATCGCTCCAACGCCTTCCGACATTCGGATCCGACTATCTGATGAAAAAAATTGACGTATATTCCCGGCCTAAATCCGAATCTAACAACGATTACACTTTCGGATTTCCTAATTTGAGTCTACAAATAGGGTAGTTTAATTAACCGCTGGACCTGTAATAATCTGATGGCCACAACACAATTAGGTCGGTAATTAGAGTTGCGTTGCCAATCAAATTGTGCCCGATCTCTATGAGCTTTGGCGCCAAGGTTGGCGCTAAATCCACACACTACAAAATTCCGAACAAAGATTTAACAGGCTTTAAAATAAAGTGGTTATTACACTTATCCTAGTTAGGACGCCGATCCTAGTTAGGATTTAGGATAGCCATAAATCGGGTTAGAAGTGATTACACTTATACTAAAAAACCGGCCAAGTGCGAGTTGGACTCGCGCACCGAGGGTTCCGTACAAACTTCGTCCATTGGTCGTCTATCAAGGGAAATGCACAATTTTATTTATTTACCTTATTTGAGGTTAATGCCAATTAAGCTAGACCTCTAAATTGTATGAGCACCGATACAACTCAGAGGTCTAGAACGTAGTGATTATATCCTCTTTGCAGAGGTCTTTATTAATTGGCGTAACTATGTATGTATGGGGACATCCTTTAATTTTCAACTTTTTTAATATTTCTTAATTTGTCCTAACTAGGATAAGTGTAATAACCACTTAGAAAAGACTGTATGGATTGCAATCTTTTGCCTACCCTAAAAAAGAGAAGACGTGTGGAAAAAAATATTAAATTCAATCAAATTAACTACTTAAAGACGTGGCTTTGGCCTTACTTACACGTAGTGATTATATCCTCTTTGTTACTTACTTTTGGATGAGTTATAATACTGAAGACGAGGCGGTATAGTCCAAGACCTTAGCCTGTCCTGAAAAGGCGAAAGGAAAAAAAAATTGTGACAAACGAAACTTTACAAAACAAAACAATTTTCAAAGAAAAGAGAGCTCTACAAACGTAACATTTTTATAAAACCACATATTTTGTAATACTATGGCGTTTGTTTATCAAGGAGACCAAGACTTGGAAGCAAAAGCCAAGAAAGGTACTTTTAATTTACTGATAACATAACATTTTAATTACCTCAGACCATATTTGGTCTGAGTTATTTAATTAAACAATTAAATACTGTGAAATGGTACATCTTACTTGTATTTTAACTTCCCTTAAAGCCGCAGAACGAATATCAGAGAACATGCACATAGTAGCCAATGAGCCTTCCCTTGCTCTGTATAGGCTTCAGGAGCACGTGAGGAAGGCACTGCCTCCAATGGTGGAAAGAAGAGTGGAAGTCACAAAGTTGCAGCATGAGTTGCAAGGGCGTTGCTATGACGTTGAATATGCCTTGAGGTGAGATTAATAACTTGACTCACAATTCATAGAATTCTATTTTTTATTTGTAGTTTGGAACATGCCTCCCATTTGCGAGACAAAGGGTTGGTAATTTACTTTGAAAAATTGTGATTAGGATAAGAAGTGACACCCTCTTGGTGTACCACATTCATTTTAGGACCCTACCTACCTATGTATGTAATCCTTTTAAATACACAGGATTACAGGCCTGAGATAACCTTTGTTTATTTTGTTATCAGTTTTGATGGTAGCTGTGTAGTGATGCAGATGGTATTATATACACTATTATCAAGCTGTTAAATGTTCCTACACATACTGCATAATTATGATAATCAGACCATTAAAAGTTCTTAATTAAACTCACTATGTACAGGGTAGACAGTGATATGGTGGGCAGATGAGCTCGGGAATGTAGTGAGAGGAACCTGAATGAGAGATGCAATGAATGGAGTGTCTTGAATGTATGTTGTAGCTGGGGAAGGTCTTTGCCAAGAGGCATACAGACTAACAATAGCAAAACCGTTATCAAAACTAATTTGTTAAAATACTTACCTACCTATTATGATATTTCTTCCAAGTACCTAACTTTAAAACATGTAGCTACTCACAATAGATTAAGTATTTTCATTGTTTTAAGATTCAACTGTTGGAATAGGGCCTAATATTTTTATTATAATGTATCTTTCTGACATCACGGCTGAGGACCAGTCTTTTTTAAAGGCGTGTGTGGGGATACAGATCCAACACATAGAGGCCCCTTTAAAAATATGTTAATGTTTTGGAATTTGTACACCTAGCGATACTATCTCTGTCTGCACTATTGAAGAGATACAGGTAAAGACAGCACCCGCTAAGTGCAAATATTATTATTATTATTACTTAGAGTCACATTAGCTAATTTAAGTACCTGTTTAAGTTTATTAAAATTATAATTATTAATTTCCAGTGCTGTGAAATCAATGGATGGTGCAGCAACAAGCTTTAAGAACATACAAGAAATGTTGAAACAATCTATATTTTTAAAACAACAATTAAAATATGAGGAAGCTAGGAGAAATAAAAAAGATACAAACTCTGTTTACAAACGTCTCTCTGCTCACATAGTATTAGACCTCCCGGACTTGTCTGAGTTCTCGATGGTGCGTGAGACCACTAATAGGATAGAGAACATGATGGCTCAAGCTAGGGGCTCATCTGCTGAGCTTCATAGATCACATACTACATTGCATTAGAACTGCCCTTTTTCTGCATATAGCCATGCAAAACATATAAAATAAAAACTGTCAAAATGCTTCCTTTTAGTTCTACCAGTAGAACGCGGCCAGTAGAGCTAAACGGAATAAACTTTATATGCTGCTTTTATACAGCGTTTACTCATGTGCAACATAACATTTTCACCTACAGTCGTGATCAAAGCATCATAAGTGTTGTGTGCTAAGTAGCTTCTTGCTTAGCAATTCACTTGGCATTATTATGCATCTGCAATATATGTGTACATCTTGCATTTGAAAGTGTTTATTGGTAAGCTTAGCGCACACAACGTACAGCAGAAATTGATCACAAATACCCATTCCGTTCTATCTGTCTTCATCGGGACATTAATAAAAAATGCATCTGAATGTCTGCTATTATCAGCATATTATTATAATTTGTAACCCCCCTTATCTACCCATTTTTGAGTGTAATTTATGAGGCCTCTCATCAAAAATATGAAAATGCCATAACTGGACTGATTACTAGGGACTAGTTATAATAGTCGCCCATAATAACCCTGTCATAGTTATATGTATTTCTTAATTTTTTTATACCACTTTTTCGCCAAACAAGCATACGGCCCGCCTGATGGTAAGCGGTTACCGTAGCCTATGAACGCTTGCAACACCAGGGATATCACTCGCTCGTTGCCGACTCTTCCCCCCTCCCCGATGAGCTCTGGCGACCTTATTCACGCGCAGGAACACAACTATAAGTTATTTGGCTGCGGTATTCTGTAAGGTGGAGGTACTTCCCCAGTCGAGCTGCTCTTTGAGCGACATATCGCTATGCTCTACCTCTCTTAAAATTTGTATTTAATAACATAGTCATAGTTCATATTTCATACCATAATATACTAATACATTGACTAATATGTGGGTATCTATCTATATGAGCATAATATCGTATTCGCTTGATGTAATAATGTAGACCCTACTATTTATTCGTAACATTGTATTTGTCATACATGTGTATTATTTCTGTAAATATTTTTTTTATCAGCATTATTCTAGTCATTAATAATGAATAAGACATAATTAAACTATGTTATATTATACTAACTTTTATTATTTATTTAACCACTTCGCTAACAGTTATACAGAGGGCGCTGCATTCGCTTGTTCTAGTTCGCAAACTGCTTGATAAAGCTATGGGCGCACTACGGCAACGCATTCTAGATATATCATTCGACTCGCACGCTTATTAGAAATAATCTGGTTCGTATTAAGGTAGCCTTCCTACATTTTTTTTATGTCGAGGTTGTCGCCAAGGGTTGCCAATTGCCAATGTGTTGCCGACCTATATAAAGCCTAGTAGGTAACTGGCTCTCAAGTGCAACTGCTGGAACACACCAGAAGGTGTTTGGTGACAGATTTTAATCGTAACTGACTATGCTAAGTTAGTCGTAACTACGTGTAACACTACATTATACAACTTACGATCATGCATTTAAAAAAGAGAGTATGAAAAATATTGTAATATAAGTTAGAATTATCAGATACTAGCAGTCCCCCGCGGTTTCACCTGCGTTCCCGAGATAAAAAAAAGTAGCCTAAGTCCTAGGTACGTCCCTTTCCATACCATAGGCTATCTTTGTACCAAATTTCATCGCGATTGGTTCAGCGGTTTTGGCGTGAAAAGATAACTAACAAACAAACTCACATTCGCATTTATAATATTAGTTAGGATAATATGTTTCGTGGTTGTAATAATTCCCAGTGTTATGGGTACAAAATGTAATAACAATTCTTGTTTCTTCGTAAGATGGGCACACGCATCTAGAGTTATAATTGCCTAAACAAAACCATAGTAGGTATTTAAAACTCCATCTAGTTAGATATACGTTTGGGAATCGCGTAGTTACGAGAGAAAAATAATATTATTACAGGAAGTTGCAACCATGCTATTTTACATTGAAGGGTGATCGCCCACGGCGACTTTTTGTAGCGATACATAGCGATGCTGTCGCTGGCCTGTGATCCTTCGTCCAGCCACGATTCTGTTGCACATAACTACTCGTAATGCGACAACCGAGCAATGGTAGAAAGGCACATGCAACTGAATCGCTACAAAGATCGGCCAAAGTACCTACCACATTGCCAGAACTTGATGTCTTATTGAAATAAAAATACACTTTAACTTCTACGAGCTTCAATGTTGCATCCTGCTTAAAAATAACAAGTCATGCTTAACCAAACTTAACACTTCTAAAAACTTAGTAACAAATATTTTACCTCTGAAATATTACAGACCATGGTAACTCTTTCAGTTTTGCTATATGATACTTTTTCTCGAATGGTATCAGTTTTTCCAGAGCTTCCTTCCCTGGTCGGATCATCTTTCTTGTTGATAAGATTTTTTGTATGTAAGAACACGAGAAGATCTGCCCTCCCGGTTTGTTCCCAACCTCGCGGTTGAGAATAGAATTGTAAATGTAATCTATAGGGATCGTACAAACTATATAAGAGTAGACTTGTTGGTGCTGAGCTTGGAGCTTTTCCATGTTTTCGAATATCATCGTCAGGGTTAGGCCTGCATCCATCACTTGGACATTTACCAGAACCTGCAATTTTACTTTATGTAGGTACCAAAGAATTGACAAAAGTAAATGCCTACCAGCGCGTTACTATTGTGGAATTTACTGACATTTTGTGTAAGAAAAAAGTTCCATGAATATTCCACGAGGCGCTGTGCCAATTCGTACTATACATAAATGTCGTAAACGCAATCGTGTTAGTAAGCGTTAACTAATGTCAAAATGACAATCAGGATACTTACATACTTTAATAGTTTTAGTCTATGCCTTCTTATTGCGATAGATTTTTACAGCTGTAATATACAGTATCAGGTATCGGCCTGGTACTATGCACCAAAGTGGAGATGGGCGGAGAAGAGACGTGTTCTAATACAAATGAGAAATGAAAACCAGAGCAGACTGGAGTATGCTCCGCTCGGATTGTTATTTGTATAAAAACACAACTCTACGCCCATCTCCGCATTAGTGGATACCTGGTAACTAATAAACCAATCTCATTGTTATTACCTACACATTTTGTAGCATTCCTCTCCTCTTTAATCGGTCCCTCATTACTGAGGGTCGTGGTCACTGGATCCCTTTAAACGAACAAACTGCCTCCATCGACTCCGGTCCAAAGTTTGTAGCATTAGATGTCGCGGAATCGCTCAAGGGTAGCACTCATAAAATATCATCAATACCTACTACACTCCATATAATTATTTCTATATGCACCGAAATAAGCTCGTCCTTATTAAATACATAATAACAAACCTCAGAACTATCATTGATGACAAAATTGTTGAAGAAATTTGCGAACATCTGGTTGACGTTCACCTCATCCTTAAGATGTACGACGACAGTGTAACCCTTGTTGCTGTACCGCTCCACGAAGTTGTCCACGTTGTCGATGTCGTAGATCTCACCGTCAAGTACGATCGCTAGCCGATTTGTGACTGGCATGTGGCTTTCCACACTGCAGATAAGATTTTGATGTTAAAATGAACATTTAGAAAAGTTTATCTGGACACCTATCCACGTGAACTTGTATGATTGACCAGCCAATCCGTGATAGAGTTCCGTAAGGCCTCGCGTGAAATCGCATGAGTAATCCACCTATACATAGGTACATTTACTATGAAACTGCCAAATCACTCGCGCACTGCTTGTTAATTTTTACTTCCGCGGACTGTTTCGATTCGACTCGCCTCTTTTCTTCCATACCTATTGGACATTGCTAGAGTATTAAGATGTCTGTGACATCATTCGCCTTAAAAACTGCTAATGCCCAGTTTAAATAAGGGCACTAATTAGGTACCTACATAGTATGTTTCAACTCGGACAAACGTGGCAAACTGACCAAATCAATTAATTCGACTTACTTGCTAGAGCTTATGAATATAGCATGGCCGCGTTTTCTCAAGTGATACAAAATACGATACATGGCCCGCCTCACGGAAATTCTCTGGTAGGCGGTGCATTCGTCCAAAACAATCACAGGTGGGGCACCGATCACTGCCGCTGCGAAGTGCAGTCGAGTCCGATCGTTGGGCTGCACTCGGCAGATTAGCATGTCTGCTTGGTCTTGTAGATCTGGGATATATGGAAGAAAAAATGTGCAGATGATGAAATTCTTTAGATATCAATTTTTTTATTTGACTGGCGCTTGACCACAATCTCATAAAGGTAATCGATATGGCTCCGTAAGATAGTAAGTACACGCAGCCTAGAATTCTAATACCTTTAACTTGTGGAGTGAATTGCTTGTAATATACAAGACATGGTAATCATCTTAATTGGGTAATCTACAGAAGAATTTTAAATGGCCTCAAATAGGGTCGTTTGACCTTTGATCGAAACTAAGCAACTAACCCAACGCGTCAATATAATTCTTAAGTTCTGCATGTATATGTTTCTTGGGTACACCACGCAGCACCGCTATCAGTTCCAGTCCATCATAAACCGTCATCCAAGGAGGTAGCGAGTCTTTATTGCAGCAAAAGGTAATTTGACGAGCATACTGAGGAATGCATTAATATAATATGTATATTTATTTTTATTGTCAGAAGGCTGACATTAAAAGCAGGCGGTCTACCGACACCGATTGCCGATTGCCGATTGCCAATGTCTTGCCGACCTTTACAAAGCCTAGAAAGCAACTGGCTCTCATGTACAACTGCCGGAACACACCCGTAGGTGCTTGGCGTCAGATTAACCACTTGAGGTAGTCAGCCAGATTGCCTCAATTTCAATTTGGCCAGGTTCTATTACAAAGTTCGCTATACTAAAAGGGTAGGAAAATAGAGCTGGCCTTCACTAAGTCTTGTACATTTATTTCTACCCCACACGGCTGGCTTTCCACCAGAGTTGCGTCGCGAAGGATGTATTTTATTTTAATACACCAATAGGATCCTTCCTTAGAACATTGAAATGGAAATGAAAATCTCTGCTCTGTGGTTAGGTGTTTGTGCGATATTTTCAACTTGAGAGTGATAGTCAGCCAGGCGGGTAGGTACTGTAAAGTGTAGGTACCACCGTGCTATGGTTTTCTCACGATGTTTTTCTTCATCGGAAGCTCAAACTAATTGTTGGATTCGAACCCATGACCTTCGTCACGGCATTCGATATCACTACCACTGAATTATCCTCGCCTTATTATTACCATCACACTTCATACAAATCATAGGTACCAACCTAGGTACTACTTAATATTATAAATGCGATAGTTTATTTCTTATTTTTAAATGACACAACCAATGGTGATGAAATTTGGTACGCAGGTAGCTGATTGCATGGAGAGATACGAAGGTAAAACCGCGGGGGGCAGCTAGTTCACGATAAGTATTTGTGAAACACAACTAGTCTTATCTATTAATCTTCATAAAAGTATCATATATTAAAGACATACCATATGAGGATCTGTATCCAATTTCCATTTTGACATGCTGTATACATGTCCCTGATTTGGCATCGTATACCCTGCCAACATTTCGCACAGGACTACCCGACCGTGCCGCCTCAACCCCGACAGCGCTAGGGCTTCGCCTTTCCCTAGTCCAAGACACACGTTACGAACTGTGTATATGCCACTGTGTTTCTTTGTCAAATTGTATGCTAGAAGATATTCGCCGAAGGTGTCCACTTTTTCTCCTAAAGTAAAGAAAAACTACGTGATGGTATCCATTGATGTCTGTCAACTAATTTAACTATAGGAAACGCAAGATAATATTATCTTACAAACCAAAAGCGACCGTATAATAGTATTAATACAGCAAAAAATAAATAAAAATCCTCACTAGTATTCAGCTCTAACTGCTTCCTCTTGTCCATAACGTCGTTCCTCTCCCTTTCGACGCCCGATGATAACCCCTCTCTCCCCTCGATCTCCGGCACATCTTGATCCAATTTTCTATATAAGGCATGCCACACTCGCTGTATGACTTTATACTCCAAGAGTAAGAGTACAGTCATGAATATTGCAGCGTCGGCAATTGTCGCTATTACTTCCATTAGAACACCAGATTCAAAATTGAGATAACCTCTTCTTGCAAAACAGTTTTGGAGCACACCGCATTTTTCTATAAAAGACATTTGTGGCTGATCGGGTCAATCATAAAAACTAAATTCTTCTAAGTGACACAGTATCCTTAATTAAAGACCATAAAATTTAACAATTACTCTTGAAGAATCGTTTATCGATTAAAATTTAATTTTAGATACTTACATAGCTATTTAGTTACTTTATGACTCATCAGTGATAAGTTTTTATCAGGGAACGAAAATAAATGAATCTAGTTAATAAAAAAATACTTTAAACTACACTGAAGGAGAATTTGAAATTAAATTAAGAATGTATCAACATTGATCTTATGGATATGTGCTTGAATAAATCAAAGTAAATTCTTACGGCAACATTTATGCATTGTCTTCCCTGAACACAAACTCTCTTTGTTGAAGATGATACACTCGCTGTTGTAGAGAAATGTCTGCTTAATCTTGACGTAAGCGTAGGCAAAGTTGAACTGCGGGGAGAGATTCATAAACAGCAACGCGAAATTGAGCGCGTCGCCGTAGAATATCTTCGCAAGCACTGTTGTTTCACCTGTTGTAGGAAAAGTGAAAAAATATTAGTTAGTATTAACTCATAATGAAGATACATAAACAACACAAAAATCACTATTAGTAAATGTAAATTTTAAAAAAGGCAAAATTCCTAACTTACCAAAAACAACATTGACGATAACAAAAGACATAGAATTAAGAGCTGCTCTCGAACCCAAACTGAAGATGTAAGCTTGTGGTATGCAGGCTACTCCGTAAAGGATAAACATGAAGGGGAGCACCACTAAAAAATTGTCGAAAGATTATTATTATATGATATGATTATTATTATTAATATATCTATAACCATCATACCTAATTTACTACTGTTTTTTTAAAGAAGGGTACAATTCCTAAATCGCAAACACATCAACCGTAGGTACTCGATTATTATTTCAGTTTTCAGTTCACAAATCCAACATATATTTTGAAAAGATGATAAACATCCATCCACTCACCTCACTCTCTCATTCAATCGCACTCACCTGAATAAAAGGCTAATAGTTATAGATGTCAAAACAATAATGAATTATGTTCGACTATGTTGACTTTCGTATTAAGACTCACCATACCTTAGTGGTGTATCAGGAATAAGTATGGACATCTATGGTGATTGTCAAGTGCTTACCGCAATGGGAGATTATACTTACAAAGATCTCCATACTGAAAGTGCGCCTTCGGCACGATCAGGTACATCATGGTAAACGTGAAAGTGATCAACACTATCACCATTATCCAGTACAGAATAAGGTCGCAGAAATACAGTGTGAACCAGTATCGAGCTGGAGAAAAGTTCATCGCATGACTCTAGAAAGCGACAAAGCTGTTTAATACGGTTCTACTCACAGATTAACCGAGCGTACATTTTTTTCCTACCTACCATAAAATGAAACATTCCCACCGACTTCTATGATGGCACAATTTGTAATTTTCATGTTCTCTAAAAAATAGAATTCCAGGAATCGCGAGTCAACTTATTAACACGACTGCCCTCTGGCACGACTGAATTCAAGTCACAAGCTAAGTTGTTTGCGGTATCTAGCCTACTCTAATCCTGAGGTTCCACTCTATTTTTCTTCTATAATAGAAGGTAGCAAACCTGCATATGTCTTATAAGTCCGTGTTCTTTGGACGGCAGCAGTATTATATGAGAAATCAATAGAATAAGCAGAAACTGTATTAGAATTGGCGGCATTGATGCAGATTTCATCCACTGAAACAATTTTACAGCCGAATAATTTAAATGCAATTCAACTTATAAATGATTCATCCTACTAATATTATAAAATGAATTCACAACTTCTGTTGGTCTAAACGACCTTTACAAGATCACCGAATAAGAAAGAGCGAGGGGTTCAAGGGCACCTCGAGTGAGGTTCCAACCTCACTTGTGCAGTAGCTGGAGAAATTTATTTTGGCCTCGTGGGAAATTGAGATATGGAGCTCACTATGAACCGTCACTTTGACAAATCAAATTAAGAGAATCATTAAAAAGAACACAATCTAACCGGCGTTAGATCCAAAGACAAGGGATCATCGGTGACTTGTATGCTGGCGTCTACAATGTTAGTATAATGTCGTATTAGCGCCATGTAAGCCCGAGCTAATGAACGGGCCGCTGCACCCTCGTCGTAATGCATGGGGCTGTATAAAACTTGGATCTGAAATTATTTAGATTTATTATTGTCCAGGGTGAAGTACTGTGAAACTGAATGTAAAAGTTTTCAGGATAACCTTTTTATATTTTTTAATATTGTCCTTTTGACTTTATAATTATTAAATTTAAAAGAAGCTTATCCAATTTTTTTTTGGATAAGCTTCTTCTTCTTCTTATATAAAAATACCTTAAGATTCTTCTCACTTGACAGACTTCCGAAACGGTGATAACTTAAGTAACCTAAGGAATACTGACTTTCATGGCTGGGTTAGGTAGGAGGTACGGTAGATTACGGTAAGTCCCATGTCTTCTGCCCTGTAGCTGGGGCTTAGAATAGCAGCTACGGTGTTCCACTGCCTATCGTAAAAGGCGACTAAACGGGAACCTTCGGGGTCGTGGGCAATCGGGGCGGGGGAGCGCCCAGAAGCGGCCCCGAGGAGGATGATGGGTCGTTGAGGTCACGACCCATCGTGCGATAGCACCGCGAGGGTGCTGGGGGGAGGTATCACACTTCCCCCGAGATGGGCTATCCCAGCGCCGCGTTTGGAGGGGTTCGTTCGCGTATGCGTTCTGTACGAGAACCCGAGCCCATCTACAGCGCAGATGGCAACCACCGTGGGGTTTTAGCCGGTAAAAGTACGACATAACCCGACTACTCCCCCCGGGGCGGTCGGGTATCCTATGAGAAATTCCCCAACGATAAAAAAAAAGTCCCATGCCTTCATTGTATTATATTATAAGTATACGAGTATGTATTATTATTTTCTCTTACAATAATAGTATCGTTTTCATTCTTTGAGACGTCCATTCCGTATGCGTACATGTAGACATAATGCTGCGGGGAGTCAATGGCGCGAGTCACCAGGTATTCAGTCAGGCTCTAAAATAAAAATAGTTGCTTAGCCATTTCCGAGGGTTATTGTGAAAACGGAAAGCTGTTTGGGGAAAAAATTAATTTTATAAAAAAAATAAACCATCTCAAAATAACGTATCTGCAAGGTGTAGTAAAATCTAATTTTTAAAATATATCCTACACTTTTTAACGTCATATTGCAAAAAAAACATGCTTTCGTAATAAGGCCAATAGGGTTTAAATTCAATTAACACACTTATATATATGAATATACTTACTTGTCTCGAGTTTTGATTCTTATTCTGTAGTAAGGACGGACCTAGATAATAATTCGTGACTAAGTACCTCTGTATGCGATAGAGCCGTATAATCCAATCTCTCAATTTCCTTTTCCGTAGCATTTGTTTCAGATAATATATAACTGTAAATAACATATAGGTGTCATATATATGACGGGCCGGTTGGCGTGGTTGGTAAGATACCCTATCTATCACGCCGCAGGTCGTGGGTTCGATTCCCACACAGGAAAAACATTTGTGTGCATGAACATGTCTGTTTGTCCTGAGTCTGGGTGTAATTATCTATATATGTATGTATTTACAAAAGAAAAGTAGTATATGGAGTATATCAGTTATCTGGCTTCCATAGTACAAACTCTGCTTAGTTTGGGGTCAGATAGCCGTGTGTGAGGAATAATGTCCCAGAATATTTATTATTATTTATTATATATGGTCATAATCTTCTTCTTCTGTACATATAAAAGGAAAAGGTGACTGACTGACTGATCTATCAACGCATAGCTCAAACCACTGGTCGGATCGGGCTAAAATTTGGCATACAGATAACTATTATGATGAAGGCATCCGCTAAAAATGATTTTTGAAAATTCCACCCCTAAGGGGGTAAAATAGGGGTTCGCGGGTGAAACCGCGGGCGGTAAGCTAGTTATATCATAAAACTACAAACAAATATTGTTTTTAAAGCTAACGCATTGGCTATCGATGTCGCTTCATTGGATTCATCTAAGCGCAAAACGAGGGTAGACTTATCTTCCAACTGCTCCACGGTCATCATCTATAATGAAAACAAATTAAATCTACACTAATATGTCGAGCTAAAGAGTTTGTATGTATGACAAATTGATAGCGCTAATCCGAGAAAATACCAGTCCGATTTGAAAAATATATTTTTTGTTAAACAGCCCGTTTATTGAGGAAATAGTCAGTGGCGGATCCAGGATTTTGGTTTGGGAGGTAGTGTTAGGATAATATCAAGCTTAAAAATTAATTTGAGATCAACTAGTATCAAATATAATAGAAATTTAACCATATGATATGCACTGAAATCAGTAGGTACCTACCTACCTAATGTAAAATAAAATTAAAGTTATCATATGATGAAGTAGGCATATAATAGTTAAATATATGGTATTTTTAGGGTTCCGTAGCCAAGTGGCAAAAAACGGAACCCTTATAGATTCGTCATGTCTGTCTGTCTGTCTGTCCGTCCGTCCGTATGTCACAGCTACTTTTTTCCGAAACTACAAGATAGGTCTTCAAAAATGATATTGAGGTTTCTAATATCATTTTTTTCTAAACTGAATAGTTTGCGCAAAAGACAGTTCCAAAGTGTTAAAATGTGTGTCCCCCCCTGTAACTTCTAAAATAAGAGAATGATAAAACTAAAAAAAATATATGATATACATTTCCATGCAAACTTTCACCGAAAATTGGTTTGACCGAGATTTAGTAAGTAGTTTTTTTTAATACGTCATAAATCGTAAACCGCAATTTACCTTTCATTCAATCAACTCAAATATTTTTTTTTTGTCAAAAAGTAAGGTCTTACAGCACAAATAAAGGAAAAATTCTAAAAAATAAAAAAAAGTTGAAAATTAAAGGGTGTCCCCATACATACATAGTTACGCCAATTAATAAAGACCTCTGAGTTGTATGGGCGCTGATACAATTTAGAGGTCTAGCTTAATTGGCACCAACCTCAAATAAGGTAAATAAATAAAATTGTGCATTTCCCGTGATGGATGAACGATGGACGAAGTTTGTACGGAACCCTCGGTGCGCGAGTCCAACTCGCACTTGGAAAGTTTTTTTTTGGACTGTGTTGCCGAGTGCAGAACCAATATTGTGTGTAAGCAAGTTAATAATCTGTGTAATAGTGTGTAATACGCTTTACACGCTAACAGCTATCTATCCCATTGTGATATACTTAATATTCTATCGTAGAGTTTAAAAAACCTTATGTTAAATTAGTGAAAGCACTTTTCACGTTTCACTTATGAAAGAGTTAAAAGTAAAAACAAAAGTACCTGCCCTTGTAAAACTCTCATCTTGTATTCATACAAACGTGCCAGCAATACGGATAGCGTGAGACCTATAAGTATTCCTATGATAATTGCTGTTATCGTCTGTAAGGAAAGCAATTAAGACTTTAAATTGAACGACTAAAGACTGATAAATAATAACTAATTGGATGGGCCTTTGTAGACAGGAAAGTGAGTGAAGATAGGTAGTTGCTTCTCTTTTCCTAGTATAGTGCTGTCTCTTGATATCTGCAGCTGCACGCACTTTTCATTAATCTGCATTAAGTATATTGAATTTGGAGTTATTTGCAAGTTTTGACATAGTCCCTGAGTATTTCCTTTGAATGATGAAACCATAGATAACCATAAAATCATTGTTCAACGAATTTTAATAAAACATGACTAAATAGATCATATCCTTGATTAACCTAATATGATACTTATTCTAGAAAAACATGGAATGGGAGCTAGTTAGTTATTTTTTTAATTACCGTTAAAATAAGAAAAAGCCTGTAATGTACGTAGAAGGTGACATACTTCCAAGCGATATTTCTCAAATGCGTTATATTTCCCAAATGTGTTGTTTTTCTCCTCCAAGGAACTGGTTCTTTAAATTACATAACAAAAATAAACATTATTATACTTGAAAGTTATTAAGGTACTTAAACTCAAACTGTAACTAAAAATATCGATAACTAAACACTAAACATTAAATTATTGCTGGAAAATTTACTAGACTATTTTCTTTTTTTGTCTTCCTTACGACTCCCTGATATATTCAAAGACTAATCTTTAGTGTTTTTTTTTCTAAATTATAGGTACCTAGCAAGCCGATTAAATATACTTAATAATTTATGTAAGGACCAATATGAGTCAAATACCCATAGGTACCTACTGTTCATGGCTTACCGGCAAGTCTTTTTAAAGCTTCTTTTCTAAATTGATTAGAACCATGCTCTTCGTTACTTGTTTTTCTCGATTCTCTTACAGCCCTGGTTATGCACAAAATGTTTAACTCAGTATAATTATTTGCCACAAGATGAAATGTGGCCTTATTTCTTTTTAGTATAGATAGGGTTGTTTGACCATAATTTCACTATGATATTTGATGATGAGGCCGAAGGTGGTAAGCACACAGAGTTTAAAAGGGCTCTCAGGTGTTGCTGTCGGAACAGTGTCAAATCATGACATTCGAACACCACCACCACACTATAAAAAAAAACTGTTTTACAAAATATTACCGTCTGCAGACTTCTTCCGAATCCGCCAAACTGATGTACATAGATGACATTCCATATTTTCTCGCATTATCCGTCAAATCTTTTACAAACCCTGCGACATTGGCCGTGGGTGTAGTCGGGAGCCTCAAAATGAGCAGCGACCCTAGATGAGCTCTAACTGTAGCTCCAGCCTCTGATGCTCTTTCTAGAAGCTCAGTGTCACCTGTCTCATCTTGGGTGGTTTTTAGTGTCAAACGGAGACGGTATTCGCGACCTTGGATAGTTAACGCTATTATAATTTAGCTAATTACGGTTATGCTGGTTGCTAAATAGATCACAAGCTGTCTGATCTATCTACACACAGCCTAAACCGATGGTGCTAGAAACATGAGATTTGAAAAAAGATTCATTTCATGACGTTGGCATTCTATAAGAAAGGATTTTTAGAAATTCCATACATAAGTATATAGGAGTTAAATTGGGTATGTATGTTTGTATGTTTGATCAAATAAGACTAAACATGTACGTATTAGATTTACCATATTTGAAAAACATGTAAGCTGGTGTCCCCCCAAAGACTAGTACTTTGCTATCGAATAAAAATGTTCGATCGGAATACTCGAGGTGAATACTAGTGAACGTAAGCTTCACTAGTGTCACGTACTTCTTGTATTGCTGCAAATGAAAATTAGTTTTGAAATCAACAGGAATTTTGATTAAATTACAATTTCAATAATATAATGTTATGACTCCAAAGATATTTGAATACATCACATGAAAGAGCAAAATAGGTATGAAAGCGCAATATACGCTTTCAATGAAAACGTTTGTGTTATTTTTAAAATTGACCTTAAGTAGATGACGTCAAAGAGGATATTACAACAAACAACATACAGCGAATTATACGTCGTGACAGCATATTTGAATTGCGATGCGGGAGCAGCTTATCTATTACAGGATCTTTAACAGTTTATGTTTTTTATAATGGTACTATTAGTAAAATAATTAATAGATAAATTACCATTATTTTATCCTTGATAACTTGTCTATAACTGGGTGAATCATCGTAGTAGCAGGGCATAATTACAATCTGGAACGAAGAAAACATAGATAATCTAGAAAAAAATGCTAACGCTACGGATTATTTAGAAATAATTTCTAGTAATCTATTCTCCAATTTTAACATATGACTTTTGTCAAATGAGATGAAACTAATGAAAATAAATCACCCTCGGTTCTATCAGAAGAGCGATTGCCCAGCACAGCTGAGCTCGATAATAAACGTCCAAATTCCGTATGTATTCGTGTCTAACATCTTCTAAATCACATTCCTTTATGAGCCGCTTGGATCGAAGGAGACCATACTCGGAGACGTACTGTTTTGATTCATTAGCTAGACAGATCTAAAGGGGAAAGAAGTATTAAGCAAAGAAAAATACCAAGAAGAGATAGAGCTTCTTAAAACTTTACTAAACTTGTTTTAAACCATCTCGCGTTTGAGACCGTTATACCTTACTTACGTGATTTTTTATTAAGTATAACAATTGATTGGAAGTAAAATGTGAGCACCACTTGTAGATTTTAAGACTCCTTTGACGAACAAGTCTATGATGTAAGTAATACCAAAGTAATACCATGAATTTAATATTTTTTCACAAAACTCAAAATGCCTTCAGCTCACCTCAAGAAACAATGTCAGATGTTCTTGAACGGTAAGACTTTCAACGAGAATATTGGCACTATGGCAGTAGCCCATCATATGCGGAACGCTCATGTAATTCTTCCCAGGCTTCATGTCATGTCCTAATATGTTTATCTTGCCACTGTCTGCGTGCGTTACACCTGTAATTGAAGTTGTTTAAATCAAGCATTGGCCTCATAGAAACCGCTCGACAGTTCGGATTCTTTAAGTCCAAAATATCGCGATGTTAGAAGGTAAGTTTAACCAGTGTGTTCTATCTATTTACACCTACATGCTTGTCACAAAGGCAAATATACATAAAATCAAAGTAGTACAATGAGCCATTAGCCTGCCATGCATAGCATGACTCATGAACTGCAAACCAAATGCAGAAATTCGAACGAATCTAGTCGAGGACGTGGATAAGCGGATAACGAGTAAAGTAGGCATCTGCAGTGAGAAGACGGAAGACCAAGGCAATATCAGAGCGGTGACCAAGAGAGTGAAGACGACTAGGTAGACCACTGGCCCGCGATGGTCAGACGACACAAAGGTAGGCAAACTGTGGATGGCACAGGACTGGAGAGAGTGGCGTGAGAGAGAGACCTATACCCAGAAATGGCTTAGTGAGAGTGAAATGATGATATGAAGATTAAGTATTTTAGATATGTACTATCATATACACAGAGTTTTAATTTAACTTATATCAAGAATTAATGATCCACTGTTTTCAAGGTGCATTTCATTGAATGAAAATCATTGATGTGTTTATGTTGACAGTTACCAGATAGCAAATCCTCTACAGTATTTAATAGATTCTCCTGTACTCGTTCTGTAATTAACATTGTGAATTCTCCACGATAGATGTCAAGGGTAACATTTTTTAGTAATTGTACACCCATTATGCTCTGGAAAAATTAAGATGACACAGTTTGGTTGCCTTGTCTTTTCTTATTAACTTCACCAACGGTGCAACTGTCTTTATGATTATAGACAACATATTATTTCTTGTTTTTTATATTGCATGATAATTTCAGTACACCATGTTAAATAGTTGAATTAATAACCTTGGTAACATTACGGAAACTGATCGCTTTAGCTACTAACTCATCTACTTCTTGGAGTCTCTCTCTCTCTTTGCCAGTAGGAGATATAATGGCGTGGAGTTTCTTGACATCCTGAAAACAACGATGCTTTCAAGAACTTCCATTTTTAGGGTTCCATAACGTCCTTGAAATTCATTTTTGGATCAATAATGGATAAGTATTTTAATACCAAGTATATAAACGTATGATCCTCTTTAAATGTTAGACTAGTTTTTACGCGCGGTTTCACCCGCGTTCCCGGGATAAAATATAGCCCATGTTACTCAGGGATAATGTAGCATGCTAATGGTGAAAGAATTTTTGAAATCGATCCAGTAGTTTTTGAGTTTATTTGTTACAAACATACAAACATATTAATCTTTCCTCTTTATAATATTATTAGCATATTAGTAATTACTATATTAGTAGGATTAGTATAGATAACAGATATAGATATAGATAAAATAGAAAGCTATTCTATAGTTACCTCGACTTTCTTAAAGATGACGGATTTCCATGAAACCTGTCCGCCGATAGCTCTATCTTGGCCAATAGTTCTTTGTAGCAACATCAGGATCGAAAAGTATATGGGGATTAACAAGCTCCACGATCCTATAGTATAAAATAGAGAAAGGTCCGTTCCACTGGAGAAAGCGCCACCTAGAAAAAATAAATTTAGCCTAAACTTAATTACTACAAGGTACAATACTAACTTCCAC
The DNA here is from genome assembly GCA_951216915.1 of Tetheella fluctuosa. NCBI lineage: Eukaryota > Metazoa > Arthropoda > Insecta > Lepidoptera > Drepanidae > Tetheella > Tetheella fluctuosa. The sequence continues at coordinate 13,163,477 of OX578215.1, read as the reverse complement.
CCCGCGGTTTCACCCGCATTCCCGAGGGATCTTATGTTTTTCCGAGATAAAAAGTAGCCTATCTGCTATTCCAGAGTACAATCTATCTCTGTGCCAAATTTCATCCAGATCCGTTCAGCGGTTTTGGCATGATCGAGTAACAAACATCCATCCATCCATCCACCCATCCAAACTTTCACATTTATAATATTAGTAGGATAATGTGAATAGTTGCGATAAATATTTTAGATCATACCGATATAAAGAACATTAACTATAATTTAATCCCTACCACATACAATTTAAAGTACAAATCAATAAATAAATCTATGGACTTACGTCCTGTCTGCAATAAGGCGAAGTGATTAAGAGCATGGACAAGTCCCAACGGCGGTATCATCACATGAAGTAAAAACGTCACCATGGCATGGCTTAGGTCGTACTCGTGTTGAACCAACATTTCAGCTAAATACATTTGCAGTAGTGTAAACAGGGTAGTCCATACGCACGCTAGCCAAGCTGGAAATTTAACAGTTTTACTTGTAAGCTTTAATTTAGTTACTTCATCGGAATATCAGAAAAACATAAGGCGATGATAGCTCAGTGATAGTCGTCGGATACCGCGGCGAAGCTTGTGGGTACGAATTGATGAGGAAACCATAGTACGGTACTTAGTAGGCTGTTACCATCCTCATATTGAAAATCTGGCACCAAACACCTACGGGTGTGCTACGGCGACTGCACTCGAGAGCTGCTTAAGGATCTGCCTTATATAGGGAATATGCATGATTTTTTTTTATTGCTTAAATTTATCATTTACATTTTTATAACATGGAAAAAAATATAAATAGGCTTGAAAAGAGCCAAATTATTTTTCAAAGTGAAATTTAAAACCTTGAATAAATTTGAGCCGTTCAAACGCCACCATTTAGCGCGCGCTTTTGATGACGTCATTTGTTATATCCCACGTTTGTTTACTATAGTGTTTCAGTTACTTCATACGTATTTTCAGTTTTAATTGCTATACAAATCATGGAAGTAGTTAAAAAACCATCTTACAAGTATTGTATGGTACCGAAGTGCAAAAACACTATTATTAGTACACCCGATAAAGTGTTTTTTCGTATTCCATGCGATGCGAAATTACGAAAAAAATGGTGTAAGATGATGAGAAGGGATATTGTATCTCCATTATCGGTTCTATTTTGTTGTGAAGATCATTTTAACGTAAGTATAGCATATATTTATGTACAGCTTAGTGTGAAAATAGGAGGTTTGGTCTAAAACTAACCTAGCCTTGTTTACAAAAGTTATTTAAAAATGTATCTAAAGATCTTGCTTATTTATCCGTATTGCGGTTTTACGAAATTTTAATGATTGATAATTTATTTCAGGTTAAGGCTCCAGTCTCCCTAAAATCAGTGTTCTTGCGGAATTTATCAGAAAAGAAATATTTTTTTTTAGTCATCAGAAAAGCAATAAATGAAATATATTTTACGTTATTTTAAAGTGTATGATTTGAAGTTTCTAATACATATTTTATTTTTTAATTTGACGCCTCTTTTATTAGCTTTGTGAGGCTTTAAGCTTACCTCTATTTACGTTCCACGCGTAGAGGGTCTCATTCATGCACTCGCCACGAAAAAAATATAATAAAAACAAGAAATGTATTCAGATTACATTTGTCGGCAAGTCCTTTACAATAATCTTATCTAGTTACTTTTTTTCAAAATCGTCTCAATTTCTTATTTAAACTGCTTTAAAAAGTTATAAATTTCTGAATTCGACCCTTGCAACATATATTTTTTTCTATTACAAAGTAATGGTTTAGAGAACAAACAAATAAAACATAAAACGCATCAAAATTCCATTCAATTCCGCTGGGAATTGACAGCGTTCGTTGTGTTATATATTTAGTTTCGGTAAATTTATTTCAAATGATTTTTTGAATGCATATATTTTTTATTCGACAGATAAGTAGTTGTTTTCGGAGTGGTTAAAGTGTGATTTCTCTAAACCATTACTTTGTAATAGAAAAAAATATATGTTGCAAGGGTCAAATTCAGAAATTTATAACTTTTTAAAGCAGTTTAAATAAGAAATTGAGACGATTTTGAAAAAAAGTAACTAGATAAGATTATTGTAAAGGACTTGCCGACAAATGTAATCTGAATACATTTCTTGTTTTTATTATATTTTTTTCGTGGCGAGTGCATGAATGAGACCCTCTACGCGTGGAACGTAAATAGAGGTAAGTTTAAAGCCTCACAAAGCTAATAAAAGTGGCGTCAAATTAAAAAATAAAATATGTATTAGAAACTTCAAATCTCACACTTTAAAATAACGTAAAATATATTTAATTTTTGTTTTTCTGATGACTAAAAAACAATATTTCTTTTCTGACAAATTCCGCAAGAACACTGATTTTAGGGAGACTAGCCTTAAGGAAGATACAGTTAATTATATTGAATATAACATAATGAAACAGAAAGGAGAAAAATGTAATCTACGGTTAAAGAAAGGAGTTGTTCCTCATATATTTTTGTGTCAAAAACGGAATATGCCACCACCAGTTGAAAGAATGGCTGTAGTTAAAAGGCAAAGACTCGAGATTTGATGCAAAATATGCTGACATCATAAATGCATCTATTTTCGGCAGATTATCTGATTGTGCTTTAACAAAACCAGTTTCTGTCATCGTCCTCGATTAACTACAAATATATATCCACAAGTAATCACACAGGAATACAGTTTTAAACACTTTTTCTCACAAACACTACTTTAACACAGTATGAATATCGACGCCAATAAATTCAATGACGTGACAATTAACGTCACATTTCGTTTCGACCAATGGTGACGCGTTTTGTAAGTTTGAATTTTCCTCCCTTATTTTTCACTTTTTATGTAATATTTTCTGGGTTTAAATAATAACTAAATAAAAAAAATACCTTTTAAGTATAATGTAATGACAATAAAGAATCTAGAAAAAAATATTTGAGACAAATTTAAATTTTATGCATATTCCCTATTAGGCAAAATTATAAATAGCAATGATCAGTGGCAGACAATTTTGAAAATATTTATTCAAATAGGTTTTTTATTATGTGTAGGCCTGTGTTTAACTAAATGCTCACCATTTTAAGTGTTGTTGTTACTTATTTGTCTTTGAAGCCATTTCTCAACGAAACATTGCCGAAATTAGCCGATGCAATAATTGTCTAGTCCTTTTACTACTTTTAATTTAATTGTAATTTACACTACCAGTAGGCACTACCAAAGAATATAAAATGATGAACCATATCCTAACTACAAGATCCGTACACATACATATATTTCCATAATAACCTTTGTTATGAAACATGGCCATAATCAAAGCGAGCATAATCATGACGGTAACATATACCATAATAACGAGCAAGGCAAAAAACAAATGTATCCATCTGAATATCAGGATCATAGTCAGTGCAGCCAGCAGGCAGATGGGCAACACTGTCAGGTACGCGTACACGAGCCAGCCGATGTACATGGAGGAGTACTCCACGTTACGGATGCGAAGGGCACGCTGGAAGCAAATAATTAGTCAATATCAATTCTCAAAATGCCTATCGGGAGACTACATACACTACATATTTGAGACACTGACATTAATCAAATTATTAGTTTAAAATAAATAAGCATAGGAGATTGGGCCATTTTGCCCAAGGTGCAAAACTCTGCACCCAAGGTTTACACATCGTTCGTTTAAAAGAGGGTTTTAAATATACATATAAAAATATGTATTTCACAATACCTTAAATTTTGTAACAGTTTCACTGACAACTAGTGCTTCAATTTCCAAGACCGGTGGCAACAGAGCTAGGGTGAAGAAGAGCAGTATCTCGGATATAGTCTGCCTCACTCGCTCCTCCTGCATCAGTGGTGAGATCGGCATCGATACGAGAATTAGCTACAATAATAACCATAAAGCATATTAAACTACTTGCAACTCTCTTCATAATCTTCATAATTGCAGCACCTGCTGCTTGTGGGGGCTGGTCTGCTTAAGTTTGCAATCCATTTGTTTACTAAATTACTCATAATTTTGATATATTTTTCCTTACTGTCATATAACACACACATATTGTCAGTGAGACTAGATAAATAATTTGATGTAATGAATCTGAGTTGGTTTTGAAAAGAGTACATGGTCTAATTGCTGAGTTTCTTGCCGGCTCTTCTCAGTAAAAGCAACCCTCCGAACTGTGCGTTAGAGTCAGACTATTCATAAATGCTTATGAAGGCCTATTTGAATAAAAAATATTTTCATTTTCATTTAATCAACATAACAGCTTATAGAAAGCCAATTGCAAGGGTATATACGGTCCTCCCTTTATAGCCCCACATTACGGATTGACGGAGTTTAAATGGCCATGTCGACTTGTCGAAGCCTTCAAGCCCACACAAATTTAAATAATACATACTTATTTGATATTTTATTGATAAAAACATTAATGATAGATAATACATATTCATCGATTAATACATAATTAATCGAATACTGTGAATTAAAGAGTCACCAAGGTACGCATCAGATCAATTTTTATTGTTGTAATTTAGCAGAATCGTGCAATGTCAATTTGGCATCATCGCTTTGTTAGCTAATCGTTGTCAACTGATAATATTATTGTATTGTAATAAGATAAGTATTACACTAATCTATCACCAGCAAAAATATGTTATCTTATCGCCGCAAGTTATTAACAATTTCGGTCACATTGCTATCAGCCGAAATAGCTCAGTTGGGAGAGCGTTAGACTGAAGATCTAAAGGTCCCCGGTTCAATCCCGGGTTTCGGCAGAATAGCTTTTTTAACATCATAAAATACTGTGATGTTGGTGCAATCATCATTCTGAAACCTGAGGTTTTATTTATATTTAGCAATTTGTTGGTTAACCATGAAATAAGTTGATATTTTTCTGAGCGGCTTACTATCAAAATCTCATTTCAAGTAAGTAAAAAATTATAAAATTCAACTTCGAAAACTCGTGGCTTACTGAGTATATAAATTATTTATGTTTTTATATAGGTATGTACATAGTTTGTAAATGGCAGCTATACAAATTAATGATAAAAGGATATATGTACATAATTTTTTATTTATTACCTACCTCAAACTTGGGCGCTTGGTTGCTGACATGCTCAAGAATGGCTTGGCTGATGGCCATCTGCACCGCCAAGAAGCCAGCCCTCAGATGAGGGTTGCTATACGCCTTATCAGTGCCGGCAGCGTACCGCGCGCGCTCCGTGCTTCGGATGCTGAACTTCCATACGTTTTTGTCCTATTAGACATAAATAGGTACTTAGATATCTAATCTAATCTAAAATACCTCCTTGCCATCAAATGCGTTCAACAAAAGTTATATATAAATGAAAATACACGCATATAGCACATTTGGATGGATTCATCACGGAATAATATCTACAGATTTAGGTGATAATATAATAGTAAAATTTAAAACATCTTTACTGGCTATTGCAATTTTATATAAACAGGCGTTAAAACAATTTTTGTTTCTCTAGTATCATTATTATCTTCAAAATAAGAAGTAGGAACTAGAAAGCCTTTCTTTTTTCGGCTGTTCACTACACCCTGCGAGTAATGTCCACAAAATTATGAACACTATCATTTCAAGAGTTGAGGTGTACATACCTACCTACTGAAGAAGGTCATAATTCTCGTGAGAGCCGAGAAGTTTAGTTTTAGTTAAAGTGAAAGCAAACGTAGAGGTCACTGTAAGTTATGTTTTGTTATCCTACTCCAATCATATGTGGTGTAACAATAAAGTACCTAGTCACAATTTATTTATGAATCTAAGTGAGTGACTGGTCTTTGAGCGTCAATTAAAAGTCCGTAAACATTTTTTTTACTTACATTTATTTCATAATAGTAAATGAGCGACAAAAATATTGAGTGACCGACGAGAAATACTAAATCAGCGATTATCACATTCCTATTCAGAAACGACGTGGATCATTTAGGTGTTTGTTATAACAATTTGGGCTTAGGTTTTAGCGACCAATTTCTGTTTGAGCAACAACATTATATCTCGTATTATTAAGATAAGCTAAATGTTATAGCTATCATTACAATTGTCAATTAATTAGATAATTTATTACACAAAAAAAACCTTTGGGATTACGATTCACGTCGTTTCTGAATAGGAAGGTGATAATCCCTGATTCAGTATTTCTTGTCGCTCACTCAATATTTTGAGCATGTCGCTCTCATAAAATTTTAATACGCATTAAGCATATGATTATTCGCCACGTTTAGCAAGTCGTTTACTTTTTCAGCAATCAACTTTAGTGGTAAATTTTTCGCAAAACTAATAAAATAAGTGCTCAAGTCAGTATCATAGAATGCCATTATCAATCAGAAACCATTTTTATTATCTCGTTTGATAATTTCCCCAAGATAACACATGTAGGTAGGTAGGTATAGATACAACGTGAATACAAACCTTTGGCTGCCATATCACCCATATAACTGGGTTTTCTATCGGTATACCTTTGGACTGGATATATAATTTATTGTTAAGGTCATCTTCCGAAGCATCGCTTATTATTTCTGAAATTGTACGACTAAAACTAATCAGCAGAACCTAGTACCTACTAGGCTTATTACCAGTACTAGGACGAAATTATATCATGATATATCATCATCTAGCTTAAGATATCTCCTAATTTGGGTTCATTGACATTGCGTAGTACCCTTTAACATTTTTTGTTAGGTACTAACTCAAAATATTAATTGAAAGCTGAGCTAAGAATTTTAGTGTTTCAATAATTTTGATCAAAAACTTTTATTATTTTACCAATTTGCAATAAATCGCCGGCACGTTGCATAATCTCGATGAAGGGTGATTTATTTGGCGCGAAACCCAATATATTCTTGGTGTTCAGTGACGCTAGAAGGTCGGCAGAAGCTAGGGGAGGTTCAGGCTCAGCTTGCACTGGAGTTAGGAACACGTGTCTGGCAGTGAACACGGCGCAAAGGCACAGTATCCCACCGAAGAGAGACTCGAGCACCAATAGTCTCCATTTCCGTCTGTAATCGTAAGTGATAAATAAAATTGACTAGTGAAATATTTTTAAAGAAACTGGGAACTAGGGATGCATACGGCTCAAAATACCTCTCATGCTGCAGTGTACACCCTGGTAATCCCACCTATACCGTTGACATTTTAGTACGGCTGGAAGTACCTACTCATCACTATGATCAATTTTCATTAATGTAAAAACATATGTGAAATTATGAAAATAAATCAACAGACGAACTTGACTGAACTGACATTTTGATTCAGTAAGGAAATTGAACTTTTGTATGGAACACGGAAAACTTTTTTTTTTTCGCGTTTTGATTATTCCCATCGCGAAAGTAGATATGGATGGATGAGTATTTTCACTAAAACACAAAACCTAGCTAATAACAATGTTGGTAATGAATACGTACTGCCTCTGAAGATAACATTTCCATATAAGAATGTTCACAAGTCTTTGAAAGCGATTTTGATACTTTTTACTACTTTCCGAAAAATGAATCGTCATGGCAATCGAATATTCTGTATATCTCAGTATACCATTAAATTAAGGATAATTCTTTAATTTAAAATCAATAATATCTATAATCCTGAAATGACAGTAATAATTAAGAAAGGTAAGCTAATGTCAGTTGACTTTTTAATTTTCATCATGATGTTTGTGGCATCAAAAAAAAAATAAGCATTTATGCCAAGAAGGTTTTACAAAAAATATCTAAGTTTATTATAGATGATAATAAAATTATGAAACACGAAATGATGGTTGTGCCACAAAAAAAGCAAATAGTATTGTGGGATTCCTAGTTTAAACAGAAAAACCACAAAATAGGTATTTTCAACGAAATAGTACCAATAATTCTACACAACTTTGTGTATATTATTAGAAAATTAAATATTTAACTCTGCCTCTAAGATATTACCCGTCAAAAGTAAACCCCCTGTAAACCGGTAGCTAATCAAATACTATTAACAGAACCAATGTAATGTAATATGTAATGTAAACTATATAGTTACCATGTCTCTGATTTTGTGCCTTCATCGGGGATCAATAAAAAGTAAATGTTGTATGTGTTAATAAAATTCTCAGTAACGTTCAAATTGTTTGATTTAGTAGTATGATATAAATTCACGCATTGTTATAATGGAGTCAGTACCTGATGTAATGTTAGAAGCAAAATGACACGCGCTGGTTTATTATGTGTTGGATTTGCGATCCTAGTCCTAGGAATCGATGCAGGTATATTTTTGTGACCATGAAATATATATTTCTTTCTAATTAGTAGTAACTTTTAATCTTGTTATTCTTCTACAACTCAAGCGGGTGAATTTAAAATTTATTTTATTTTTCCTAGCAATAATTTAGCTTTAATATTTTCTGAAAGTGTTTTCTTACTTTTTGACAATATTATTGAGGGAGCTAGCAGATGTCCTATTTTCCTATTTTTGCAGGTTGATAGTCTGCCCGACTCGTAACCTTTAACTTGCTGTCATACTTTCTCTTCTTAGAAAACTTAAAACACTCTTTTTAGTTTTTCATTAAAGGACATTATGGCCTAATTTCGTTTGTATTACCTATGGGATTCAAATGTTATTAGCTTTCTATCAAAAAGTCAACCACCTTCGGCTCTCTCAGGCGACTATTTAACTGAAACTAAAAACAGCTCTTACAGACAACTTCAAGCCGAAGTCAGCTCTCTATAAGAAATTGGCAATCTAAACTCTGAAGTCCTCTTGGCATTGGAATTAGTGCCAACGTTGGTATAGAGTGTCATGAGATATTCAAGCACAGTGGTGCACAGCTCGTCTATAGAAATACAATACTTTACTAATATTTCTTAGCACATACACAGAAGATGTGCATAAAAATAAAACAAGACAAAGAATCAAATAAGAAATTTAAAAACAATAGCACTTCAAATTGGTTCAAATTCAAATTCAAATTCAAAAATCATTTATTCAGTTTAGGCCCTAATAAGGCACTTATGAACGCTACAATTGATTCTACCACCGGTTCGGAATACACTTGGACTGAGAAGACTCCGGCAAGAAACTCAGCAAGGGACAAAGGGTTGTCACGCTTTTGGTACCTCTACATGTATTTAAAGAACTAGATATAATTTTTCAAGTGCCTTTCACAGTACCCATATCTATTATTATGATCACGAGAAACCTGAGGATATACCACCTCATAAATATTATTACTTTCAGCTCGCGATCGTCGCTCACCACAATTTAACTCCTTCGGACAAGCAAGCGCCCAAGCAAGCGCTCAAGCCGGTGCTGGTGGTTTCGGAGGACCTCAGCTACGACCACAATTCGGTGGCTTTAAACCTCACCACGGACACGGCGGATTTGGTGGAGGTGGTTTCGGCGGTGAGAATGGAGGTGGCGGATTTGGAGGAGGTGGCGGATTTGGAGGAAGTGGCGGATTTGGAAGAGGTGGTGGATTAGGAGGAGGTGGTCTTAGCGGTGGTGGACCAGGCCTTGGTGGACCAGGCCTTGGTGGAAACGACGGCTCATCCATTAGTATCTCAAAGAGTATTTCGATTACCAGAGGTGGTACAGCACAGTCCAGTGCTGGCTCCAGTGCTAGTGGAAAGTAAAGAAGTTTGTTTTTTATAAGATAAAGGAGTGTGATTGAAAGATGATTAACTATTGAGGATTACGATTACATTAGTAGAGACTTAATAAATGATTTTTTTATACTAAAAGTTTTTAATTGTGTATTAATAAAATAAACGTTGGCGTTATCATTATTCATCAACATAAACCTACATTAGGACATCTCTTGGTTAGCTCTAGAAATTTAAATTTAAATATTTTAGAAACATGGATTCGAGCTTGTTAATTATTTTTTAGTTTCACCCACGTACTCCTGCGATAAAAAGCCTCCTACGTGACTCTCTGGCTATGAACTATCTTTATTCAAAAAATCGCGTGAATCCATTGCTGCTTGAAGGAAAGAGAACAAAAAACACACTTTCACACCTAATATTATAGTAGACATTGCACAAAAAACATAATATTTTTAATACCAAATAGAATAAATATGCACCCAAAAAATAATTTTAACTTTATTTATACTCCCCAGAAAATCGACACGTAGATTTTAAGAACCATCTCTAAACTGATATATTTGAAAAAAAAACCGGCCAAGTGCGAGTCGGACTCGCGCACCGAGGGTTCCGCACAAACTTGTAGGTTTGTAAAGTATATATTAAAGAAAAAACCTGATTTATCTATATTTTGGTATTTGTCAGTAAAATATACGTAATAATAAACATTATCACCAAATTTCAAGTCCATAGATCAATGAGAAGTTAAAAAATTCTTCGGAACAGAATTTTGTAAAAAAAAAAGCTTACTTTGATGTCTTCTCATTTCTTTTTTTTTCAATATTTTTTAAAACAAAAAATACAGTATTTATCTACTCAATGAGTTCTAAACAACGATACCCCACTCGATGGGGAAGGACAATTTTTTTTCACGACCCCCTTTAGCTGTAAACATATTTTGTCAATTTGTGTCTTAGGGTCAACAAGATTCAACCGTTTGTCTGTAAAACCTGTGTGACAGACGACGGACAGATGGACAGATTGACAGACGGACACATGAGTGACAGCAATAGGGCTCCGTTTGAACCTTTCGGGTACGGAACCTTGGAAATATCTCTATGTAGTATATTGTTATTTTACATACTTAACTGTACTTTTATATAATTATTACCTCTACTGTAGTAAATACAAAATGGTGGATGCTTCATTGGTCACGAGCGGTTCCATAATTAATGTTTTACAACTTGCATAGACCACTTGAGGATCCGCCATTACCATATCTGTTTCCGATTTCAATTAATATATAGCAGTATAGAACAGTTATTATGTGTCGTTTATTTACATACCCAACGCAATTTCAATTAGTCACAAACTCATATAATAGCAAAATTTTAGTTCATTTAGTTCCGTCGGGGGGCTGCCCCCCCGACGGATTGTCTTAAATTTATCATTATGTTCATATGTAGGTGAATATGTGCACCTCTATATTTGATAATTGCTGTCGGGGGTCTGCTGGAAATTTTATTTAATCCTTTTTCGATTACAACTTTTATTCGATTACAACTTTTACAGCCGTCGTGGGTTTTTTCAATTTTTTTAATTTTGTTTTTATTTTATTTTAATCTTTTTAGATAATTAATCCGTTTTTATCTAAATATCTGTGTATTTGTCTGTCTTTCTGTATGCTTGGTGTCTTACAATATATTATATCCCTAAATTTAGCCCCGTACTGTTTGCTCCAATTTATAAGTGCGTAAGAGTTGGGCCGTCACGTTGGAAATAAAAAAAACCCAAAAGGTCATGTGTAGCTGTCAGTCATGCAAAAACCTTTGAAGTAGTTTGAAGGAATAGCACTGTCTAATTTAGAATCAAATAAATTATTGAGTAGGCCACACAGACTCTTTCATTGCCAGAAATGATACTCTTTATAATGTTCGCCTTTAAATTTTGCGATGAGATAATATCCATTACTGAATTTACACGTTCGAGCTGTTTGTGGTTAAGGAGTTCCGTTGTATGCATTCCTAGTCCGAGTCTAATTCAGTCCAACACGTCCTTGATCATAGTTAAGTACCTCCTCGTAATGGAATTGTCATAAACCTAACAATACCCTAATCATGACACAATTCCTATCTGGTATATCTTCGGAGTCCACTGTCCAATACCAATGAAATTTAAATGGAATCACTTTGAATATATACTAAACCCAATACAAAAAGAATTATTAAAATCGGTTCATAAAAAAAGAAGTTATGCCCAGAAATAAGTATGATTGAGAAGTTCCGGTGGTCATCTGTGGTCTTCTTCATCAGTTCCACTTCACCAAATGATACATTCTGAATGCAAATGCTCGGTTTGTTACTGAAAATATTAAAATCGCTACATTTATGCCTATAATATTTGAGGAGTTCTCTCAATTACTCAGGATTCCATCATCGGAACTGAATTTTGATAAAATTGGAACCAATCTGAAAGTATATCTCTTTCAAATAAAAATGTTTTTTTCAAATTATGATAAATGACGGAGAACCGAGGTAACATCCATTAAAAAAAAATACAACCGAATTGAGAACCTCCTCCTTTTTTAAAGTCGGTTAAAAATAGCAAAAATACTTGATTAAATTACTTTTGTACGTGTGTTAAAACTAATTTTCATGTCCGAGAAAGCTCCATCTTAATCTACCCTGAATTTACGAGCTAATTTCCCCAAAGGTTATTCCTCATACCTGCTATGAACTAATAAATAAATAATAATAATATTAAACATACTCTGGGATATTCCTCACATAGAGAGAGTATCTTACCAAACACGTCAACCCGTACGTCAACTATCTCTAAATGTAACTTTTCCCAATAGACATAGATACCTTTATGTGCAATGCATAGGTATTTAGCATTAATTTTTAAGTACACGCGATTCAATAACGACGACAAATTGACGCTAAATTGTGAAGTTTAAGAATTTCTAAGAACAGTTTATCGAAATCCTTGAAGAGCAGCAGGAAAAAATTAAAAGGAGGAAAACAAATAATTTTTCGAAAAATTTAATGACGAAATATAATACCGCCGCTGCCGATGGCCAAAGTTCCCTTTTCAGCAGGCTGGCAGCGTTTTGTCTTTAATCACCACCATCTAATCTAGGCATTCTAGGCACCAGAATTGGAAGCTATCGTGGAATATTTAATGCAAAAAAAAAAATATTACTAGTAATGTAATTCATTCAAAACCCTTTTATTTTTTTTGTTATCAATAAATGTATCTCGCCATTGTCTCGTCACGATTCTATAACAGTAAATATAACAGTCGGAGAGCTTGTATGATTGCGAGACTAGTTATTTCTTTTAGCGTACCTAATTTAAAATGTTTATCAAATAAAGTGTACAATAAAATTATAAACGCGCTGATATTCCCTAGCGCAGATCGAGGCCGAAGAAGCCCGCAAACAAATACAGATGCGAAATCGTCAACCTAGATTTCGTCCTCGCCGGCGAGGACCGTCGCGACGTCCTTCCCAGTCTCGTCCCGATTAAGCGGCCCGAGCTGCATATTAGCAATCCGACCGATCCCCAAATAATATATTTGCATGCTAAGTCCTCCCTCTTTTCCCAGGCAACGTCCTGAGCCGAGGTCGAGCCCCACAGGGGGCACCCTCAGGCTACCGTTGCCCTAAATTTATTTAGTTTTAAGTAAAAAAAAAAAAAAAACGCGCTGATACTGCTATATATTATTATTATTATATAAATAGGTAAACTCAAAATAGTTAAGTACCATTTTATTTTCTATTTATGAATCGTTGAATATTATTGATGAGGTTTATTATTATCAATATATATATATATTGGAAAAACCACAGCGAAATATGGCCGGGTTTACTCTAGTTTATGTAAATAATGAAAGTACCTAAAAGATTGATTACCGCCGGCCGGTGCATTTTAGACACACGAAAACATAAGTAGGTACACGTGTAGCATAGGAAGCCTACTCCGCAGTTAGATGCGGTACTGTCTAACACTTAGTTGGGTATCTTAGCAGTTTAGCTGCAAAGGTAACACCCAACTTTAACAAAAAAATACTAATTTAAAGTTTGATATAACTAAAACTATTAAAGACATTCTCTGTATATTGAGACATATATAATATCACTGGTTTTCGCCACGCGATTTCATCCGCGTCTCCGGGATAAAAACTAGCCCTATGTCACTCTCCGGTTCATTAACTATCCGTTTGCAAAAATCACGCTGATTCATTGCTCATTTGCTGTGTGAAAGAAGAACGACCCACCAAACCAATAAACACACTTTCACATTTAGGGATGAGGTTGCTATAATGTTATTAAAGTTTAAAAAAATTGGCAAAATCAGTCTAAAAAAACGATAAAGTTAATAAAAAATCTTGAACTCGAAAGGAAACACATTACTTACAACAATATTACATATTGTCATGCAATCATCAAATTTCGTTGGACTCTACCGAGTAGGTACTTTTTGCCAAATTGTGTGCAATACAAATAAACTGTGTAAATTTCCGTCAGTTGCTAGACAAGTAGGAATAATTAAAGCTATGAGAAGCGTTTACATTATCAATTTACTGTCAACTAACAAAAATTGTATACCTAGTATTCTTAGAACTGTCTTTATCACATGCCAAAAGGATGTGTTTTACGTATAAATGTCCGAGATTTTTGTCTTCAGCCTCAGAATTGATTTGATATTACGACAAGATGGCTAAATTATTAGTTTTAATATTAGCTGTAACAGTCCTCACGGCTCAATGCGCCCTTATTAGAAACAAAGGTAATAATTACACACTAAGAATATTTCCCACGTATTTTTTTTTATCAAATATTTTTTTTTAACTTAATATTACTTTATTACAATAATGTTAACTCTTATTTTTATTGTTACAGATGATCCCCATGCTCCACATAAGAGAGTAAGGCGCTGCAATACATGTAATGGCGGCCCTCCCCGGCCTCCTGGTCCACCAGGCCCCCCTGGGCCACCCCCACCACCACCACCATTTTTCCGTACTCAAAATTGGAGCGGTCTAGCAAGAAACGCTGATGGTTCTCAACAGGGAGTCTTCAGCGGAGCCGCGGCGGCCGCAGAAGGTGGCGCACAATCTGCAGGGCAAGCGTTCTCATTGGCTTCTTCATCAGTTGGAGCAAACCAAGGTGCTGGCTTTGGCACTGGACAGGGTGCTGGGGTAGGCACAGGTGTTGGAACTGGAGCTGGTGCTGGTGCTAGTAGCGATTACGGTCAAAGCTCAGAATTCAGTGGACAGTCACAGAGCCAGAACAGTCAGAATGGCAGAGGCTTTGGTGGTGGTCACGGGGGTGGTTTTGGAGGTGGTAATAGTGGTGACTCCGGAGGAAAGTTCAAATCTAGTGAAAGTTACAAGGAATCTCATTATTCCTTCCAAAGCGGTAGCGGCCAAAAGCATTTCGGATCGGGAGGAGGCGGTTTAAATGGTGGTGGCTCATTCAATCAAGGTGTAAGTCTATCTGGTGGACCACGAGGCCCTGGTAGTCAGGGGGTTTCGGGTGGAAAAGGCTTTAGTGAAGGTTTTTCTGAAAGCCAACAGCAGCAACGCATTTCTCAAAGCAATAGTGGATTTGGAGCAGGTGCAGGATTTGGCTTGGGATCTGGCTCAGGATCTGGCTCTGGATCTGGTTCAGGATCTGGCTCTGGATCTGGTTCAGGATCTGGCTCGGGATCTGGCTCAGGATCTGGCTCGGGATCTGGCTCGGGATCTGGCTCGGGATCTGGCTCGGGATCTGGCTCGGGATCTGGTTCAGGATCTGGCTCTGGATCAGGTTCTGGATCAGGTTCTGGCTCAGGATCTGGCTCAGGATCTGGCTCTGGATCAGGCTCAGGCTCAGGATCACGCTCGAGTGGATTTGGTGGCCACGCTGCAGACAGCGCTAGGGGTAGTGAATTTGGTTCTTCAGGAAAATACCAAGCCAGCCAGTCTAGTTCATTTGGAAACGAACAACAAGTGCAATCTGGATCTGGTGGTAACAGCAGACAATGGGAAGAAGGAAGCAGCTCTAGCCAAAGTGGTTACTCAGGTTCAGACTCAGGTCAATCGGCTCTGATTGGAGCTCTTGGTCTAGCTTCCCAAGGTCTACAAGCTTCCCAAAGTGGATGCAGTACTTGCGGCAAGAGCAGCTATGCTCTCAGTAATGCTAAAAGTCACTCTGGGTCAGCTGTGGCCGTGTCCATCGGCGGTTAAGATATAATTTTTATTTTATCCTGAATATGTTAACAACAGTCTATGACATTCGGGACGTTTGTATAAGTTTTATTGTAGATGAGATATTATTTATGAACACAAATACAGTTTTGGAAATTATTATTCGGTTTTGTTTACTGGACCAATCCTTACGGTTTCACCCGCCCAAAGTATAGTATGTATTATATTATCTCCATGGTCCATTCCATTAATTATCAAAATAAGTTCGGTAGATAAACTCCCATTCGATTTAATATTTACATAATTATTTATTTACAAAAGTATTTACAATAATTGTATAACATACAGACTATAATATATAATACATCCTCAAAGCCGTCGCTGGTGTCAAAATTAAAAAAAAAATCAAAATTCAAAAATCATTTATTCAGTTTAGGCCCTAATAAGGCACTTATGAACGTTAAATTGATTCTACCACCGGTTCGGAATACACTTGGACTGACTCCGGCAAGAAACTCAGCAAGGGACATTTTTTTATAGATCTATGTTCTTTTTTATTAAATTTATGTAACTATTTAATTACAAATAACAAATTTTATAAAATTATAATGAAATAGTTTGTGTAGCGAACATTTCATTTAAATGCATTCTTGTCTTCTACAAAATCAGAAACTTTATAGTACCCTTTTTTACATAACTTTTGTTTATTTTTTAAATCTATACACAGATAGTTCTTGAATTTCTTGGGGTACTTTGTTATAGAAACGTATACATTGCCCCTTGAATGAGTCCCTCACTTTGCTGAGCCGAGTTACAGGTACAGCAAGTTTGTGCTTATTTCTAGTGTTTAAGCTACGAGTATCGCTGTTCTTAGGAAAATTTTGTATATTTTTCCGAACATAAATTAAATTTTCATAAATGTACTGTGACGACACAGTCATAATATTAATGGATAGGCAAGGTTCCCAACAGGCTGGCAGCGTTCCCTTTTTGAATGGCCAAGCCCAGCCCGTTGGTCTCCAGAAACCTCGATGAGCTTGGATGATAAAATCCGAGCAAATCGGCGAGTCACGAACCCCCACGGACAATACATACTTATATAGATAATTACAACCAGACTCAGGACAAACAGACATGTTCATACACACAAATGTCTGTCCTGAGTGGGAATCGAACCTACGACCTGTGGCGTGGTATCTTACCAACCACGCCAACCGGCCCGTATAGAATTAGTATTTAAATTCAGAAGTCTTACATACAGAAAACGGTCTACGTTTAATTTGTTAACCATGATGAATTTGTTAGGTACATACAGAAGAATAAAGGGTCTCACTCAAGCTTACGTTCAGTCAATTCATTCAAGAATGAATTCAAAGAACTTTCTGATGTATGTAAGTACTCGTATATTACACAGCTTTCCACCACGCGGTTTCACCCGCCCTTTTTTACCCTTTTAGGTTGAATTTTGAAAAACCCTTTCTTAGTTTAGTTAGTCTCTAACTCCAGCGGTTTAGACTGTATGTTGATAGATCAGTCAGTCAGTCAGGACGAGTCATTTTTATATGTAAAGATTGGTAAGATAAGCATAAAGATATTTTTACTAAGCTACTTTAACTCATAATAAATTAATATTGTATTTAACTTGAGTATCTCGCAAAAATGATAGAGAGTACTGATACACCGGGCGGTGTAAAGTCAATATAAATTAACAACGACATGCATTCGACGAAACTAAGATAGTTTTAGGGTGAGTAGGTATAGGCAGATAGTATCCGTGTATCAATTGAAAAATTGGATCCGGGACTTCAACGACAAAGTCTCTTAAATTTATATTCACAATAAACTATATATATATTTTTTTTATACCACATTGTCGGCAACCAAGCATACGGTCCGTCTGATGGTAAGCGGTTAACGTAGCCTATGAACGCTTGCAACACCAGGGGTATCACTCGCGCGTTGCCGACCCTTCCCCCCTCCCCGATGAGCTCTGGCGACCTCACTCACGCGCAGGAACACAACTATAAGTTATTTGGCTGCGGTATTCTGTAAGGTGAAGGTACTTCCCCAGTCGAGCTCCAAATCTCCGGTATAGTAGTAATTAGTGTGCACAGTGTAATCCTAATCTTAATTCCTAATTTCCTAATTCCTAATATTCTTAATTCCTAATTCCAAATTTTCCTAATCCTAACTAATATAATAAATGCGAAAGTGAGATTGTTTTTTAGTTACCTTTTCACGCTTAAACCGCTGAACCGATCGCGATGAAATTTGGTACGCAGATAGCCTATGCTATGGAGAAAGGCATAGGCTACTTTTTCCTCGGGATCGCGGGTGAAACCACGGGGTGGAAGCTAGTTTATAATAAAAATAATTTGTAGGCGCTCTATGTGACTATAAGTAGTACAATATAACGGGCTGGTTGACGTGGTAGGTAAGATACCCTATATCTATCACGCCACAGGTTGTGGGTTCGATTCCCACTCAGGACAGACATGTATGAACATGTCGGTTTGTACTGAGTCTGGGTGTAATTATCTATATATGTATGTATTTACAAAAGAAAAGTAGTAGGATATGTAGTATATCAGTTATCTGGCTTCCATAGCTCTGCTTAGTTTGGGGTCAGATGGCCGTGTGTGAGGAATAATGTCCCAGAATATTTATTATTTATTTATTTAATGTGTTTTTACAAGTTAGAACTGTCACGTTACCGGACGTAAATTAAAATATACAAAATACAAACAGATAGTTTTGCTCTAAATCAATGTTATATCATCAAAAACCACATGCGAATGGAAATACACAATGTTTAGATACAGACTTTAAAGGTAGTTACACACTGTATTCTTATTATCATAATAATATTCATAGTAATAATACCATCGGTATATGGTTTGAAAAAAACTATGGTATAGTCAAAAATGCGAAAGTGAATGGTGGCTCAGTTACCGAACACATAACATTAAAGAATTAAACAAAAACATAACTAACTAAACAAAAAGAAATATATGAAACAACAAATTCAGAAATACAACAAACTACACTAAGTTGGTAATTGGGTATTTGCCTGTATTCAAAATAAATTATCCAACACTAACCAATGTATAAAACATCTAAAAAAAAGGGGAAACCACGATTATTTTATTAAACTTATCCTTATTATGATTTTTAATGACCAATCTAACCATAAAATTAGTATGCTATATAATTATGACGTCACATTCTTGTATTTCATACAAAACTCCATATAAACCTATCGTTTTGACATTTCATAAAAAGTTGCTGATTTGAATGTCAGTCAAATACCCTATTTTGGTAGGAAACTTATTTTACTTAAATATTATTTAACGATAAGGTTATATTAACAACCATAGCTTGAAGTTCCACAGTTTTTTTTTATTTGACCACAATCTCGTATGGTAGGTGAAGATGTGGCGAAAGTGGTAACCATATATCACCACGAGGGAAACAGCTCTCAACATAGACATGGATTCTTATCATCAGCTCATACAATAATTAGTAAATGAGTCTCTCTGTCAATCAATTTGTGTAATAACTACCAAAGTATTATAGATACGTCCTCATTAAAATTTTCCAGCGTTGTATAACCACCCTAATTTAATGTACACAAACACAAGTGAGCATTTATAAGTACGTTTGTTTTCACACCTACCATCTATGTATACCGAATTACTTATCACTACACAAACTATATAGGTATGAGTGATTTCTAGGATTTTCAGAACTGTTTGATGTTGATATACGGTCCGTATAAAAATGTAAATTCAGTTGATTTTGGTCAAATTAAATTGACATCATGTGGCGAATAGGCGTTTTTCTCGTGTCCGCTGTTTTGCTACAACTAAGTTTGGCGGAGGTTCATCGTAAGTTTATTTGTGCATGTATATTGAAAATCTCTATTTATAAAATCATAATAATCATAATATTTTAGATTTTTTCATATGTAAAGTTACTGACGCTATAAATTAGTAGTAAATTATATAAAAAATAAACCTTGATGAAGATTTTGTAGGCTAACAACGAGCACAAGAAAAGTCATGCGGTTTTAATTTAATCTACTAAATACTAATTATTTCTATGACACTTTCCTATTCCTAAATTAAAGCTAACGCTAAGAAAAAAAATACACATAATTAAATTAACATTCAAATTTATAACAAAACTTTCTTTCAGCTGGTGTTCATGACACATTACTACAGCGTCTGAAACGGTCACCACAATACTGCGGGCCACCTTATCCACCACCGCATCGGTCGTATTGGCCGCCGCCACCGCCGCCGCCACCGCCGCCGCCGCCACCTTACTGGCCGCCGCCGCCTCCTCCACCACAACAATATCCGGTTTACACTATTTCGAATAGCCAAGCAGTAGCCGGTCAACAGGCTGGTAGTGATGGAGGTGGTCAATGCAGCACTTGTGGTGGAAATGGGGAGAGCTCGGCGATAAGTAATGCGGAAAGTGGCACGGGGGAAGCGATCGCTGTCGCTGTTGCAAAAGCTAGGTCGAATAGGAAGTAAAATGAGATTATTTTGTAACTCGTCCTACATTTCATTGTAACCTCAACTTTTATTTATTTTTTACTTTTAAACTTTCTTAGGCGTGTTATCATTTTTTAACCGATTTCAAAAATACCGGCCAAGTGCGAGTCGGACTCGCGCACCGAGGATTCCGTACAAACTTCGTCCATCGTTCGTCCATCACGGGAAATGCACAATTTTATTTATTTACCTTATTTGAGGTTGGTTCCAATTAAGCTAGACCTCTAAATTGTATCAGCGCCCTTACAACTCAGAAGTCTTTATTAATTCGCAACTATGTATGTATGGGGACACCCTTTAATTTTCAACTTTTTTTATATTTTGGATTTTTTCCTTTATTTGTGTTGGTCAACGGGAACTACCACAAAACAAATAAAAGAGCAAAAAAATCGCGTTTGTTGTATGGGAGCCCCCCTTAAATATTTATTTTATTTTGTTTTTAGTGTTTGTTGTTATAGCGGCAATAGAAATACATAATTTGTGAAAATTTCAACTCTCTAGCTATAGCGGTTCTGGAGACAGACAGACGGACGGACGGACGGACGGACAGACAGCGAAGTCTTAGTAATAGGGTCCCGTTTTTACCTTTTGGGTACGGAACCCTAAAAAGGAGGTCTCAATTCAGTAGTTTTTTTTATATCAATAATCGTTAAAATCTACATAGGTAATTTTAATATGTTTTTCTTTTTATCTGAACTGATGAAATGTATTTTAACTCTGGTAGGTAGATCACATGTTGAATGAATGCCTGCCTCACGTGCATGTCTGAATATCAATTAAGTTTTACAAATAAAAGTGTTTATTAGTTTTATTCAAAATATTGTTAATTCATAAATATAAGTTAATTTTATTTATATTGTGTACTTTTATTTTAATACATTTCCTTCAACAAGTATTTACAATAATTGTACAAAATGAAATAATAAGTTACATTATATAATCCTTAATGTTTTCAAATAAATAAATATCCTATGACATTCCTCACACACGGCCATCTGACCCCGAACTAAGCAGAGCTTGTACTACGGAAGCCAGATAACTGATATACTACTTTTCTTTTGTAAATAAATACACATATAGATAATTACACCCAGACATAGGTCAAACAGACAGGTTTATGCACACAAATGTTTGTCCTGAGTGGGAATCAAACCCACAACCTGCGGCGCGATAGATAGGGTATCTTACCAACCACGCCAACCGGCCCGTCATAATAGTTTTAATTATCATTCCATTTTATATGTGGATCCTTTTGAGTCGACGAAAAAACGGAGGAGGTTCTCAAGTCGAGGCGTTTTTTTTTTATATATGACCACGAGTAACTTTTTACAGTAGTGCGATTTTGATAAAAAAAAAATATTGATATAAATTTGAGCATTCGGTGATGAAACACATCGTGAGAAATCATACTACGGCGGTAGAGTACTTTGCAGTAACACCCTTAAGTTGAAAATCTGTTGCCAAGCAACTACCGGTGTTTTTTTGGCAGTTGCACTTGAGAGCCAGATGCCTTCTAGGCTTTGTAATGGTCAGCAGGCAAGACATTAGCAATCCCCTGGAGTCTTAATGTCATAATAGGCAATGGTGGCCACTTCCCATCAGGTAAACCGCCTACCTACGTTCTGACATCCTACTATCACACTTCACACTAATATATCACAGTCTAAGTAACTCTTACAGTCGGCCAACGGACACGTGTAGACAGAGCAATCGTGCGGGCCCAAGCGGCATTTCGCGTGACTTCAAACGCAATAGACCACTGTATGTAATTACGCTGTGATAATATTTTGACGGGCCGGTTGGCGTGGTTGGTAAGATACCCTATCTATCACGCCGCTGGTCGTGGGTTCGATTCCCACTCAGGACAAACATTTGTGTGCGTGAACATGTCTGTTTGTCCTGTGTCTGGGTGTAATTATCTATATATGTATGTATTTACAAAAGAAAAGTAGTATATGTAGTATATCAGTTATCTGGCTTCCATAGCACAAGCTCTGCTTAGTTTGGGGTCAGATGGCCGTGTGTGAGGAATAATGTCCCAGAAAGGCGAAAGTTTGTGAGTGTGTTTTTGTATGTTTGTTACTTCTTCACTCTCAATTTATGTTACATGTCATGACTTGATGATGAATTTGTAGACTTATGGCTACATTTATATTAACAATTTTTATTAAAATAAAACTATATAATGTATCATATTTACCTACTTGTCATCAAAAAACTCTTGCAGTGTATAAAAGCATTTCTGTTTCAAGTATTTAGTTAATAGTGTTTTATATGCATTAAATTTTAATATATGTATATTTTTATTTAATGAAGTAAGTAATAAAATAATTAATCTATATTATAACAAGTAATCTCAACATTGGAAGAAAGATGTATTTTTATTATATATATGGATTTAACTGTTTCTTCAATTAAGAAATGCGTCATACTTATAAAATAAAACCGGCCAAGTGCGTGTTGTATGTAACACGCGCAAGATAGGGTTCCGAAGTATGATGTGGTACATACCTACTTATGATCATTATATATGCTACTAATCTGAATCTATTTAGATTTATGGAAGCAGCAGTTTAGCGTGTGTAAACAACTCTAACAAGATTACTTATAAAGCATGGTATTTCGTAAACGATTGACAAACCTCTTTAACAAGGAACCCTAAAAGCAGTTAGTTTAAACTGCTAGATTTGGCTACTAATTCTTCGGATTAGTCATAATAATTTATCTATTCAGAATCTTTGGCCAAACCCAATCACAAATAATAAAATTAACAAAGTGATGCATCCAAAAGCTTGAAAACCATTTGACAACAGCTTTATCGTGTTTTATTGTATTCAATCATCAGAAATGTTTAATAAACAATAAATAAAATATGTTGTGATCAACCGTTATATTATCCGGGTTTTGTATGAAAACTTAAATATACTAGGTACTACTTATATATTTTTTTAAATATATATTTTTAATGTCGGATTTTTTTCGTCGGACGCCCCCCAGCCCGCTGGACTGACGACCTTAAAAGAGTAGCCGGACTGGGCTGGATGTGAGTGGCGAGAAACCGAAAAGAGTGGCGCGCTTTGGGAGAGGCCTATGTTCAGCAGTGGACGGATAAAGGCTGATGATGATGATGATGAAGCATACACTGTAGGTACTTTGAAAGACCGCTGTGATATATTAGGAAGTTACTTAATTACAACCAATACAGAAATACGTCATATTATGTAGGTACTAATGTAGGTACCTACTCGTCTGATAATAAATATCCTAGAAAATTAGATCCCAAACCAAGCAGACGTTTTTATTATATAAAGGAAAATGTCTGATCCCCATAGAATTATAAACTATAGAAAGTAGATTTTCAAAAAACACTTGCTCGGAATGTAAGCCATAAAATAGCTATGTGTGGGTAACTGTGCCATACACACAGACGCATTAGTGTGCATATATGCATTTGGGTCAGATTCTGACCCTAATGATTGGCGCGTACCTACTCGGCTTCTATAGGTAATCATTCTATGCTGATCCCAAACTAAGCTTAGCGTTTACTATGTAAACCAGAAAAAAAATGTTTAGATGTACATTTTTTTTTTTATCATGCCAATTAAAACCATTTAAGATAATTTACCAGCTTCCATCAGATGGTTTCACCTACATTCCCAAAGGGTATTTGACCACAATCTCACCATGGTAAGTAACAATGTGACCGAAGGTGGTAAGCACACAAAGCCTAGGAGGAACTGACTCACGAGTGCTGCTGCCGGAACACAACAGTGATTATTTGGTGACAGATTTACAACTAAGAGTGGTAGTTAGGCAGGTGGTCTAATATTTTTAAAGGACAATGCGTATTCCACATCCTGATCGTTTATCATCACGGTTTAACTGGATAAAAAGCCACTCAAATATTACACACAAACTATCGCATTTATTATATTAGTGAATAGAAGGATTTCTTGAAGAGGAGTGTCATATGATTCAACATTTCCACCTTGATATAGTCTTGAACGACTAAAAACTGGTACCTAATAAAGCGATATTATATTTGTCAGTTATCTGCCGCAAAACATTGGAGTTCAAGTTCACATGAACTAAGGTCGCGAAGAGATTAATGATTGTTCACCAGCCAAAGCTATATTATTGTTCGTTTGCGAAAGGATTTAAAAGTCTAATATACGTATGGCAGCAGCGGGAGCTTTGAGGCTTTCCATATATAATAGTTTGTATTTTATACTATTATTGTAAATATATAATTCGTATAGTTAAATGATAATTAATAATAATCGAGTAATATGTTGTTTAGTTTCAGTTTAAGTTAGTAAGTATTTGTAACTAGATATGACTCGTTACAATACGAGGTACTTATGGTATTTTCATACCATTTTCACAACAAACCTAATAGTTATTTATGTAAGGCGCTAGGTAAAAATCTCTGATATATAAAAACTCAAAGTGGCTACGGAAATATAAAGGCTCCTCATAAAAAGTATTATAGTATAACTGCATAAATCTTTTTCTAGTTTATCAGTGACACAGACAGATATACTCTCACTCTATAATAAGTACTCATATGAAAATATGTCTATAGTATAGACTCTGTACTATAGTGTAAATTATAGCGTCGTAAACATTAATATTATAGCTGGTAGTGGAGCGAGTCCCGGTAATCAACTACCTACGCAGGGCCTTGTTAACTCAGTTATAGGTAAATCAAGTAATTTTCAATATAAATGCTAAAACGTAAAAGTCAAGGAAACGTGACTTTTGCACTTCCGTTATTATTAAGTATATCTATTTTGTTATCGTTTGTTACAGCATAGGAAGAAGAATTAAGGAAGCCCAGAAGAATGCAATTTATAGTATGGGTCCTCGGGACTCATTAAAGCATTTATAGTATGGGTCCTCGGGACTCATTAAAGCATTTATAGTATGGGTCCTCGGGACTCATTAAAGCATTTATAGTATGGGTCCTCGGGACTCATTAAAGCATTTATTTAAAGAAATAAATATAATGACTTTGCCTTCACTCTACATTTATGAAAATATAATGTTCATACGTAGAAATATAGGAATGTTTAAAACAAAAGTAGATGTCCATAATATAAATACAAGGCAAAGAGAGAAATTAGTTGTTCCATATTTTAGGTTAGCCAAAGTTAGCAAGTCATTCCTTGGTAATTGCGTTCGTTTTTATAATAAAATACCTAACTCGGTAACCAAGATGACCGATTTTAAATTCAAATTTTACGTAAAAAAGGTTTTGAAGGAAAAGGCTTATTACAAGGTAGCTCAATATATTGAATCATAGGGATGTTTGGAAATAGTTTCACTCTGCACAGGTGCACTTCGCATATTGTTTTTTTATTTTATTTTTTTTAGTTTTAGCCATTATGTAGCGTATTCGCTATTATTTAATAAGAACTTGTTTGCGTTACATTTTATTATTTACTTGGTATTGGTATTTTTCTTTTTGATTTAATTGTATATTGTATTGTACATTTTGCTGTTATTGAAAAAATATAGCCAATAGTCAGATTATAAAAAAAAAGAAAAATATATATAAAAAATGTAACCTTGCTGAGTTTCTTGCCGGTTCTTCTCAGTTGAAGGCTGATTTCCGAATCGGTGGTAGCTTCAGTAAATTCGACCTTCATAAGTGCCCTCCTAGGGCCTAAACTGAATAAATGGCTTTGACTTTGACTTTGACTTTGAATGTCAAAGGTTAAAGGTTAAAGAAAAACCCAATTTAATATTAAGATTTATTAAAAAAATTGGGACGTCATCAATTAAAAATAATCTTATAATCGTAAATGCTACACGAAGGAATGAAAAAAATCGAGTTCATCAACTTAAATATTTCAAAGGTAATTGACCAACTTTTTTTTACAAGGTAGGCCTGTTTTAACTACAATCTCAACATGGTTAGTGTAGTGATGATGTGGCCGAAGGTGGTAAGCACATTTAGCATTCCATTAAACAATACGGCGCAGGGATTCTTATTCCACCATTATAATTTTATAAATTGATTTTATACTAAAAAGATTACTTTATGAATACAAAGTAGAAGAACAAGCTCTATTCGAAACATATTTTAAATTAATTAATATTTTCCCTCACACGACGTCTCCATCATATATTGATTATTTCAAAGGAATATGTTACATGATTTATACATATCCCCATATATCTTAAGTGTAGATGCTCGAGGCTTATATTTTGTGTGTCCGTTCGTCATTTAATTGGCAACTATTATTTCTTACTTAGTTTCTATGGTTGTTAAACCAGGTTATTAATTTCACAGTAATAAATCAATAATAGATATTTTACATGTTACTTTTCAAACATTATAATTAACATGGAGATACAAAATATTATGTCTCGCGAAACGGAAATTAAAATGTACAAATATTGGAAATTGGCAGGACGGATCAAAATCAATTAGCCTTCAAATATAGTAACCTTATTTCTTAAAGATATTTTTAATTTTACATTAATAAGGAGGTACATATACGTGATGGTATGATAGCAAGCAAAAGTACTCTACATCATATAGATTCTGTTATTCATTCATAAATAGACCCAATACTTGAGGATGAGTGAGATGACCTGTTGCCCCTTGCAATCATCCCCTAACACAAATTCAAAGCTCATCAAATCTTTTAACATTTATTCCAACCATTACAAATTACTTCCTTCCGACTACTCCTTAAACTAATAATTACCGATTATTTACCGATTGTTTACAGCTTACTTCCGTGGGATTTTTCCAAATAAAATTACAATGTCTCAGAGCGTGGGGGATGGCCTCGCAATTCCGACCTATAAAACTGTTCTGATCCGCAAAAAAAATAACACAGTAACGGCACACAGTAGACATGGCTAACTTTCAACTAATGCTCTTTTTTGCCGCCGTCTTGGGATGTAGTCCAGCCCTGACCGAAGGTAATAATTTCGATCGATACACTATAATCTACTGATGTCATGATCGAACGATAAAATCCGCGATATTTGTACCGTTAGGTAATTGACCTTGATAGTACCCTTTGTTTAACGTTTTTCTCATTGCAGATGAGTCTGAGAGCAGCTCGGACAGCCTAGTTAGAGAACCACGTAGTCTGCACAAAAAGAAACTATGTCGGAAATATGGTATTTGTGAGGGTTATGGTGGTTACCAAGGCAACTATGGAGGCTACAACGGTTACCAACAAGGCAACCAAGGATACCCAGGTCAAGCCCCAGTGAACATTGCCATTAGTCAGTCCCAATCTTCGGCCAACCAAGGCGGCGGTGGTTTCGGAAGCGGACACTACCCCAACAATTATCAATATAATGGAGGATATGGTGGATATCCAAACCATGGTCACGGTGGTTACAATGGTAATCAAGGTTACCATGGTAACCAAGGCTATGGAGGCTACAACGGTAACCAAGGTTATGGAGGCTATAATCCCGATTACTACGGGAATGGACAAGGCTCCTACAACAACCAATTCAACGGTAACTACTATGCACCAGGAGGGTATAGCAACGGAGGAGGCTATGGTTTCCAGAGACCCTTTGGAGGATACTACGATGAGAATGCAAACGAAGATGAGCAAAGTCATGGAGAAGGCGATGACCCCCTTGAAAGGAAGGCGTAAACAGTTGCAATGCGAAATAGATTTTAGGACTATTTATTATATAATTTTCATTAGTATTTCGTTATTAAGCTTTTATGTAAAAACTTTGTGGAAAGTATGCTACGATACTTTTTAGAAGTTTGTATCAATGAAAAGCATTAATTTAATCTGTGCATATTTACATAATGTGATATGATAAATAAACTTAGTAAATTATTTTACACAATCCAGTTTGTAACCATGGACTTGATTCCATTTGAAGTAGATTTTACTTAATCTTTGACCTACGTCGTTCTAAATTACTGAAATGTATAGTCAGAATCTCTTTCTAGTCATTGAGATGCTGCATTTTAAATGCGATTATTATTATGTCGACGACTTCTTAGAAACAACAGTTAATTTTAGAAATCGAATCTTATTAATTTTAAAATTTCAGGTTACATATATTAATAATGTGATATAAAAATATAACAAAATACGACAAATCTTATAGTTTTTTTTTAGTTCAATAGATCGCTGCCGTAGCTATAAATCTGAATGTTTTATGGCAATTAAGATCGGTTTATTTTAATTTCACACAATAATTTTAAATGAGACGAAAGGACGATACTAATGGCCCATTTCCTCAATAATTTTTGGAATTCCTATTATCTTGGGGTCTTCGAACTATTTATTTTCTAGAAAACAAGAACTTTTATAAAAAATTGTTTAAATTATTCGATAGACGAAATAATTTTGATCATTGGTATCACATAAAGAAAACAGTTCTTGTTAATTGCTCTATTTTAAGTATACGAGTGATTTAATTTTATTACTTACAAAAACATGTACATTTTTCTAATAGAGATTAAATGGAAGGGAAAACCCTGATCAATTTTTTGCTCTTAGTGTAATTATTAAAAATATTTGAAACGGATGTCCTTAGCATCGTCATATTCTACTAAGACATGTCAACTTAGGCCTCTTCACTAGGCCTCTTCCGTAGTTTTCCACACTGGACAATCTTGAGCCACTTGTATGCAGCGGTTCTCAGTAACTCCAGCCAGACTTTTATCTGGCCGGTGTTGCTGGTACTTAATAACTAGG
Organism: Tetheella fluctuosa; assembly: GCA_951216915.1. Taxonomy (NCBI): domain Eukaryota; kingdom Metazoa; phylum Arthropoda; class Insecta; order Lepidoptera; family Drepanidae; genus Tetheella; species Tetheella fluctuosa. The sequence goes on along the minus strand of OX578215.1, from coordinate 13,134,402 downwards.
AACTAGAAAGAAAAGTAGTATACCTATGTAGTATATCAGTTATCTGGCTTCCATAGTACAAGCTCTGCTTAGTTTGTGGTCAGATGGCTGTGTGTGAGGAATAATGTCTCAGAATATTTATTTATTATTTCTTTTTTTATCAGATATGAATATTGTTTCCTAACATTCCTATAGAAATGGAATGGCAGAAAGTTATTCTACCTAATATATTATTTACTTTGATGGTATTGATGTCTTATATTTAACATTTCTCATCAAGCTATCAAATCAGTAAAGTTTTGTTCCTAAGACTTTTTTTGACAAACAGTCAGGCGGTCCATCTGTTGGTATGTGGGTACCGTCGCCTATGGACATCAGCAGTTCCAGTGGGATTTGAGGGTGGTAGACAGACTGGCAGCACTATGCTATGGTTTCCTCACGATGTTATCTTTCCCCAAACGCTCAAGCTCATTGTAGGATCATAACCGAATCATTTAAAACATAATTTTCATAATGTTATAATGACGCAACCTTACAAAATGATATTAACCCCTAATTAAATATTAAGTCATAAGCAATCAACGCAATCATCAATCTAATGACGCTCATCCAAGTGGTGTTCAATATATTTGACGACTTGACTTAATTTTTATGAACTCGCTCGACATGTCAATTAAGTAAATACAAGCGTATATATCAATTAAAGATGATACCCTGTACCCATCCGCTAATTTACGATATCAGATCACCTGGATCATCAAAGTTGTTTACCGTAACATGATAGATAAATTTTATTTATGAGTGTCAATGGCTTTTGGGTGTATAGTTGTGATGACCCAGTCATTCGAGTGGGGGCAATCATGTTTCTAGTATATAAGCACGAGGAAATGATTCACAAGTATCCCATAGTCATCGGCGAAAGGTCTCAGCATCCCAAACAATAAGAAAAATGGCAGCTAAGTTCATCATCCTAATTGCAGCGCTGTCTGTCAGCAACGCCGTGCCCATCTGGTTCGGTAAGTAAATGATGGTAATCTCACATAGTATAGAACTTCAATTATTTCAATAATACATTTTAATGTACCTGTCAAAAATGGGAATTATAAAAAACCTTCATCAGATGATCATTTTAGTTAGACTTTAGATAAAACATAAACACTTGAAGTAACATAAATAATCCCTTTTTTAGTCTATCATCAGCGCTTATCCTTATTATATACTCCTTAGCACTCATTTAATTTAATTCGTTTCAGGTGATGGCGGTCTACTCCCCGGTGTGATCATGCGTATCGGTCGCTCACCCAGCATTGCCTATGGCTTCGGTAGCGGTTTTAGCAGCAACATCGGCGGCATCAGTCACTCTAGCAGCCTCGGCACCTCCTTCCAGTCTGGCGACGGTCAGGCTTACGGATCAGGGCTCGGATATTCTGATGGCAATACTTACGCTCGCGGCGTGGGCATCGCTAACGCCGGCCCTTCATCTTACCCCCTCGCCTACCAACCATACAACACCGGCTTATCACGCAACTCTTATGGATCTGCTGTCTCTTCAGCTCAAAGCATCGGCAACTACGGCTCGTCCATATCCTCTGCTCAGAACAATGGCGGATATGGATCTTCTGTGGCCGCCGTCCAGAACAATGGCCAATCAGCCATTTCTTCCGCCCAGAACTACGGCGGCCTCGGTTATGAATCAGCTGTTTCATCGGCAAACAATGTAGGATATGGAACCGCTATCTCCTCAGCTCAGAACGTCGGTGGCTATGGATCGGCTGTGTCTTCCGCACAGGGCCGTAACGGGCTCGGTAACTTCGGCTCTGCTATCGCTGCCTCAGAGAACGGTGGCAATTACAGGGCAAGCACAGCCCAGACTGTCCAACAGAATGGTGGTGTTCTACAGCACAGTGGTGCCTCCAGCATCAACGCCCCTGGCCTCCAGGCTGCGCACTCCCACGCCATCAACAGCGGCTACTATTGAGACTGCAATAATGTAACAATGTGAACATTGGTAAAATTTGAGACGACTGACATCCACTTGTCTCTTTACCTTTGAACAATTTGTTTGTGGAAAATTGTAATAACAATCAATAAAAGACTGCCGTTTGACTCAAATATTTATTCTTTATTTATTTTGTAAACTGTATCATCTTATTACCTTAAAAATAACACTAGTTTGCACTTTTCGCCTTATTATCAAAACTAACAGAGTTTATTTTGCCATACACATGACCATTATCATTAATAGCGGTCACAGTGTTCACTTCTCTATTGCTAGCAAAGCTCGGGTCATAGAAGCTTTCAAAACCTCTTAGCCAGTTGTTCAGTCCAAAAACATTTAATCCTAAGCCTTCAATGTTAATAGGGCCCGTAAAAAATGGCATCGTGAAAGGATTTACAGCAGATGCTGATACAAAACTTCTTCCTGAGCCAGCAATAGCATTTCCAGGCGATGCTATGCTAAAACTTCTAAATATATCTCCAGATTTATGTATAGTTGACGATGCTGTAGCACCAGACATTTTTGGTAACTCAAGATGAATGTATTTTTCAGTATCTGCGTCTGAAGACGATATTGCTACTATAGCTTCTCCATTAGGGGTTGATTCTGCAAATAAAAAAATGTTTAAATACATTTAAAAAATAAATGAATAGTATATAAAAAATATTGTAATCTCCAGTTTCAATTCTCACCTTTTAAAATGACTGGCGACGCAATCACCCCATAAGATGTCAATGCGAAATACAATACAAATAACATTTTTCAAATAATAGATCCAATTGTTCGAGTGAGTGTAGAAATGAGGCTGGTGTTCTCGATACTCCGGCTTATATAAGATTGTATGACTTAGATAATTTCAATCATTGCTCCGCCAATGGTAAGTCATTGAACTTGAAGATATAACTTTTAAATCTGTACGTGCTTATTATTTTATTCACGCAAAGTGTGATTTAAGTGTAAGCTATCACCTATGCGATAGCCATAAGTTGATAGTACCTACATGACTTTTATAATCGGAGCTAGCTTGGTTGTAGTACAAGGAACAACCCAGGTTTTTAGTCAGCAGCTGACAATACCCTGCCGTTTTCCCCCGGAGCGGCAGGGTATTGTCAGTGTAAGATTTTACTGGGTAAAAAAAATCTGAAAAAAGGTATATGGACATATCTCTTGTGTTATATTCAGCCAAAAAAATCCTCGTTGAATTCCACATTGTACTTACGTCTTGGTCCGCTTGCATTTAGCGACTCTCTGACCAGGTCATCGGTCCACATGGCGGAAGGTTGCGCTCTTTGAGCAAAGTGACCTGCCCATTGTGGACCGATGACTGACTTTAGCTTACTGACTCTAAGAACTATGTCTATAGCGTTTAAACATGAAAAATATCTTCATTCCGAAAAAAAGTACATACATATTTTTATGTCTAGCTGAGCTCCCACTTTAGGTCACCCGGTGTCGTGGGAGACACGCATTTGTTCGCGAATGTTTCCATTCGAGCCTTCGAATTCTAATTCTGGCATGTTCGAATTTCGAACATCCCTCTAATCATGAATGGAATTTATTTATTTATTTAATTATAACGGTATGTAGGACACCAATTACAATAATTAAATACCTATATTCTATTTTAAAAAAATAAAAAAAAAGTTCCAAGTGTCAGCTTTATAGATGTTTGTAAGTTAATTTGTTTTGATTTAGTATTTTGAATATGTACTGAAATCCTTTTGAGATATGACGTGCGTATCTTTAAAAAATCACATAGGTACGTCACTCATCCCATCTTCCTCGTCGATATTTACCTGTTATGGAATACCTTTATAACCTACATATGACTTTGGGTAGTAGTTCTTCGGTTAGCTCATCAAAGTTACCGTAAATACTAAGTCAAAATGAAGTCGGTTAATAATATATGCCTTTATAACCAAGTTCGAATATTTATAAGAATAAAATTTTTCTTCAAAAATATATCATAAAGCTACCCTTTAACACTGGCTACAAAAAACTGATGTTTAATAAACGATAATGAAATAGCGCAATAATTCATAAGTCTTAATATCGTAAATCAAATCAACCCGTTAGTAAATGACGCTTAACAGTGTCTAAATTATCGTATGGTAATCGGTCGGCAGTTAACACTATATGATACGCTTCTTGTATGCAAAGTAATATGTATGTAACTTCATTACAAACACATGTCTGAGTGTATGAAATAGATCTGAACTCTAGTTCAAATATCTATGCCATAAAATAAAATCAAACTTACCAAAATGTATAAATATTGTCTGCCTCATATGTGATTTACGGTAGGGTTCCACCTGTGATGCAGGAACAGCCCGTCTGACCTATCAATAACTTCTCTATACATGTCTCATTGTAAAATATACTTTCCAATACAGCATGTTTGGTTTCTTGATATTGGTCCTCTCTTTTTGTTCATTTTGAAGGAGAATACTATTATTAGATATCAGTCAGATAAAATATCCGAAACATACCGGCAACTAGTGAAACTCTCCATTAAACATTAAAAAAATGCCTAAAACCTTCCTTAACAAATACCCTATTAAGTGTGAGTGTGCATCAAAATCCATGCAGTGGCTCTAGCTAGAGTTGAAGCAGATAGATAGAGATAGATAGACGTTGCGGTTTATAATATGTAAGTAAAAATAAGGATTATAGCGGCAATATTTTCATTGATATTAAGTCCCTCTAGCTAAAGGGAATAAACACAACTATGTTAGGTAGCCAATCAATATAATGTCAAAACAAAATATATCGATAATAAATTACATAATGTTATTCATCGTATAAGTAACAGTTTTAATCATGTAAATGTTTATTCAGATATACTAATCATATCTCAGTATCAGCAAATTGGTTTTTTATCGTTACCAATTTTTTTGTGCAACGTTATAAAAAATACCGCTACATCGCGTTCACGCTTCCCGAGCAAAAACCTAAATAATTGCTTTAGACAATTGCTCGCCTGCGCCGCCATATTATTACTTCGGCTCAGCTACTCCTAATCGCCGATGTTTGACATCAACACTCTAAATAATAAAGAAACTATAGTTATAACGCAACAAAACCGATCTGTCGTCGCCGCTTCATCTAAATTAAGCACCGTTTCTAACTCTATTAAAAGAAAACTTGTAATTTTACGATGGAATATAAGGTAAGTATTCGATGGTTGACTTGCATTTCGAGTTTGGGCCTGCAGCATGACAAATCTTTCTTATATTTTGATATACGTGGCTGGCGTAGCTGGCGTAGCTTCCGTGAGCGCAGGTAACTGTTTTAATAGACTATTATAATATAATAATTTAATTATGATCGCATAAAATGTTGAATTTGAATAAATTTGAATATGTTTTTGATTGAATTAGCGCTTTAGGCGCTTTATAACATAAAATGAATGTGAGTCACGTTTGTATTGATGTCATGGACTACTTGGCTTGAGTCAGTAATGAATATGTAACAACAATACATGAATCCCGGATGGAATTTCAATCCTATTTGTAGTAAAATGTAACCTATAACTTATGATATTGAATCTCATTTTGAAGTGTGCAATTGAACCTATTATCTCTTTTCCAGCTAAAGTGGAAGTTAAAACAGAAACAACCAACCTTGAACCCAAGAACAACAATGGAATAGTCGGCGTGGCAAGTTTCTCCGGCATCACATCAAGAAATGGAAGAGTTTCTTCAATGGGCGGCATTAGATTCTTCCCATCTATAGATTCTAACGGTAACACTGACATGAATGTCTTCTATCCTCTACAAATGAAAGATAAAGATGGAAAGTCTATGTATCCTTTATCAATAACAAAACAAGCGAATGGACTATCCAGTACGATACAAGTTTACCCAGGTTCCATGTCAGTGTCTTCATCAGCTAGATCAGGGAATATTCCAGAGATACCTTGGCCAACTATTCCTCAGTACCCAATGAATGATATTCTCTTTCAACCACCGATGTTTGAGAGGAACTTTAACCCGTGGTTTGTGAATGATATGATCAGGAAATCTCTTCACATGAGACAAGATGATTTTAGGCCCATGTTGTACCCGAATTTGAGTCCATACGTCAGTTATTGGCGATGATGTGTTTTGCTAGTCAAATAAAAATTATAAGAAAGTGGTCTATTATTTCTGGTAGGATTTGTATGACTGGTAGAAACAAATTGGGTATTGAATATAATATTAATATCAGAAGAAATGAAAATATTTTTATTTAAATTAAATAGGCCCTTCCAAGTACTTATGAATAGTCTGCCTCTAACTCTAACGCACGGTTTTTTTGCTGAGAAGAGACTTTTTTTTAAACTATCTCAGACAAAAAAAAACATATGATAAGTAACTTAGTAAATAAATAGTTAGCAAATTCAAGCAGATCAACCCCCATAAGCAGCACCTGCATATATAATAGTCATTTGTTTCATACTTTAATAGATATAGAAAAGAATCGTTTGCATATAAACATATAAATCTAAAAATACATCTAGTATTCCTAGAATTAAACATACGCCAAACCTTTATGTGTTGTTTTGTACGTGACGATCCCAACGTGGGCAGGGACTAGTTGGTATAGCCTCTTTTGAAATTGCCGAAAAAGATGCGCGCGCGCAAATGCTGAAAATAAATCAAACGCGCCTTGATCACGTGCTGTAATAAAATTTAAGATTTATAGTGTTTTAGTTCTAGATACACGATTAATAAAGAGTACGTTGACCTGAAGATAATTCAAAAAAAGTATTTATCTAGTAAATGTTGTGGTCAAACATAAAAATGTTAATATCTTTGAATAGTGCAGCGGAATTGATTATGAGGATATTGACTGCAGATATGTTTATTTATTGACCAGTTTTAGCTTGTGGTTTGGAAATTATGAGGGAATTCTGTAAAAAATTACTGTTTAATTAATTTTGGTGACAAGATGTGCTTACGAATGTCATCTTAATATTATAGAAGCTTTACAACACCTGGGCACTCTTTGTCTTTATTTATTTATTTACTGTAACCATTAGAACTTTGTGTCAAAATGACTGATTGTGCCAAAATAAATAAAATAAAAATAAAAAATGCTCCCCTGCAGCTCACCTGCGGCCCCTGAATCCGTATTTAAGTACCTCAGTCCAAAGTATAGGGCTAAGAATCGAATCTTTATAGTCATGGTTTCGATTTTGCTTTGCATCGTAGTTAGTTAGTTACTTAATGCAAAGAGTAAAGGAGTGGACACTTCCGACTTCTGTGTTACCGAACGTATAATGTAGGCATTCTTAAAACTTATTTTAGAGCTAAAAAAGGATACTCCCACTACGAGTATCATGTAATTTGGGAATAAAGAAAACCATATTGACATAACAAAATTAAGTTACGATTTATTTATTTTCTCAAACTTAATGTATTATTTTTTTTTCGTTCTAATTAACAATGAATAACGTGTCAAAATAAATTATTAATATTTAGCTTTAAATAAAAACAACGTTCTTTAAAAATATTAATTTATTATAATAAATTTAGAATTGAATAAAAAATAAACATTCCTCACGCACGGCTATCTGACCCCAAACTAAGCAGAGCTTGTACTATGGAAGCCAGATAACTGATATTCTACATATACTACTTTTCTTTTGTAAATACATACATATATAGATAATTACACCCAGACTCAGGACAAACAGATATGTTCATGCACACAAATGTTTGTCCTGAGTGGGAATCGAACCCACGACCTGCGGCGTGATAGATAGGGTATCTTACCAACAACGCCAACCGGCCCGTCAAAGCTTTTATGTTGAATTGGCTATTTACAAAACTTTATTTAGGGTTTTTTGCCGATTTTAGTCATGAGACCAAATATAAATAGCAAAACTTGACTGGAAGTTTAAATTATTATAAGTAATCAATTTATTGAAATTATTTTGAGTTCTCGGTGAAGAAAAACAACAGATAGTGGTAGGGTACTTTGTAGTACCCATCTGGCTGGTTACCACTCTCAAGTTGAAATATGATGCCAAGCACATATAGGTGTGTAGTAAGTGTCCTTCAAGCCGCAGGCAGGTAAACATAGGTCTACAAAATAAAATGGAAATGAGTAAGTACGAGCGAGGCCGAATTGCACACGGAGAGTTCCATCAATAAATAATACCAACTTAATTTCTCTCTGTAACCCAACTTTGCTATGAAATGATTAATAGGCGCTCATAAAAAATATTTATATGTATACTTTTTTCTATTAAATCACATTTAACTATAATAATAATTAATAGTATTTATTGTTTATGTACAGGATATGAAAAATATTTAGTAATAGAACTAAAACAAAAGACGTTAAAAATGTTTTTTTCCCCTGGGATATTGATTTATTCTAATTTTTATTATTTTTCTTGATAGGGGCATAGTATTACGCATTGTGTAAATTTCAACTAACTGACTTACGGTTAAAAAATACAGCAAATAGTTAGTATAAATCATACCTATCCAGACTAAAATATAATATAAAATGTCTTCTTAATATTGACATATTTACTTGTCTATCTACTTACCCTCATGCCATATTTACTTGTCTATCTACTTACCCTAATAATCAGTCGAGGTAAATGATGAATTTATGTCAAAGACCTTATTTAAAATATTAACGAAGCGAGAATGGCTGCTAAAGTCAGCCGTTTGAGTATAAAATTGTGCAATAACCTCTACGCTACGCAGTTAAGGTGAGAGCGTGTTGTTAAAGATGTAGCGATTATCTGCAAGATATTATACAGGGTGGCGACGACCTCATCACAATAACTCACAGTAGCATCCACTAGTTGCTATAATAATATTAATGTAGTAAAAAAAAAAATTCCAATAATAAAAAAAAAAAAACATTTTTCTCGAACAAAATAAATAGCGTAAAAATTGACCTCAAATAAAACAGTCTTTATGCACGGGCGCACGGCACGTGCCACACATTGTCAAAGGACGCCGCCGCAAAATCAAAGCGATCACCGCGCCGTGCGCCGCCCGACAAAGGCATTAACCGTCTAGTACTTTACGCAGATACAGGTTGATTGAAAAGTAAGAATCCTAAAAAGCTGTCTACTGTCTAAAATATTGGTTTTTTGCTTGATTTTATTAAGCACATGTTTAAAGAATAGGGTATAGAATACACAGAATGATTTATTGTGATAAGGTCGTCGCCATCCTGTATACCTACTTACATTGCTCATTTTTCTTACTACGTGACCAACTCTGAAAGCGTGAAAATAAAATCTGCCATTCCTTACAATTTCATAAACTAACTTTAGTATACATCACATAATTTTTTTCCAAATTAGATGAGATCATTGTATGTATGTATATCTACAATGTTTTTTTTTAACTTTCTATACACTGTGTTTGTCCACAATCTCACAATGGCACGAGTAAGTGACGATGTGGCTCTCAATTCCAGCTGCTGGAACTCAGTAATTGGTTTTTGGCAACAGATTATCAACTTGAGGGTGGTAAGTAGTCAGCCAGCTAGGTATTACAAAGTACCCTAGTACATTGTACATCGTGCAAAAAAAAACTGATGATAAACAAACACAAACAAAAAAATTATATGGTCATTCTTCGCTACATTTAATGTAATGAATACTAAAGCTTAGAGGATTGGAAATCGTATGCCCTCTCTACTCATACATTATGCAACATAAATGTGGTCAATTCTGCACTGCACTTAGGTAATCCTTTAAAATTATGCAAAGAAGTTCAAAATAAATCCATTTACCAATAGGTCTAATAACTAAATCATATTTATTATAGTTTATGTATTAACAATTTATGTAAACTAAACATTCTAATAGATCTTTAGTAAGCAAACTCACTTAATGAAACCAATCAAATTAACAACATTATACTCATAATAAATTACTCTGCAGATAGCACAACTCTTCATCAGCGACAACACAATGTAGGTAATCAAATTGTATAATTCATTGAGCAAAATTTGGACAAGTGCAAAAGAGTCAAGCTATTCTAAATTGAATCTAAACTACTAGAAACAGAAACGTTTAATATTCCTTCACTCGTAGTTAAATATTTTCATTGTATCACTAAACAAACAAATTCGTCATAAAGTTACAGAATGACACAGTGCGCGACACAACAGTGACAGAGCGGCGCTCGCGCAGTGTCAACGACGCACGCGTTTCTGTACCAGCCACCAGCCACCATGCGAGCATTCCTGCTATTTACTTTATTATTCATCGTCATTGCGATGGCTACTGGAGTTCCTGCTCCTGTTCCTGCTGCTTCACAGAGAGGAGGCCCTGGTAAGTCCAAAATACCATATAAACTAAAGTAAAATTACAAATATTTTGAGTTTTAGTATTAGTCAATAGAAATTAGTGTAACGTAATGCCTTGAACTGACTAATTTGCGAGTTTGGCCTTAAATAAATATGTACCAACCATCTCACCTAGCCTACTTACTAGCGTCCCAATCAGCTGGACGATCTGCTAATCGTCTGTATGAATGGAAGGAATGGGTAATTGGGACGTTAGGCACTTGTTTGTGCAAGTCATAAAGTATACGTTTGTAAGCTATATCTGAATTCGTAAAATCGAAAGAAAAACAACCATTGTTTATTTCCACAACTATTAATCTTCGTATTTAAACCACTAGTAGTTTGTATGAATCGTGAGTCACTGACGTGAATGGTTGAAACGTGATTCATAGCGGAAGGATCGTTCTATTTCTTACATATAAATGACCGAATGAGAACCTTTATACTACGCAAGAGCACTCTTGAGTAAAAAAAATATTGTGTCCAGAATATAGGTAGGTACTTATATAAAATGTGACCCCTATTTTGTATCTCTATTTCATTGATGTAAAGGTCACAAATCACACGTTATAAGATCATAAGCGTTGAATATAATCAAGCATATTGAGATGATATTTATTATTCGTTTTTTCTCGTGCTACCAACTCGAAGCTAAATAGGAAAACTTAGTAGTACCACAGATTAATAAATATTTACTACGTAAGTAGTACCAGATATTTTGTATGCAATTGAAAATAATAAAGTAGATGATTATTCAAAAGATGCATCACGTCTCTTGTATAAAAAGTGGTTAGCATTATAAAGATATAGATATCTAACAGAATCTTGCACAAAAACCAGTTTTAACATGAGTCACAGTTGCGTTCTAATTTTATTATTTATAACTTACGAAATATTTTCATAATCCATTATTTATAATACGTTTCAACTTATGTTTATTTAAGTAATTATAAGTTATAAATCTAAACTATATTCTTGATTCTGAAATAATGTAATAGATATAGATTAGAATATTTCAATTTAATGTACCTATTTATCAACTTACACTTAGTCTGTCTCCGTATTGACAGCACTCTATTTTTTCATATAAGTAAAGTAAATTTGAAACGTGTATGTATGTTTTAAAAGCCATAAAATAAATAATATTCTATTCCATTTCACGGGCCGGTTTATGTGAGGTTTAGATACTAACCATAGGTCTAGCTAGAGCCACAGCTTCGATTCCCATTCAGGACAAACACTTGAATGGATAAACAAGTGTAGGTATTTGATCCGAATAGCTGAACCGTAATTAAATAATGCCATGGTATATTACTACGTTTTTGATGACATGATTCCCTACAACTATAGTTCAATGCTTTAGGGACGAAGACCAGCTTTTCTTGATATAGCCGACGTTTTGTAGGACGTATTCGTCTCCGACAAAAAGGCTACTTATTGTCCAATGTGTGTGAAATTAAACCCAAAATAGATTGCACATTGTTATCTCAGTTCATGGTCACAGACTTAAACTCTATTGATATATATATAAATAACATAATTATTTCCAGAGCCAGAGAACCAGCAATTTATAGAGGAAGTGGTGGTGGAATCGATGCTCCATGTGAGGAATCCAGCAGGTCGTCAAGCTCGCACCAACACCAACACCAACCTCCAGGATGGAGCCCGAGTCTCCGAGACCAAAATCAACTGATGTTAACATATGAATATGTAGTTTATAATTAGGATAGCTTTGAAAGAAACCAAGTCATCAAATTTATCTTATAAAATTGTATTGGTATATTTTACACATTGATTTTAGAACATACTAATAATTTTGCGGACCAATAGTTTTTAGTACCTATACATGTAAATAGAGGGAAGAAAAGAATTTCATAAAAACTAGCCAAAGTCTGTGGCTCTGCCCGGGTAGTATTAGTCTCTGCTCAGAAACCTTGGCGGGCCGTCTATCTACTTGTCAACCTACTGACATAAAATAAAACCTTTTCTCAACAAACCAACAAGCTAACTGTGAAAACCGCAACAAATCGATATATATAGATTTCTAGTTGTAAGCACATTAACCGACAGACAGAGTAATGTTTCATGTTTTTTTTTATAATATAGTGGCAAGGATGATATTAATTTAAATTTAAATTTATTTGTGATGTGATACATTTTATTTCTTTTATATTATCTTTCGCATCTCTTTTACACATTTGCTTTTAAAAATGTTAGCTTAATGTATAATTATTAAGACATTTATAACATATAAATAAACTAGAATTATACATAATGTAGCAATTAAATTAATGAGTGTTAATAAATATTAAATTAATTAATGTAAATTAATACAATAAAGTGATCTACATTCATTTCACCTCTGAATATCCTGATTTGAGAAAATCACGACCGTTAGTCTTATTTGAATACGATTATAAAAGATATATTTATATCTTGATATGGGTAATAAGTATATTTACATATTTACAATTAAAGTAAAAAATACAAACTATGATATATAGAAAACATCCTCAAAGCCCTCGCTGCTGTCGATAGGCAAGGTATCTTGATTGTATCTATAATTTACAAAGGAATAAAAAAAGTTTCGAGGCTTCTGGAGACCGACGGGCTGGGAGCTTTTTCCGCCAACGCATAAGCTTGGCCATACAAAAAGGGAACGCTGCCAGCCTGTTGGGAACCTTACCTATTCGACAGCAGTTTGTATTTTATACATTGATTGTAAATACTTGTTGTAAATAAATATGTATTCATAAATATGTAGGTATATTCTAAATATTTATAACAAAAATACAATCCGACTAATCCTACAAATATTATAAACGCGAAAGTTTGTGAGGATGGATGGATGGATGGATGGACGTGTGTTCCTCTTTCACGCAAAAACTACTAAACGGATTCGGATGAAATTTGCCACACAGATAGAGTATATTCTGCATTAACATATATGATACTTTTTATCCCGGGAAAACATAACATACCTCGTGGAAGCTCGGGCCGGAAACTAGTATTGTATACAGAAAACTAGCGGGCCCGACAGACGTTGTCCTGTCCAAACTCGATTACGATGCCATCTATCGGGACCAATTATATTTTCAAACCATCCAGGGATTCATATATTATACACACAAAATTTCCTCCAAATCGGTCCAAACGTTTAAGAGGAGTTTGGTGACAAACGCACGTGCAGAAGAATTTTATATATTAAGATGACCTCGAAGCTGCTGTCGCTGCCGATGGGTTGATAATATTGAGTCGCAAAGAGAATAATTTTATTCAACAAGTTGAGAAAAAATAATACTGGTTACCACCAGCAACAACAAAACAGTGGTAAAAAGTATTAATCAAATAACGAGTGTAAGATTATTTCCTTAATTATACAGGTGACTTTTTAGTCACTGGCAATACTTGCAGGGGTGGAAGTACTCATCAATATGAACAACTTTTATTACGAGACTAACTGTGATATCACGAAAAAATATCAGCTGTTCCATACTAAAGTTAAAAATATTAGAACGAAGTTGGATAGAAACGAGATGGAGACTGCATAACTTATTCTGCAAATTATTTTTTAGGCTTCGCTCGGGTAGCAGAGTATATACGCCTAAATTTGTTTACGCGGCACGCCAGTAAAGCTTGCAATCGGTATGATTATTGTAAACATTTTCAAAAATCATCGTCATATTGCAGCCAATTTACACAAAACATTGATTAATTATATATTTAAACCTTCCTCATGAATTACTCCGTCCATTGGTGAAAACCGTATGAAAATCCGTTCAGCAGTTTTTGAGTTTATCGCGTACAGAAAGACAGACAGACAGACGCGGCGGGAGAAATTGTTTTAAAAAAACAAAACTTGCTAAATGCAAAGGCAATGTGTAATGTGCACAAGCAGTATAATTATGTATGGGATGTTATAACTTAAGAATAATTAAGTGCTTTACCTTTTTACATAACTTTACTTTTTTTTTTCTATTAAATTAAAATTTTAATTATATTAGCGCATCGTCTAGTGCATGCTGTGCTCTTCTTTAATTAATGTGGCACTTAGATATGTTCTGAATTGTTATCTATATAATTGTAATAGTGTACTCATTGTTGAAGAGCCAAATATGTTTAAAAGCGTACTGTATTAATATCGACCTTCTTATGGTGGTAGGTAGGTATCTAATAAAACGTTATTATTCGGTTGGTATGCCATATATTCAAATCATTAGGTTACAGATATCAATATAGCCAAGAGGAAAACTATAGTGCGATGTAATCGACTAGTGGTGCCATCTAGTATCAATAAAACTAAATATAAACTTAAACATACTCCCCACTAAGGACTACAGTCCTTAACCTTTCCGTTTATGAGAAGAGTATAGAAACATAAAAAATAATACAATAGCATCAGGAAATTGTAACAAAATTCACATTTTCTAAGTTGACACATAGCTTACCACAAACTTACAGTATATATATTTTAATAGTACACACTTCACATAGTTAAAATTATAATAACTCAGTTGTTAAAGTAAGTAAATACAATATTTGATACTTATGTTTAATACTTTTATATCTTAATATCACAACTCGCATATCTTTGTCCACGCCACCATGTTTGTCCACTATCATACCCATAATCCACGTGGCAGGTGGTAGACCAACGTCTTTCTAGGTTTCGTTCAAGTGACATTAATCTTTTCAAAGCTATTTCTCTTGATTGTCCTTTTTTAAAGGCTGGAGCTTCGCCTTTGAAAGGCAGCCTTACAATGTATCGGTTACTTTCATCGCGTTTAGTGGTTGATGCAAATAACTCCTTATATCTTTGCTCTTCTTCCGACATAATATTTTTTGCAGATCTAGGTTCAACTTTTATTTCCGAGAACGACTTAAGAAGCTCATCCGATCGCACATGTAGGGAAACCATATGACCCGAAGTAGGTGCAAACTCATTACGACCAGTCAATACCCATCCAAAAATAGTATCCTGAGCGATTAGTGATCCTGAAGGGCATTTCTGCAAACCTTCCTTAAGTAAATGGCCGTAGACTTCAGATCCAAGCAAAATATCTATTTTGTTAGGAACATTAAATTCTGGATCTGCAAGCTTGATTTTATTCAACATTGACCATGACTCTTTAATTATTTCTCTTGGTGGCAATAAACCTGTCAGTTTTTCTAGAACATAAGCTTCTACTTTGATCGCATTTTTAAGATTGTGAGATGAATGAAGTGTAATTTGTACCTTTGATTTAGCAATCAATCTTGGTTTACCTCCTAAACCCGACAGACTCTCTCTAACTGCTTTCTTTTTCAACTTGAGTAATTGTACCGTTGATTCAGTCACAAAGGAAAGATGAGAAGCTGAATCGATGAGTGCACGGAATTGATGGATCATTCCAACTTCCGATTCAGCATATACCAACGCTGTAGGTAGCAAAGAATAGTTACTTGCTCCTCCTGAAATAAAACTACTCTTGACTGATGACTCATCTCTCTGAGATTTGCATGTTATCTGGGACACATGTGCCGCCGCTGTATCAGCGGATGGTAGGGTGGTAGGCTTTTCAACTTTTTCTATGTTATCAGCTGACTGATGAGTAATGATACTCGAGTGTAACAATGTATGATGTCTTCTTTTACAAATGTAGCAAGAAGCTGTCGTGCGACAGTATAGTACTGAATGATTATTTGCGAGGCAGTTGAAACATAACCTGTTCTGCTGTACAAAGTCACGCTTAGCAGTGCTATCTAACTTTGAAAACTCTTTACAAGTACTAATTCGGTGGTCGCGTGTGCAATAGGAACACACAATTTTTGGTACATGTTTAGTCTGATCAATATGAGCTGCCTTATTATACTTATTCTCGTCATGATTGTTGTATGAATTTCCCTTGATAATCATTGTACCTCTTGTATCCAAAAACTCCAATGAATGAAACCGGGTTTCTAGAAACTGTTTGAAATGACTGAAATTGGGCAAATTATTCGAATGACTGTTCAACTCGCTTACCTTTGCTTCCCATTGTTTTCTAGATTCATTGTCCAATTTCATGCTCACAATGTAAATAACAATTATATCCCATGACTTAGTATCGATCCCCATATTACTAAGACACTGTAACATACTTGTGGTACTATCTAACAACTGCTTAATGGCACTGGCCGACTCAGTTGAAACACCCCTTAGACCAAAGAACTGCTTCAATATGCAATTGGCTAAATATTGTTTATTGTCATATCGATGTTCCAATAAAGTCCAACACTGCTGATAGTTATCGTTAGTTATTGGAATGTGTAGTAATAATTGTTCAGCTTCTCCAGTAAGATGACCTTTTAAATAGTGTAGTTTCTGAACGTTATCAATTGAGTCATTTTTGTGTACAAGGGAAACGAATAAATCCCTAAAACTTATCCACTCGGTATATTGACCGGAGAACACAGGTATCGTTATCTTCGGCAGCTTGACGGATGATTTGTTACTCTCCACTGAATCGTCATGTTTCTTATGAACTGACGTTGAAGACTGAACTTGTTGTTTGTCTAATATCTCTTGTAGTTCCGCTTTAAATAATAAATAAAATTCCTCAGTATCGCTGTATTGGTCTTCTTCCAAATAATCACACCCTTCTATTTCTTTCCCTTTTATTATTTCATAGTGATTCTTTGTAAATTCGTTCCACTTTGTATCTATAATTTGTATTCTTATTTGTATGAATTGTTTTGTTATCCTATCTTTCGGACTCTTTTTAAAGTTTACTCTGGCTTTCTGCAATTGTTTTATAATATCATTCTGTATTTTTATGAGTTCCATTTTTAAAACAAATTCAAATTGATCGTGAAAATTCTATGTTCCAATTTGTCACAATTATTCTAAGTATATAGAATAAAGTTTTTTTTATTTTTATTACAAGTGTTTTTGACTTTATTTACACTGATAGAAAATCGAGCATAGGTTCCCCGTAGGTCACTTTTTCTTGAAACTATTCTAAGTCCCTAGCTAACACTTTGAAGAAATTTACCACTTCCTAATCTAATTAATAAATAAAGTACTCACAGTTTATATTCAACTTATTCTACAAATATGTACTTCCTTAGTCCGTCCACTTGTTCGAAATCCAATTGATGGCTCCCTCTATCGTTGCTTGCTCGACGATGCTCACTACCACTTCCTGCGGTATGATGGTGCTGCTCCGATTCCTGTGATGTATAGTCTCAAAGGTCCCGATGTCAGGAACCTGAGATTCTCACCGACGATGCGCTGCTCCGTCAGAGAAGTGCCGGGAATCTCGCAAAAACCCTTGACTTGAAATCAACTTACAAATCCGGCTCGAAGGACCATGTTTAAAAGCGTACTGTATTAATATCGACCTTCTTATGGTGGTAGGTAGGTATCTAATAAAACGTTATTATTCGGTTGGTATGCCATATATTCAAATCATTAGGTTACAGATATCAATATAGCCAAGAGGAAAACTATAGTGCGATGTAATCGACTAGTGGTGCCATCTAGTATCAATAAAACTAAATATAAACTTAAACAAAATAAATAAATAAATAAATATGTAGTGATGATGATTTGTTTTCTCATATAACTCCAAAAAGCATGAATAAAGAGCTTGATCGAATGAATTATTATTGTTATCATGGGTATGCAATTTATTATTTACTTCTTGGATTTCAAGCATATACAACATTAAGACGCAAAAATAGAAATAAGTTCATGGCCTATCGTCATATTTTAAAATTTGTAAAGACGCGTATTTAAAATAAAAACTATTCGAGATAAATCACGATCACAACGTAAAAGCCACAGTGTGACTATTACGTAACTTAATAGCAATCAGTTTCAAATAGAAACCGGCTAGATATAAAGTTTCTATGATTACTTTTTTACGTTCTAACAACTGCATAAACTAATAGTCCTTCTTTGAAAATGGAATCATTTGACAACGTAATATTTCTATAGATTTAGTGGTTATGTTATAACCGCTGTACAGTTCAACAATTCAGACTAACTGGATTCTCAGATTTCAAATAAAATTCTTCTAGGGTTTGTGTTCATGCCATAACCATGTGTGATTGTGGTCGAACACATACTTATACATAGTAAAATAATAAAAAACTGAGATACATTCAATATTTTCCAACAAAAGACATCAACGCGTGTCCAGAGATTTTTCCTATTACTTTTATTCAATTGTTTTAAAAACATTTAAAATACTAGCTTCTAGAAAATAAAAGTATCCCATGCCCTTTTGCATACCATAGGCTATCTGCGTATCAAATTTCATCGTGATCGGTTCAGTGGTTTAGGCGTGAAAAAGTAACAAAGAAACAAACAATTACAATATTATTAGGTTTTCAAGTATATCTTACCCTATACTATTAAATTAGCAATATGTATTTGTATATATAATCACGTTCTCTAAAACGGCTGTAACAATTTCGATGAAAGTTGCAATATGGCGGTTAACGGGGCGCAATCTCGATCTAGCTATGTCCATAATATTTGGTAAAATTCGTTTACTCTATCGCTCAGGTAGGTACTTGGTAGATAATATATGTTTGAGTACGTTGTGATTTGAGGCAGTAAACATGAGAATTTATAATAGCTGTAGTATATTGGCGTTGATGCAACGCTCTATGTATTCAAAATATATCATATTACTCTGATATACTTTTAGATATCTATTACTTTACTTATATTTAAACCATACTGGCTTTTCCGTGCGTTAATGTGCGGTTTCACCCGCGTTCCCGGGATAAAATGTAGCCCATGATACTTAGGGATAACGTAGCTTGCTAATGGTGAAAGAATTTTTGAAATCGGTCCAGTAGTTTTTAAGTTTATTCGTTACATACAAAAATACAAATCTTTCCTCTTTATAATATTAGTATAGAGATACCAACCGTACCTTGACGGATCTATTACGTATTTTTGTTGCAATCAGTTTCAATATATCATATCATCACTTACCATAGATTGTGGTCAAACACAAGCCTATGCAGAAAAAAATGAAACCCTATTTCAATTGATTTAAATTTTGTTTGAAATTGAAACTGATTGCAATACAGTTACGTAATCCACTAACGGACAACGCTTATTTCATGGACATATCTAAAATCTTGGATCCACTGTTTGATTCCTTAGCTTTTAAATAAGATTACTTATTTATTTCGACAGCTGTAGACATTACTATTGGCAAAAGACCTTAGAATATTTTATATTAGGCGCCACTAGAAATAGGTCATGCGCATCTAAAACATTAATAAATGTATCTGTCCATCTGTCCACTGTCCTGTCTGTATAAAGCAAATAGAAGACAGATTTATTTGTTTAAACCTCTTTAATCTATGGAGAACTACTATTTGACTGGTTTTAGTATAGTTTTGTATTCATGTGGTTCTTGTAGAAGACAATAAAATTGAATGTTGACCAGGATACAAAGTTTAGTAGTTAAGGCTGGGTGGATATTACGTGATGGTATATTTTCCGATCCAACACTGAAATTTTGAAAAAAATTGCAACCGCTGTTAGATAGAGTGCCTATTTATATACGACTAGCAATAGCATACTGGAAATTAAAATGAGTAAAGGAGTAGGCGTGCATTTTTTTTTTTAATAACGCAGTCGCCTTAAATATAGTGGATTAATGTAAATGATGTCCTGTAAACATTAAATGGGAGAAATATTGTAGTCTATCTAAACTTATATATAAAATTGAACTATGTATGTGGAATTTCGAAATAAAGAACATGGCTGGCACGTAAACAAAACCCGAACGCGCGTTACTTTTATTTTTGTCTGTTATTTGTCCAGGATAAGGCCGTGATAGGAGGCGACAAGTAGAGGTTTTTAGAGAGTAATTTCTACCTTTTTCCCGGATATATTTAGGCAGTCAGAGAGAAAATGAAAAATATAGAAATTAAGGGGAAAAAAATAATTATTTGGAATATTTTAGGTAAGCCATAGTACCTTTCATAGCGGTAACGCGAGTGAAACCGGGGCGGAAGCTAAGACTTATATTTTGTCCTAATTTTAACAAATGTATCTTAATCGACAGAACGACATATTAATAGCGGCTTAAGTCGTCGGCTTTAATCGTCTCAAAGACGGGATCAATTACAAATAATAATCGAGTGACATGTATAATTGCCTAATCGGAGCGAGTTAATTATGGGAAATTCACATCTCGCGTAGTGATGATACATCAATCATAATTTATACATGGAATAGGTTTGTTATGCTTTGAGCAATACGAATAAAATACTGGTCATAAAAATATACCTATAATTAAATATTACATTTTTGATACAATTGCCATGATTCGCTATTTTGTCAACATTAAATTATTACAGCAAAAAAAAAAAAACAATATAAAGGCCTTGAATATGTTGTGTGTCATCAGTAATAGACACAAAGGCGCAGTTGCAAAGTAGAAGTGGAGTACAGAGGGAATGACCTGCAACTTGGCTTCAGCATTGATTTTCAGCCCTATCATGAATAAAGTCACGAACAGTTGGGATCACCTTAAAAAGCGCTTACCATAATTCTATAGAATCATAGATTAAAAAAACATATTATTAATACAGGACTATTTCTTCTCCAGCGTGTCCATACTAAGTATTATAAATGTGAAAGTATCTCTGTCTGTTAACTTTTCACACCTAAACCGCAAAAACCGATCACAATGAAAGTACGCAAATGGTATGGAGAGGGACATAGGCATACTATTTTTTTTCAGCAACGCGGGTGAAACCGCGAGGGACAACTAGTTGTCTATAATTTCAATTTAGACTTTGGTCCCATACTAAAAGACAGTTGTACATCCCTAAAAAATTGCGAATCAAATATTCTATACATTTTATTCTAGAATTAAATCTCGCAGCAAATATTCGAGTAGGTCCGAGAGGTAGGTGATCAGGGTCCGACGTTCAGTTAATAACGTGATATATATTTATCTCGGTATATCTACCAAGTTTTCCGTCTCAATGTCAGCGTAACACGAAAAAAGCGCTAAATCCAATATGTAATGGTATTCATAGAACGCGAGTGCCCACGCGCATAGCAATGAGACGCGCACGCGCTACGAATAACGTACTACGTGCACATCCACATAAATGTAGTATAGGGTGTCTATACGAATTTAAATAATTTATAAAAATTATGAAAAAAAAAATGATTGTTATGTTTCCCTTCACAAAATCGCACGTGTACTTCAGAAACAAATGTTCCTAGAAAAAAAAAAAGAATTTGGAAAATGTTATAGCAAAGTAATAATGGAGGGTATATATCGATATTCGAAGAAATCACTGAATAGAACTAAGGTGAATACGTAGAAGATAGTACTTTTTAACAACAACATGTATAATTATAAAATGACAAAATAATACCATATTTGAATACAATCAAGCGGCGAATTGAGAGGAACACCGCGGCCCGCGGACTCCGTTACTAGAATCCACAGCATACTGAAGGAACCAGAGACCACTATTATTGTGGATTCTTTCGAAAGTGCCATACTTTTCCACTGAACCAATAAATCATAATGTAATAAAATCTTATTACTACAATGATTTTTAGAAACGCAACAGTGACGGAGATAGGATTTTTTTTTTGCGGAGAAGATACGTTTTTACAAAACGATTCACTTGTCATCAGTATTTCATCTGACCTGTGTTTTACCACAATCTATGGTAAATGATGAATGATGTGACCGAAGCCTTTTTACGACTATTCAACTAGCAGCATTACTGATCAGTCTTTTTTTTTTTTGTTACTTAGCGTTTTCTGTTTTGTTCTATATTCTATGCTAGCAGTGTCAGGCGTCGCGCGCGCATCATCTACCCGCTTGGTATGTATGCCCAGAGTTTCGGCTTCTTAGAAAACTATAAGTCAATTACAATTCACGAGCTACATGTGATTTGTTACTATGCCAACTTAGTTTAATTAAATTTTATGGCCTTAAACCCGTGAAGTCAATGGGATACACCTATCGTGCGTTCAATACTAACCTAGTATGCTGAGTTATATCTCTAGGGAAACAGACATAGGCTTGGCAAACGAAGATATTTTCAAACGCTTAAAATAGGCTGTCAACATCTAAAGGAGTTCTTCTAGTACCTAACTAAACTTTTTTTGTCGCTAAGTACTTTTTTTTGTCTGTGGTTACTAGATTCGGCCAATGATTTTGAGTTTTCGGTGAAGGAAACCATAGCACGGTGGTAGGGTACTAAGTAGTATCCGCCTGGCTGGCCACCCCAAATCTATTGCCAAACACGATGTGTTCCGGCAGCTGCACTTGAGAGCCAGTTTCTCGGGTTTTGTGTGCTTACCACCTTCGGCTTCATTATTACTTACCACGAATGTGGTCATAAACAAAAGAGTGAATGAGAGTTAAATACTGGAAAAAAAACCGACGCTTATTTGAAAAAGATATGGAATGATTATTTAAATAATTTCAAATATAAATGCACTAAAACTCAATGTATTTATTTACAACAAGTATTTACAATCATTGTATAAAATACAAACTATAATATATAGAGGTAATGTTGCTGTATACTAGAAAATTACGACAGTTTAATAACCAAAAACGTGCATAAATTTTGTATTCAAATGCTATATAGAGCTAGAATGTTAATCTCAGACTATCTTATTCATGTATGTGGTTATTTAATAAAATTGCATCGTATCTTGATTTTTTATGTATTTAAGCAGATGCACTAGTGTGCATAGTTATTAGAATATCGTGTAGAGTCTAGCCAGTCTGTCTGTCTATGATACCGTACTAAAGGAATATTAAGGCGATGATAGCTCAGTGGTAGTGACGTCGGACGCCGCGGCGAATGTCGTGGGTTCGAATCCTACAATGAGCTTGAGCTTTCGGTGAAGGAAAACATCGTGAGGAAACCATAGCACGGTGGTAGGGTACTTTGTAGTACACGCCTGGCTGGCTACCACCCTCAAGTTGAAAATCTGTCGCCAAACACCTATTGGTGTGTTCCGGCAGCTGCACTTGAGAGCCAGATCCTTCTAGGCTTTGTGTGCTTACCACCTTCGGCCACATCATCACCTACCATAGTGAGATTGTGGTCAAACACAAGCCTATACAAAGTAAAAAAAAAAAATGTAAATTATGCATTATGATAAAAAAATTCGTATATTTTATACCTGCTTATTGAAGATATGTAAATTTCAATTATTCTGATAGACATTTTGTTAGATATTAATTACTCGGTTTAATAAATCTCGCGGTTTCACACGCGTTCCTGTGGGATCTAAAGTATTTTTGGGATAAAATGTACCCTATGTTCTATTGTAGAACCTAAAGTTAGAAATTTTATTATAATCCGTTCAGCCGTTACGGCGCTCAGTGGTAACAAACACTCACACACATACACAAACTTTCACATTTGTAATAATAAAATAAAAATAAATACAAACTATAACATATAGAAAATTTCCACAAAGCTGCCACCGCTGCCACTGATAGGCGCTGGGGAAAATGCTACGCGCCCACCGGTCTCCAGAAGCCTCAATGAGTTTTAATGATAAAATCTGAGTGAATTCGCCGAACTTCGGACCCCCACGGACCAATGATCTCAACCGCAAAAGGCATAAACATATTGTTTGGTCCATTACAGGCGTAATTTTTTTAATTAAAAATTTTCCGCACCGATCGCAGCCGTCCCTGTATGTGAGATATATATATCAACACATATGTCATCCAACACCAGCGGCCCCCCAACACTCCATGGAATCAAAATCATACTATCATGCGCAAAATATATAGAATATTAAGTTTAGATTGCTATACCCGAATAATGGCAGGTGCTCATTTGCATTCTGCAATTACAAACTAGTAAACAAGCCGAGCTCATTGGTAATCTGTGAGCATAATTTAATACAAAATAGTTAAAAGTCTTAAGCAATAAAATCTATTAAAATGCACACGTGTCTTTTTTCTTCAATACGAATCAAATTGTTGAAAAAAAATATTGGAATATTCATTTAATTGTTCGTTCCGTACCTATTGTCTTAAGCGACAATTTATGGCATGGCTTCGACAAAGGACATATACCTATACTTAGATATACTTCAGATTCGACCTCGTCAAGGATTTATATTCCGGCACTTGCAGTTGTTTTTACTTTACCGAATTTATATAAACGTTGAACAATAAAAAAAACGTTGAACGCACAACGCATCTATAATAGAGATGTATCAATGTAGTCATAAATTAAAAATGGCAAAACGCGAACGGATTACAAAGTGCCTTCCGCGGCATTCCCAAGTTAAAACATCTCATAATGAAAAGGAGTAAAAACTGATCGGCGCGCGAGTCGATGATGGTATAGGTACAGTCAGTATGGGCGCGTCATATTTCTTTAATGGGTGTTAATGACGTAACGCGGTCCTGTACGAAATGTGTATGTACCGTCAGTAATAACCTTCAAAATAGAGTTATAAAAATTTAAAAAAGTCGAAAGCGCAGTATAGAGAAAAGACTACAAATATAAAATATGTAATGCCTGTTAACTAAGTACGCCCTCGTGTACTACGTACGAGGATAAAATTACAGAATTCAAACCGAGTATCGATCTAGTATCTACAAATCAAAATTGATCGTGAACTTAGGCACGTATATATGGCGTTCAATGCAAATGCCCCGATCAGGACAGGACAATACAAAGAACAGGAAAATGTTCCATCTGTCTGTACATTTTGACGTCAAGATGTACTCGATATGAATTCAATAGCCCAGTCGGCGCCAGACTTAGTTCAGACAGGAAAGGTTGTGATTTGACGTCAAAGCTTTCCAAATGGGAAAATATGCAAAATATTGGTAACAATAGACTCTATCTATACCATACCTCAGCTTACTTATTCTTATATAAATCTACTAGCGACCCGCCCCGGCTTTGCACGGGTAGAAGACAAATTATATACTTAAACCTTCCTCTTTTGTAAATACGTACATATGAACAAATTTATTTTAAGACGCATACATTTTCAATAGTTATTTACACACATTCTTATCTACTAACAAAAACAGCAACCTTAACTAGGTACTTTAACTAAATATTAAAATAAAATATATGAAAACAATTAAAGATAAAAAACTGCGTTTAGATCGCCACCTGCAGGCATGGTTCCCAAAAAGCTGGCGACGTTACGTCGTTGAATTGCAAGACTAATACGTTGCCCGAGGTAAGCGCCAGCTCTTTGGTCACCTGTTAAATTAAGGTTTTTAAAAGTAACCTGGAACTAATGCTACGTAGAAACCATCCAGAAGTAAAAAAATATATATTATAGCATACAGAAAATAGATATATAGGTTTCATCAGCTTGAAGAGTGAACCAGCTCTAGAAGTCTAAGGTAAATGGTGTCCAATTTAGCATGTGTCTATAAATAACTTTTCGCCAAAGAATTGAGCGTGAATGTAAATGTAAGTACGTGAGAGGCATCTACATATAAATCACATGATGAATGTGAAATGATTTTAAAGTAAAAAATGGGCTAGAGTTTTATTGCTAAAAGAATTACCCACACACAAGGTACTTTATAATTTAGGCTCTAGGAAAAGTTTATTAAGAAATCGCAACTTTAGATTTTAAAAGTATCAATAAGGTTTCTACTATAATTAATAGTAAATCTAAAAACTTATTAGAGATATTTATTTATTGCTTACAATTAATACATATAATTTAAAATTAAAAGCCGTGCAATTTTCTATGAAAAACTGTAATAAAGATAAAATTAGGTAATATTCTATAAAACAATATGCATTTCCAGAAAATACTTAACTTCATAAAATGTGTGTATTCCATAGTATATTTAACTCTCCGAATTATAAATTAAATGACCTGAAAATACCACTATGAGTTACGTAGGAATTATTATTGAACCTCTATAAGTACAAATGAATAGAATATAAGCCCTCGTCCTCATAAGGTGCTCTTCAAATGCATCGTCACCTATCACTGTAGCAATCTTCAAATAGCGGATCTTGAAGATCTCAACACATGCAGAACAGGACGTCTCCTACGACCTGATCAATAAACGCATAATTTTCATCTACTAATTGCCACTATATATGTAACTCCAAAAACGAACAACCTATTGAATATTAAATAGGTAAGTACTATTGTTTTTGCATTCGTGGAAAGTAGAAACGTTATAACAGAACCAAACCGGCCAATGCCTATCCAATAAAAGTGGCAGTGCTTCGGTAGTTTTGTATAGAACTATCAAAACCTCGACGTGGGTCGCAATGCTCTTTTTTAGGGTTCCGTAGCCAAATGGCAAAAAACGGAACCCTTATAGATTCGTCATGTCTGTCTGTCCGTCTGTCTGTCCGTCCGTATGTCACAGCCACTTTTTTCCGAAACTATACTCTTGAAACTTGGTAAGTAGATGTATTCTGTGAACCGCATTAAGATTTTCACACAAAAATAGAAAAAAAAAACAATAAATTTAGGGGGTTCCCCATACTTAGAACTGAAACTCAAAATTTTTTTTTCATCCAACCCATAAGTGTGGGGTGTCTATGGATAGGTCTTTAAAAATGATATTGAGGTTTCTAACATATTTTTTTTCTAAACTGAATAGTTTGCGCGAGAGACACTTCCAAAGTGGTAAAATGTGTGTCCCCCCCCTGTAACTTCTAAAATAAGAGAATGATAAAACTAAAAAAAATATATGATGTACATTACCATGCAAACTTTCACCGAAAATTGGTTTGAACGAGTTCTAATTAGTAGTTTTTTTTTAATACGTCATAAATCGTATACCGCAATTTACCTTTCATTCAATCAACTCAAAGATAAAAAAAAAAAATGGCAAAAAGCAAGGTCTTACAGCACAAATAAAGGGAAAATTCTAAAAAAACTAAAATATTGAAAATTAAAAGGTGTCCCCATACATACATAGTTACGCCAAGACCTCTGAGTTGTATCGGCGCTCATACAATTTAGAGGTCTAGCTTAATTGGCACTCAACTCAAATAAGGTAAATAAGTAAAATTGTGCATTTCCCTTTATGGACGAACAATGGACGAAGTTTGTACGGAACCCTCGGTGTGCGAGTCCGACTCGCACTTGGCCGGTTTTTTCTTTTTTGTCAGTAAATATCGCGGCCGTCCTGACAATAACTCACCGAAGTTTCATCGCAATCGGATGAATGGTATAAGAGTGTATATATTACAAACAAACAGACATATATAAGCTAAGCGCTTTTCTGATTGTTATGAGTGTAATTGACTTAAAATACCTAAGGTATCATAAAATTATATCTAAATTGATTGATATTGTAATAACTAAGTAGATGAGATTATTCTTGTTTACCATCAGCTGGAGGCTCCAGGTTTACAAGAGGTGCACCTTTCTGTCTCTAAATAAAAGGAGGTTGAACATAGCAAAATATTTTCAGGTCAATGGTGATTTTTAAAAGTAGCTAAGTACGTAGAATATAACTGTTTTATATTTGGGAGGTCCTTGCACCCACTGTCTCTTTAGCAGTGATATCAGGCCATCTACATGTTCGCGTATCGCTCCATCTGACATGTGAATCGCAATCTGAATGGCTACCGAGGCCAAATATGCATGTGCAGTTCGCCGAATACATTTTTACAATGAATATTTAGAATTTTGGCACCTTTAGTTACTATATGTGTCGATAGCATAATCAGAGCACGGTGCACAAACTTACGCAGATATTTGCGCTTTTTTTCATTGTGTTATAGCTCTCGTCCTTGATACTTTATCATCATGGAATAAATAGATTCAATACAACCTTACTGCCAATTTCTCCCGATAGAGGCACCACTGTGTTATAACGTAAACAAATAACGCGTTTGGTATAATGATATAAATACATATATCCATACTTGCGGGCCCAACAGACGTTGTCCTGTCCAAACTCGATTACGACGCCATCTACTGGGTCCAGTTGTATTTTCAAACCATCCAGGGAGCTAGGTGACAAACACACGTATACAAAAGTATTTGGACATGTATATTTCACATAAATCGTAACACGCCATTTCACATATAAATCCGTTGTATTTCGGTGATGCCATCTACGATTACCTTTGGGTAAGCTACCCTATTGTGACTTAATTTCATCCCCAAATCTTATCTTGTATACTGACCACCTTTGTAATCAACATTTTTCGTTCACAAATTCTATGACAGATGATATCAATCTTTATATTCCAGTAGCTACGATTATTCGAACTAAATATTCTTAATATGACCGATAATATAAATGTAATCATTTCGTATTATTGTCACAACTATTTAAACTGCCAAGGTACATTGTGTATTTTTTCTTTGATCCGTGACACAACTCAAGTCCGTAGACTTATGATTTGGAATACAGGTGTTCAAGACATACTTAACAGTCATGTGGAGCATGAATCAGCCCGCCCTGCTGGCCATACTAATGGCCAATATACAATGTTTCCGGTATAAATCCACCATTTTATATCAACATACGTGCAGACAAGCAAATTTGACTGTTATTACCACTTTAGCTGATTTTATGCCGTAGGCACAGATGTTATCGGCGTAAGTGGAGGACCGACTGAAGAAGATCGTATCAATAAAGCAGCTACTAGTGTACTCAAATCTTTCACGTGTCTCAAATACAAATAATGGTCAAGTATTCATAAATTTCGGCGTCTTCATCATAGGTGCCACGGAGCATTGAGCGTGCAAAAAAATAGGAATGAAGCGGTTTCCATAAAACTGTTGGAACTCATATGAAATACTGTAAAAATAATGATGTTTTAGGATATAGGACATTTCGTACCTTGAATGATAAATCTGTCATAATTCTACAAGATCAGGATGATATCTCAGGTTTAAAAACATAAAATAGAAAAACATTTTCCACACAAAGGGATTTTAAGTTTTTTTAAGTTACAATAATGTCATAATGCAAGCACAACCACACAGCAAATATTATCCTTTAAACGACTTCCAAGAATAAGTTAAAAATCTAGTAAACGTTGGATTCTAGTATTATAAATCGACATGAATGAACCCTTTTGTCATTCCACGTAGGGATTAAATTATTCAGAGCTGCGACAAGTGCAGCATAATGTGCAGTCTTTAATATTCCCTTATTTATAGCACTTTGTCTTGAAAATTCACATGATTATACAGCACGAAAACTACTTATATCTACATACAAAAGGTAGTTTGAAACGTTGTTAAATACAAAAAATATATCTAAAAGAAAAATGAAAAACCAGAAGAATGCTGATGCATGAAAGATAAGTTTAGAAAAGGTAATGCTGAAGGTGTTATTTAGAACATTTTAAGACTTTAATTTGACAACTCAACCGATCGATGATGAGAAAAGGTTGTAAGCGGTTACCTAGAAAGAGATGGATGCAGCTCAAAACTTCCGAGGGTAACACTTAAATAATCGGTTGTGATAACATCGTTAGGGAACCATAGCACGATGGTATTTGTAGGGTACGGTACTTTGTAGTATCCGCAGGCTACCACTCTCATGTTAAATTTTGTCGCCAAGCACCTACTGGCGTGTTCTGGCAGCTGCACTTGAGAGCCAGTCCCTTTCTATCCACCTTCAGTTACCTACATTAGCATTCATAATATTGACACTGAGGGATGATATTTAATCCCTTCTGAAATCTGTGATTATAATAAATGAGCATGTATCATGAAAATGATCAATTCTCTTTCAAATTCTTTCAAAATTAATTATGTATGCAGTAAAGACAAAATCAGTAATAACAAAGGCTTTTGGATGAAATTCTGGTCCTAAACTAAAATAATAATGACACTGAATCATCATCCAATTCATGCAGGACGAAACTATTCACATTTACATACAAAAGGTTTTCGTAGACTTAGAGCATTTCTTAAAAAAACTACAATGGAACCAATTATTTGTAGGACAATCAGAATAAATAGTACACACATTCGGCATGATCTACATAGAAATGAAATTGGAAATGAAAAAAAATAGTATTATTTGAATTGATTTAGAACTGTAGCCCTTATTGTTGTTTGTTCCAATTGTGATGAAATAGGACAATATATTATTATGTAATGTATTATGCTATTAATTATTTTTCATGCCAGTCTTTGGCTGAACGTGAGACCTACTTATTCTAATCTTTGTTACCATTTTCACCATGTTCTTGCAAATAATTTTATTATTGATTTAATAAAAAATAAAAAAAAATACATCTATACTTCAAGTACTTACATTAAAACTGAGTCATCCCATATATTCTCGGTGCAAGCAGATTTGTGCAAAAAAGACCAAAACAAAAAGTTCATCGGTTCACTTACCTAATGTAGTGGAGATACGTGTCGAGCATTCACCAGATCTTCACTAGGATGTCCAGTTTCCATAACGGTTGGAGCACTCTGTCGAATAGTGTAAAATGACGGTCCAAACGTGCGCAGGCGCAAGCCACCGTCCGTGTCCTGCATCCCAATGAGTCCAGACAGACTGGACTATATAACGCAAACGTTGTGTCTGATCACCACTTACTCGATAGCAGTATACCACACAACACCCTTTACTCTAAAAGGGTATCAAAAGTGTAAAAAAGATATAAAAAAATGAAGATCGCATATTCTCTAGTGCTCCTGAGCTGCGTCCTTTGGGAAGCTAATGGATATCCGTACTCCCCTTACTATGGGCACATGGATACCCGTGAGTATAATAATCATTTTAGATGTTCATTCTCATTTACCGTGTCCGTTCAAATATGCAGGAATTTTAAGAAGTATCAACCTATAAATCATGCTAAATATTCTATTTACAATTTTCTACATACTATGGCATAAATATCAAATTATTTGTCTTAATTTCTTATTATCAATCTTCAATATTCTTACAAGTAATAATCATTAATGAGCTGTAGCTTGAGCTCAATACAATCTTGGACTTTACTGCTCTCTGATAAAAGTATTCTTTTCGCACAGTTTCCTACGGGTCGATGGATAACACACGCGGTGGCGTGGTCATGAGTCGTTACTACAACCCGTACTACAACCCTCGTGCTACAGGCGGTGGCATGGCTGCCTTCATGTTCAAGCCTGAGGAACAAGCCCCTGAACAATCCGGCCAATACTACCTGCCCGACAGACGCCGCCAAACCCCACCAGAATCAAACTTCATCCCTCCACAACAGAACGAAGTGTACTACCCCCAACAACCTGAAATCCCCATCGTTACTGAAGCTACAGAAATTGCCGAGCCGACCGAAAGGGAAATTATTCCAACCACTGTCAAAGCCGTCGTTGTTCCTGAACTAACAGAGCCTGAAGTTGAGGAGGTTGAAGAAGAACCCACACCGAAACCTAAAAAGGCTGTAGCGAGGAGGAAGCAAGTCAAGAGGCCCATCGATGACGATGATGAGGATGAAAGCTACCCACCGAGGATACCTACTGGCGCCTTTTTCCCAATGTTCTTCGGGTATGGCGGAAGGTCATCACCCGGTGGTTCTGGAGGTCCCACTGCCGTTGCCAACGCCTTCAGCACTGGCCGAGGTGGAGTCGCCACCAGCCATGCCACAGCTTACGGCGCGCCCAGACCAGACGAACGATTCGAGAAGAAATTGTAAAACTATAAGTACTTAGTTAGATATAAGTGTAAATTCCATATCTTTATGTTGTTATATATTATAGTTAAATATATATTCTATCATGCAGATCAATTAAACATTTGACATCAAAATTTAGTTGTTATTTTAATGCCATCTATCGACGATATAATCGAAAAGAGCGCATAGGTTTGAATCTAAAATTATCTCAATATAAATATCATTAGTACAGCTATATGATACAAGATGTCGTGAATACAACTAATGATTTATCTTTGAATGAACACGTTCATGATCAATCAATATTACATCGTAATATTACGTAATAGAAATCTTCAATCAAAATAACATCGAAGATTATTCGCATAATCATGAAATTAAACTGCATGGTATTATGCAGTTGAGTCATAGGAAGGTTTTGATAGAATGTAGTTGCAAAATATACTTGTTAATTACATGATACAATAGGCTTTGTTTGTATATCAAACAGGTTTAATGATTCATTACCAGTACAGAGGTGAGAAAACACAAAAAAAAACAATACTGAGAAATAATAATGGTATGATTTTTATTTAAGTAGTATTAGGATTGGGGAATCCGCTTTTCTTTGCAACTCTTAATAAGTATGATCTATTGAGGGCAAAAACTAGCTGATTAAAAAAATATAAACATCACGATAGTAAATGCTCAGCGAAACAAAACATAAAAATCCCACTCAAGATGTTGATAGAAAAAACAGAATCATGTGTACAAAAATAGTAGGTACTCTAATATCTAGGTATATGTCTATTCTTATCTTCTAATATATAAAATTCTCGTGTCACAATGTTAGTTACCATACTCCTCCGAAACGGCTCGACCGATTTTTATGAAATTTTGTGTGCATATCGGGTAGGTCTGAGAATCGGCCAACATCTATTTTTTAAACCGCTGCGCGAGTGATACCGCGGGGGACAGCTAGTATTATATAAAATTCTCGTGTCACAATGTTAGTTACCATACTCCTACGAAACGGCTCGACCGATTTTTATGAAATTTTGTGTACATATGGGGTAGGTTTGAAAATAGGTTCTTATCTATTTTTTAAACCGCTACGCGAGTGAAACCGCGGGGGACAGCTAGTATGTCTATAAGGACAGACGCGCTATTACAGAACTAAAATAAATGTCCTTGTTTACGTGATTTAAGAGGCAATAATTCGACGCCTTCACAGTATCAACCACAGGTATCAACTGTCTATCTAGACATATCTATAATATAAAAATGAATCGCAAAATGTGTTGGTAAGCGCATAACTCAACAACGCCTGGACCAATTTGGCCAATTTTTTTTTTTAAATGTTCGTTATTGTCAGGAGAAGGTTTGTATGAAAAAAAAATTACACCGGCAACGTGGGTGAAACCACGGGGAACAGCTAGTAAATAATATAATTAAAGGCAGTACAAAATTTTATAGACAATGTTTGTTTAACCAAATGTACGTTACGTACTTTACGTTTATAGCTTGCATAGATACAGGTAGGTTAGTAGATACATGTAGGTACTCGACAGCCACTATTTTAGTCGGTACAGTCAGCAACATTAGTAACTTAACTGGATCTTTTACAAGTAACTTATACCCTAAAACTCTTCATAATATGGTAAGATATGTAAACAGGCATTTTATAAATGTGTCTCTTTATAAACCCACTGACTATAAATTTCTACTTAATTGTATTTTTTTTTCTGCTACTTACGGTGTTGACCGTACCTAAGTACTGACTGAATCAACTTATGAAGATACTACTTAGTTAATTTTTTAACTGTCTTTGGGTTCGGTTGTCTCCTTTATTTCCGAACGGACTCTTAATTGAAATAGTCGCCTCAATAGCAAATGATCAATAAAAAGAGCACTTGCGATTGGTATATGAAAAATTGACATTGGACAACATTGGTAGTCAAAGGCCGGAACCACCCATTGTCCTTTGAAAGCACTTTTGACGTAAATCCTACTAATATTATAATCCTGCCAATACATATTATAAATGTGAATGTTTGTATGTTTGTCATTCAACTCCGTAACGGCTGAACGGATGTGAATGAAATTTGGCACACAGATAGAATATATTCTAGATTAACATATAGGATACTTTTTATCCCGGGAAAACAAAAGACCCATCGGTATCGCGGGTGAAACCGTGGGGAAGCTAGTAACAAAATAAGTAGGTATACAATAAAGTTTATTAGCCAGGTCCAGTTAATATAATATACCAGGATCACACCCGGATGTGGTCTGGCATACAAAGAATAATGTACTGCATTTATTATATCGTGACCAAGATATTCTTACATATTTACGCAGAAAACTTTATAATAAACGACTATCATAGACGCATCGAATTAAGTAATTGTGTATACAAACTATATTAGGTACTGTTGATTGATTTATTATTATCATAATATGTTGTCCTTCATTTATAGATAAAATAAAGGTTTTGTTTGTACAAGTATATATAAGCATCACGTAAAAAGTAGGTAGATTTATATTACAAAAGAAAGAAAACATATTAATATGTATATGCTTTATTTGATTTATTCTTAGTAAAAAAAAATATTGGATCAGTGGCGAACACACCGACCTACGATCACGAAAAAAAAAGTCATTGGCCCCAAAGGCCAACTGTCTTTTCGGCAAAGAAGTCAGAGAAATGAAATTCAAAGACACGTGAAGTCCGCCAATCCACACTGAGCCCGTGTGGTAGATTATGGTCTCAATCCTCCTCGTTGTTAGGGGAAGCTCATGCCCCAGTAGTGGGGATGTGAATGAGCTATTGATGATAATAAACGTATATATTAAAAGCAATAAGGTAGCCTTCTACATGCAATAACTAGGATAAAAATCGTATTCTTGGAATCAAATAAAATTACAAACTAATTTAGATACCTACTTTGGACGTATTTAGAAATCTTAATTTATTTTAATTTATTATCTTAAACATTACTTAAGGCACGTGAAGAATGTTCAGGTAAATACATCTCTCTTCGAAGAATAGTTAAACAGGTTTATAGGTATTACCCATTTTTTAACCAACTTAAAATGTTTACGGTTCTGTATTTCCCCCATATGTGCGAGTTTTATATCAGAAACTACGCAACTGTTTTTTGTTAACGATAATTTATTAGAGTATCATAACATTATATCATTTCATCATGATAAGTCACAATGTGGACAAAAGTGGTAACCACACAAAGCATAGAGGGTGCCGGACATACTGTTATGTGTTTGGCGACAGATTTTCAATGCTCTGTGTTTTTTCAGGATGTTTTCCTTCATTGAAATCTCTAGCCCACTGTTGCATTATAGGCAAAATCACCTTAAACCTTGAATCCATCAATAATTTGAAGGTTAATCTATGATGTGCCCCGCTGCGTGAATTATAAGTTTATATTTCCAAGCAAACCTAATTCTTACTAATCGACGTTCGACAAAAACCCACAATCAGATTCATAAATTGTTGTGGGAACTATGATGCTTTATAAAAAGTAATTGTTCTCTTAATAGGTACGTAATATACTTCTTATAAACCTAATACATGCTCGCTCGGTTATAATAATGATATAAAAGGATGTTATGATATCAAAAGCTTGTCAGTTAAGTGAATAAGGAGACATGAAGCGGACTATGCGTGTCTGCATCGTTCTCTGTCTAGCTCTAGGCTTCGGAAATGCTTCAGGTAATAATTTATTGTTACATTCCACGTAGGTTTCCATTGTTTATTGATAGTGTTTTTTAATTATCTAACATTGCCAAGACGTGCCATTAATCAATGTAATAAAAATGATTTTCAGTAAGTTCTCGTGAAATGTCATTAATTATTATTATTTTTTTAGTTATCACCACAACCAACAAAAACTAAATAAATAAATTATACTACAGTTCATGTTGAGTCTAAGAGATTTACGAAGATATTCATATTTACATTGAAGTGCCTTAGTCTTTCATATTCGAGTGCTATTATATTTTTTTTGTACATGAACCTACAATACTTAATATATTTTTTTTATCTTACAGTGAGAGTACGCAGAGGCTATGGCCCTCACGGTGGAGGTGGTGGAGGTGGCGGCGGCGGCGGAGGTTTCGGCTTCGGCGGCGGTGGTGGCGGCGGGTTCGGCTTCGGCGGAGGTGGCGGTGGAGGCGGCGGTGGTGGCACCGGAGGTGGCTTCGGTGGCGGTCTCCATGGCATTCAAGAAGGCGTCGGCGAAATCATTGGCAAAGTCCACGCTGGACTCAGCAGTATCGGAAAATTTGGAGTTAGTAGCAGCGGTGGCTTAGGAGGAGGTGGTGGCCTTGGAGGAGGCGGTGGTGGTGGCCTCGGAGGAGGCGGTGGCCATGGAGAGGGTGGTGATCTTGGAGGAGGCGGTGGTGGTGGCCTCGGAGGAGGCGGTGGTGGTGGCCTCGGAGGAGGCGGTGGCCATGGAGAGGGTGGTGGCCTTGGAGGAGGATACCACTCAGGTGGAGGTGGCGGCCTTAGTGGAGGAAATAACAAATTCATATCCACTAAATCAAGTGACGGAAAATCTGGAGGATTCGCATTCACGGGCACACTTGAAAATGGAAATGGTGGATATGGTGGCGGCGGAGGGTACAGTGGCAATGGAGGAGGATTTGGTGGCGGTACCGGCTTCGGAAGTGGCTCAGGTGGTGGAGGTGGCAGGGGATCTGGCGGTCCTAGAGGAGGCGGTGGTGGTGGCCTCGGAGGAGGCGGTGGCCATGGAGAGGGTGGTGATCTTGGAGGAGGCGGTGGTGGTGGCCTCGGAGGAGGCGGTGGTGGTGGCCTCGGAGGAGGCGGTGGCCATGGAGAGGGTGGTGGCCTTGGAGGAGGATACCACTCAGGTGGAGGTGGCGGCCTTAGTGGAGGAAATAACAAATTCATATCCACTAAATCAAGTGACGGAAAATCTGGAGGATTCGCATTCACGGGCACACTTGAAAATGGAAATGGTGGATATGGTGGCGGCGGAGGGTACAGTGGCAATGGAGGAGGATTTGGTGGCGGTACCGGCTTCGGAAGTGGCTCAGGTGGTGGAGGTGGCAGGGGATCTGGCGGTCCTAGTGGCGGCGGAGGATATGGTGGACTTGGAAGTGGTAATAATGGAGGCAACAGTGGATCTAGAGGCCATGGGAGCAGTGTTGGTGGTGGCCTAGGAGGAGGTGGTGGTGGTGACCTTGGAGGAGGCAGTAGTACTGGCCTTGGAGTAGGTGGCGGAAAATATGATGGAAGTGGTGGATTTGGAAATGGGCGCTCAGTTAGTGGCCATGTAAACAGTGGAGGTGGCGGCGGCTACGGTGGGGGCTTCGGAGGCGGCGGTGGTTCAGGCGGTGGTTTAGGCGGTGGATACAGAGGAAGTGGAGCTAGCAATGGAGGCAGTAACTCTGGGAATATTGGATTTGGAAGTAGCTCAGGTGGTAACAGAGGTCAAGGAAGTTCCGAAGGATTTGGGATAACTGGCAGTGGAGGCGGCGGAGGCTTCGGAGGCGGTGGAGGCTTTGGAAAAGGTGCTGGTAGCGGCAGTGGAAACAAGGGAGGTTATGGCGGCAGCAGTAGTGGAGGCGGCAGTCTTGGAGGAGGCTTTGGACTAAGCGGTGGACTTGATTTTGGAGGCGGTGGTGGAACTGGTGGTGGACTAGGTGGAGGCCATGAAAGTTCGGGTGACTTCAGTGGTGGCTACGGAAATTCAGGAGGTGGAAACACTGGTGGTCTTAGCGCTAGCCATGGAAGTGGAGGCGGTGGATGTGGTGGCGGATGTGGCGGCCACAATGGTCATAGTGGAGCACACGCCTCAGCCAGTGCTCATGCCTCTGCTTCAGCAAGTGCTAGCAGCTACGGTTAAGTCTAATCGATTGCAAAATTTCCTTTTCCTTATAGTCTCAGAATGATCTTAAAATCGGCCATATTGATTATATAATAATTAATTAGGTTATTTAGTCAATAAATTTATTTATGAAAAAGTAATTTGTGTTTTATTAAATTAAACATTACAGTCCTTTTGTCTATTTCTAATAGTTTTGGATTTGACTATACAATCCCATCTCAAAAATCAATAGGCATCCAAATTAATTAATAATTTGCTATTTTATAACATTAAAAATAGTTAATATTTTCAATATTAGTTTGCATTCATATTTTGTACATTTATGTTGGATTTAGCTACCAAGATTGTAGCAATAATAAACATGATATTTAATTTAATTTGTTTATTTTGGTGCATATAATTAAAACTAGATTTTTTATACTTTTGAATTTCAGAGGCTTCACATGAAATAAATATAAAAACATCACAATTTTTGATATGAGTAATCTATTTTAATTTATTGGCTACAAGGCAAATTTATGATTAACAGATCGAATATACATACAGTTTAAGTACAAACATGTACTACCTTGATCAAAAAATGCTTAGTTATGTTTATTTAGGTATTAAGAGAAACAAATGGAATTATTAATAGACCTATAGTTTCATTAATTTACTTGAAATATACCTATAGTAGTTGTTTTGAGCTTAGTTCCAATCAAAACCTAAACTCTTTATTGATATTTATGAAATGTTTAGGATCATATCCTACTAATATTATAAATGTTAAACTTTGTGAGTATGGATGTCTGGATGTATGGATGTTTGTTACTCTTTCACGTAAAAACTACTGAACGGATTTAGATATTTGGCACTGAGAGAGATTAGGTATAGTCCCGGGAAAACATAAGATCCAACGAGAACGCGGGTGGAACCGCGGGGCGGAAGCTAGTATTGTATATTGTTTGGTGGTGTAATGTTTATTTTAAACATAAAAAACAGCCCAACTAGAGAACAAAGTGAATGAGCGCCAATTTCTAAATAAAAGTCAAAACCAAAATACGATGTATGAATTACAAACTAACTTATAAGGCGTACTTACTATAAGGGAGATTGCACAGTAAAATATAAATATTCTGGGACATTATTCCTCACACACGGCCATCTGGCCCCAAACTAAGCAGAGCTTGTGCTATGGAAGCTATATAACTAATATACTACATATACCTACTACTTTTCTTTTGTACTAAATATACACTTATATACCTAGATAATTTCACCCAGACTCAGGACAAACAACAATATACGCTAGCTTCGACAATTTAGGTAATATATTCTATCTATAATATATATATACATATATACTATAATAAAACAGTAGAGTCCGGTGTGTCTGTACATTGAAGAAATGTTATAAAAATAGAAAGGGGGTAACTAAAGAAGGGTAATAGAACAAAAATCTGTGAATTTTAGAATTCTTTTCTGTCTATCTGTTTGTTTACGCACATCTCCAGAAATACTGAACAGATTTGCATGTAGTTTTCACAGGTAGACAGAGATTTATTTGGGGCAGAATATAGGCTTTGTTTCATTAAAATTGGATGTTGGAAAAAAAGTTATCGTCATTTTAAGATTTTCATAGAAAGTCAGGACGCGCTAACGACTCGATCGGTCTTTTAAAAATTATAAAAAATATTGCGAATAACTTTACGGAATACTTACATATAATAAATTTTGCTCTGTGATTTGGTTTATTTTTCTTATATATAAATATATGTGAGACAGTAGTAAGTATTAGTGATTAATACGATATACCTACATTATGATTACGACATAACTTTGATTTTACATGCTAAGCAAAGACACAGATAATTATATTACGTACAATTTTCCAATGTGGTTTTGTTAATTTGATCTGGATTTACTTTACAAATCGTCGCTTTGGAGGCCAATCAATAGAGTCACAAATTTTACGAAATGGAGTTAAGTGCATTAACGTATTTAGAAAGGTCCAAACTTTATATACCTACTAGCTGTCCCCCGCAGTTTCACCCGCGTAGCGGTATAAAAAAAATAGCCTACGTCCGATTCCCAGACCTACCAAATATACACAAAAAAAAATCATAAGAATCGGTCGAGCCGTTTTGGAGGAGTTTGCAGACAAACACTATGACACGAGAATTTTATATAGGTACTAGCGGGCCCGACAGACGTTGTCCTGTCCAAACTCGATTACGACGCCATCTACCGGGTCCAATTGTATTTTCAAACCATCCAGGGACCCACTCATATATACACACAAAATTTCATTCAAATCGGTCCAGCCGTTTAGGAGGAGTTAGGTGACAAACACACGTACAGAAGAATTTTATATATTAAGATTAGATGTCGCAAGATGATTTGGTAATTCGAATTTTCGCGAAAATCCTAGGAATATTGGGAAAACACGGATAATAAGAAAAAGGTGAAAACATTTCTAAAATCTCTTCCTACTCAGAAACGACTCGGATACTTTAGGTTAGAACTGGTTATTTTTTTTAACTGCACGGATACTCTTGTTGAAATGTTTCACTATTGTTTTCACCATTTTCTTATTATCATGTTTTCGCAATATTTCTAGGATTTTCGCGAAAATTCGAATTATCAAATCATCCTACGACATAATAGAATTTCAACAAAAGCCAAAGATTCTATGCCGCTTGAATTCGAAGTTTTTTCATAAAGTTAAAAGTAAATATTTTGTGGTCATTAGTTCTAAGTGCTCATAGAACATTTTTTCTTCATATTATGTTTGTATGCATTGCTAGAACAATGAGCTACTTCTTTGGCTGATTTTATTCTGGATTTGTAATCTACTGAGTGAGGTGTCCTTACCACTTACCACTGTTCGTTTCATCGAAATTGGTTAACGAGAAAAAAGTTTATAAAGTCTGCGCGAGCGAAGCCGCGGGCAAACAGCTAGTCTATAATATAAATGAAAGGCTTTGTCCTGAGTGAGTGACTGACTGAATGACAGATAACGTACAACCTAAACCGCTGGACGTAGAGGCTTGATATTGAGTCTACCTAAAACCTAAACTGAACCTAAATGTCCACAAAATTCTAGAAAATTTTAAATTTAAATATTTTCTCCTTAAATTTTAATTCAATCAAAAATGCGCATGTACTTGTTAAACTGGATTTTTAAATAATGGGTATATCTCGATCAATGGATAAAAACTAACTAGGGTTTTTACCCGGGTTTTGGCACGGACGACCGCGGCTCTACGCAAATTTTAGCAATTTTATTAGGTAAGTATATCATTTAATATTACAGAATTTACACGTACATTAAATGAAAAAAATAAATACAAACAATAAAGTCTAGCCAAACTCAATGATTAAATTTGTTTGACTGAATCTATTTTCTCATAAACTAGTTGAGCTTACTTACCGGTGATATCTACTTCTTTTAAATTCAACGTTTGGACTATTACTGTAAATATTATTGGATTTTAGATAGTAAAATAAAATAGTTAAATAAACATACACAAGTGTCAGGATTTTCCGAATGTTCAGTTTGTTTTTTTTAAATAAGGAAAAATATGATATTCTTCAGATAATAGTCATTCGTACTCCATTATCAAAGGTCTCCTGGTCCACCCAAACATACTTCGTACATTATCATAATCCCGACCGGGCGCGTCTACTACACGAACGCACACTACTCGAGCGAAGCCGGCTAGTATGAATTCACATCTTATGAATGCAATCAACAGACCAAGGATAAATAATATTATGATGTATAATAAATTAAAGTTATACAGCCTAGATGAATATAAGGTAAGTATACATACATACCTACATATTCATTATAATTAATAAATTATACAATACAATAGTAAACCAGTTGAATTGTATCGTTAATACCCTATCATAGCTTGTTTATAAAGTCTTTATATGCTTTGATGATCTGAGTCCGTGCCCTGACAGAAAAGAATTAAAGTTTGTAAACGCTTAGTGCCTACTAACGACATTTCTCTATAGGAATTGGTACAGCGCCTCTCACGGAATTCTCATGGCACTAATTTGAAAATTTTATCTTACTATCGAGTTTGTATTTAGAAATATTTTGTATGGAGGAAATTTTTACATACGTCAATTCTTTACACTCAGGGTACAGGTGATGACGGGCTGAGGGTGTGGGGGTTAAATACCCTTACTACCATGGCACAGGTCGTGGGTTCGATTTCCTAAGACAAAAGATTTGTTAACATGAACATGTCTGGTTGTTCTGAGTCTGAGTATAAAGTACGTAGATTACGTAACTCTGTTGCAATTTGTAACAACATCTAAATCGATAGAACTAATAAATTGTCTAAAATTATTCTGTTTGCAATGAAGCACTGTTTATATATGCAGTTATCAGAACGTTAAAAAATTATCATCTCCCAATTTTTAAGGTGCTTTACGTTTCGAGGCTTGACATTTTTGTACATTTTGTTTTTGCCTAAATCCATACTAATATAAATCCATCTTTAATATAAAAGGTGTGAGGGACAGTCCTCCACAAACTAATGGGGTGAATTCAGTATATCATACTAAGATGCCCGGTACCTGAAATTATTTCCGGAACGTCATGGAAATTCAATAAATCTGATTTATTTGATTACCTCACACGCAATGTATCGCTATCGTCGCAAAACTGACGTAGCGAACTGCAGCGCAGCGAGCCGTCGTCGCGTCGGCCGTCCTCCCCGCGTCGTTCGTTAGAGTATTTCAATATCCATTGTTGAGTTTTTTTTATTTTAACGGTTTTATTTACATAAATGGAGTGTTGTGTACAAATAATTTAATTTTACATTGAAATACAGGAATAGTATCTAACTGAAAAAACGATAAAAGATGAGAAATTTTTCCGGAGAAAATTTCCGGTGGAATATGAATAAGGAGCTGAATGCACCCTATCAGTTTGCGGAGGACCGTCCCTTACACCCTATATACACTCCTAAATTTCCTAAATATAAATATCTAGCTATCCCCACGGTTTCAACCGCGTTCCCGAGAAAAATAGTAGCCCATGTCCTTCTCCATACCATAGGCCATCTGCATACGAAATTTCATCGCGATCGGTTCAGATTTTAGGCGTGAAAAGGTAACAAACAAACAAACTCAACTTCGCATTTATAATATTAGTTAGGATGTAAATAAACAGTTACTTCATACTTATGCACTTTTATAATCCAAATGTCGGCATAAATCGACACTTTCTTTATCCGAATCATGTTTACGTAACCAATTTTTTTTCCACACCAAAACCTGTGTATAAATGCTTGGACATACTGTAGCAAAGAGGGCATTCCTTGAGGCTGGCATTTCAGTTTAGGCCCTAAAAGGGCACTTATGAACGTCGAAACTAAATTTACCACTGGTACGGAAGCCAGCCCTCAACTGAGAAGAACCGGCAAGAAACTCAGCAACGTTACATTTTTTTTAAATATTTTTTTGGACAATTTGACAATATTGGTAATTTTCTCTCAAATGCATTAAACTTTTTAAAACAATATTATAAATATTTGTGTTACTTGAAACATTTATACTTATCTTCTAGCTGTCCCCCGCGGTTTCACCCGGTAGCGGTATAAAAAAAAAGTAGCCTACGACCGATTCTCAGACCTACCGAATATACACAAATCATAATAATCGGTCGAGCGGTTTCGGAGGAGTTTGCAGACAAACACTATGACACGAGAATTTTATATATTATAGCGGTTCCCCGCAGTTTCACCCACGTTCCCGGTGTATTTTTTTTCATACAAACCTTCTCCTGACAATAACGAACACATAAAAGAAAGATTTATCCAATTTGGTGCAGTCATTCGGAAGTTATGCGCGTACAAACATTTCGGCGATCCATTTTTATATATAGATTAGATAATACAAAAATATTTGTACAGATACTATACGACAGTCGAAACGAAACCCAAAGCTGCAAATTTTACAGTTGCTGGTAATGTAAACTCAACAGACATTCAAAGCCTTGTAAAATTTATTTTTTTTTACAAATCAATAAATGGATCTCGTAATACATAATTATTTGCTGTGTAACTGCTGAGTAGGAGCGCCATAACACATTTCGCAGAATCACCTAACCGGTTTCTGACAGCATCCTCAAACACTTGGTACTTAGGTCCATAAAAACATACGAGTATATATATGCTTATTATAATAAAATCTAAGTGTAATTAGTATGTAAGAAATAACGAGTCCACGGTTTCTTTTCCCCCGATTCTGAATTCATGGCAACTAAATTGTGTTTAATAAGTCATAAGACCATTTTTATTGGAGATCCTTAGGGGATCCTATGTCCAGCAGTGGACGTCTTGCAGCTGAGATGATGATGATGAAGATCATTATAAGGAATGGTGTGTTTATTTCACGATAGATCGGATCGAGGAATTAATAAAACCTTATTGAGAAATCAGACTTCCACGAGATCAGGCAGTAATAATAATAATAATCTCTATAATAATAATAATACCCATAACCTACAAAAAACAATAGCTGAAAAAATAAGCAAATACTCTGAACTTAAAGAAGAAGTCGTACGAATTTGGAGACAGGAAAAAGTTTATGTTGTTCCTATAGTTCTCTCCACGACAGGCGTTATCCCCAACCATCTTCTCCATAGCCTAAAATCACTAGATCTGCCAGAATCTCTGTATATAAACATACAGAAAGCTGCAATATTAAATACATGCAGAATTGTTAGGAAATTCATGCAGTTGGATGAGGAAATCGCCCCCTCATCATAAATACACCACACGCTGCATTTACTTGGCTTCAGCCCGTAAATGTAGCTGAAACCAGCCCAAGTGCTGAGAAAATAAAAGTTCCTGAAAATAATAATAAGCCTTTTATTCAGACAATTGCATGCAAGTATCATTCAAACTAGTTTTATCTTATAAAATAATCTCTATACCATACACAAAAGGTATATTTTTTATAAGCAAGATGATAATCTACTTAGATTGTTCTTGTGAACTCTAAAAATACCCCACATCAAAAAATCCCCACATTTCTTTAATTTGATCATCAGATAAGTAAAATACAATAAACTTTGCTATTGTTTACTTGTATAAGGAAAACCTTAATGCGCTGGACCAAACAAAGCTGCAGACAAAAAATTCTTAGAAGTAATACATACACAACATATTTCCTATATTATTGATTTGATCTATAAATACAAGC
This sequence comes from Tetheella fluctuosa, assembly GCA_951216915.1. NCBI lineage: Eukaryota > Metazoa > Arthropoda > Insecta > Lepidoptera > Drepanidae > Tetheella > Tetheella fluctuosa. The sequence goes on along the minus strand of OX578215.1, from coordinate 13,089,462 downwards.
AAAAAACTTTTCCTAGTAACAGCCAAGGATATGTAAGTGCCTACATAGATATGAAGATAAAAATAATATAAACATTCATTACATAATGGGTAATGTACTCACATACGTTTGTTTACAATATTATAGATGTAGTTATGTACATTAACAATCGACTGGCTGTATAAAAACTATCGATGACCACAAAATTATTAGTGCGGCGATAAAAAATATGGTATTGTAGTTCAGTAAGGGTTCCGTGTATTAAAATCCAAGTGGCTTTCACTTTATTCATTTTATTCAGCTAACAAAAGATAGAATACAATTACTTTATCGTCTAATCCTAGAATGTATGTACACTCTCAATCATTTATCAATAACAAAATAAAAAAACAACAATCAAAAGCTTATCAATCGTTGAACGAAATAGGAGTCAAAGTCACATCGTCTTGCTTGCATCGTGTTCCTCAATCATATGGGTCATTCATAGCCTTACATAATACTTTTTGGGGACGCTTTAACGCCTCTGGGACCGGTTTTCGGCAACATGTGTTGCATCATGAATTTTTGTACAAAGAGTGCTGCTTATATGTCTGAGCTTCATGTTTGAGAACTTATTTTTATTGACCTATTATTCCTATTATTTAAGAACTACAAGTTACTTTAAACTCTCTCTGCATATCCATACCGTATCCTAGTACTTTTTAGATAGGTTTTTGACGGCTTTTTTATGTCAGAAGGTCCACCTAATGCTAAGTGGCTACCGTCGCTTATAGACATTAGCAGTACCAGAGAGAGGGATTACCAATGTGTTGCCAACCATTATAAAGCATAGAAGGCAACTGGCTCTCAAGTGCATCGGATTAAACCAGTAGGTTGCGATGTTTTCCTTCGCCGAAAGCTTAAGCTCATTCTAGGACACGGCACTAGCTATCATCGCCTGTCATATTTTCAGCTTGATTTCAGTAGTTTTTTGTAGGCGACGTCTTTTATAAACACAGCCATTATATATTCCATAATCTTGCTTAATTTTACCCATACGTACTTTGGAAATTATAATAAAATTAGGGGCTACGTCTATTAAATGTTGTCCAAATACCGTGTATCAAAAAACATCAGATTGTACCTACTGAACCTTCATAGTACTATCTAAATACAACAATTATTAAATAACAGCACATAAAATCACTAATTTCTCATTAAATCAAATTAAAAACAAAAACGGAACCTTAATAACAAATTTGGTACGAAAAACATGCGGGCGCTACAAAAAGTGAAGAGACTCGCAAATATAGCGCGCTCGTGAAACATGACATAAGCAAAGTTGTATAAAAAGGTACGGCAGGGTGTGTGAGGCACAGTTCAGTGAGATGGCGCGCCTAGCAGTAGTCGCCTTGGCCTTAGGGCTCATTGCTTGCACATATGCCGCACCAGGTACTCATACATTATTACTAGCTTTTGGCCATGTTAAAAAAATGTGGGAAAGAGTAGCTAATCAGACTTTTTTATAATATGAAAACGATGTAAATAGAAAATCTCTTCATTGTTTGCTCTTGTGGATTATAGATACATATAGCATCTTATTATTTTAACGTGTTCGAGGACTACATTCCGTACTTAACTAATACTATGTTTTTAATTTCAGGTTATGGTGGACAAAATGGCGGCGGCGGTGGTGGATACGGAGGAGGTGGCGGCGGCGGGGGCGGTGGCGGCGGCGGTGGCAACCAAGGCAGCGGTCACGGTGCCGGCAATGGCAGTGGTTACGGAGGTGGTGGCGGCGGTAGCAACCAAGGCAGCGGTCACGGTGCCGGCAACGACAGTGGTTTCGGAGGTGGCAACCAAGGCAGTGGTCACGGAGCTGGCAACGGCGGTGGTTTCGGAGGTGGTGTCGGCGGAGGCAACCAAGGCAGTGGTCACGGAGCTGGCAACGGCGGTGGTTTCGGAGGTGGTGGCGGCGGCGGCTTAACCAGCGGACATGGTGGTGGCTCGAATAGCGGTGGCGGCTACGGAGGAGCAAGCTCGAGTGCTACTGCGGCCGCTGGAGCTGCCAGCGGTTATGGTGGACACAAGGGAGGATACGGGTAAATAACTTAGTAAATCACAAGTTTCTAAATCACTATAAAATTACATGAAATATTAAAAATGATTAAAGTTTTCTTACCCCTTACTAATAAACAGCATAGATATACAGAAAAAAATGCCTTATTTTCTTGCGAATTTCTCTTATATCATGAAATTCATTAATTTATAATATTATTTCGTTTATGTTTACAGACGTTAAGCGGCTCCACTCCGTGAACATAGGAAAATAGAAAATTCCAAAAGCTTAATGTGATAACATAGTGTTATGTTTCGCCATAATTATTGTACATATACGAGTATGTATGTAAACAAATATAATTATGTTTCTTTTTAATATGATTTTTCATTATTCTCCTAAAAACCAAGTGACTTGACTTGATCAACATTTGAATCAATTGATAATATGTCTTTTTTCTCAAATAAAGGCAGAATACAAATTGTATTTTGTTTTTTTTTTGTAAATAAATTACGAAAAACACAAAATACAATCTTACTAATATTATAAACGTGAAAGTGTATGTCTGTGTTTATTACCGTAACAGCTGAACGGTTTTAGATAAGGCACACAGATACAATATGTTCTCGATAGGATTCTTTTATCCTGGGCGGTTTGTATGCTAGTCTATAATATATAGACATTCCTCGAGGCTGCCGCGCTACTGCCGATGGTCAAGGTTCCCAGCAGGCAGGCAGCATTTCCTCTTTAGTCGGCCAAGCTAATGCGTTGGTAGAAAAAGCTCCCTACCCGCCCGGTCAACTGAAGCCTCGAAGAGTAGTATGTGGCTAGTTATAAAATTTTAATAGATTCTGCTTACTTGTTGTTTCGCCGCCCGGGCACATCAGGCTAGATTGCAAATATTTAATAGATCAATATAATACCTACACAAATATTTTCAATGAGACTAGATAAATAATTTTACGTTATATAGTATTAGCTTCCACCCAGCGGTTTCACCCGCGTTCCCGAGAGATCTTGTGTTTTCCCGGGATAAAAAGTAGCCTATAGCCTTCCTCGATAAATGGAAATAATTTTTCAAATCGAACCAGTATTCCTGAGATTAGCGCGTTCAAACAAACAAACAAACACACAAACAAACTCTTCAGCTTTATAATATTAGTATAGATGAGTTGATTCTGAAAATTTGCTGAGTTTATTGATTCTACCTCTCTCAGGACTCTACCTCTACAGGTATAATGGGCGTTGTATTAGACCACAATCTTACCATGTTAACTGATAATGTGGTAAGTACGCAAAGTCTAAAGGCAACCGACGCTCAAGTGCAGCACCCAAAACACACTGATAGTTGCTTGGTGAAAGATTTTCAACAAAATGGAAGTAGCAACCCAAGCGGGTTCTGTAGAGTATTCTACCGCCCATGCTATGGTTTCCTCACAATTATTCCTTCACCGAAAGCTCACTTATGAAATGTTACTAAATAGTACCTACCTACATAATAAAGTCGAAAATATCGTTCAGGGAATCCCATTACAATTGCATCCGCTCTAACACGTCATGCCGTAACTACTTAGCTATACATAAAAACCTAATTAATTCATTGTTCAAATAAAAAGGTTTTTTAACATTTGTGATGCTCTTGACTAATGTCTTGCGTCGGCTCATTTCATAATGAATGCAAAAATTGCTTTATTATTTAGTTTTCATTATAAATTAAGTTTATTCAACATCTATATATCTATACTAATAAAGAAGCTTGTCATCGTTTTTAGAAATTCATTCCCTAAGGGGGTTAAAAGGGGTGCAAAAGTTATATGGTTCGACAATTTTTGGAATGAGTAAGGAAGTACAGTTTGTAGGGATCGGGGCTTCTTTTTATAACTTAGGGTTAAATAAAGAAAGTATTTTCCGAAATTCAACCCCTAAGGGGGTAAAATAGGGTTTGTACGTTTACATGAAAATATGTACTTTATTTAAGAGATGTTTCCATAAAAATTGGTATTTGGGCTCCTGGCTAAAAACTAAGTTTTTTTTTTGTAGTATCTATGGAAATTCCACCCCTAAGGAGTGAAAATGGGGATTGTACAATGACACATCAAGTTGAGGCATCTATATCTTAGGAACTATAAAACCAACAAACACAAGCAGATTCTTTATAGGATGTGTATAAGAAATAGATTTCCGAAATTAAAGTAAAAGGAGAAATACAGTTTGACTGTAACTATTTAGTGGAAAGTAATTGGAATACCTATCTTGTTGTAAATATTGCTCGAAGCAGTTTATGAGTTGTGTATTTCAAGGTTTTGTAGAACTAAACCCTGAGTGGGTGGAATTGGGAATTAATCTTAATATGGAAAAATACTAAGAAAAGATTTTTTGAAATTCAAATCCTGAGGGGGTAAAATAAGGGATCGCGGGTGAAACCGCGGGGCGGATAGCTAGTATCTATATATAAAACAAAGTCGGGTTAGTTGCACGGAGTTGCACCATTTATAACTCAAGAACGGCTGGACCGATTTTTATGATCTTCGATTTGTCGGATTTGTCTCCGCCCCGAACAGCAGAATAACTATTAAAACATAGGATTTTTTTATATCGGAAAAGCGGCTGATACCGTGGGGAACAGCTAGTATTATATCATTTAAACAGATCTTTTTTTCGAACTATAGTCTGTCACATGTGAAATGACATTACATTACAGAGTAAAAGTAAGGATTTTTTATACACATTTGTTAAGGCTTCTGTCACCCAACCTGTAAATAAATCTATAATATGGGAGACAGCATCCCTCCGAGCTCAATTTTTATATACCGAAATCAAAATCCAAAATATTAACACAAAAATTTCCATTGTAGGAACTTATGAAGTCCGACTCTAACGGTTCGGAAGGTTGGATTACATTTGCTGAGAAAAGCCGGCAATCAACTCAGCAATTACTATTTTTAAAAAAACATTAGATATTATGTTTTATTTACCATGTATGATTCATGAGTAATTAAAAAAAGCAGCGTTGTGAAAGGAAACATTGCGGAAAGTTATGCCAAATTCAATCAGACTGAAGGCCGACGAGGAAATCGATAATACGATAATATTAGAACAAATTAAACTGCTTTTTACTTGCCCCTTACTTTAAATGAGTTTGTTTTAACGGGACAAGTATTTAAAGAGAACTCAATGAAGATTCGTTATTAGTCAATCGAAGAAACAACTGACATTAAGATGAAGAATTTTACAATCATCGCTTTGGTACTTGTGGTGCTTGCGGTATGTGTTTCTGCGAGACCTGGTGGTGAGTCTAGATAGCTACTGTATTTTATAATTAACTTTTTTTCTATACTTAGATTAAAACAGAATGGTAAAGGTACGGTACCCAGTGCACATCACGTATGACATCAAAACTAAGTCTATCTGACGCACTATTAAGTACTCAATTGTAGCGCGATCTGACTGCTTATTCAAATACTTTCTTGTTCATTTGACAGCTCTGTTTGCAACTGAGTTACAGTTTCAATCTAGACGTAGTTTTCTATTCTGACAATCGGTGACCACTCACCGAACCCACGTACCGTATAGATCTACCTTTTTTTGTTTTAATCTATGGATCTATATCTCTTTAAATACAGTTTTAATCGAACAATATATAGGATTCTGGCCATTATATTTATAAATGTATCCTTGTTTTAGGAAATGTATGCCATATGAAAATGGAATTTCTAATTGATAATTACAGGTTATGATGGAAAAGGAAGTGGAAAAAGCGGTGGTGGCGGTGGCGGAAAAAATAGTAAAGGAGGTGGAAAAGGTGGTGGTGGCGATAGTAGCAGTAGCAGCAGCAGTAGCGAAAGTAAAGAAGGCAACGGGGGTGGTAAAGGAAAAAGTGGAAATGGTGGCGGCGGAGGAAAAACTGGCGGTGGAGGCAAAAGTGGCGGAGGAGGCAAAAGTGGAGGCGGAGACAAAGGTGGCAAAGAAGGAGGTGGCTTTGATAAAAAGTTTTGGTGATGAAACATTATCATAACATCGTTCGACTGTGGGTAACCGACTAGTTAGATTGGTTGTGGCTTAAAGTTATTTTACTGTATAAGTGTAAAAATATATAAATAATTATAAATATGTTTTGGAATTTATTTTTGACTAGTTTTCCACCCCGCGGTTACAACTTCGATCCTGATTTTGAATGTCCCTTCTTTAGTAGATGCCTGCGTAAGAGAATATTGCATAATAGAGAATTCTTACGTCATAAGAGCATACGCAATTCACAAACTGACCAAAAATATTTGTAGCCCTCGACTTTATATATATTATGATGATCTATGAAAATGTCCTGTACTAAATACATACTTCCCTCTATTTACTTCTTTTAGTTCCTTTTTTGAATACAGTTGGGCTTCTTTTCTTTTTAACCGACATATTTTTCGTATTTTTTTCAAGAATTATTTTTATTCTCAAAAACCACTAAAACCGTTTTGATAAAACTTTGCATTGTTTGCTATTAAAATTATATTAAAACTCATTATACTCATCAATGCTCGTTCGATGGACACCAAAACAGCCTATGTGACGTGTGATATACAAAAAATCATAATAAAATACCAACACGAGATATTTATTTTCTTTCACGTAACAATCGAAAAGATCCTTTTGACAAAGAGCTTTGATTGACATAAACTATGACGTCACTTCTTTAATCAATTTCCAGGTTACTTTTTATGAGAATCGTGAACAAAAAACTTACATAACTGAATATAAAAAACTAAAGCAAATGACCGATCTTAGACAAGGTCTCAAAGAAGTGGCCTCTAGTTATTTCGGAAATTATTGTTGCAAATGAAAAAAATAAAAATAAAAGGTAAATAAAAAAAATATCTGCTTGCTACTGAAGCATTTATTATCTATTATAACAATTTAAGACAAGAAAATTACTTCCTTAGTACGTGTCGATCGTTAAAGAAAAAAAAATTGAATTAGAAACGCTGATTTTATGGACAACGATTGAAATTTATTTATAAATACAAACTATGAACAATCTTGCATCGATTGAGTATCCTAATAACTAACACAATAGTAACTAAAGTCAAACTAAAGGTAAAAGGGTACCAGTCACCCTTTATTTAATATTACATCTCAAGAAGATAATCTTCTTCAGTTTCTTCGAACTGGCAAACCAAAAAAGATCACGCCAGACTGCAAATTCTATGTTAAAATTCTCAATTAACAATGGTTTCCCAAAAATCGTGTGCTTTACAAGATAGACATCTGCATTGTCGACGAACCATGTTTTGGAAATCTAATGCCAGCAAAAAATGCACTATTCCGTGACATTGTGATAACATAGGTATTGAATAAACCCGTATGAAATCAACCTTGCTTTGACACCCGAATTACACTTGAATTGTGAACCAGCCATTCCTTTGTGTGTCCATCACGGTGTGTCACCAAAACATGACATTCAACGTGACCGTGACGTATCCGATGCGTTAATTTGTACACCCATCCTGTCTGGTGCGGACTGAACTCGTATATAAGCATTTTCAATGATATTTGGAACATATTTGTAAAAATGGCGAGGATAGCTCTGTTTGTTGTTTTGATGGTGCTATTAATGAACGTTTTCGCAGTTCCTGGTAAGTGAAATTTTTATTTCTCTTGTTTGACAATTTTATCCTAACAATTTTGTAATATGAACTACTTACAAATAGAGTAGTGTTTTGAACTTTACATCTAAAGTCAAGACAATCTGATATAAAGAACCAAAAATGTGAATTTCCATATTTACAGCAGATAGCTCAAGAGGATCCTAGCTTGTCCGATTTAATACGTACCAAATTTTTACTACTATTTCAATTTATTACCATTATTTCAGGCAACAGAATAAGACGCGGCTTTGATAACAGCGAGTACACAGGCAGAAGCGGTTTCGGTCGCGGGAGCGATGAGCGAGATGCGAGTGTGAGTCAAGAGAATGGAGCAGGCGGCGGATGTAGCGGTGACTTTGAAAGAGGGTAAAGTCTAAAATATATGTACATCAATATTTGCTAATATTTACAAGTATATTAATAACAACTAATACTAGAATCTCAATATAGTAGTAATTTGATCGTCTTTGCTATAGTAAGTGATGACGTAGCTAATAAGCAAAGCCACCAAGCCTAGAAAAGAATGTGTCAGACACAGAAAACGTATCTGTAAAATTATTTTCAGTCAAAAAATAGTACAAATTAAACATGAATTGCAATAAAAAGTTAGTTATATAATTTTTTAATTACAGTTTCGGTAGCAGTCGTGAAGTGGCGTACAATAGAGATGATCGATCATCGAAAGAAAAACGCCGCGGTGGACGCTCGTTCTCCAAAGCTTCCGCTTCCGCCTCAGCTTCCGCTTTCAACCAGAACCAACCCTCTATTTAATTATTTAATAAATTAATTTTAATGTACATTATTATAATATCAAAAATCATGGCGTGTAAGTAAAAATAATCTCGTATAAATCATGAAATTATTATGACGCTTGTTTTGTTTTCATAATCGTGTTGACTCAGTAGTCTATGACAGTAACGGTGGTAGTGACGTGGGTTCAAATCCTACAATGAGCTTGAGTTTTCGGCGTAGGAAAACATCGTGAGGAAACTGTAACACGTTAGAAAGGTAATTTGTAGTACCTGTCTGGCTTCTACCCTCAAATTGAAGCGGCGGTAGCCATACTTACTATCAGATGAACCGCCTGCTTGTCGGCCTTCTTGCATTTGCTGTGGCTCTACAATTCCAGAGCATTCCCCTATGCATCTCGAAGAGCATCGGGATCCTTGGCGTGGACATTTCTAGTGGCGTTCAATTCCGTCAAGAAGCTCGGTGTGCTCAACAGAGCTAAGCGGTACTTCACATCGGGGTAAAGACTGCAACTTTATAAGTTGCAAGTCCGACCTCATATGGAGTACTGCTGCCATCTGTGGGCGGGAGCTCCTGGATACCAGCTTGGGCCTTTTGACTCGGTTCAGAGGTGTGCCATTAGAATTGTCAACGATCCCTAGCTCACAAGCGACTTAGACCCCTAGGAGAGACTTTGCCTGTGTTCTACCATCGGTTCTACCGCTTGTACAACGAACAGTGTTCTGAGGAATTGTTTGCCAACGGCTACCTTTTACCATCGCACCTCTCGCCATCCACGGGGAGCTCATCCTCACACATTGGAGCCAAACTGGTCTCGTACAGTGCGGTTTCAAAGGAGCTTTCTGCCTCGGACGCTCAGGTTGTGGAACGAGCTCCCCGCCGTGGTTTTCCCAAGGGAGTTCCCAGCATGGGGTTCTTCAAGAAAGGTGTGAAGAGATTTTTGCAGGGTCGGAAACGCGTGAGCTCTGGTGTTGCAAGCGTCAATAGGCTACGGTAACCGCTTAACATCAGGCGGGCCGAATGCTTGTTTGACACCATAGTTGTATAAAAAAAAAAACAAACTGCCTACGATCGTTAACGTTCAAATTAGAATCCCGAAACATACAAAGATGCAAAGTTTACTTATAGATTGCTTTTTAGTAGGTAATAGAAAACATCCTAGAGGAACCTACAAGTATGTATGTAGTACAGACGCCATGTATTGAGTCTGTGTTTTGAGTATGACTTTAAATGCCACACCCCGGAAACTAATGCTCCAGCTGTGGAGATATATGATGATGAAGCTTTCGCCCCGAGCACGGTCCCCTAATTTACCCCTTTAGGGGATAAATGTTTTTTAAGAAACATGTGCGTGTTTAAATTTTGTTGACACTACACTATACCTATTATGCAGATTTGGTTTCAATTGCATCTCTTGTAATTGCATGAGGAAGTAACTTAACGTAAGGAGATTTAATAAAAAAGTGAAAGTAAAACTTACAGAACAAGTAACACGGACAATAAATTCTGACATTTTATTTAGTTAACTGCTACCGGACCGAAATGTATGAAACAGACTCTCTCTTGAAAATATGTATCTTGTCGTGACAGATGTCTGTTTTAGCAATTATTAATTGTTCATACGAGTTTTTCCAACTTTGGGATGGTAGGAATTACGAATCAGATCAACATAGGTAACAATCTAAATATAAACAAAATGTACGTATATTAGTTAGTTATGTACCTACTTATAATCGAACATATTATATGTATGTATGTATATCAAACATCTAAATAAATCATAACTTAAATATTCTTGGGACATTATTCCTCACACACGGCCATCGGACCCCAAACTAAGCAGAGCTTGTACTGTGGAAGCCAGCTAACTGATATGCTGCATATACTACTTTTCTTTTGTAAATACATACATAAATAGATAATTACTCCCAGACTCAAGACAAACAGACATGTTCATGCACACAAACGTTTGTGGGAATCGAACTCACGACCTGTGGCGGCGTGTGTATCTTACTACCAACCACGCCAACCGGCCCAATCTCTACAATAACTTAAATACTGTGGATCGAACATATAGATCTCCAAGTTATGTCATCATATTCATATATCATACTGTCATTTAAAAATTCAATTGTGCAGTTGGTATCAATCAATACATTACAAAGAAAACGTAATTTGTATTGTATTTTTTTTTTCCGTTTGCTACGCATGCGTAGGTACTTGCGTAGTGTTGTTGAATTGAAAAAAATACTAGGTACTTACTTATATTATAAAATAGGTTTTTATGCGATTTTTATGTTTTTTCTCTACACCGTATTAATCTAAAACAATCTTGTTGAAAGAAATTCTCCCAAACCTTCCAAAACTATACAATTGATGCCTGCTGAAAACGAAAGATTTTCTAACTTTAATCACTATATCACACGTAAAATCTCCACAGACATTTTCTTTATTTCAATGATAAAGATATGTAATAAAACAAAAAAATCTATAAAGGACTTTCAAATATGAACTAACCCGGCTAACCAGCCTATGATAAAGTTTTTTTTTTATGTTATTATCATATTCATGTGTTGTTATTTAAAAGAAAATAACACACAATTTGGATTGCGAACAATATTTTATTCCTCATAAATTTATCTAAAATAATTTAGTAACAAGTTTAAAATTAGGTGTAGTATTAACCTAGTTATATAATTTAAATATCACATTATAAACTATGTTCGATATCTACAATGGATTGCGGACTCTTCGTAATGCTTTTTATTACGGTAATTAAAGTTGTCATTAGTCGATTATCTGCAACAAAGTAAACAAAATTAGAATCAGCGAGCTCTGGCAAGAATGTTTTAAAACACAAAAAAATTACAATTATCATCTGCAACTTTTTTTTATTAACCAGAAGTTTATTGCACGTTGGCACTTCCCAGATGTGAAAAAGTGAATTTGGATCTGTTATCACGAGATAATACTTTGAAAAAAAAAAAAATAAGATCACAAAAGTTTTTTATTATATATATATACTTTGGAGAGAACATTAACATTATTATTGAAATAATTTCTTGTGATCATGTAGCCTCTATTAATTTTCTGAATAATTTCATTCAAGCAAAAAAACACCTATCATTAAAAAACATATCGCCAAACACATCAATAAATAATAAAATAAGTAGATACGCTTACTTTTTTCCCACTAAAGATCCTCCGCTAGAAACAGAGCTGGAACTTGCTGAGGACTTGGAGAACGACTGCGAAGCTGTCGGCCACTGACCAAAGCCGTGGCCCCCATGACCCCCATGCCCCCCGTAGCCGCCGAAGCCGCCGCCACCACCGCCGTATCCCCCGAGACCTCCGTCGTTATAGTACCGCCTTACACGCTCTCCTAGAATAACAAAAAGTTTAAAATAACATTCCCTAAGTTTTTACGACTATTTATTCTCCAGGTGGGCCCAGTGTGATAGTTCTTAGAATTTAGTTCAAGGGTAGATTAAAATGTTATTAACATTATGAAGCAATTGATAAATAAAATAATGTATCATACCCAATACATCAATAAGGTACCTAACGTAAGTTGAAATTAGGAGCACTCTATTTTAGTTTTTCTTCATAGCATAGTTAGACCATGACTATAGACAGCGTTGGATTTCAGCGGTTAGCATCTCATATATGTAGATTAGACTGGTTTAGTAATCGAAGTATGGAAGTCTAAAAAAAAAGTTGTAAAAAAATATGATCAAAGTTCCATACCTGGTGCAGCCATGCAGGAGACCACCAACAGCGCAGAGAGGACTAGGAGAGCTAACCTGACCATGTTTGCAAATGTCCACCGGGAGTGTGGTCCGTCCAACCGGATCAACAACTTTATATACGACACCCGAGTCATGGTACAAAGACTCCAGTCATCCTGGCTGTTTACGCCAAATCAACGGATTTTGATTGTCACCTATTTTTAGGGTTCCTCGCAATCCATTATTCATTCTGATCCAGACGATTGGTCGAAATATCGTAAAAAATTCGTAGGTATTGCAATAAAATCAAGAGATGCACAGGAAGAGCGAGCTGAAACGCCTAAATTCCTCTAATCTAATAGCATGCAACTGTGTTGTGTCTTATCTTATGCCATTGCTTACTAACTTTTTCAAGTGTGTTTTATGGAAATAAAAATAGATAGCTTATTTTATCTGTTTAATCCTCTCTTAAATCATCTAGAACCTAGATATTTTAAATATCAACAACAATAATATTTAACACAAGTTAAATCTTACTTTGGATACCAGAGTCCCACAAACCTCTAGCATTTAAAATATTGTATTCTACCTGCTGTCTGCTTTCTTATATACTTTTTATGGCAATAAATACTATTATCATTATTAAATTACTTAAATTACTTTGCCCGAACGGTCGGAACGGATCCATTGTAGCTCACAGCAATATCACACTTGACATATTTTTTTCCAATTCATGACTTTTCGATATTCTGTACTTTTTTATCGCTAATCAAAGGTGTGCCGTTTTGTAAATCACTTTTTGTTGGAACAAGCTGTATAAAAAGAGATTTGGGCATGTTTCACACCAAATGGAGGAAAAATAGTTTATTCAAACTGTTTTCTTACAAGGAAATGTTACTTATGTAACTAGATGCTTTTCTTAATTCTTTAATGTACACACATATTAATACTATCCCCAAACTAGTATATGAGAATGTGAGTTTATTCGTTTCTTAAAGATTATTTTTAATCAATTTTGTATAACAAATAAACAAACATAATGTATTCTTGTTAGAAACCAAACGCTTATTAAGATTATATCGTGCAATTGCGAGAATAATGTCATAGGTTCATGTAATAAATCTGTAGATGTCACGCAATTAATATAGCATGAGCCATGGTAAGGTCATTTATATAGTAACTTGTAGTAAAGGCACGATAATATCATATTTCCTTTTCCTTCCTTTGGAGTAGAAAAGGTTTATAGTACCCACCTGGCAGGGTACCTTAACGGTGTGTTCCAGCAGGTGCACTTTGGAGACAGTTCCTATGTAGGCTCTGTGAAAAAAAAACGTAATTTGGGGTTCATTTTTAAAACTTCGCTCCAGACACCTCTATACATATGCAGATGTTAATTTTAATTGACCTTTGGTTTGATATTAGACGTTTCTATTTCGATCCTTGGAGCCTGCCGTCCTCCTATCCCTTCTATCTGTCTATCTCCTTGTCAAGAGTCGTCGTTAGTATCTACCAATTATCTGGACATTCTGGGACAATCAATCAATTATCCTTGGGATTCGGCGAATGTCTGTGTTGCTATCCCTATCCCACTCACAGCATAGTGTGAGGAGGATAGCTATAAAACGTTCGCAGAATCTGTAGCATTACAAATGGAGTTTGTTCTCACGCAGTTATGATTATTCGTGCACAAAATCCATACCTATTGGAATACCGTGGTACTTTGTTAGTTGAAGTACTTACTTACCTAACCGGTAAAAAGTATGTGAGTAGGTAGGTAGTTAGTTGTAACAATAATAAATATGACTCATACCTTAATCACAATACTACCGAAAAAGTTAATTGTGAACAAAAACTTATTAACTTTGTGTTTATCTTGATTATGTAGGTAGAACTAAGCGAACTAGTAGCACAGTCTATGTAACTCTTACAGTCGGCCAACGGACACGTCTAGACAGAGCAATCGCGCGGGGCTTGCGGGGTGAGAGAGGGGCGGTAGCGAGCCCAAGCTGCCATACACTCGCTTGGGACACAATGGACCAATTACGAATGCCTATACAAAGCGGCATTTCGCGTAACTTTAAACGCGATAGACCACTGTATGTAATTACGCTGTGCCAGTAGGGTCTTTTTTAATTAATCTACGTATGTACCTGTTATGTTATTTATTCTTTTAATTACATATATGGTTTTTGAATGTGACCGTTAGATAGAACCGTTGACCTATCTTTTGGTGGTAACTTCAGTATAGTCTCGACGTTCATAAGTGCTCTTCTAGTGCCTAAATTGAATAAATGGCTTTACTTTGACTTTGAACCCAGGTTTGACTTGAACTGTTGTAATTTTTGTATTTTTTATGATGGATAGGCCTGTCTTTGGCCGCAATCTCAACATGGCTACTAGCTAACCAGGTTTTTGAAACTAAGTATGTATATGATACTTTTGCATAAAATAAGTGTAATTGAAACCTCCCCCAAAAATATTACATACATTTGATTTTAAAACTTTGGTAGGTAGTACATGGTAGGTATACTTACATAAAATTAGAGAGCATGACATCCTACATAAAAAATACTCAAGTCGATAGATTAAAAATAAATACGAAAATAAACGCAAATCTCTAACACGTTAACATCGTCCATTCATATTCGACATGCTCAAAAAATAATAGATTTGCCGTTTCAACAAAACAATAGTGGTGATAAAAACACAGTACATCGTCGTTTTGAAACCAGTTTAAACCGCATGCCTAGCTACCACCTTCATTTTGCATCACTACATAGTACCTAAATAAACAAAAAATCGTGAGTGTTGTGGAACACTCGGTGGGAACCATGGATCTAGAAAAAAAGGCGGACAGATGGCCGCTAAGAAACTATTGAAGCACCAAAATGGCGGCGACGTAACTGTGTGTGTGTGTTCGGTCTGAGCGTAATGGCGGGCGGCCGGCTTAGTGTGGTGTGAATGTGTGCGTGCCAGACGTGTATGCATTTAAGCGAGCAGGCTTACTGTGGGTGCATCAGTAATTGTTTTATGAGGTGGCGTCTGCCTTTTTTTCTAGATCCATGGTGTGAACGAAGAAGCGCGCACCCTTAGAATAATAACGCCGCGCACCTATGACTGGACTGGGCACAGCCAATTTAATACGCGCTATGGATAACCGTCTACCTACACTAAAGATAGGGTCGTGATGGAAATCTGTCTGAAGCGTAGCTACATTATATAGTGATCTGTGGTCTAACTCGATAAATTTAAAAACTGCTGAACGTTTTCACCAATGGACGGAGTGATTCATGAGGAAGGTAAGGTATTTTAATTCATGAGGGTTTTGTGTAAATTGGCTGAATTATGACAATGATTGTTGACAGGGTGTGCGCCGCGTAAAACAATAGTTATTACTTAAATGCTTATTTTAAAAAAATCAGGCGTAAGATATAATGCTCTGCTTGCTACCCGTGCGAAGTCGGGGCGGGTCGCTAGCATAGAATATTATTCTAAGGTCGCTAGTATATAAGTGCACATGAAAACCTTTATTCCTTAGAATGTACCTACCTAGTAAATATTCAACAGGATGTTTGCATTACATTAATTTTATTACAATCATTATTATTAATTACGCATTTCATTTTTTTGTTTTTCGCTGTTGGTCACTGCGTACCTACCTACATACTTCAATTCAGGGGAATTTAATTTATGAATAAACATAAGTAGGTACTTACCTTGTGTATATAGGTATTTTATTTATACAATACTAACTATCCTCCGCGGTTCCGCCCGCGTTCCCGGGATAAAAGTATCCTGTCCTATTTCAGGACCATAAAACAAACATAACAGAAACATGAAAATCCGTTCAGTCATTACGGGGCTGAATGGTAATAATTGAAAATAGGATTTTATATTTATTACTTTCATTCGAGCATAGGGCTGCGTGTCCACCAAAACGGAGCGAGGAAAATTTTATCAATAGAATTGCTCATAACATAACTGACATCGAGGCGCGACAGTGGCACGGTGTCACGTCATGCTTATAGAATTCTTTCGGTTAAATTTTCCTCGCTCCGCTCTGATGGACAGGCAGCCTTAGAAGCATTTTTGAAATGCCTCGTTTGTAGTCAGCCCTTGATAATTTATTGAATGAATTTTAGAACTTCCCCTTTTTTCAGTGGAATCTAAAGATACACCTAAACTACAAACGGAGAAATCTTCTTGAAGAGTAATCTCTTCCAATTCCAATTTATTGTTTATGGCTCCTTCGTAGGTATATCGTTACTATCCTGTATAATATACATATACCAGGCCACGCAAAAAGTTTTGAGAAAAAAGTTTTTGTGCATGTGGCATTATTTATAAGTAAAAATACAAACATTCCAATTACAAAACTTCCCTCCACATTTTTTACGAGCCAATTTGAACTATCGTGATTCATTGAAAAATAGATCTGCGTCGGGAACATTTTCGAACGATGTTTTTTTTCTTTTATTTTAAGTTTTCAAATGTCGTCAATCGTATCACGTACAATGGTCCAATCTAAGGACTAAGTGCGGAAACCACACCCACTCAAACAGAAGTGGGTTTGATGATGATGATTATGTCGTCAATCGTATGATAGACTTCAAAAGTCTATCATAGATGAAGGCCCTTCTAAAACAACCGTGTACCACTGGTATAACGAATTTCAGCGCGGTCGACTAACTTTGAGGGATGAAAAACGAAGTGGTCGCCCTTTGACAGCTGTTACGAAAGGAAACGGGCTAGCAATGAAAATTTTAATTCGAGAGAATAGGAAAATTACGTATGGAGAGCTTCAGCACATACTGCAAATGTATGTGGATCGGGAAGCGTTCACGAAATTCTACATGAGCGTCTTCGCTCGCGTCAGGAGGATAGTTTCACGCTGGGTGCCGGATGCGCTAACAGCGTTCGAGAAGGCCATAGAAAAGGTGTCTCGAGGCGGATTTGTATAGATGGCGAAGAGTTCTTTAAAAAATAAAATAAAAAAAACTTAACTCATAAAACTATTTTTTAAAGTTTCTCAAAACTTTCTGAGTGCCCCACGTACATATTATTATAGAATAGGTAAGATATTGAGTAATAAAATTCAACAGTCTCTCAATAATTTTTATTTACAAATAATTAAAAAATATGTGAGCCCATGTCACAATAACAAATCTACACTGTACTTTGTTAAAATTATTTTTTATATTAATAAACAGCTGTACCGAATAGTGTACCAGAATAAAAAAAATATTTCTATTGTTTACAGATAGACATTATTTTGTAATAAAATATCCAATCATAAATTATATTGTAATCTATTAAAATATTTCCATTATGCCAAACACTCGTACGAGTACAATCACGTACAAAAATATAAACATGATTAGTATATTTTTCGCTACATTACTGTGCGTAATTTTTATTATAGGTACATCCTACCACATTATTTATGACCAGCTGCTTACATTATTCGATTTCTAAAGATATTATTTATCATTAAAAAAATATAGGTAGGTACAGAAACTAATGCAGAAATTTTCACTACATAAATAAGCTTTATAAGAAACATTTTTCATAATTTTAAATTCACTTTAAATGACACTAGTTTACTAAGTAGCAATGTCTAGTAACACTAGCATAATAAGAACGTTTAGATAAATTTGAACTAATTTATAACATAACCAAAGTAAGGCATAGAATAAAAGTGTAGGTAAATGTCATAGAAGTTCTACATTCATAATCCAGAGGTATTATTCGCTAATACTACATAGACTAGTAAAATTGTGTTCACTGTTACAAAAAGAAAATTACACTTTTCTATTTTAATGATATATGTTGTAATTTTTTTGCAACAAACAACAAATTCAGTCAAAGCAACCGCTGAGAAATAAATTTAACTTTAAACGACAAAAATTTATTTTAAGAAAATTGAAACAGCTAGGTTTATAATATTTTATACAAAATGATGGCTTATTTTAACTAGATAGAAACCAATGTACGTAGCGCAGTTCCATTGAATGTATAATTTTATTACTAATATTATTATAAGCTCTATGTGATGTTGGTAGTGACATTTGTAATTTTATTACTTATAAACAAAAAACATCGTAAGCGACGCAAATGCAATATCCAAAATAATAAAATCGATGTTATTTTGCTCTGCGTTATGCCAGTTCCGATACAAGCAATTGTAAAATCTAAAGTCAAAACACTTTTGAGCACGCCTGTACGAGTAAGTGATCGATTAAACTAACGATTCTTTTACGCGAAAAATTTACTAAAATCGTATTAAATATTTGGGGCAAACATGTGTAAAATATCAACACAAATAATATATACGAATAACGATTAGGTAGGTATATAATTTACCATTAACAATATATAAATGAAGAAATATATTTGTCTAAAAAAAAATTGCACTATAATAATGCACTTTTTACGTGAGTAAGGAACCACAAGTACCTTGAATATTGATGCTTTTTCATGCCACTGGTATTATAAATTCGTTGAAATTATTACAGTACCATAAAGCCTAGCTAAGGTAATGTTTGCGATTTTTTTTAAACCTTTCAGCTCCTTATCATATACTTATTTATTTATTTATTATTTATTTATTTACTGTCTTATGAAACATTTTGTGATAAAACTTACAATATATATTACATATAAACGAACTGCAAAGTGTGATGGCTTAGTAATAATTTAGGAAAAACAAATATTGCAAGACGGCCATTTTCATTATAAGAACATTCGTACGTATTTATAGTACATTTGTTGTATTGCGCTTGTTAACAACATGGTAAACAATATTAATTTTGATGTAAAAAAATTATAGTAAACGGTAAAATTACAAAATATGTACAAATAAATTTTATTACAAGAAAAGTAAAGAAGAAAACAGATCAAAACTGAATGAAACAATATTACAAGAAATCCAAATTTTTTTTTCTAATTTCCACTTGGCCCAGCCTTTTTTTTTAAACATTACAACAGTATATTTTTCACTAGATCTATGGTCTAACTTACTGGTAAAATAATTTGATAACCATTTTTTTTTAATTTACCTATAAATTCGTTATCATATCAAAAACGGGTTTTCAAATACAATACGTTTCTGTCTCGAGCAGCTCTATATAAAATAGTAGCATAAAGAGAAGGGCAACAATCAAATAGATTTAATTAACACAAAATATAACGGACCAAAATATTGGTCTAGAACGGACCATAGCTCGAACAAACCTAATTCTAGATAACATCATCAAAATCCTGCAAACCACAAAACATATCTTTGGGGTCTCATAATTTAAATGGAAAGTAAATGATCTTATCTGAAGAGAGAAGAGAAGATTTGAAAACGTTACGATCTCTGATTAAAAGTGTTAATTGTGGAAAAAGATAGATAACCCTACACGACCAATTAATTATGTTATATTTTTCTCAGTTTATGAAGTTCAATAAAAACTGTGCTAGACGCATCTTGTTATTTAATCGTCTAACATGTATGCAAAAGCGCAGTAAAATTTGATCATACAGTTTCAGATATTATTCCTAATTTATTTAAAAATGCTTACATCTATCCTTAATTTATCGTGTGATTACAATTTGTTTAATTCATTTAATAATATTTACAAAAATTTTGTTAATTGTTTTGTAATAATTATAATAAAACAAACGTTGCACTAATCTAATATAAATGTCTAATCACTAGCCATGTAATTCGCAATAATCGAAATATGCAGCGCTGGGTGTACACTAGCTTACAATAACATACCGCGTAAATAACCTAATAACATATTCTAATTAATTTACATGCTCTGTGTAAAATTAATAGTATACATATTGTACATCGTGATATAATTTTATATAACAAAATAATTATCATATAACTGGAGAATTTCGAAAAATGAAATTAATAAAAGATTAGTACTACTCCGTTATAATTATGTTATTGCAATGTAGTGAGTACCCAGCCTTATAATAACTCAGTCCCAGAAATATGTGATAACTATGAAAAAGAATATATACTTGTCTTATTTTAATAGAATAAAAATAATGTGATGTGAAAAATAAAGCAATATTTCATTTATTGATATAAAATGTACGGAAAAGGACAAAAAAAGAAACATTGTTTTTTTGTCTACGATTCAGAATGAAATGTCTTGTATTATTTTACTGGTATTTATTATGATTTCGTCCACTTATTATGCATGGTATTATATTGTGTATAAAATTGAGCAGTTACAAGTAAACAATATGCTAAATATAAAGACAACTAGTGTATAAAATGCATAGATACAGTATAAAATGCAATCAAAATTATATTTCATTATTCAGTCACGTTTAAATATTCAGATAAAAATAAAACACTGGCTTTAAAAAAAATACAATAGGTAGAACAAAAATGTATACATAATATACCAAAATAGATTTCCCAATAGGTATTTATATACAACTAACTATATTTCTTTTTGTCCAAAAAATTCATTACAAAACTCTATACATGCGCTGTCCTCCCTAGTATATAGTATATATGGCTCATATAGGCGCCTACGCCAGTTAAATACATTATTTACGATAAAATATAAAACCGAAAAACAAGAATCGGGTATACATCACCGTATACGTTTCATCAATATTTAATTAAAATATTGAAACAATTTAACTCCATTTAGACAAATTGATTTCATTTCATCGTTATTACTTCGACAGTAAAGCTTAAAATTCAATCGTCGGTGAAATCGTGACTTTCGTTTGAAATCGAGCTTAGCAAGTTGACAATCATTCCGTCGTCATCGGAGCATTGAACCCGGAACCTAAACATCACTATACTGTCCCAAGCTTATTCCCAGGGTACCTTAAAAGTGCGACTCGTAAGCGAGCACTGGTCGTCAGAGCTGCGTGTCGGTGGGCGCCGCCCCTGCCGCCCCTCCCACCCCTCCCGCGCCTCCCCCCGCCCCTGCGTACGCGTAGTTGTGCGCGGGCAGGGGCGGCGTGAGGGGCGCCGCGTCGGGCAGCGGAGCGGGCAGGGGCGGCGGGAGGGGCGCGTCGCCCGGGTTCATGTCTATGCGTGACGCCTTGCTCCACACCAGCAGGTCCATTATAAACGCCAAGAACATTAGACCAGCTGATAGACCTGTCGGAACAATATAAAACTAGGTTATTTTTCACACGATAACATAGATAAGCTTTATAAAAACCAGAAATACATTTTCAGCGCTAAAATTAAGACTTCTAAACAGTACCTAATTACACCAGCCAAACTATATTATATATTTTACAAAGTTCGGAAATAAATAAATAAATAATAAAACTCTCCAGCCCATAAACTATCTTTATGCAATAAACACGTCGATATTTTGTTACAATCTATTCGGTTCCATTATGTTTTGAAGTTTAAGTATGTTATAGAAAAAAATACCTTGTTTCTTTATAATAAGGTTCAACTCTAGCATCATTATTAAAGCTATTAATTTAATTATTAAATTAACTGTATTAGAAAGACGTAAGGTTCATTTTTCTATGACACTCACTTAAATAAACCTTATAATGAATAACTTATATTTTTAATTATAATTTGATTGCATAGATGATACAACTGACCTAGGTAAAGATGTCTGAAGCTATCGCTGTCGTAATCAACACAAGCCCCCAAGACGCCGCAGGCTGCATCTCGGAGCCGGCACGCGGCGTCGACGGCCGCCCCGAACACTATGGGACACGGCACGTTCCCGAACACACCTATTGCGAACTGTATCACGCCCATCGCCATTGCTTTATCTGTGAAGAGATCAATCATTATTTGTAACAATACATCGTATTAAACGTCCGATCTACACTAGAAACATTACATTTTTACACAGGATCCTTAAATAACGTTGGGATCCACTAAGAAAGAGTTTTTCAAATTCAACCCCTAAGAGGGTAAAATAAGGGAAATAAGTTTGGATGAAACTTTGTCAGTTTTGATGATAAATTTATGAAAATTTGTAGCTAAATATGGTTAAAAATTAAGAGTGACGTGTTTCAGATTTTTTAGAAAATCACCCCCATTATGGAAGAAAAGAGATAGCAAAGGGTTAGATTTATTCAAAACATTATTTTCATCACAATTAAGGTTTAAAATGGGAGATCGCGGGTGAACGGAAAGTTAATATAGAATAGGATGATCTATGTCAAGATTCATCTAAATCCGTTTAGTTTTTAACAATCTATACAATTTTCGGCTTTCATATCATAACTAGCCAACTGAAGGAAGTTCGTTCCCGGGGGTTCCCCGACGGCGCCCACGATCGGTGATGCCAATACTGACCCATTTTATCCGTGCATCGTATAATAAGCAAGACGGCGCCGACCTCCCCGCTGGCGTGCACGAACATGATGGCCGCGAAGACCGCGACGAACGCGTACAGCTGGCGGCACGGCCCGCCGCACGGCCCGCCCGCCGCCAGCCCGCGCGCCTCCGAGAGGGACTGCAGCGAGTACTTATCGATGCTGGAAGGAAACCGATCTTTAATGCCTGGGAGATGTCGCTAAATACAATCGGCGTCTTCTGTCACCCATCCGAGGCTTTTGATTACGTCGATCGTGAGATACTTTTATGTGAACGAAATTATAATGAGGTAAAAGGTATGGCACTTGATCTTATGAAATCATATCTTGGACAGGGAAATCGAGGTGTTGATGTAAATAGGTTTTAATCGTGCGGTTCTCCCGTGCGTATGGGTGTCCCGCCGGGGTCTATTCCAGGTCCTTTTCTATTCTTAATGTATATTAATGACCTCCCTTTTTATGTATATTTTTATGTGGAATTGTACTGTTTGTTGATGATACCTCACTGATTTTTTGTGTTGACAGACTGAAATCCAATTATGTCGATATAAACGGTGCATTAGCTCAGGTATTGAATTGAATTACTGTCAGTATCACTATCTAGTTTTAAATGCAAACTAAATGTATTAAATTTACATTACCTGATGTAAAAAAGTAGGCGGTAATTTTACATTAAATAATTAAACTCTCAATCTTATTGAGTCAACAGTATTCTTAAGGATTATTATAGACTCAAAACTTCAATGGGGCTCCCAAATATCATCACCTCAATATATTTATGCAAAAATATTATTTATCCATCAAAATCAATACTAGAAATAAGCACAAATTTACAACCTCTAACTATATACATACTCCAAAAAGTACAAGATTCATTTCTTAAACTAAATAAACGCTTTTATAACAAAATCCCTACTTCAGTCGTAAAATTTAAGAAACGTATTAAAGCTGTTCGAATAGTCAGACTATTCATAAGTGCTTGTGAAGGCCTATTTAAATAAATAAAAATTTTGAGTTTGAGTTTGCAGGTGGTCACTTCGGTAGCTTCGACTTTCGTAAATGTCCTCCTAGGGCCCAAACTTTGACTCTCACTCTGTCTATAGAAACAGACGTTTAAAAGAACGATGAATAATAAGTTAAATAACTTAACTTTGTTACTGTCAAAAAATATGACGAGCCGGTTAGCGTGGTTGGTAAGATACCCTATCTATCACGCCGCAGGTCGTGTGTTCGATTCCCACTCAGGACAAACATTTGTGTGCATGAACATGTCTGTTTGTCCTGTGTCTGGGTGTAATTATCTATATGTATGTATTTACAAAAGAAAAGTAGTATATGTAGTATATCAGTTATCTGGCTTCCATAGTACAAGCTCTGTTTAGTTTGGGGTCAGATGGCCGTGTGTGAGGAATAATGTCCCAGAATATTTATTTATGAATGAATTCTTAAATCGTAATTGTACTCGTATTTACTTATTCCCCTATTAAAAGGCGCGCGAAAATTAACATTGCTTACACTTCAATAAGCGTCCTACCAGGTATCAACCTTTTCACATTTATCTTTTTTTTTTGTTTTGTCTGTGCTTATATTATTTTGAAATTGTTCAACATTAAAAAAACTGCCTATATATATAAAAATTAAACCTTTTTAAACTTTCTTGCCGGTTCTTCTCAGTTGAAGGCTAACTTCCGAACCGGTGGTAACTTCAGTAGCTTTAAAGCGTGCATACCTTCCTAAACTGAAAAAAAAAAATACTATGAAAAACTCACATTTCCTGTGCTTTTGTTCCTATAGCATTGCCATCGATACAGGAGCAGTTATAGTAGACCCACGTGCTGTTGTCCAGCTGCAGGCTGTTCTGGCACCCCGCCTGGCACGGCGATAAGTACGTGAAGTCGTCCTGACAAGTACCAAAAAGAAAAAAAAACTGATTTATTATCCCGAGTCATCAATAGACATAGTTTAAATCCTCTCGGTTTTCTAGCTCGACGATACCTTAAAATTAGGATAGTTTTGCATCACCTACATAGTAAAAAAATCGCTAACAACGGAATCTGTCCAAATTCGCAGGAGGTGGGGTAGTTGTATATTCTATATATATAATACACACATATTAAGTTCAAACCAATAGCATAAGAATAATAAATAATGTATAAAAATGAAACTCTCGCGCCAGACGTGTTACAATGCCACGATAATAGCTTACGGTCTCGCGTTAGTTAAACAAAAAAGTCAGTCAGGACTTGAGTCGCGGCGCGCTCGCACATACGTAGGTACCTACACACTTTACGCCTTTGTCTGATCACACCAGTTGGCGCCACTGTCGAGTAAAGTCCTACCTGACCTATAACTATCAAAGTTTGTTATTACGGGTAATAAAACTGTCTCAAATCACTGCGATTAATTGACCCGTAACTCATATTTGTCATAATTAATCTCAGGTACCTATTGCAAAATATTCACAACATTATTATAATTAGATATAAACCCACGTAGCCAACCTAGAAACAGTGAAATTTGACATTTCGAAGACCACACGCTACACTAGCGCTCCTAGCGGCGAATTCACACGCGACAGCCCCTATTGCAGTGTATTTGGGAGTGGAAACCATTTATAAACTATGCCTCATCTAAGTTTAATAACGCAGTTTCTCTCTACTTTTGTTATTTTGTAAAAGTGAAGGTACTTTTGACAAGTGAAAACGCGGGGCGAAAGCTAGTAAATAGTAAAAATCCTTACCTGTCCACAAACAGGGTTGAAAGGAGCATCTTCACAGAAGCAACTTGAGCTGCACTCCAAACTGTTGTTGTTAATCAATCGATAGTTCTCTTCAGGACAACTCACGAACATTAGAATCACCATGCCTGGAATAAATTATACACAAATTCTGAGAAAAAGTGAACAAAAAAAAAAGTTTACCAGTTACAGAATATGCTTTTCACTACAAAGTCACGTATTTTTAACCGACTTCATATATGTTATTTTTTTCTCCCGACTATCAAAAAGTCGTAGAATAAAAGTTGCTCAGTGTTATTCGCGTCCATCTTTCATAACCTTTCAGGAACCACTAGACACATTCAAACACTGAGGTAAAAAAAAACAATAATAGTCAGTCAAAGACTCTTAGAAGCAACATTAAGGCGATAGCTCAGTGGTAGTGATGTCGAATACCGAGACGAAGGTCATAGGTTCGAATCCTATAATGAGATTGATGAAGGAAAACATCGTGACTCAGCACGGCGTTAGGGTTGAAGTACCCACCTGGCTGGCTACCACCCTCACGTTAAAAATCTGTCGCCAAACACCTACCACTGTGTCCCGGTAGCTGGAATTGTGAGCCAGCACTTACCATGGTGAGGTTGTGGTCAAACACAGGCCTATACACAGAAATACAGAAATAAAGAAGTAAAACAAGTCTTTTATGATCATACCAGCGCTATAAATGGCAGCAGTGATGGCAGTCCAAGCGGCCACTTGTCTCGCAGTAGGGACCAGTTTCAAGATCACCACACCCGACGAGATGATCCCCAGACCCATCACCAGAATACCACCAAGACCTGTAAGATATCACCAGTTAGATTAAATTTACGCCAGTATAGCAATCATTATCTGGGAGTAATAAATTTTGGAACTGAGACAGGAAGTCTCTTTTGCATCAATGACAATTTTGGATTTGGTCATATTTATTTTATGTCCGTCATTAAACACTCAAAAGTAGCTCATCAAAATATGTGGTAATTTCAATACCACATGTCAGCGGCAGTCTTACCAATACTCAAGACATTGTTCTGTGTAGTACCTCACCCGAGACAAGGTTGGCGTCATGCGTCGGCAATCGGAACTGCTTCTCGAGGTACTTGGGAAGGAAGCTGTAAACACCGCTGATCGGCATCAGATGAAGCACGGAGCTTGCTGTTCGCCACATCAGAATATCGTTTGTGAGCTGCCTTTTGATTGTTGCGAAGAAATCTGGAAGAAGAAACAGGAACCAATGTAGCAAATTCTATTGATTAAGAAGTCGTTTCGGTAATGAAAAGCATCGTAAGGAAACCGTAAATTCCGCCAATATACATTGGACTATGGCGTGCTATGGGATTGATCCCTCTCGTGGTAAGGCATGGCTCGTGCCATGCAGTGGAGACTTACGTATAAATTCGGCTTGATACTGCTTATCTTGCTAGGCTTGTAAGAACAAATAATGATAGTAACACAATGAATTCCTGTTTTAAAATAGACTAAACCCAGACCAAATGGGACACGGCAAATAAATAGTGATCATATTGGATGGGATACAACTATTGTCTGGCAACTAATGGAAAAAAAAAGAAACATCAGAAATGTGTCTGGCAACAAGATTACTTTGAAGATAAGTCACTATTGCACATGTATTAATTTTATTGTAGTCAGAAATGTACCTTTAAATAATGGTTGGTTTTTGTCTTTTTTCTTCATGGGCGGCAACGGCATTGCCTGTGGCTTGATCTGACGCGGAAAGAAGAACATCAGCACTGCCAAGATCACTATGAAGCTAGATATAAACACCATACCTGTGGAATTAACATTACATTTAATGTAACTTAATACAGCATTCAAAGTTAATGTGTAAATAGTCGTTTAAGAAACAAACCAGGGTCCGGTTGACATAGAACTACCAACCCTGAGTTTAAATACACGAGAATCCTCCTTATTCAGACCTAACCAAGCAGCTACCTTTAATTTACTCGGTAAAGCGAATCAATAATGTAGTTGAAGGACATTTTAACATCTTTCTCAGTTTATCTACCGCAATATATAGACATTTCATGATCACCCTATTGAATCATGTGTACCTCCTTCATATTCTTTAAATTAATATATATTCAACCGTACATATTATATGTGATAAGTTTATAACAGTCTCCGTAATGTATTATTGTATTAACATGATCGTAGTAAAATGCAATGC
Organism: Tetheella fluctuosa; assembly: GCA_951216915.1. Classification (NCBI taxonomy): domain Eukaryota; kingdom Metazoa; phylum Arthropoda; class Insecta; order Lepidoptera; family Drepanidae; genus Tetheella; species Tetheella fluctuosa. The sequence continues at coordinate 13,062,065 of OX578215.1, read as the reverse complement.
AAACTGGTACATTTATGCCAACCGCATAAATTTCGTAATCTAATGAATACCTTAAACAGTTCATTTATTCTTGCAAACAAAACATGCAAAGGAAATAGAATCATCGACATGGCGAGAAAAAAAATCGCTAACAAGTAAACAGAATTCGTGGTTGGCTTATATGGTCGAGTTGTATTGTTTGTTCAAGATATCAGTACCAACTCGTATGTAATATTCTAATTATATTAATTATCATGGAGTGTGTGCAAAGTAGTATTTTCAACAGATGAGACTAATCCATTAGTACTTATAGTCAGGAGATAAGAATTCGCCAAGTATTTCACGCTCTGCATGGCGCCACGGAGCGAGACGAATTGCATGAAGCACACCTATACATTTGCCAAAGAATGTTGAAGTAAATACATTTTCTGGTATCCTGAGTTGTTGTTACAATGATATAGTAGTCATTAATTTACCCAATTACTTGAGAGAGGCAGCGGCAGACTGATAATGAATGATACCACCAAGCGAAATGCAGATAAGCGCAATAGTTACAACAGAATCTTCGAAATATTATACAAGTTAAAGGCAAAAACCAATTATTATTGAACACCTGCGGAATCCAGGATAAGATCAAAAACAATTCCGATAGATTCAAACATTTGCGCGATTACAAGGTCGCCCGGTCGACGCTCAGTCAAGGGCGTTCGCTAGACACGGTAGGTATAGACTATGGATGCAAACATAATATGGAATTCTTACAATACCTGTATTAGTGCTCAAAAAGATATAGACTAAAAAGTTTAAGAAAAGAAATTTCTCAAAAAAAGCTGTCCCCCTCTGAGGCTATTGATAATTTTATGGTAGAGCCGGCGAGAGAAGACGAAGGTCAATCCGAAACCGGTTTAAAAGTAAAAGTGAGCACGGTGGTCGCGTGTCCACCCACTAAATCCTCATTACGGGCACCGACGACGGCATAATTGTCGGCAACAAGGCGCGCAGCCTTGGCCGTGACCGGCTATGGATAGAGCGCTTATTTTAGTTGTGGTGACGCGCCGTGATGTAAGACGCGTTATATAATCTACAAGCGTGCGCCGGCGCAGCGTGACGGTGCGGCGCGACCACTCACTGAGAAAAAAGCGAAAGCCGAGTGGAAATTGTACCGCGCGCGACACCTCGATAACAACTATACATAGCTGTCTAAGAGACTTAATGCGCACAAAATCAAACAAGTAATCGATACGTACTATAATGTGAGTTATTGTGAAAGACCAACAATAAACGATGATGAAATGTTCATTTCAGTCATTACAAGTATGCATGTAATGACTGAAATGAACAGGAATATGTCACCATAATAGTAAATTTGAATAGTGTCCGTTAAAATTGCTTATTAAAATTCTGAGCTTCATTCATGAACTTATAGCAATTGAACAATGAGGAAATACGCAGAAACCATTCAGGGCGTATATTCGCGAATTCACTAATTACCATTCGAAGCACGGTTGTAGCAGATTTCTACCGGGCACGACATTATTATTCACATGCCCAAATAAATACCGATCGATTTGAAACCTTAACCAGAGGGCGTTAGAGAGTTTAAAGTTTGGTCGGGTGCAAAAGTTCCGTGGTGGTCTAACGCACGCATTTGATTGGTACTTGGGTCACGCGCGTGCTTTCTTCGTGGATTTTGCGTGCAAATCTGTGCAAGCGCTTCGCTAACGGTAGACGGCAGTTCCGCGATGGAATGTAGGGGTACTTCATGGGAAATATAGTACATGTCGACATTTTCAGAATTCTCATAAGATATTATCAGAACTAGTTTATTATTTTAGTCTTCAGTTTTTTAAACGTAGCAAATAATAAATTACTAGCAATATATACCTCACTTCTTTAACCATTAATTCTTATAAGATACACATTAACGATTTGTGTCATTAACAGTAATGAATGTCGGTAAACCTGTTAATTTCTGAATTAAAATTGCCCGCACCTTGTTACTTATTCATTATATTCCATTATACACAAACCGCTGTTAAGATATTCTTGGAGCGAACAATTAATGCGTTTGCGTGAAACGGAGTGCATTGTGAGGGTAATGCAACGCTATTGGCAGACAAGTTAATTACAAATGGATATTATGCAGTCCCAGTTGTAACCACAAGTCGAACCGGCAACTTAACACAACAGGTTGAAATAGTTATAGATAATACATACACGATGTGTATCACAATTTGTTTTGCTACTTTAAGAAGGCTTTAGAAAATTTATCAAACATATTGAAAACGTTGTACTTACCGAGCCACCAAGCTCCGAGCCATCGGGAGTCGTTGGCTTCAAACCCTGGTTCAGTGAGTGGATTCACGTAGACTCTGGTGCAAAGGGCTCCAAGTAAGAAACCGAGAGCAGGCCCGATCACTCTTATGCCGATTGTAATAGCTGTTGAAAAAAATACAATGTAAATAAATTGCTGAGACCTCAGCAGTAATTTATATTTTAAAATATAACTACTTTAAGATCGTGGTAAATAAATGTTCATGCAGAACGACATGGTATAGAAAACATGTCGTTCTGCATGAACACGTCATAAGAAACAACATAATAGATACATAGTTGCCATTCTCACGAGATATTAAATCATATTACATTAGCTACGTCGATTATAACACACGTATCGGAATATATTTTCCAGTACATGCTCCACTGAAAACGTTCCATGCACGAAACTTTGCAAGAGCATTAGTTTTAGTCATCCCATAAAAAATTAAACAATAATGTTGAATTAATTTGAGGAAACTTTATTATTGGACAGTTAATGATGTACTAAACATTAATGGGCGTAATCACAGAGGCGGAGATGGTCATTATGCAAATTGAGATGGACTCTGGTACATATAATGGAACGCAGTCGTTTATCTCAATAGGGCTAGGGCTCAGGGGCTAATTGAGGGTCGTTGAACCAGACAACAAATTATCGTATGAGGAATTGCGGCTGTCAACGATCGCTTCTGCATTTATTGCATTCACTGTGGCTATACGTAATAAAAAAATAACCGCACGTACGGATGCTGTAGAAATTGTCGCTCCATCGCTTAGTGTTCCGAGAATTGGTAATGATGATCTAGTTAAGCCACATACCGACAGCCGTCCACCAGCTGGATGCCAACGTTTTCTTCATAAAAGCAAAAATATTTTCAAAACATATTTGTTACGGGTATACAACTGATGGAATCGTGGATGCCCTCGGGTCACGAAAGAACTGTCCCAGATTTAGACATTTAATTTAAAAACTGTTTTAATAATATAACAAAGGACAGCTGTAAGGTGAGTGACCGAAAAACAATCAGGTACTTAGGTCCCAAAAGTAATCTTCCTGGAAACCAACCGCATCGCTTGCCAAAAAACGAGCGGCGTGCGTTCAGCTCGCGTGCATCACGTTGGACACAAAATAAAATATATCATGCCATTATAATCATGCGCTTTTGTAATAAATAATGGCCTCGCCAGCATCGTTTTTCAAAACGGCCGGTGGTGCCCGCGACTCGGTACAACTTTTTATTATGTCCCGGTACACCCACCGAGTACAGGTTACCGGTTCCGAATGCATCATTAACATGGTTGAAGTACAGCTCTCTCGAATTAACGCTCAATGATTGTCAAAAAATGACGAATTACGTCGTTAAAGTTACTCGGTGCGCAGTCGCATAACTCGTTTGAGGATCGATCGTTCGATGCGCTGATATCAATTGTATAGGTACAGATTATTACGTCTCGACATAGTATGATCGCATCGAATTGCAAATAAATAGGAGAGTCTATTACAGATACGTGAAAAATACGAATATAAACTGATATGAAAGGCAGCAGGGCTCACTGAGATAACCTTGCTACGTCCGCCGCTGTAAATAAGGTCATCTGGCAGGCAGCCACAATCACTATTGATACACCTAATATAGAAATAATAAATAAAAAAAATATAAATAAAATAGTGAGTCAATGAAAATATGAACGAGTTTTATAAAACAAGCGTCAAGTCTGGAAAATATGATCTCAAAAAAAGAACGAAATAAATTAGTTACGATTAATTTAAACAATATAAAATTATCTACATCTCAAAGACACGATACTGATACAATACCACATAACTAGTCACGAAATTTTTAATGACCGACCAATAAATCTCGATCGATCGTCCTGGTCAACGATCTCCAAATACAAAATAGTTTTTACAAGTATGACTAATTCATTTGGAAAACACATGAACAGCGGTCTATCGTTTCTACGAAAACCTGTCCAAATAGTGAATTTAAAGTTGCGGTTTCGAAATAAAAACTCAAACAATGAATGGTAAACATTTCCTGAAGCTAAATAATGCCTACTAGAATTCTATGAATAAAATAAAATTATGAAACAAACATGAAAGAATTAAATTATGACTCCAAAGATATTTCCGCGTTTCAAATGATAAAACTAATAATTGACGTTATAATACATAATCTGTGTTAGTAATCTAATCTCGCAATGTTGCAAGTAACTGACCTATGACAAGGCACCGCAACAAAATTATTACAACGCAATTTGATAGCGCACTCGCAAAAAAGTTGCATAAGTGCATAGCACACAGCACAGCGTGCAGCGCAGTGGGTTGTGGGGCGTAACATTATATGTATATACTCGTTCTCGTATAAAAACTCAACTGTAATTTTACCCATATAAGCTGTGGTGCAATTAAAGATTATCAGATTTAAAGTGGGCTGTTCGAATTTTTCACAAACTTTCTATGTGAGAATTTAAAATTTAACGAAGTAATTAATAACAATTTTACTAAGATTATGCAGAAAATTAAAATCACGGAACCTACTAAATCTCTACCTGGATAAGATTATAATAAAAACATATAGGTACTAATTTACTAATTATGCAATAACTAGGTAGGTATTGATTTACTTTAGCCAAGATATCAAAATTCACTAATATGTCGATAACAATTTGGCATGTATTTGTTATTTATTGATCAATTGCGCTGACGCATGCTGACACAGCTATTAGGATATAACAGGTTGTTTCTAATTTCCAAAGCCCACGACCGTCTTTACGAGAAAAATAATGCTGTTAGACATTACTAAGTAACAATCCTTTGAATTAGCCTCGTTTTCGATGCACGCAAGGCAGCGTACAGCGGGCAGCAAATTGAATGAATCACTCGATACGATAATAATCAATTACGAGCACATGAATCTATAGATGGAAAAATCCATAGTGAAATAATAAATAATACGATGGGGCATCGAAGAATATAAGAAAAACGTTCGCAAAAAATATCTTATATAACAGCAATACATATACAGCCTTATAAACCAAACTGCAATTTAATGTGTAAGTAATAATAACAACATACACACTGGGCATTCTGGGCAAGTACAAAACCTATACATCATGGCACTATCTTATTACAAATTCCTCAACGTAGTGAGTAAAAGAATTGTAAATAAATTGTGTGAACTTAAAGCCTGTAACTTCTCCGTTTACGAGCCAAGGGTTGACAGCTGGATATTCTAGCGAGAGTAAGGAACATGTACCTCATACATACAACTGCTATGATCAACTAGGTATTAAATTAGATTTAAGTTACGAGTCAGATGAGACTTGGGACAAATTGTTTAGAAAATTTAAAGAATACCATCAACTTTATTAATGATTAAAATCAAAATGGACTAGTAATAAATGTTCTCTAGTTACTAGAGTTACTAGTCTGGTAAATGCATAGCTAATCTACTCTAGATGTTTGACAATGTACTCTCGCAAATACAACTGTCAATTGTATGTATATAATTGTTTATGCTATGTAATCATCGATTAGGAATATCAAGAATGATAATCATATAAAAAGGAGGACTATACTATACAGTAGGTACTGATGCTGTAATAGAACATGTGACTTCCCAGGGACTTGGAGAGCATAGTTTAAATAATAAGCACTCAGGGTCATTGAGCATCACATGCATGCATCAATAATTATATAAGAGGAAATTAGGCCACCACCAAGAGCAGTGCATCGTCTTCAACAAGCTGAAATTGTCGCGAGCGAGACGTCCCGACCCACTGACACAGTTGACCAACCGACTACTGAAATAGCTTTTGCATCAGACAGGTTACTTGTACTGGGAATGCATCCTAACTAATATTATAAATGCGAATGTGAGTTTGTTTGTTTGTTACCTTTTCACGCATAAACCGCTGAACCGATCGCGATGAAATTTAGTATGCAGATAGCCTATGGTACGGAGAAGAACATAGGCTACTTTTTATCCCGGGAAAACATAAGATCCCCAGGGAACGCGGGTGAAACCACGGGGCGGAAACTAGTGTATCATAAAATGTGAATCAGTTTTAGATATTTCATAAACTTTTATTATTTCTTCACATTCGCATCATCATATTTCTATGGTTATCCTTCCCGAATTTGATTTAGTAATTACAAGAAAGATGTATGCCTACATTAGACACTCTTTAAACATTAATGTCTGAAGAGCTAAAATAATGGCGCCATATCATAATATTGTAGAGAAAGATGTTAATTAATTGCATTCAATGCTATCACAACATTTATTATTGAGCCTGTGAGTATTATTGTATTGATTTTTGACAACATATATAGTTCTGAACACGTTGACTATGATAGAAGCTGGAACGAAATAACTTAAAGAAGGTTAATCAGATAAAAACACGTTAACACATGAGACCTAGATATTGGAGCGCACAATTTCTTAGACACCCTAGATACTGTACTGATTAATTGAATCTAAACGCCATTTGAAGACTGACGTGAAAACGAGGTGGACCGGTAGTGATATAAAAATTCCATCACTACACACTATACTCTTTAGCTAAGCTAGATTTACTAGTTTAACCAGTCCTTTTACGATAGGTACATAAACACACCTTCAACATAAAATGTTTGTTTTTTTGTAGACAATAGAACATTTTGAGAAGTAAAGATGTGCTTTTGTCAGGTGGTCTTCTCGTTCATTTTCAATTCACATTTTCTTTCTATTACCCCTCTTCAGCAAAGCATATTTTATCATGCATTTCCTAATTCTTCCTCTTTAATCGGTCCCTCATTACTGAGGATCGTGGTTACTGGACCCATTTGAGTGGACAAACTGCCTCCATCGACTACGGCCCAAATTTCCTAATTAAGGGCACATAATTTTAAAATAATATCACAACAGAATTAAAGCCTTTTTAATTTTCTATACTCTTGTTATCCTTTCACTCCAAGTCTACATCATCATGACATTGAAAAACGAATGTATGACATTACAAATTTACAATGAACAAATTTTTAAAAAATGTCTAATCCTAACTGACTATCAACGCACAGCCTATGCCGCTGGAGTTGGAAATTTGAAATATTCCACACAGATTCCTCAAATAACAAAGGCATCAACAAAGGAAGGGTTTTTCTAAATTCAACCTCTAAGGGGGTAAACTAGGAGATCATAAAAACATATAGGTATACGATGCTCCGCTGACAATTTCTCTTGTCAAATCGTGTCACAGGCAATTAGAGCGCCCACAGTGCTAACATTATAATCATCAAAAGCACTATAACCGCAACATTATTAATAATCGAGCTGAATTATAAAACTAGTGGCATAATGTCCTAGCATGCGTTAGACCGATAGCCTATTTAGGTCAATAATCGTTAACACTAATTGGATTTAATTGGATAATATATTAGCGATTTAGATACTGGTTGCATAAAGTCGCTAATCGCAATAATAGGTACAAGTACCACCTGCCGATTCCAAATTCCGGACATTAGAAGAAAAATCCGAACCACCAAATTTGAATTTCGAAGCATACAATTTTATTTATGTAACCCTTTTAACCGAGCGGCTGCATAAATGATTTCGAATAATATTGCTGAAATGCAAGTGAAGCCGCGGGTTAAAATTAGTTCCCTGTAATAGGTATAAATATTGATACATAAACAGATGTTGATACGGAGATACCGATTGGCAATGACATAATTCTGTCACTATAACTTATCCATTCATTTTATATTCTTTGAATAAAGACGTTATTGTTATATTTATATCCCGAGTAAAGATATCTAATACTGTAGACGCATCGAATTGACAAATAAATAAATGCAATAATTATGTCACACAAGTATGTGACTTGCATATAACATTATCGGAACAAAGTAATTAAACCCAAATAAATACTAATATACAATTTAATTAATTAAATAAATTACCGCTACGATACATTTACTTCTCTTTTTTTTGTATAATTATATTGTGTCATTATAATAGTAACTGATAGATAATTTATTAATTTTATTGTATCTGTAGTTTTTGTATTCTTTTTAACATTTCATGAGTGTTTTCTTATTTTTGTAATTTAATTTAATGTTGCATGTCAACCATTTATAACGTTATTTATTTTTTTAACGGCTAGCGAATGAGACGCGGCTCAAAACTACATATATAAAAAAATAGAATTCCAATAATCGCGAATCAAATTATTCATAATATAAATAAATATTTACATTTTCAAGGCAAAAGTAAATAATGGAATAAACTTCTCTCACGCAATAATTAAGTTCATCAAACGACGTGTATATATGCCTAACAATTTCTACACTGTAAATAATTTTGATCCATAAATTTCCACAGGCGTAAATAACTGTTTTCAGCTTCTACATCATAAAATCGGTACAAGGCCGATGCATCATAAGGGTGGGTACCCTCTGAAAGCGGAACTAGGACCTACCATAGACTCATATTCAAAATGTTGTGTCTAGATAACTCAATACTAGTGACGACTGCAAAGAGTGTGGTGGAAAGAGTGTCCTGGAGTGGAAACCATAGCATGGTTGCGGTAGTCACGTGGCTGACCTTCGAGTTATAAACTATTCCATTAGCTGCACATAAAAGCCGCTCGTTTTCTAGGTGTCAAATGTAACTTGACTAAAAAGGACGTAAGTACCTGGCACTGCCTAAATTAAAGACGCGAAAAGTTTTAATAAGTAATAACCACAAAACTGCAATGAAAATTAGGACGCTGAGTCGTGTAGATCACGTTCATCGACAGTTCACGATGACAACACATGAACAGGATGATGATGTGTTTAAGAAAATATACAGGATGTGATCCTGCATCCTCGCCATAATGAAGAAGGTAAATAATAAATAGTAGTAATAGAAATATAGAAACATTTCATAGGAGCATATACCTACTTATGTAAACTATATTATTTTATAATGAACGGCTCGCCGTGTCACAGGTAAGCCCGCAGAGGCTTCCGTGCACAGTTTTATCCTGTGGTTTTATCCTTGTAATTTTTATAAGTTTTTTTGGAAATAAATAAATAAAAAAATCAGCCTGACACTTATTTAATTTTGTACAAAACATTAGAAAACAAAATTTTAAAGTTTTTATTGATTCGTGTTATATTCAAAACCACATCCCGTACAATACATCAATAGTGGAACTAATGAGAACTCAAATTAGGACATGACTACGTAAATACATGTTTTCCAATAAAGACAATGATGCGATTATAATTATAATGGAACAACAGTTAGCTAATATATTGCGGCCTAGCAATTTGTATAGTTTTGTCATCAATGGAAATTATGCCTAAGAATTTGACGTCATATGAAACAATAAACGTGACTTCTGTAAAGACAAAAGTTTTAACAGTTATATAAAACTATACGGGATGTCTTGTTTGAATTATTCGCCAATTAGGAATCACATTATTTTTGTTATTTTTACTTTGTATAGGTACAGCGTAAAAAACATACAGTGGTCTATCGCGTTTGAAGTCACGCGAAATGCCGCTTTTGTATAGGCATTCGTCATTCTGCATTGTGTCCCAAGCGAGTGTATGGCAGCTTGGTGCTTGATGATTGCTCTGTCTAGACGTGTCCGTTGGCCGACTGTAAGAGTTACATAGACTGTGGTATATTAGGCTTGTGTTTGACTACAATTTAGCGAACAAAGCCTAGAAGGAACTGGCTCTCAGATGCAGCTGCCGGCACACCGGTAGATGATTGTCGACAGAATTTCAGCTTGAAGGTGGTAGCTAACGTGCTTATCAGCAGCATCTACTTTTTTTTAATAACATTTCGTGATCAGTTAAACATAAAACCTCTCGTTCACGTATCGCTACGCTAGCAGTGAGACCCGTCATAATACTATCGCAGGCGACGCAGTAGACGCATAAAGATATACAATACGATGCAGACACAACAACGCGTGCATAAAACACGCTTTTTTCCCAGGGACTTTACTCAACACCCAAACAACTATTGTTCCGTTTTTTATCGCTGTATCAAAACGCAACCGATAAATAAAGCTGCAATCTAACACTACCAGAAATATTTTCCTGTTTCGAGAGAAATTATACGATAATTGATCCGCCACCATATTTATTTAGATATGTCGAATATAGAACACTAGGTTTGCGCCCCGCGGTTCTACTCGCAATCACTATATTACCTACCACCTTAGGGGTTGAATTAAAAAAAAAACCTTATTTAGTACCTATTTATTATATTTCCTCCAAATTTTAAATCTCTAGTCCACTGGTTTAGGCTGTGCGTTGTCTGTCAGTCAGCCAGTTACGGTACTGTTTTATAGATATAGAACATATATTTCAGTAAAATTGCAACGAATAAGAGTGCAAGTTGCACTTAGCTCGATTCTTAATTACGCAAGGCTTCAGAGGGCGGCGGCAGAGCGCCTCGTGGGCGGCTCGGTGGGCGGCGGCGGCTATGATTTATAAATGCACTTTTATGTGCCAATTTTATTGCTCACAAAACGCTAACAATCATACCCGACGATCTTAATCGACAATCGGTATTTACGAGTCGAATGATCACCGAGCTTTTGTTTCAGGGCTTACGCTCTGTCGATCCGGGTGATCAAGGGCAATTAAGTGCTAATAAAATTGAAACAATAAGTTACGTAAGGTATGTTCACTCACCCATGTATAGTGGCGATTGTCTGCTGCCGACATTATCGTCGACGTACGGTATTCCGAGGGTAGCGATACCAGTCTGGCCAACGCCCACGATAAGGAGACAGACGAACAGCCACGGGATTACTACTCCCGTGATCGAGGCCAACCTCGCACTACTCTCATATTGATCAGCGCTGCAGAGCACGGAAGTGTCGTTGTAGGTGTGGCACAATGGCACTACTTTATACGAATCCATGTGCTCGTCCAGGAGTGGCGTGCCATAGAACAAATGCGGCAACACGCACCCAATCACGCCCACAGCCAGTACCATCATCATACACGCGATCCATCGCGGCCGGTGCCCACGACCGGCCAGATACGTAAGGAATAACGCAGTGCATATCTGCCCAATTTCTGTCGCCGCCAGCAGAGTACCAATCGTCTTTGATTGTATCCTGAACAACTTCTCCACGGTTGTCGTGACACTCACGAAGTATGTGAGGAACATGCCCTGCAGTACCCATCCCGATAGGAAGACGAGCATGAAAACTCGCGTCGAGTGGAAAGCGGAACGTTGGACGTTCTGCTGCGTCCGGGAGGCTGGCAGTTTGCAGTCGAGGGATCCATTGTTGTTTCCTGTGGCTAAGCGTTCCTGCTCTTCTGGTGTGGCTTCCACGTCTTTCATGGCAGCGTCCTCGGCCGCCGGGCTCGGGGCACTCGCGTCCCCGCCCGATGTTACTGTCGCGACAACGCTCGCCCTGTAACAATACAAAATATTGTTTAGAATTTCAGTTTTTACATTTATATCACATTGCATAACTTGCTAAATTCCGCCATCGATAACTCACGTCATGATCTAATGGCAGCGACTAACGCAATAGTATTTCACAACCCTTAATCCAACTCGAAGCGATCGCCCGAGCGGAAACAAACGCACGCGAAGCTCGAACAATGCTGACGCTTCCGGATAACGGCACGGCCACGTACGAAGTGATTAACGATCGCGAAACGAAGAAAATCAGTATGCCTGAGGCTGTCAAGCACTTTTTTGGGAAAGTCGTTCACCCGCTAGCGAGAGTCGGGACGTGGCATGCAGGGGTGGTGTGGAGGCTGCGTGCGCGCACCCACCGCGACGGAGACAGACTGCAAGATGCAATTACTGGCGCAGCGCAGTGCACCCGCTTCGCCCGCCCCTCGACTTCTCCCCACACGGGGTTTTTATTGGCCGTCTATCCGTTTTTTGTGCAGCACGCATTTACACACGATGAAAGGCGTCTGCGCGCCGCCCTTCACCGAAGATTCCCTCTCGTCTCGACACTACGGAATGTCTTTGTCTCTCGGGGAAGCTTTATTAAGCTTGGTTCTGTTTACAATTACACGCAACGTGAATCGCAAACTCAAAAGATTCTTATTGAAATCGAACATATCGATTTAATCGCTGAGAATGATAAAATTGCAATAAATAATTATACATACAGGAGCGGAGGACACACACGCGCTAGCTTCGCAATAACAGCAACCGTAGAATATTAATGTGATCGACTCATACGGTTAACTGGACTTACGAAACTCAGCAGCGGGGGCCGATGACCAGCGGCGACACCGACGGATCACGACGCACTATTGCACTGCGGCGACCACATCCAGAAGGTTAAATATTTGAAAAGATAATACGAGGATAAAATTTAAGAGCGATACGAATACATAAGTGAATTTTTTCGGGATGAGTCAATGAGCAAATTTTTTTTCACGACTATCGATAAATGAAGCGCATGGTGAACTGCATTCCGAGATAAACACTCGAAACTTGTGCAACGTTGGACCTATCGAACGACTGCTATCGCACCAGTGATAACGGGACGCGGCAAATATGCTACTCGTGAATCAGGTTACTTTCCGAACAATCTTACACCGAACGCCCTATTTATCTCGAATACCGTCAGTACTAGTGCAGTACTTATTCGACTTATAGGATGAATCTTTTTGAGCGTACCTAAGTGTTGTATTTCTAAGAAACGGCATGGTTCTTTGATATTCAGCCAATTTTTTTATTTATTGCAACGAGCATGCGACAGACACGCCTCTTAATCTAAAAGTATGTTTTCGCCTCATTTAAAAGAATTATTCACAACATCTTTCACAATACATGAAACAAATTGTTACAAAATATATTTATTGAGCATGTAAAAGTGAAAATTAATAAAATTTAAAGAAGGATAAGGTTAAGAGGATTTCTGTGTACCTAATTGATCTCAAATTAAATCATTCTCTCCTGGGCTGAGATACAAGACGCCACGATCTAATTGACCATATTGTACGAGAAACATCCCTGCATGTACATACAAACACAACGACAACGCGGGGACAATAACTGACGATTTATTTAATCTCCTAGCACGATTGAACGTCAATGATTCATACGAATCGCCCGACGGCATTATTGGCACAAATTGATTTAACTGAGACTTCAATATTGATAGAGATTCTTAGATTGCATGTAAATGACTCTACTGAAATGAAAAAGGAAAAAATGGAAGACTGTATCCTCACTTACAATTCAGTGACATTACAGAATGAACAACGTTGGAGAATATTTCAACGTCAACCCACATCAAAATTCATCCTCATGTTTTAATGAAAATACAAAAAAATACTCAAAATATTTGGGAACAATCTCATGCAAAAGTTTTAAATTCATATCAACTGGGACCGGTTATGGTCATGAATTTTTCATGAACGCATGTAACAATAAAATAATCTTCATACTATATTAAAATAAGAAAAGTAAAAATGATCTGATCCTACTGAGTTCAGTATAGACCGATTGAAGTAAATCCTCATTAATTAATTGAAGTAATTTTAACGAGGACACAGTTCGTGACAGTAGATCATAAGTCATAGAGCGAGCGTTCGTTAGCGACGACGCGAGCGATGCAGGCGCATCGAAGACGTCTATGATAGTTCTATAAGTGAGAGGACAACGTGCGCGGTCAAGGTAAGTGAGCAGATACTCGTACCTGTTGTTGATAGGGTTACCACCTGATTATATGGCAAACACAAAGTATATTTTGAGACCATACATAAATATCAAGTAATTAAAAAAATATATATTTGCAGGGTTATTATTAAACACGCATATGCATTCAATTCAAATTCAAATTATTATCTAAATATATAAAAGAAAATCTCTGACTGGTTCTTCAACGCCTAGCCAAAACCCTAGGACTTATAGAAAGCTGATATTTTGCACAGAGGATCCTTTAATGGTGTAGATTAGGTATAAGGCCAGAATATAAGACGATTTCTAGTTTTTTTTTATATACTGTACAAAACTACAGTACAGACGCGCGTCCCATTCGCGCGTCAAAGGGTAAACAATTTCATTAATAATAAAATAACGTTTATTTGAACTCAGATGGAGACTCTATTTCCATGCTTGCTATAAATATTCATTCATGATACACTTAAGAATTGTAAAGGGTAATTGTCAGGTAAGTATAAAGATCCTTGCACGGTGATTCGATTTTATTTTATTCTACAAGTATGGCAACCCTAGCTGCCGATGACACCGCTCTACACTCAACATTAATCTTCAGTTTAAGCCCGGTTGCATATCATAAGGTACGTTTTACTGTGCATGCCAATAAGACATATAATTGTATATGACCGCGGCAAAAATAGAAAAAATATATTGGAAACTTTTATGAATGCCATTCGAGTCCAAAACTCCTATAAAGTTAATAAGCCAAAATAATAAGTTAACCAGGTCTAACTGCATTTGTAATTTAATAATTTAATGTATTTAACATATTTCACCTACCTCATAAACGCTGCTTATGTTTTTTGTTCCACAAAATTAATACTAATGCATTTATAAATGCTTAAAAACATTCGGTTTTTTTACGTAAGCGTAAGCCTTTATACCCTGTGTCCATTGACCGTATCCTAAAATAATGATTCAGAACCAATTTGACACTTCAAAAACCTTATGTAATTGTACACATACATTAAAGTATGATTTTACTGACATTAAAAATATTTTTAAAACTAAACATAGTAAATAATCTGTTCAAGAACACGAAATATTAATAGCACAAGAAAACGAGAAGGCATATCCAATATAATTTGTTATTTTATTACCTAGCCAAGCCACAGAAATATTGAGGAAGTTATATAGTACAAGACAGTCATCAAGTTAGCTAATCCAAATTTAAATAGTGTTCGCTCCGGTCAATATGTTTCTATTTGTAACCGACGATACGAAGGTAATAAAGATAAATCAATGTGAATTGTATTCCGACGCCAGCTACATAAAAACTTCTGAAGGACGCCTATGTTACAGCAAATATATTACACACGAAGGATGAACAATTTGCGTAAGTCGATTTCAATGTTATAAAGACTGTTTTGTACGAAAAACACGATCTAGGAAAGATATAATTGTATTATGTCGATTTGGTATTTATTCATATAATCATATTGGTGTACTCAAAGATGAGAAGGTTCAATTGTTTGCGGAATTAATACAAAGAAAGCATTTTTCTACTCTTCCAAAATAAAAATAACGTCGAAGCAAAATAAGTTTTTATGTATATAATAAAAGAAAATGACTCATCAACGCCCAGCTCATTCCTTTGGACCTAGAAAGCTGAAATTATGCAAGGAGCGTCCCTTTGTGTTGTAGACAAGGAATAAGGCCAGATTTTTCAAAATTCATCATCTATAGGGGTAAAATAGGAGAGTAAGGGTTCGCGAGTATAAATATTTACTAAGATACATTGAAAACAATTTAACAAGCGAACATGTAAAATGCATAAGTAGGTACTGATTATGTATACCTCAGAATGCAAAGCTCAAGTATATTAATTAATCATGTTCCGTACACTACCGAATGAACATACGCAAGACTAGGCACTAAATATCTTAATTATCCCGGCTATTAATTAAATTAAACCGGATTCTACCCACAGTCTATTAATTAACTAACAGATAGGTATTCATGACTTTACTAATAAATTGTAAATAATTACGTGAACAAAATGGTAAAACATAAAGTATTGAATGGTATAAATCAAGCGCAGCTTCCCACTAAAGTCCATATTAATTTTATACTGCAGCTGATTCCTCAGAGCAAGTTCCAGTTATTTTAATTGACCACAGCCCTTTAGGCGAATCCAATGATAGGTCATAAGACCTTCTCAATACCATCTCGCGAGCTACACCCGTATTTGCAAATCAAATTGCACTCAATACTCGTATTAATTATCAGCAGCAGCTGTTAAATGTCTGTGCGACAAATGATTTATAAGTACAGATAAGTGCAACGCTCGTTAATTATACGTAACCAATACAGAGATTTGCATTGTGATACTTTAATAGTTGAGTAACGTAGGTATTGGTAACAGACAACCGTCTAATAGATCAACTAACTAATATAATATAGAAAATATATTGGAATTTGTAATGAAACTAATGTAGAAATTTGAAAATTACAAATACACAATGTCGTTACGTAAAACTAGAAGTAAATAGTAACATTAAAAAAAGATATACTTAGAAGACATCAAAAAAATAAAACATCACGCAGAACATAAATCGAAATCGAAACCCAATAATAAATAAGAGAAAATAAAACGAGAGCCTGATTAAGGCAAGTAACTCACGAAAGAAGACAGTCGTGTAAAGCAAATCTTCCGAGTAGGAGTGCCTGCATAAAACAACCCAAGGCAGGCGACACCCTGGGGCGCTGCTGCGTCCTTTTAAGTTATAGTAAGTTACTGCCCTTTGCTTGTTGGTTACATATTAGGAAATATTCGCAAAATTTTACAGAAATATTACGCTCTAAAATTAAAGCTTAAAAAAGTAGATACTTCATAAATCATGACGTCTCGTTGAGATTGCCCTATATCACATTTTCCTTCAACCTATTAGCATTATATAAATTGCAATTTTTGGAATAATCAGTAATTAATTATTGAAAAGAATATTATTAAAATTATTTGTTTAGTATTTCTTTTATTTTTATCAAATTTATCGTTTGTTTTTCTAAGCAAAACTGTATATAACAAGTCAACAGCATTATTTCAGCCAAATATAACTGCTATAAAAAGTTAGAAGCCACCATACAAGACTGTATACAAACACGCTCACACTGCTGATAAGCTCAGTCACTACACTCATCCTATAAAATAAACATATAAATCATCACGGCGGAACATCATTTAATAATGAAACAAAAACTGCTGTACGTTGATGCTGCCGTTGGTACAACGGGGGCGATTAACGTACTAAGAACAAGACTTTGATCTATGTACAAACCACGGTTGATTACTTTCAAAACATTTAATACCTATATTATTAAATGGAAAAAAAATTAAAACCTAACACGTGTCGTAGGCGTTAAGCAAGTTGTGTGAAGCATAGCGAGTCCATGATTATTGCGCAACTCTGACATAACATAACCAAGCCTTGACATTGTTGATCTCATACACAGTTGTCCGTGCCAAAGCCATCGCAGGTAACATGGCGGTCAAGAGGCTCGCTAATCGTCGATGGAATATGAATAGCCTATACTAGGATAAATCACTTAACAAACCATCGAGTTGAATATCTTAAGCGAGATCTAAAATAAAACCTTTCGGTACGCCAAAGTAAACATATCTATTTTAGGACGAGAGATATTTTCGACTCAAGGACTACATATCAGAGGAACAAAAAATATCAAAGCCAGCTTAACTTGATCGAAGTTTAAAATAATCACCATAGCACACGATACGAAATAATGGAGAAGTGATCTTAGGCACATAGTGACGTGGTATCGGACAAGGTCGATGGTAACAAATCACTAGTACTACCAATTTGACACTGCTCACCTCCGCTTATTGGACAAAGTGGAACGTGTAAATGAAGAAACGAAACGCTACCCTGTAATCGTTTAACAAGCCTCAGCAATGATGAAACAGATGTCACATTTGAAGGCAATATCAATTCAAACATTGAGTAGATTATAGTAGATATAGATGAGACTAAGGAGCCATTGTAAACGGTGAGCGCTATAAAGTAAACGTTGCAACTTACACGATATTAATAGATGATAGTTCTGAAAATTATAAAACAGCATATTGCGAGCAAACAGCATATTGCGAGCAAACACCACATAGGTTTGTGTAAATTGACGCATAGCCACTGCGTATAAAAACAAAAAAAGTATAGAAATTCAGACAGAAAAATACCAACAAATCGTAGTGGAAAGTAAATTTTATAACTCTCACTGTAATAAGGTTCAGTGAAAGCGATACAGCAAGTGTCATTACTTTTAGCGTTGAGCGGAATTATAAAAATATCGTCGCAGATGAAACGCCTCCTGATTGGACTGTAGGTATCAATATAATTTGCATACAACGCACACTCGAATTTGCGCGGTGAAATCTTGACACACCACTTTTTAAGAGTCTTCAAGCATTGTGTGTGCAATTGACAAAACCGCCTCCACCTACTTGGAGAAACCACTACATGGTGGAACTACCCATATTTAAAGTCATGTCAAAGAATATACAATATTGGTCAATCGTTATGGATCGCTGTACAAAGGTTCTGAACTGATGTCAGGCCCTGATTAAATGAATTAGAGACTATTGTTGTACGAATATGACTCATAAGTTCATAACCTATAAACCACCGTATCAATCACATTCTTTATTTTTTACTAAAGCTGAATAAATATATGCTGAAAGGAGCCACGTCCATAATAATAATTTGACTTTATTACGATACAATACCCATAAATGTTTTACTTCCATCAAATAATATTTGTTCATGTGTGATAAAACGATAACAAATTTAATTAATTAATTTACGATCGAAATACGTTCGTTTAAACGGACAAGAAGCACATATACTCAACAAAGATTTAAAAAGAAAAGAAATACAAAATTGAAATGTTGACCGCAACACCGAAGATAAATCTTTAGTGTGAAACACGATGGAAGATTTTTATAAGTACTAGTCGTAAATGGACTCAAAACCTGACCAAACAGTAAAAACCAAACAAATAAGGCAGGTGCCAGTGCCGTGTCCTGCCACTCCTGGCTGGCCAAACAACTTATCCGCGACGCGACCACTTCCGACACAAACAAAACAACATAACTCCTTTGACGCTCTTCTTACTTATAGACTTAATTAATTCCTGCCTTGAGGATAAACATAAAAGTTCTTAAGTGAATATTGTGATGTATTGTTTAAACCATTTCAAAGGTTATTAACATTTCCTTGTAACTATAGATAGGTAAACCAGCATTAAACCTTGCTTTAAAAGTATTGCAACAATTTGACTCGAACCAATAAAATACTTAAAATCCTCTGCCTACACATGTACAAGTTATAAAAATGCCACGAGGTAAAAAGTCGGCACTAAAACTGACAATTTGTAATTGTAACCATATCTTTATGAGTTAATATAAAATATATTTTAATGCTGTTATATTTTAATAGTAAGTATTACAGCATCTATAATAGTTAACATCCATACCGTGACCAACATACTGTGAGATATACATTTTTTTAAACAAAATAATGATGTATATTTTTCAACTATTGAAAATGTTTGTTCTAACTTTTAATTTGCTTACAAAGCAAGTTATATAATATAGCGAAATGTATTGGATAATAGTTATGTTAGTAATAGATAATAGTTATGAAAAAAGAGGGATAGCATTGAAAGTGAAGTATATAACTGTAAACGGTCCACTAGAATCGTGCAGACCACTGTTTAAAAAACTAAACCTTCTCACCCTTGCTTGTTGTTATATTTTCCAAGCAGGCGTTTTTGTAAAAGAGAACATACATTTGTTTAGCCATAATGATAAAGAAAACTGTATAATCCGAAAGAGGGATCCAACTCGACTAATGTTACCCACCTGTAAGACTACTTTATACCAAAAAAACTGTTATTGTATGACAATAAAGATATATAACAGGATTCCTAAAGATATTAGAGAGCTAAAACTAATAACTTTTAAGAAAGAACTGTACAAGTGGTTGAGCGGGAAATGTTTCTATACCCTAAATGAATTTTTTTCGTAATTATTGTTGACATTTTGCAATCATTTCTAATTATTAATTTTATATTCTTATTGACATTCTAAAGTTTTTATATAATTGTACCCAATTATTATGTACTTGCATGCCTACAGTATATAAGGCGAAACATGTAGCACTTAAATTGTAACCATTGACATCTTATGTACCATGCTTCTAGTGAGTGAATAAATAAATAAATAAATAAAATTGTCACATCCGTGCAAGTGATCGCTGACCCCAAAGCCTAAGAAAACACAAGACGGAAGAAGAAATAATACGGGGATGACAAATAATATATTAGAAACTCTTTAAAAATGAAACGAGGTCTCAAATGATGCACATATTAGTATTAAGTGAATTTTTACAAAAGCCTGGCAAACATTCAGGTCAGTGGCTTTTTCTTTTCATTACTGTTTACTGAATCTACTGTTTACGTAGGAAAATTCAGCTGTTTAAACATATACTAAATGGTAAACATACCTTAAAGGAAAGTAAATAATATTTTTTTAAATGTATTGTCACCATAACTTTTGGTTCTCAAAACTTACCTATTTATTCAGATAAGGCCGGTAAGGTACTCATGAAACGTTATAATGACTCTACCACCCGGTTAGTAACACACACGTTTTTTGAGAAAATTAATCTCTACAATCGGTTACAAACTTGGACGTTTCCTTCAATTTTTTTGTTATAATATCACGCATCGTAGTGCGTGGTACTCTTTTTTATATAAATTTTAATCAGTACCTACCAATTAATTCATAAATTAAAAAAATATCACTTTTTCTGTGAAACAATAATATTAAGTAACGATAACACAGAGTTTATCGCAACTATTTTTTTTTTAGAAAATTATTAAACTGCCAGCAATAAATTTGAAGTTCATGTTCCATTAGGTCACGGTTTATCATTTAAAAATAAAATTTCGAACGCTTTTCAGTGCCCATCCCGGCTGCGAGGTTATCATCAAGTCCAACTTGAAACAAACAAACTTGTATGAAGAATGTTCATACAAGTTTGTTTGTTTCACCAAGTTCGATGACACTTCCAATATTTTGTACTATAGTTACTTACATGTGGAGCGCACTGTGGAACCATCAGATAACAAGACTTCATTTTTGTTTTGATTCGAAATCTTAGTACGTTTTTTGTAAGGATCAGAATTGTTTACATCGAATCTTGATGCTTTAATAAAAACATCGATGGGGTACATCTTGAGGAAAATTAACAAGAACATCCTTTTAACGGTAAAGACGAAGATTTTTTTAAAATTTATTTTCTTTTAGGAAGATTTACAGCAAAATAGTAGTAATAAGTTAACAGTTGAATATTCATATGCCATTTAAAAATCTCCAACAATAGAAAATCGAAAATAGAAAATCCCTTCATCCCAAGTCAATTAGGAGTTAGCAGCTTTTTCCATAACGATAGATCTCTTAAAAGCTTTTTGTTACCACTTTCGGCCACATCATCACTTACCACGGTGATTAAGTTATCCACGAATTTAACTACATAATTATTTGAATACTATCGACTACATTGCTTACCTATTTGCCAGAGTATATAACTACTAATATTATCCCGGTTTAAAAAAGCCATCATGGCGCCACGGGGCCCAGGTGCAGTACCTACGATTATCACAAATTACGTGATCTGTATCTCGATTTTAACAACTTTGTCGATTTTATCACAATAATGTAGCAAATCGACTTGCAGTAATAACTGAGCCGTGAATTGTATGTAAATTGATAAAGTCTGGTCCAAACAATTTGCACATACCTTTAATAACCTGCCGTAAAAGGGATCAAATAATACGTTAATGATACTCGGGAAATGAGTGGATCGATTTCATTGTGGTTTCCATTCGACTAGGCCCTAGCTAGGCAATGACAAGTATTATTTTAATAGGTGTGCTAGTTTCAATGATTTGTTACATGGTACGATTTATTTTTGTAATTCGACATTCAAGTCTATGTCAGTCTATCAATTATAATGCGATAGAAAAATTTTGAACTTTACAAAAAATAATTAACTAGCAGTTACCCTTGAGATAGAGAGTAAGTATTGAGAAAAAGTACAAATTAATAATACGTAAAGTGTTACAAAACATATTGTAATTCATATTACTACTAGCTGTCCCCCGCGGTTTCACCCGTACCATAGCGGTATAAAAAAAATAGCCTACGACCGATTCTCAGACCTACCGAATATACACAAAAAATTCATAAGAATCGGTCGAGCCGTTTCGGAGGAGTTTGCAGACAAACACTATGACACGAGAATTTTATATATTAGATTTGTTATTTATATCAAAAACTTGCCTCGTCATAGTCAAACAAAACTGCGTGAATCACCTCCAATCCTCACATGAAATTATACGAATAATAATCGGTTACAGTTCGGTGCGATGCGGTGGGGACTGGGCGGACCCAGAAAATTTCAAATGACCATGAACTAACACCCCTGTCGGCTGCCGGATATAAAATGTAACAAACAAAAATCTATCAATTCTAACAAATAGCTGTTACTTGACCCACATCTGTAACCTCGTTACGGCGAAATCGCAATGTAATTTCGCGACTTAAATTTTTTTGGAACACTTTTACTTTGGCACCGGGCGTACGGTCCAGCGATTCAATGTACGGATGCCGTGATGACACCAATTTCTCTTTCAATGAATGAGTGCAGAGCTTTAAGTGTAGTCTCTAAGCGCCCTCAATTTTTAGATGTCATCTGGATGAGTAGCGTTTACGTTTAAGATACAACAACGTGGATTGTGGAATACGAGCAATAATCTCTACAGATGCAACAGTAGCAAAGGTAATCATTTGCGACACAGTTCAGCTTAGCTTTAAGCAATAGTTTGTTTGAATTGATTTCCATTTCCAAAATAAAGGATGCAACACGAGTCCCCTATAAGTGCTATCGGTTGTTGCAATTTTTTTCGAACTTTTCGCAACGCATGCGTCATCGTCGCGTAAATCCGCCAAGCGCACGCGCCGGCCGTATAACAACATAACTTTCTCTATCGTACCTACCTACGTAATCGTATTTGGTTAAATTTCGCTTTTTTGCACACACTACCATATCAGAATAAGTAAATGGAATGGACAATACTCGAATAGGAATAGTTACAAACGAAGTATTTGTCTATTAATTACTCGCTAATTATGTAATCATCAGCCATAATGAAATGACGAATAATGTGAAAATTGATTTACCTAAACGAAAACAATCTTCAGACAAATTATTACGTTAACAGAAAACGTAAAGTTAAGAATGTCTATTAAAACGGACGAGAGCGAAACTAATATAAGCTAGCCACTAGAATTACTTTCATCTGTGTGAGATGCCGAAAGTTAACTTTTACTTTCGGTATGAAAACATGCCATACAAGATATTGTCAAAGCAAGAACTTGTAAGGAAAATTAATTAAAATAACCTGAAATGTGTATCTATATTATAATAAAGCAAGTATTTTTTTAATAAAAATAAATATCGAGGTTATAATGAAACATAATAATGTCATCGGGTTTTAGGCAGAAAATTATTTGAAAGTATAATTTACGTAGGATCAGCTATGTTACGTCAATGATGATTTAAGAAATTTGATGATAAATTGCTCTACTTTAAATATTCCATCTTTTAAGCGACAACAACTGCATTAAATATTTTGAAATGACTTGGCACTTCTTACCTCTGTTTTTATTGCATTTTATCCAGCTTTCGAAATGTTTAAAGTATTATCCTTGACTCCGAAACACAAAAAGCAAGTTTCGTAGACAAGACAGCTACAATTTTCTTATAGTATCTATAGTTTATTCATGAACATGGAGAATTACATCAAGCTGTAACCAATAACAGGTTAGATGAAAGCGAAACTTCATAATTACTTTCATCGGTTCGGAAACAGAAATGGAACTAACGACCTACATATTGATTTAGCTTAGTACGAGTGAACGATAAACTGAATCATTTTGATTAGCGCACTTGACTTTATTCGATAAAGACAAAATAATCTGAGAGATTGTAACATAATACAATGATGATTTAGTTTTTAGTTTACAGTCGAGGGTAGAAAGTGCCACTCATTTGGCCAAGTAGATTAAAGGCCTATACGGGATACCGTTGTTTTGAAACCGCAATATTGTGAGACCTGCAGCGGCCAGATATGTAGAAGACATTGAGGGGAATACACAATTTTTGATTTAGGACCGTGTTCTGATATTGTGATCTTAATGGTGTAAGCACTAAAGTGTAAATTCACTTGTGGAATGGGCATCATGATTGACAAGCTGAGAACGATGATGAATACAAGAACTTACAATACATATGTACGATATTATAACTGAAAGAACACAAGACTAGAGTATCCCATGATTTCACTGAGTTCCTTCTTATAACCACCTTGTTTTTTTATTAAGTGTGCAACAGCATTTTTATTTACAACACTTCATAATTTTACAAGGGATACTCTATTGGACATACACAACAAGTTCATAACGTTAGCGATAAATCTAAGTTCTTTATCTCTAATATACATAGCAATATAAACAGTAAAATATTACCTTATTCTAAGTTATCTATATACACAGGAAATGAATAATATTAAGTTAACAAAAAATACTGCGAGTTAAATTTAGTTTTAGACCTAGAGGCAATACTGAAATAGCATGAACCAAACGAAATATTGGAATAACTAACCGATTTTTATAGGAATATCCATACGATTTAAATCCAGGAAAACAAACTTAATTAAAATCAAGTTAATTGCACAGTCCGGTCAACGACTGATAAGCCGCCAGGGAGTTATCACCGGACTTTGCTTATAGTGTTTGGTTCAATATTATTAACCTTACAAGAATCAATAATACTTTGAAAAACAAGTCAATGTCTAGAATCTTTACTTTACTGCGTTTTTTTCTTAATTCAAATCGTACATCGGTTCAAGAAAATTCGGAGCTTCCTACCGCGGGCGTTTAGGTTGTGGAACGAGCTCCTCACCTTGGTTTTCTCAAAGGAGTACAGCTTGGGGTTCTTCAAGAAAGGTTTTGACAGGGTCGGCAACGCGCAAGTGATGTCCCTGCCCTGGTGTCGCAAGCTTCAAAAATGAATACTATCATTTTTGGTACCTTAACGGTATAAAAAAATTGGTGTAACTATAATATTGATGCCATAGATTTTACAAACTTTTGGGAATAAAGCCAGCATTTCTGGCACATATGTATATCTTTTAGGACGATCAAATTAAACATTATATCAGCTTAATTCACTTCCAAGAAACGTTTAGCTACGTGTTTGTTAAAAAGTCTGAAACGATAAGATCTACTCTTGCTCTATTGTCACGGAATAATCAGGAAAATTAAATGGATTCAGACACAAGGGACTAAGTAATCAATGCAAAGCCCGAAACAGGCAAAGGTCAAATGTCTGGAGGTCGGAAGAAAAGGGTGGTAAGATTGTATATAAATTTTGAATGTACCTCACTAATGGGCTTGAAGGCGGTCGTAATTAGTCGTAAAGTCGTGATTTTCGAATGTTTAGATTTCTATTTAAGATCTGTCAGAAGCCCTGAACATTTCAGACACTTCACAAACATACCTTTGTTACAGCATTGCTTAAATTTTTTATTGTAATTCAAGGACAAAACGTACTTGAGTAATGCAAACTAAATATTTTTTATATTCTCAACTACTCTTTATCTTATAAATGATAGCGTTTAGATCAAATGTTGTGTAAACAAACACGTGCCGCCATCGCGATGGGATGGGGGAGATATGCCGTACTACGATATATTGCATCTTTTTATAGAACATATACGTTCTGGAATCATTCACTCGAGAATATGGATGATTCGTCAATATTCATTTCGTACTTAATCAAGCTAAAATAAATGTTTTAAAACATCACAGTAACGATATGCTCCGGGAGCGCTCCCTAAATATAAACCCAATATTTGTACCTGTATGCCACCAGTACACGTGCACTGATCTCTGCCACTGATATGTTAATTTTATTACACCAACTTAAAAAAGATCCCAACCGGTTTTTGGTTTCGAAAAGGAACGCAAGTGACATAAAAATAAAGACCTTCACGTCGTACAGTATCGCTGCCTAATTATAACGCACGCCAAACACAAAAACATAACAACGCAGATCAACTATTCAAGACATCTATGTAGTTGAACCATTTCAAAACTGAACATTTGCATACGTTTCATAATAATGATGCAAGATATTTCGAAAAAAGAACTGATTTCGTAAAACAAAAGTTGTAATTAGTGACTTACGATAATATTCGGCGATATGCAGATCCTTAGCAAACACTTGATGCACGACTTATTCCGCGGATATGATCTAATATCTAATTCGACAAGGTTTATAATAGCTCCAGTTTTTTCGTCTGCTTTGGAACCGGTAGTGTAGGGGCCTCAACACTTCGGGGGCATCACTTATCAGTCGGTATTGTAGACGGTTTTACCGGCAATAATGTTAAATCGCGATACGCCGCGTCCCGCGTGAGGGCCGAGTACGGAGTGCCGGCGCTCAGGCGTCGGTCTTGTAAACAAAACGTATTGGTGGGGGCCCCGCCGAAAAGCCTGGCCGAATAGTCACCGCTCACTTACGTCACTCTACTGTTCCTCCGCCTCCGTTGAGCGTGGCATGCGTTCCTAGTTCCGACACCTATTGAAACCCCCACAGCATCACTGTTACCTTCGGAGAACACCATAGATTTCATGTCACGCTTGCTGCATTCGATTTGTCGAAATGTTTAATTCGTTGCCGCGCCGCGCCGGTAGAGAAACGCAATTCGAGAATTAATGGAAGTAACGCCGACGACCCTTATCAAGTACCAAACTCGATTAATCTCAGATCGAAACATTTTTATAACCAGATTTCCTTCAGAGAACTGGTACAAATCTAACAATAACTATCTCCTGATCCAAATATAAATAGCGATTAACATACGATTGTACCTAATTTCAAAATTCCTCTCATTTCACACGATAACCAAACAATTCTTAATAGAATTAAAGGAATTATGGACCGACTGAAGCAAAATTATGGCGAAACAACCATCGCTTACAACCTTAGACGTTTCAAGATACGAACCACTTTTTGTTCTCCATTACTTTGAGTCCATAATTCCATAACCATATATCGTTTGCAAAGAAGACGTGCACTACAGATTGTTTTTCCCTTGATTACATTCCTATTTATGTCCTTGTTACATGTAGGTACTCTTATATCCGACCGGGTATTTATTCTAGAGGTATCGACAAATCAACATTTTAGAGTGGTACATAATGCAATAGCGCACGTTTTAGCACGAATCAGGCCACTGATGTATATTCTACCATGACTCGTTGAATTTTAAAACTGAATAGATGTAAGTCATGTTAACGCGATCTGGATTTCTGTTAGTAAAATATCCGGCATTATGACGCAGGCGCCTGTATACTGTTAATATTAATGCGGAATATAAAACAGTCGATATTGTTACATAAACAGCTTTATCTGCTCTCATCATTCCGTGTCACATCTATATGGGTACTGAATAAACCACCCTTATATCATTCTGTCGCTTTATTTATACCGATGCTTTAAAGTTATTAATATACACAGCACTACGCAGCTTAGTTAACACCCACAATTAAAGGCAATTTTGGTATAATGTGCGCTGCCAACTGTACGATACTTAACATAGGATGTCATTAGGCTGTCAAAGAAATATGATCATATTATATTATATTCATTAATTACTATTTGTACAGAATTTGTAATAATAAATATTGTGCGTTGGATGAAGGTACAGTCAAGGAAGTAAGTGGTCTTAATAGAGATTAATTCAGATATTATTTGATTAACTGCTTATATTTATTGAATAAAATGTGTCTGGTGTTTTACCTAGGCCGCAAAAATAGCTGGATAAGAAAATAGCAATGAGAGAATAAAGAAATACAATTATTAACTACAGTCAGGAGAATCTAATTTAGGCAGCGAATGTACATAATATACGACGATAATATTTCTCTGACAAAGTAATAGAGGCCTAAAATCGGATACAAAAGAAATCCTGTAAAAAATCATGGAAGTTATAATAATGCGTTCCATACGCTTAATGTTCGAAAATTAGTTTTGTTAATTAATACAAAAAATATTTTACAAAGGAGCTAGGACTTAGGCTTCGTGACTGATTATAATGACAACTATTTTTTCGATCCAACGATTTATTTTCGCGTCATGTTTGGTAGGAAACACATAAAAGGTAGTGCCACACACCATACATATGAATGAACACTGATTTAATTTATAATACACTCAAGTTTTCTCGAAAATCTCGAAATACTTAATACATAATCAAAGAAATATTATGTTATTTCAAAGGAGAATATGCGTTTTTACCACCCTCTAACAGGAAGAAGTTATACACCAATGAGAAGATATTATTATGTTTATATTTTTTTACTATAACGGTGAAATAAATAAATAAACTTATAACGACTCTATTTTTGGAGCTTTAAGCTGCTTTTTTGCCCTCCAATGGATCTTCTATTGGTGGATAACTCATTCCTATTGGATGGGTCCCACAATTCATATATTTTAGCCCATTCTCTTATCTCTCAATAAGCATTTTGCAAAAGTTAAATAAATTTAAACCGGTAATATTTTTTACAAAAAACTTCGCTAAAATTCCAGATAGCCAATGTTAAAAAAAAACAATTAAGAGAAATAGAAATTAAAACAAATCATTTTGACAAACAGCACAATAATATTTTCTCATAAAACTTTAAAACCAACAGATGTGAACAAAAGCCTTGAATTAGGTATTCACGTACATATGTTGTAAACTGTAAAAGGGGTCACGAGAAGTAACTCGGCGCGGATCATTAATGCGTGCGGCCAATTTACTTCTAAACTAGAATTTTACATTTACCTTAGTTTAATGAAAAGATGTAGTTTGTTGTCGCACGCGCTGAGGACTTGATAGATGGATATGGTACATATACTAATACATTCTTAATACTATATACTATCAGATATATCCATATGTTTTAAATAAATTTTGACATATTGTTGTCCATTGCCATATAATGTATTGTAATTTTCTCTCTTTTTTGTCCGCGAACTAAAAAACACGTGTTCTGACATTTTCCAAGAATTACGGCTAGAAAAACTAATAAAGAGTTCGACTAAGATCGGTTAAATGGACAATTTCGAACGAATTTGATCATACAAGGGTTGTCATATTGTTTTTGTATTGCAGATGGTTTTATCAAGTAATGTATACAGATAGTCAGGCTTGCCGTTGCTTTTTCCATTGTACATTTTTGTAGCATAAATCATCTGATTTCACAACCTAAAGTGCAAACTCTTTGGATAAATAAAATAAACTGTAGGTATACCACTGAGTGTGGAGAAGCCTTACCAATTCCTCTGACTGTATTTTAATGCGCGTAGCTGAAAGCTAAGTATAGTTCTATGGTTAGAGGCGTGCTACAAATGCCTAATGAATGTTTCCCGCCAATGTAAAAAAAAAAAAGTAGAAAAAGTTTTTTCGGCTATTTATCAAAAGCACAATAACATGCGACAAAAGAAACAAGACAAATTTGGAGAAAAATTACGTGATTCGTTTTTGTATATAACGAGACTGGGATAATTTTCGGCGAAATAGAAATAAGCTGATCATGTTTGTTTTTTTTACTGCCCTGGACTCAGGCACCGCACCGTAGAATGTAGTTAAATGAGGTTATCAACTTTACCACACTACAACTAGGTGATCGGCAGTTATTCCAGGTGAAAATAATGGGATAATAATGGAAAAATTATGAAATAAATTTGGGGAAAAGTACATAAATGCCGTTATGTAAGTTTTTTTTTTTTTACTTTGTATAGGCTTGTGTTTGACCACAATCTCACAGTATTATTATGGTGATAATCTCAATGTTTTATTTATAAACATGTGTGTGTGAGCGACAGCAGACATGATGGCTAAGGATTTGTGATTTGACAAACGAATATTTTTAGATGAATTAATACACAGGTAATATAATAATATTTTTACTTACATTATAGTCGACCCAGATGTACCGTGCACAAACACTAAATAAGATTTAACTAGGATCTATATTTTTGTTTTTGCGCTTTGTATAATTTTTATCTTGCCAAATAGTTCTGAACAACCTTGATTACAAGTTAAGGAAATATTAGAACTCAAAACATTAAATTATTTTTCCCCAATATTTGCGCAGTTGTAAATAACATCATTTATAATAGTTCCCAACAGTTCAATAATAGTGCACTATTCAATTTTCTATTAGATCGAACTATTTTAAGTACAGTCAGTTTAGTTTTATCTCAACGATAGAGATCATATATTTTCTTCTCTACTTCTGATAATGATTTCAAAATATAAAAAAACGTAGGAAAATTAAATAGATTTCAAACATATAATAAAACCAAGCAGCCCATTAAGCTCTGACAAAGACAAAATGATTTTAGGGATGAGTTGACACTGGCTGGACTCAACCGTACAGGTATAAGTACATTTCTCTGGAAGACACGTCTTTTGTGACTTCTTTATCTTTAATGCCTGTCAACAATGGTACCAAAATGGAGAAGACGTAGTAAGTAAAAGATTCAAATATATCTGATCCATTGAAAGCCGATTGTTGCTTAAAAACGTCGTTAACTGTACGCAAACGTCGTGATTGAAACAGATTGACATTATACAAATTGTAAATGACGAATTGATCATCCTGTCCTTTCTGTAAAAGTATCTTTGACTATTCAATGGAGCATATTGGTGCTGATTGGTTGAAGTGGCGTTTTTTACCCGGTATACTGATAAGAGAGGGCAATGTCATACTTAATTGTGATGTAACGTAGAACCTCCTAGAATGTTTTTATCTTGTCTCATAGAAGAGCGCCTATTACTCGCACATGTATCCCATATCAGTGTTTTTGAAAAGTGCACGTAAAGTTTCAGGCGCTCGCACCTCATTCGGTTAAAAAGATCAAATCATTTTTGTATTTGTAAGAAAGAGCTTTTGTTTTTTTTTATGCTTTTTTAAAGCATGTATAGTGGCACCATTATGAAGACACATTTATTTATTTATTTATTACAAAATCCACAGCTCTCAAAAGTAGATACAATGTACTTATTAAATATAAGACTTACAGCCAATTAAAGATTTACAATATTATGCTTTGACTTATAGTTTAAAGGACCAAAGTGTGCCCAAAGTGCAGAATACCTATTTGTATTATGAACAAATTATGTGTGTGTATGTGTGTGTGTGTGTGTGTAAGGAGTAATAATGTGAGGTTTTGTATGTATGTACGAGTATAACTCTGTTTAGCCACATTTATTTATTATGTCTGTAATGTTCTTTTTAAATGACGCTTTACTACAATGGAACACATCCACTGAGTCAAATTCCTTATTATATGTACGCAATGTCCTACTTATTATGGAGTTGTAAGCATAATTAGTTTGACTAAGTGGTGTATGAAATAGACTAGTATGTCTTGTACGGGTTGAAGGCACTAGAAGTTGCAGAAAGAGGGATGACAAAGCGGTACTGTCAATGCTGCCACTACACACATTATGCAGGAATAGCATATCTAGTAGGGTGCGCCTGTTCTCAAGAGTAATGAGATGGTAGTGCTTGCATGCAGTTGCGTAGTCGCTGGGTTTATTGTGAGTACGGAAGTTGAGATGATTAAGGAATTTGGATTGTATTTTCTCTATATTCTGTTTATATAATGTGTAATGGGGATTCCAAATGTTACTACAGTATTCCAAAACACTACGAATATAAGTAAAGTAAAGTAATTTTAAGCAGTCTATGTCTGTGAACGCCTTGCTTACTCGCACTATAAAGCCAAGGCTTTTGTAGGGTTTGTTAACGATGTGACTGATATGATTTGAAAAAGTTAATTTTGAATCTAGTAGGATCCCCAGATCCTTGACCTTGACCTACATGACATAATAAGTATGACATTAAAATGTCTCTCCCTGACTCGTTAAGCTAGTCTCTTTTTATAGTATAGTTTCACAATACTATATTAACACGAAAAAATATCTATATCAATACCAATTTAACAAGGATCGTGAATCAAGGTAAAATGATAAACATATTTTCGCTGACTTGCAAAATCTTCTCTAGGTCACCACTGTCAACTTTCTTTTATGTCAGTGGGAAAAACCAGAAAGAGAGCAGGACCAAAATCTGTAGTGACATATGGCGCTGAAACGTTGTCTCTGACAGTTGACCTGCTCCACAAATACTAAAGAAATATCACAAAGAAAGAAATAATCTACAGGTTGAACAAAGAACCTCAATTTCTTTAAACCCGCTATTGGCCTACTGCTGAAAGCATTAATGCCTACAGCCTGATGATACTGACGGTAGATACGCAAACTAAAAAACGAGTTTAATCTAGAGGTGTCCATAGATCTACCAAAGAGACAGTACACCCGATCAGAAGTCAAAGATAATAGCATTTCGCAGGCATTCATGGAGGTCAGTATGTCACTAGAACGAATGTTGATCTTGCTAATGGAAACCGGTAAAAAAGTCTAAACTTACAAAAGAAACTTGTGATATCATCAATAATTTTATTTCATTAAGTAATAACGCTGAGCTGGACGAGTTACTATGGTTGACGGGCTGGCGACCTGGATATGGTGGCTAGGTGTCGCTGGATAAGGTTATGGACATTTCGATGTAACTACCCATGGTCCGGGAGCATTTGATATTGACGAGCCAGTTGGCGTAGGTGGAGATCAGTTACCCTGACTGACGCCACAGGTGGTGGGTTCGAAGAATATTTATTTAAACAACAAACCGTGTTATCAAAATAGCTACATCCTGGCTTTATGGACTTAGTCTAAAGACAAAGTACTTTGGATCAGAATAAGAATTTTGTAAAGATCAATTATTTATGTGATTAAGTAGGTAATGTCCTATCCTATGTGGCACAGATTTATAAACATGTAGCAGACATATTTACAATAATATCTTAGTATCTACTTTTGATAAGATCACGTAGGGACCTGTATTTGACAAAAATTTGTCCTAGCACTTTACAAAATTAAGTTAATATTGCTTTACATCCCAGTTTCCAAATAACGCCGTTTCGCGTCTGCCATGTTTCATGAAGCACAGTTATCGGTACTATTGAGTCCATTTCATTAGCGTTGTCAATTATAATGACAAAAATACACGTACCTACGACATACTCTCAAATTTCGAACTTCTTAATAATTTACGCATATAATATCAAAACCTCAATAAATCTACAACAAACTCTTTCAAAACTAGATAATCAACATACATAGGTACTATCTTCAAGATAGATCTTCGGCCTTCCCATTTTACGACTGTCGGTGATGGGAGCCACTTCCTTACTCTACCTAATGAACTCAAGAATAATCCTTTCATTTCTCGTCACAGCACAACATCCACAATTGGTAAATTTTATAGGAACATCATTTGAAATTACGTTTATAATCTAGTCTAACAAAACAAAGTTCCCATAAAAATAATGCAAAGCAACGCAACATAATTTTCGTAGATCGTGATTACAACTTAACCATCGAGGTTAATGTTATCCATCCATACTATAATATTATAAATGCGAAAGTAACTCCGTCTGTCTGTTACCTTTTTACGCCTAAACCGCTGAACCTATGAATCACGATGAAATTTAGTGCGCTGATAGCCTATCTATAGTATGGAGTGAGACGTATATAGGCTACATTTTTCTCTCGGGAACTCGGTTGAAACCGGGGGGTACAGTACAGCTAGTATTATATTACAGCAAAATAAATTAAAATTGCATTGTGACAGCATTTTACGCTTTCTGTAGTGAAGGAAAGTGAAAAAGTGGGTGACTTGAATGAGGTAACATTAGTGCGATAAACTAGCGCCGCTCACCCGGCCGCGCTCACTTTCGTTGGTTAAACCTGTCTCTATGATACACTTCATCTACTCAGACTACATTGTGCCAGAATAACTTGTGTACAAAAAATAAGAAAACCAGAAGGTTTGAAGGTAGTCAACAGAACGCAGGTTGTATGTAAGCACTTTTCGTTGTTAGTTATTTACAAAATCTCCGTCTCTTTCTATAATGAGAATTGGTGCCTAGTTGCACCAAACTAGACCATACAATGACACGTTTAAATTATATACATAAAAAAATTGGTCACCCACTTATCAATAGTAATTAAATAGTAAATTGTTATCTTGTTTGTATCTTTCCATTAGTTTATTTTCATATTTGATACAGGAAATAACCATTATCACAACTATCTGTCAATAAGTAGGACAAAATTTAATTGTATTCATTATTTCAAGAGTGAAAAGTCTTATCAATGTCAGTTATCATTCATTCATTTAAAGATATCTTTAAACTTGTGTAAATCATTTATTTAGATGATAACTTGGTACTCAGAAGTAGGGTTGTCAAAACATGGTTGAGATTAAAATTTTATCATATCTCCTAAATGATATTTTATATCAGATGTGATAATAATATGTTCTCCGTGCAAAAGCACTTAATCACAAATATCTCATTTTAATTTGTTAAATTATACGGAATGATGTGACCAAATGTGGTAGTGCACAAATACAAGAAGAGAGTGTAGAACCGCCAGAACAAATCAGTAGGTGCTTAGCACCAGATTTAAGTGTGGTAGCTATGCAGGCGAGTACTACAAAGTAGGTTTATGGTTATATTCATGGATTTGTCTATGGATAATCTTGTCATAGCTTATATTAGTAGTTTTACAGATAGTAGTTAAGTGCTACTAAAATACTTTAGGAGTAGGTTTCACCCGTAATCCAGAGGGATCTTATGTTTTCCTGGGATAAAAAGTAGCCTATGTGCTATTCCAGACTGTAATCTTTCTCTGTGCCAAATTCCATCTAGATCCGTTCAGCTGTTCTGGTGTGAACAAGTAACAAACATCCATACATACAAACTTTCACGTTTATAATATTAGTAAGGATACATGTATCTTGTGAACTACATAAATGTAGTGTCTTGAAGTAGAAAAACCTCTAAAACCTCACATAAATATTCTGGGACATTATTCCTCACACACGGCCATCTGACCCCAAACTAAGCAGAGCTTGTACTATGGAAGCCAGATAACTGATATACTACTTTTCTTTTGTAAATACATACATACATAAATAATTACAACCAGACACAGGACAAACAGACATGTTCATGCACACAAATGTTTTTCCTGAGTGGGAATCGAACCCACGACCTGCGGCGTGATAGATAGGGTATCTTACCAACCGTGCCAACCGGCCCGTCGAAACATGTTACATGTAAGTAAATAAAGTTATCTATAGAGATGTTTATTTTTATCACTACAATATTAAAAGTAAAGAAAATAAAAATTACACCTCAATATATATACTGTAAGCTATTTGTTTATACTAAATATTATCACATAAAAAACATGTATGATTACTGATTACTACCTTTAACCTGCAGTTGTCTGCAGGTTGCAACTTCAAATCTAAGGCCTATACCTACCTCACCTGTGGCTTTATGGTAAGCAAAAACAGGTGTTCAAGAAGGCAAATTCAAAAGTAATTTGAAGTCCACGCATCCACACTAATACCCACAATAACACCATGTATTATATTGAGCCTTATGCTTGCAGGTAAGATGTATATTATCTATGAATGACGCTGGGATTCATTATCAAAACAGTAAGGCCTTTTTGAGATTGTTTTATATATTAGGATAATATCACAAACTTTGCATGCCTACCAAAAAGTTCAGTCCTTCCGATGTTGAAAGCCTATGGAGCTTGGAAATAGCGATATCCTAAGACACTATGTCTAATGATTTATTTTTACACAATTTTGCAATCCAATTCCAATTTGATCGGACATCTCATGTTATTATAATTTATATAATACAAATTTATTTTTCACACAAATTTGATAAATGAAAAATGTGTTTTATGTGATATCATATAAGTTAATGTATGTGATATAGGTTACGTACATAATATGTTTGTAAATTTTAAATTATTCTGAGAGATCAGCTTATTATATATATTTACTTTAAGATCTTTAGTGCATCGAGTAGGTACTTTTTTTTTATCCACTTCCTATTTTTTTAACATTGTATTATATAGTAAGTGATGTTGTGGCCAAAGGTGGTAAGCTCACAAAGCCTAGAAGGAACCATTATTATACTATTATTAATTATGAGACTAACAACTAATATTTGCTATAAGTAGAACTAATGAAAAATTGACACTATTGCAATGCATCAGATAGTTTAGTGGATATTTTTGTACCTATTTATTTTATCATACATGGGTTGGTGCTTGGTTTGTGTAACAAAGATGAAAAATAATTAGAGAGATAAATTTAGCTGTTATTAATTAAAATAAGTAAGTAATTATTTAATATTAAGTAAATAGTAATATTATACGTATACATACCTCAAAACACGGAGGAATTACTGGAGTGCGGCGAAAGATAGCATTACTTTTACTTTCAATATAAATGGATTTGTTTGTTTGTTAGCGTGCTTACGACGAGATCTTGTAACCTATTCTATGAGTGGCGACCAACACAACCCCAATTATAATGAGAGCACCGAGGATAGCCCAGGAATTACCTCCAATATTTAATAAATAGATAATTTGCTCCAAATTGCTCGACACAACTTCGCTTATGGCCGAATTAAAAATTAACTCGTTACCACAACAAGAACTCATCACAATTATAATTATTTCACTTGGATAACATTTAAACTTAGGGATAACTTATTAATGTGTTAAATAAACGATATTTATATTTAAAAACTGACCTAAATTTACTATATTTTTATCGGCATGTAAACACCTGACAATGACATAAAAATGTTTGACATCACGGATTGACATTTGCTGACAGTTTTTTTGCACAAATATTGCCAACAAAAATATTGAAATCCCTTTTTTAATGCTATGGTTTATTAAAAATCGCTAATGGACGAAACGTAGGTACAAAGTGTATTATTCAATCAGAGTAACAAACAAATTAACAATAATTTCATGTATGTTTAACGACGGTACTGTACCTAACATCAATATTCTAAGGATTCGCTGTTCGCAATGATCTAAAGAGTAAAGCGCTAAACTAGAATCGTAAATTTTCCCTTTTTTTCAAAATAAAGATTGTTTTTAAGTCTGTAGCGAAGCCCCACTACAGAAAGCTAGACTATGAAAATAAGCAAAGTAATGTCTGTCTGGTCAACTAGTTCAAGTCTCCTATTATCGACTAGTTTTTAAAGTATGGCTCTTAGCAACATCCGGGAGAAAAAACTATATGCACTTAGTTTTAAAGAAATTAATCATGAGTTTACTAAGAAGTATTAGTAGTAAGTAGGAAGGACTAGTATATAGAAAGTACTCTGTAGTAGTAGGATTATGCAATGGTGCCAACAGCTTTCCATTAGTGGGGCCTCTGTGCGTTTTTCAGTGAAACTAAAAATGCCCAGATAAAATTGTCTTCATGAAATCCAAACGGAAAGATACAAAAATTACTGTATGGATAGTACTTCCAGCAAAGAGTACCTATCTATGTAAGTAATCACTACGTGCATATAAGACATTGACATAAAATTAAACTACTATACGCGTAGTAGTAGTTGAATTCGTCCTTTTCGGGACAGGCAAAGGTCTAAGCCATACAGCCAATTCTTGTATTTCTTCTTAGTTTTATATCAATGTCTTATATGCTTAAATATAAAGGCCAAAGCCAAATCTGGTATACATTTAGTCAAGTCAAGTCGGTCCCAAGTAAAAGTGTTCTTTGAGTCAGTCAGGTTTTAGTAAAATGGTGGCTGTTTTACTAAAACTTTTCGTGGACTATTTGAGACAACATGAAAAGTCAAGATACACGCATTCATTTAATTTCACTTCACTTGTGCACTTGTATTGATCTTCGTTGGACAAAGCGCCACCGATTTCATTCAATAAAACTCAAAATACACCAATTTCATGAAAATAAAATGAAAACGCATCGTCACTTCGCAAGTTCAAAAAAAAAAGTCTGTAAGCCGTAATCACTGTACGACTAAACCGCACTACCAAATAAGGCTATTCACACACGAGAGGTGACCAAAATAAAACCAAGCGACGCACGCCACTCAACCAATCGTTAAGACCAAATATTATTAATTTTACGGGACTTCTTAGGTGGCGCGAACTCTAGCAGTTGTTGCAGAAATATCTCCTGGGGATGTGCATTATTTATCCTAACTTAATCCTATCCTATTATAAATGCGAAAGAGAGTTTGCTTGTTTGTTACCTTTTCACGCTTAAGCCGCTGAACCAATCGCGATGAAATTTGGTATGCAGATAGCCTATGGTATGGAGGACATAGGCTATTTTTTATCCCGGGAAAATAAAGTCCCCGGGGAACGCGGGTGAAACCGCGGGGCGGAAGCTAATAATATTATAAATGGGAATGTGAGTTTGTTTGTTACCTTTTCTTGCCTTAGGCTAGGAATACACGTCAGATTTTTTCAGGCGTTGGAGCCATTACTTTGTTTGAACATACAATACGTCCGATTCAATAGTCGGACGGAATTGTATTGAATGTTGAAAAAATCTGACGTGTATTCCCAGCTTTAACCGATGAACCGATCGCGATGAATGGTACGCATATAGCCTATGGTATTGAGGACATTGACAATTTTTTTCTCAAAAACGCGGGTGTGGAACAGCTAGTTTTACAATATTGAGTTCGGTTGATCGAGACTCGTTTCCCCACACTCTTGACGAAGATGTGCCGCACAATGTTGCACGCAGAGTAACGTACCTACTCAGTGTTGCGCGGCATTAACTTTACGAACTTCATAAAACACAAATCTTATTTTGGAGCTAAAATAAAATCGCCTCGGGTTTTAACTTACCTAAGTCGAAATAGTGAGGCGTACCTACATGAAATCGAATTACGCGGGTGCAGCACTAATTATAATTATTTTCATTTAGGATCCCATCCCTAATTAAGCAGCTTCGCTTCAATCAATAAAACAGCCTCAAATAAAATAACACCACTTAAGTATAAATTAAACAGCTGATCTTTATTATCACAATAAATTTAAATAGAATAAATTTATCTTTAAGTTCTTTTTTCTGTGAACCAATAACTTTTCAAGGAACATACAGTCACAGGGATATCTATTTATGTACCTACAGACCAAGCACAGGCATCATAAGTAATATTAACTAATTATTAAATGCAATGTTAAATAATACAAACTGATGGATGATACAATTAAAAATAACATCATAAAGTCATAGACAAACTTTGTCACTAAAGTATCAAAAAATATATGTAATATAACATATATTTTAAGTTGTTATTTCTATCATAAATTATGAACCGAAATCCCTAATGTTTTCTATGTTATGGATCTACCATAACATGAAAGAAAATATATAAATATACAAGACAATATGAAAATAACAGTTATTTTGTTTCAAGTTACTGACATAACAGCAATGAATCTAAACAGTAATAATTATAATCAACTAATAGTTCCGAGTCAATGCCTCAAAAAAGATTACATCCTATTACACAGTAACAATAAAGTTTTACTAAAGATGATCTACAATTTGAATGTGATGTGTGATTATTACAAATACAAAAATAGAAGTCTGAAAATGTCGGATATATTATCTGCTCACTGCTATTATGCGACTAAATCAAAATGTGCCAAATGACACGATTACTTCCTCGCTTATTGCGAGATTGTCATTTGAGTTGGGTACATTACAAAAAAGCTTTGTAAATTTAAATTTGTATTCAATACAAACTTTATCAAGGTCAATGAAAATTTAGATAAATTTATAAGTATGCTCAAACCAATCTACCTACAAACAATAAACAGCATTGTGAAATTCGTCTGAGATATGAATTTGCTGTGACTTGAGAATAGGCTCCTAGTATGATAGGTCCCGTTGAAAATAATTCATCAGAACATGCAATAATAAGTGTTTTAAAAAAATAAGTGCTACTGAATAAACATTCATAAATCAATCATACTTTGTGATCTATTTTTACACTTACTCACTAGAATTAAAATTAAACAGTCAAAATAAATCAAATAATCAATTACAATTTGATTTTGAGTCAAATCAAAGACTGGTCGTTGAATAGAATGCCATACCACACACATAGTAAATAAAAGCATAAATAATAAATGTAATTTCTACATTATAAGCGGAATTGGGGCACAATTTTGATTGGTGAACCAGTGATGGGTTTCTTTGGACTCAATTTGTTAGGTGAGTTCATCACCACGTCAACTGCTTTCCTCAATATTTGGTGTTCACTCTTCTTGTACTC
The DNA here is from genome assembly GCA_951216915.1 of Tetheella fluctuosa. Lineage (NCBI taxonomy): Eukaryota > Metazoa > Arthropoda > Insecta > Lepidoptera > Drepanidae > Tetheella > Tetheella fluctuosa. The sequence continues at coordinate 13,021,639 of OX578215.1, read as the reverse complement.
TTCAGTTATTTGAGATATATCTAGATCTGCGTCTAATACTAAAACCTGGAAACAAAAAGTGATATGTTTTGTTATTAATGAAGTATCTCTTCTATAGAATTTGTATAACTCAACATTGATGTAAACTTGGTAAGAAAGCTTGTGGGTAACTTACAGGTGCAGGGCACTCAGCATGGACTCTGTGAACAAGCCAGTCCTCATGTAAAGTATGTAACTCTTCAATGTAGGATAGTGGCACACATTGCTCCTCCGACCGAGCCCTTTTCTTTATTCTATCATATACTATGGATGGAGTAGTCTTCAAATACACTGGAATATAAAAGATATGGATTATTATTTGGGTTAGGTGGTTAGCATTGATAGTTTGATTATCTGTTATGGTTTTAGAATAATGCAGGCCCTGCATTATTCCAAAGTAAGTAAGTAGTTCTTCAAGTAGAAAAGTATCCTGCATTGACGAATTACAATATGTATGAAATTATCTCTTTTCCTTGTAATGGCTACCTAGCACAATACATTATAGTAGTTACTATTTTAATAACACCTTATCATCACCATCAGCAGTCTATATCAGTCTATTACCAGATAAAAAACACCCCCTGAATGGGAGAACTTCCTAAAATTTTAAGTTTGCATGTAGGCATAGATATCTACAATAGTATGATTCAGTTATGATACATTTTAGTACCTATAAAATTTATCATGTTGGTTCTCCTGTAATTTACTGGTTAACACTCTTTTATATTATGCAACTACATCATATTTGTGAAAAAAATAAATAACAACTACCTATTAAATCAGCCTCAATAGGAATGTGATTGTGTATAAATCGGAACCATTCATCGAGGACAGCAAACTGGGCTGGATGCAATGTCCCACTCCTCATCATGTGTTCCACAAAACAATACCTAGCGCTGTACAGTGAACGCTCCATTAACTTAACTGGCGTAGATGTGGGCCTCTTGTGCATGTCTAGCATTGTCAGAGATACATAGGATTGGAAGGTCATAGCCCATTTTGCAGGATCTTTGTACATTAAGTCCTGGAATTTAGCAGAAATCATATTTAATGTTAGTAGAGAAAAGAATATTTATTATGCAGTTTTATCACATATAATGACAAGTATTGCTATCAGCCTTCATTTAAGTTTAGGCAGCATTAATAATTTGCATTATTATGAGATAGTATATTTAAGGCTTTATGTATAGTTATCAGTACCAATAGATAATACAGTCATATCAGTTAGTAAATAAAACTTGTTGAAACTAGTAAAAGGCACTAAGAATGGGCACTAGGCAAAACAGGATACAAATACAAATTTTGTACTTGGGATTTAATCCAGTGAAACACAATAGGTTTCACTGGATTCAATACCGATTAGCAACACTAAGTCGGGTCGGGACACAATACCCATTAAAAAAGTATAGTGATGCAGAAAGGTGGGTAGAAATTTAGGTCAGGGAGTAACCTTAGGGGCGGTATTAACCTTAGCTATAAACTCCTAAGACCAGAAGGACTGGCTAGGAGACACTAAATAACCTCATCTTGTCAGGTGTACCTGAAAACCACTACTTGACTTTAGGGTCCCAAAATGCAGTCTGACTAACAGGTGATAAATAATACTTACTAATAGATTCCACCCGTTAAGGTTCCTCCACTCTTCAACTGGCTCAGTTAGTAAGGTAATGTCTTCAAATTGATGGAAATGTTCAAGAAATGTTGTTTTACCGCTTCCAATGTTGCCTTCAACCAAGACGGTGAACGGCCTTGTGTTGTGAGAAGTCATTCTGCTAAAGTTTTTAACAGCTGCAAATGTAACAAAATGAGATTCGAAATTGATGACTCGTCACGTCTCGGTCCGGTTACTACTAAATTTTACCGAGCGAGATAGATTTCCCGCCTAAAATGGTCCAAAAACAACATATAACGCGCGAACATAACCTGTCAAACATGGAATTTAGTAAATTAAGTACCAATATAACGAAATGTCCGAAATATACCGCAGCTTAGCATTTTAAAAAGATTAATGGATATAAGTACATAAGTAGGTATTACTTTATTTTTTAATTGTATGAGAAAATTTTCAATCAATTCGACAATCCGGACGGATAAACAAATATTTTTTTGTTTTGAATTGAATATATATTTTTTTTTTATTCTCCATGGTATCAAATAAAGGGGCTACAACGTGGTTGTCAACCAGCCCCCAACTACAAAGGGCGATGAGTCTGACCGACCGTGTAGAGTAGATCGAAGTTACCAACCAAATACTAAACTTGTGGTTGAATGGTGCACCGGTACACTTCGCTATAGCCGTTAAATTGTTATTTTATTTATTTTCCTTCTTGTCAGGATCTTTAAAGTAAAGGGTCATATTCAAATAGTCACAACTCCTAAACTATTTGACTTAGAGCTTAGGTACATCAGTTTTTAGGTGTTATCTTAGTGCATCTAAAAAATAAAAAGGTATATTAACGGTCTATTTTTTTTTAACAATAAAAAAGTAAAAAAAACAAAACATTTTCACACTTTTTCGTTTCAAGTATTTTTTTATGGTTCTAATGGGAGTTTTTGATAAACCTCTCTTCGACTTATTGCCAATATACATACGCAGTTTAAAAGAAAATTTAAATGTCTGCCATTACAAAACAGTAGGGGTAAGATGCCTTATTATCGTGGATTTGTCGATAAAATTGATCATATTACTTCGCCTTAACAGGTCGGATCAGACACACTATAATAAAGCTGAAGAGGTTTTTGGCCGTTTATGAGCTTCTTTTTACCCCGGGAATGCGGATGAAACTGCGCAAAAAAGCTAGTAGGTATATACAAGGTGAATATGACGGTCGATCATTTTTAAACACTATCGTTACAAGTGCATTATAGCACTATAACACAATCGAAAACGATTTTAAAACAAAATAAAAAAAAAACAATTAAGTAAATACCTTCGAAACGAAAACCAAATACAACACCATACATCATCACTGACCTGTAAGGTAGAGGTATACGCGTTACACATAACGTGTTAGACAGAGAAATGGAGTCCATTCACTTACTTTAGCCTTGTGAATTTGTTAGGCAACTACGTGATGAATAAAATTGATAAACACGAAAATTAATTACTCGAAGCTCTTTACTCAAAGTTTAAACTACTCGATGGATTTCAATTATTTTTAGTTTGGTTGGTATAGACTTCTTTTAGCGCGGTACGCATATTTTTAGATGAGGTGAAACCTCTGGACTCACGACACCGTTATGATGAGACGCAGTTTGACGTTTAGTTTCTTTTTAGATGATGTGAAACCTCTGGACTCGCGACACCGTTACGAGCGAGACGCAGTTTAACGTTTAGTTTCTTTAATTATTTTTTTCTCCCATTAAAATAATTGCAGCCAGTAATGTCGCTAGTCGCTGTCAGTAGTTTTGGCGCCATAACAAAACAAACTCAATCAGAAAAATAATCTATTTTAGAATGTAATAATTTTAATGATAATGATGATGATACAAGAGCTCAATCTCAATCTCTCAAAAAAAAATGTTTTCACTTTTGTCGGCACTCCCGGAGTGCAATTTTTTTTTTATACTTTGGGGCAAAATTAACTCTCAAAACGATGTAAAGATTTAAAAATGTATAGTTGAATGGGTTGGATTTGGATGAAAGTTGGCACATTTAGTTCATACCTTAGATTAAGATACTAGATTACTTTGTATTCCGAGATAACATGTAATCCCTCGGAAATGTGCGTTTAATAGCGAAATGGAATTAGTTAATATGAAATATATTAATGGTCGGTTCGATATACAGTATTACACACTATAAATGGATGGGTTGGATGGCTGGACCCGACCGTATCGGACGGATCATATTGAAGTCTATGCGTATTTGATCATAGGAGCGGGAGGATTTGAGAGCGGAAAAATTAAATGAGCCAATCATGCGAGTCCACGAAATCCATTGACAATATTCCGTAATCCGTATCTTTTAGGGGCTGCCAAAAATAATTGACGTGTTTATTTCACCGAATCCTTCCTTCACACGCATCCTTATAATTTTGTCAAGCCGATATCGTGCGATCTCTTAAACATTTGTATAAAGTTTATAAATTTTAAGTGGCGTTAAATCACGCATAATGTTAGTCACGTATTTCTTAGGTTTGTTTTTTAAACAATTCTTATTAGCGTGAAGTCGTAACTTTGCGATAATGCAAAAATATTTTTTGTGTGCCGGTAATTTGTACCTAAGTAATTTCTCATTGTTCCAGGTGTTTCATTGTGCGTGGCCGGGTCTTACGCCCTTTACGATTCATCGTCCGACGTGGTGGAGCTAACACCGAATAATTTCAATAAGTTAGTTATAGATTCTGATGAGGTGTGGCTTGTAGAATTCTTCGCACCATGGTGTGGTCACTGTCAGAACCTTGTGCCGGAATACAAGAAAACTGCCCGAGCCCTGAAGGTGAATATAAAGATATTTCTCCTAAATTTTCTTTCGAATACTTGATAAATATTTCGAATATATTGAATATCCTATATCAACTTGCTAATATATTTGAAAATAAACTATACTTTTTCTCTCAGGGTATTGCAAAAGTGGGAGCAATAGATGCAGATAAGCACAAGAGCTTTACTCAGACATATGGTGTCTCAGGATTCCCCACAATCAAAATCTTCACAGGCAGCAAGCACACAACGTTTCAGGGCAAAAGAACAGCTGAGGCATTTGTCGATGCAGCCCTCAAATCAGCCAAGGATAAGGCATATAGCAGCCTCGGAAAGAAAGCCAGTGACACATCTGACAAGGTAAAAATATTAAATAAATTGAAAGATTTTTTGAATAATTATAAAGCTTAGCATAGGTGCTGAGGCCTATTTTTCATAATGCAGGTAAGTTAATAAGTTATACTCCTAAAGTAATAATTTGTTTCTAATATAAAATGTAAGTCATTAAAGTGTATAAATGAGATATATTATGTAGTTGATGTCATATAATTAAGTCATGCTGATATGACTTAGAAAATCAAATAGATACTTAATATCTTTTTATTAACATATTTGGCAACTAGTTTCCACTCCACAATTTCACATAAGAGCCTGTGATAAAAGCCAAAAGGTACCTTCTGTCCTATTCCAGGACCTAAAGTAAATATGTATCCTTAGATCACATAGTGATCTATGTATGTATCAAATAATTTAAATGTTGCCCCTTATTTAGTTCTTAAAATTTTATGCTGTAATCCTAAATATTTCCTGGATAAAGAGTTACCTAGATTAGTCTGAAAAGTCCTCTTACTCCTAATAAATATTTCGTAAAAAATGCTTCAGCCGTTTTGAAGATTAGCCTATGCAAAAAATTATAAAATGTGTCTTTGGGTTTTGGTACAATCCCAGACTTCAATATTATTTATTTGTATAGATATCCTAGGATATATTTTACAGTAATAAATAATCCCAGACTTCAATATTATTTATTTGTATAGATATCCTAGGATATATTTTACAGTAATATGATTTATAGTCAAGTAAACTTGACTCTTAATCACAATATTATTGATTTATATTTTAATACAAATAAATACCTTATCCAATTACCTAGCTTCTAAGAAGTAAGATGTTCAATGTTTGAATCATTGTAAAATAATATTTTATTGTTACACATCAGATGGCATAATTTTTTTTTTTCACACCTTTTATGACTTCTTTAAAAAAAAGCATGTGCAGCTTGCATATATGTGATGGAAGTGAAAGTCAGCCTTAGTTTAGGTATGGGTATGTAGTTCTCAATAATCAAGTAATAGAGTTACCTTTTATGTATCAATAACAAATACTGGCTGTTAATGAATTTGAGGTTTTAAAGAAAAATAATTTATTAATGGAAAAAAGCCAACATTATCAGATTGTCCAAAAAAAACATAATATATAAAAGATGTAACCTTGCTGAGTTTCTTGCTGGTTCTACCCAGTTGAAGGCGACTTCAAAACCGGTGGTAACTTCAGTAGTTTCGATGTTCATAAGTTCCCTTCTAGGGCCTAAACTGAATAAATGGCTTTGACTTGACTTGATTGTGACACAACTTGATAACATCTGACATTTTTAACCTAATACTGTTAAACCTTTTATGTATCTATAATAAATACTGGCTGTTAATGAAGTTGAGGATTTCAAATTAAAAAAATTGTTATACTTAAATTTGACTGTGAGATTTTACTCCCATTGCACCTAAAGAAAAAGTTCATAATATTAATATAATTTAATAATAATATTAACAGTTAAATCAGCAGTACCCTAATGATATCTTTTGGGCTGGACTCACAACTTAACTTATGAACTTAGTATTTAAGCATATAAATTCCATTTGAGTTTATGTCATCTGATATGCAAACCATATTTTACCAAGCTATTCCTTAACCTCAATATAATTATTTAATCAGCGTAAGAATAAAAAACTATATGGTCACAATATACCCTGGAAACCAGTGAAAAGGACCAAGAAAATGAAGCAGATTGAGCATCCCCATATAGTGACACTCCCCCTCAAGAAATTACCCGTAGATATGCTTCAGTCACACCTTTTTAGAAGAATGTCTAACGTAGATCCTCCAAAAATTATAAAAACATACCACTTAATGAAGAAGAGATTAAATAATAAAATATAATGAATAAAATGTTCACAAATGTTGATTGGAAATTTACAACAAAAGATATTAGTTTATACTAAAGGAAACAAATAATAATATACTTGTATTGTTCCGATTGATCTTTATTTCAATAAACTTTTTAAGTTACTAAACTAGGAATTCAGCATTATTTCTTAGATGAGACTTTTAAATACTACTTTAAATCATAGTTCATTTATTGCATAATCAACAAAATAATGTTAAATATTCTGTTGCTCTTCTGTAATTTATACATCATTGGTTCTTTAATGAACAGGCACATACAGAATGAGGGGCGTTGACACGTTATCTTATCACTATAATTTATGTTTACTCCATAACTAATTTACTATCTATTTTTAGCTTAAGAATTTAGTTGCTTTTGTTCTCAAATATTTTCATAAGCTAGTACTTCTTATATTATTATATATTGAGGTTTCTAGCTTGCTAGCTAGCTAAATACCTGTTAGATGGCGTTGTATATGTTATTAATTTATAATTAATATGTATGTATATCAGTTATCTGGTTTTCATAGTACAAGCTCTGCTTAGTTTGGGATCAGATGGCAGTGTACGAGTAATTTTCCAGAATTCTTTAAAAAAAAATTTTTGAATCATGAAATTCAAAACAGTTAACTTCGGTAATTCTTTCATAGGTTTGCAACAAACTGAATTGACTTTTTCTTCCTAAGTATGTTTTGAGTTACATTAATATTCCTTATTTCTAGCGTCATTGCTTTATAATGCTGGAATAACTGTAACTCTAACCAAAATTGGTTTTGAAAGTCATCATGACTAATGGAACATTCTCGCAAAGATTTATATTTAATGTGTAGGAAGTACAAGTAAATATAGACTTTTTGTATAATGTCGCGCATCGTTCGTCGCCCCCGCACAATGCGCCTACGCAGCCACTCACTTTTTAATAACTTACCATAGGTATTAAGACACGTATGTGCTTACTGACCTACTTTCTTCAACACATTGATTGCAAAATTACACATATGCAATGGTGAATTTTTGTATTTTTTTTGTTGTACTGGTCACTGAAGGATAATTTTGAGTCGTGCGAAAGTACCTTTATTAGTTTTTATTTATCAAAAACTAACTTCTGCCAACCGGTTTCATCCGCGTTCCCGAGAAAATATGCAGCCTATGCCTCCCCATAGCTCAGGCTGTCTGCGTACCAAATTTCATCGCGATCGGTTCAGCGGTTTAGGAACGCATAGAAGACGAAGCAACAAACAAAAATCATTGATTTTTATACATAAAAAATAGTAGCTGTATTGTTCTTGAATAACTGATGATAGGTGAAGTATAAAAGGTAGCATTTTATTACTAAAGTTACCATGATATCCTTCATATGTTTTCTATCAACCCATCAAATAATCTAACTTGTATTGTAATGTGTAGACATAGGTTTGAAAATAAAAAAATATATTCACGGACATTTGGGACATAGGTGGGATATATAATATTTATTTATTTTCTACCATAATCCTTTATTAATATTATATATTGATGTATTGTTTGCAGTCCGACGTGGTCACCCTCACAGACAGCAACTTCAAAGAGCTGGTCATCGACAGTGAAGACTTGTGGCTGGTGGAGTTCTACGCGCCCTGGTGTGGTCACTGCAAGAACTTGGAGCCACAATGGGCTAAGGCAGCATCTGAACTCAAAGGCAAAGTTAGTAATATATATAAAACTATCTAAAACTCAGATCAATAATTATGGACTACTAGATTGCACGTCAGTACCCTGTGTAAATAATTGATGTGAGTAAACGTTTACTATCGCGTTTGCGTTTACAAAATTTTTGTATGGGAGAAATTAGTTCCATGAGTATTCCGCGAGAGGCGCTGCGCCAATTCTTATAGAGAAATGTCGTAAACGCTAACGTAATAGTATGCATTTACTTACGACAATTCTTTACACTCAGGGCACAGGTTAATTAACTGCCAGCTAACGTGAACAAATATGTACCAATTAAATTGTATTTTGTTTCTTATACAACTTTTATCGTAGTTTCGAATACAAAACATATGTAGGTATACGATTTTCAACCTTATGGTAATAATTTAGGTTCAAAAAATACTGTGCTATTTCCATTTTTTTCTCACCTCGACAATGAGACAGTAATTTCCAGAATTTATTGCGTTTTTTATGATACCTCTACATTGCCATAAAAACGGTAATAATTTCAAGAAATTTGTAGCTTTTTTATAGATTTTTTATATGGAGTCACCAGGGGTTCATAACTTCATAAGGCAAAGATGCAAACGAACAGTGCTGTGTGAATAGTAAATCTGATCGAAGTAACGATATTTTATAATACAAGGAATAAATAGCCTTTGTAAGTTACTGATAAGTCCCTGATAGCAATTCCTTGAAAAATATATTTTTATCAAGCTTAGTTCTAAAACAAAAATGCACTTCACTGTATTCCAAACATACACTGCATAATAAAAAGAAATGAAATATAATATATATTTATTTGCCTGAAATATGGTAGGTATCTATAGGTCTCAAAGAGCACAAAATATATCACCACTTCTCCACACATTCGGCATTCAAATTGAATACTTATTTGAATTAAAAAATAAAATATAATGTCAAGAATGTAGGACTGAAGTTAACCATAAATTGGCTCGTTCTGTGCCCCCTGTGTAGTCTAAATATCATAGAATTCCAGTTAAATGGGAGTGATGTTCATTACCACTTGGTCACGCGGTAGTCCCCCAATTCGGTAACCAGTCTTGAAACTTGATAAAAAAAAGTGCATGTTCGCAGATTCTGATATTGGCGCTAATCAAGCTACTTGCTAATTTGTTTAATTATATGCATGATAATCAATTTCATGCAATTAAGTTAAAATGGCTTACGCGCTCGTGTCGTTTTCAATAACAATCAACACCTTATATTCTTACATACTACCACCATTTTATCGTTATAATTCTGAAATTCTGAAATATTACAAAATGTTACTATAATAGAAATACTACAATAATTTATCTGTGATCCTTAGCATTAAATTAAAATAGATATGTTGAAGCTTTTTATTATACCCTAGCTTCCGCCCCGCGATTTCACCCGCGTTCCCCAGGAATCTTATGTTTTCCCCGGATAAAAAATAGCCAAAGCCTTCCTCGATAAATGGGCTATCCAACACTAAAAAAAAAATCAATTCGAACCAGTAGTTCCTGAGATTAGCGCGTTCAAACAAACAAAAAAACTTTTCAGCTTTATAATATTAGTATAGTAGATAAACTTTTTGATTTCTTTTTGTAATCACAAAATGTCTTGCACTTCCAAAACACCGCTACGAATAACGATCATAGCCTTCTAGATAACAATTTGTATACATTTGAAACTATTCATAGATTTATTTTTAATGTTAAATAGTTTTTGACATTTTATCTCTTTAGTCTTATTTATTAGAAAAAAAGGTTAATAGTGAATTCACAAAGTCTATTTCGATTACTCATAAAAAAACATTGGATCAGTGTTTAGATAAATATTCAGAAACAGGCATACATAGTGTCCAAAAAATATGTAACCGTGCTGAGTTTCTTGCCGGTTCTTCTCAATTGGAGGCTGACTTCCGAACCGGTGGTGAATTCAGTAGCTTCGACATTTATAAGTGCCTTCCTAGGGTCGAAACTGAATAAATGGTTTTGACTTTTTTTTTTACATGCTGTTAAAATGAGCCACGAGTTTCGAAGTCGAAGATCTTTGACTTTTGTTTAAACACTGTCTAAAAATACTAACTAAAGCTTTACACAAATATCCATACAGGTGAAACTAGGAGCACTAGACGCCACCATCCACCAAGAGATGGCTTCACGTTACCAAGTGCAAGGCTACCCGACCATCAAGCTGTTCCCATCAGGCAAGAAGACCATGGATTCAGCTGAGGACTACAACGGAGGCAGAACCGCCAGCGACATCGTCGCTTACGCATTGGAGAAGGTTGTCGAGAATGTCGCCCCACCGGAAATCATACAGGTACCTACATATTATTTACTAGCTGTCTGTTCCCCGCGGTTTGCCCCGCATTTCCAGGACAAAAAATAACCTATAACTTTCCTCAAGAATTGGGCTATCAAATGCAAAAATATTTTTTCTAATCCGACTGGTAGTCCCAGAGATTAGCGCCTTCAAACAAACAAACAAACAAAAAACTCTTCTATATAAGAATCTATATAAGAAATGTCAATATAAAAAATGTACAACTAAAAATACTTATGTAAACTTTTAAAAGGTTTCTGGTTCTCCACGATTTATTGATTTATTATTCTCACTAACTATTATTATTAGGTTCTTCTTAACATAATGAAATAAATAGTAATGTGCTTATTCTAATATTTTATGAGAAATAACTAGGAACTCACAAAGATAGTATTCTTTGTGTATTGTGTATATATGTATTCACTCGGAGCACAGTAGAACAGCTGCTCAACCGCTGAGGTTAAGAGTTAAATTTAAAAAAAACGCAAAATAAAATGTTTACCTTAAATGTGCAGTAGCTTTATCTAATTCTGTCCACATTATTGATAGTTTACATGGCGGTAAATGCGTAAAATTATAACGTGTGCCGTTCACGCGACCGAGTTGACTTACCACAAGTCGCAATATGTAGTTAAACTTTATAGCCATCATGTTATTATAAATAACGTTATAATATTTTGCTTTATGATTTGTGTTTTATAAATACAGTTTTTTTGTATTACATTTATCATAATATTGAATAACAAGTCCAAATCTGGTGGCTCACCGACTCATCACCATAGATCTGAAACTACTGAATCTAGATACCCAAATTTGGACACAAGAAGGGATTTTCGGAAATTTTGAATTAGAGAATTAAAATTATTTTATGTCGATCTACCTCAAACTAAGCATTAGTCCACCATAATCTCAGCCGCTATACGTCCACTGCTGGACATAGGCCTCCCCTGAGGATTTCCATTAGGACCGGTCTTGGGCTTTATTGATCCATCCTAATAATATTATACCTTTTCACGCTTCTCGGGAACGTGGGTGAAACTGGGGGGACAAGATGGTACTAGTACTCAATAAAAATATTGGAATAAGTCTTATATAGCATTTTCAAATTCATCTCCTAAGAGTTGAGATGAGAATTTCTAAGAAATGATTATCAACAATTCTTATTTTTATACAAAATCAAGTCCTGACTAGCTCATCAACGCCTAGACCAAACCCTTGGACATACAATGCTGAAATTGTTATAATGTTGACAAGGAATACAACTAGTTTTCTTTTTTAAAATAATTTATTTCTATTTTTATGTACCTAACTAACTCTAGGACATGATTGTACATTTGTGGCAATAAACTAATTTTCTTTCTTTCTTTTCTCAAAATTCAACTCCAAAGGGGACTAAGGGGGTAGACTGAAACGCTTTAACATTAAATCCTTAGTTAATCGCAGATCACTAAATGACGCATTGTTTGTGAGCAAAATTCTTCAACATATAATAGGGTATTACATCCATTTTTGAAAAATGTCTCAATTCGTTCCTAAGGTGCTAATAAGCCACCAAAAAAACACAAAAAATTTATTCAATCGATAAGTGCCATAAAAATGCATTTAAATTTTACATTTTCAAATGTTGCGAATAGTTTGATGAAAACGCTGGACGTCATGTAGCTCTACGGTCATGACGTTGTTTCGCTTGTTTAGAAACAGATTAAAAAACTGAAAACTTTGAAATGAATTTTAAAATTCCCAGCACTTAGCAAAATCTTTGAAAAACTGTTGCTTAATCAAATGTTAGGTCATTTCAATAAACATGAGATATTACATAGTCATCAGTTCGGTTTCACGAAGGGGAGATCCACATCAGATGCGGCAGCAAAATTATTGAAAAACATCTATGAAGCCTGGGAAAATTCGCAGGATGCCATTGGTATTTTTTGTGATCTATCCAAGGCCTTTGACTGCGTTGACCACAGTACTCTGCTCCTGAAGCTTAACTATTATGGTATTCGTGGAACTGCTCATGATCTTGTTTTGTCTTATTTAAGTAATCGCCAACAAAAAGTAGAAATTAGTGGTACGACATCCAAGGGCTCCCTAGTCAAAATGGGGGTACCCCAGGGTTCGATACTAGGGCCTTTTCTGTTTCTAGTTTATATTAATGATTTACCCTCTGTTGTAATTGGTCTCTCAGATATCGTCCTGTTTGCTGACGATACTTCATTAATTTTCAAAGTAGATAGAAAAGACAAAGAACTTATTAAAGTGAATGATACTTTGTCACTAGTCTCCAAATGGTTTGCTGTTAACAATCTTTTACTAAATTCTAAGAAAACTAAATGTTTAAGATTCTCTCTTCCAAATGTAGCGCAAGTAGACAGCCAGATATTAATAGATGGCAGCAGTTTGGAATTAGTCGATAAAACTGTATTTCTGGGCATCACATTAGATAATAAACTACAATGGGGTCCTCATGTAGAATCTTTGACTGGTAAATTAAGTTCTGCTGCATTTGCTGTTAGAAAAATCAGACAGTTGACGAATGTCGAGACGGCCAAATTAGTTTATTTTGCATATTTTCATAGTTTTTTATCGTATGGCGTTTTACTGTGGGGAGCTGCAGCAGATATAGAATCTATATTTATATTACAAAAAAGAGCAATTCGTGCCATTTATAATATGGGTCCTCGTGAATCGTTAAGGGAATTATTTAAAGATATAAACGTTATGACTTTACCTTCACTATACATATATGAAAATATAATGTTCATACGTAAAAATATAGAATTGTTTAAATCAAAAATGGAGGTACATAATATCAATACAAGACAAAAAGATAAATTAGTTGTTCCGTATTTTAGATTAGCCAAAGTTAAAAAGTCATTTCTTGGAAGTAGTGTACGCTTTTATAATAAATTACCTCTCTCAGTTACCAAGATGACTGATTTCAAATTCAAATCTCACATTAAGAAAGTTTTGAAAGAAAAAGCCTATTACAAGGTAGCTCATTACATTGAAGATAAAGATGTCTGGAAATAGCTGCACTCTGCACAAGTGCACCTTGTTCATACTTATAAAGAAGCCAGTACTTAGTATTTTAGAGATACTATATTTTTTTTTTTTATAAATTTGAACTTGTTCAGGTTATTATTTTTTATTTATTTTTCTTGTTGTTTTTTTTTCATCTTTTGTGTTTATGTGTATTATATTTCTTTAAAAATTGTTAAAAATTTAATGGAAAAAAAGCCAACATTGTCAGATTGTCCAAAAAAAAAAAACAAAATATATAAAAAATGTAACCTTGCTGAGTTTCTTGCCGGTTCTTCTCAGTTGAAGGCGACTTCCGAATCGGTGGTAACTTCAGTAGTTTCGACGTTCATAAGTGCCCTCTTAGGGCCTAAACTGAATAAATGGCTTTGACTTTGACTTTGACTTTGAAAATTAATTAAGTTATTTTATGAACTAAAACTAACATTTTCCGACTGCTTACCGCTTAAGCTATCTAAATTGTACATTTTTAGTTTTTTTTTTCATATGGAGTAAATACCCTATTGATTGACCCCGGTTGTTGGCTCTTTTCAAGTTTCGCCTATTACTAAGCCTTCGCTGTCTGTCCGTCCGTCCGTCTGTCTGTCTCCAGGCTGTATCTCAAGAACCGCGATAGCAACTTTCACTAGTTATGAATTTCTATTGCCGCTATAACAAGAAATACTAATAACAAAATAAAATAAATATTTAAGGGGGGCTCCCATACAAAAAACGCCATTTTTTGCTCGATATCAATAAATGGTAACAGGTAGGCACTTGCAATATTCACAAAATACTTAATTGTATATTTATGTTACCTACTAACCCCGTGATAGGCGAATTATTTATATACCTACAAGTTTTTTACGGAACCCTCGGTGCGCGAGTCCGACTCGCGACTTGGCCGGTTTTATTTGTGTATCGTATTTCATGTAAACAATAAATAAATAAATTAAAACTAAGCGCACATTATGGGCGGGCCGCATCGCAATTATCTAATAACTAACTAGACTATCCCTCTCTTTAGTATCGACCGTTTACCAAAATGAGCCAGATATTATTGATTCGTATAAATTGCAGGTGGTAAATGAAGGTACAGTGAAGGCGTGCAGCGAGAAGCCCCTGTGCGTGGTGTCCATCCTGCCCCACATCCTGGACTGCAACGCGGCGTGCCGCAACGACTACATCAACATTCTGACGCGGCTCGGGGACAAGTACAAGAACAAGATGTGGGGGTGAGTTCACTCACATTTACCTACGGACACATGATCACTTAACATAGTGAAATTTTGGTGGACCCAAGCTTATATTAAGTACTAGCTTCCGCCCCGCGGTTTCACCCGCGGTCCCGAGTGCTCCGATCGCCACCAAACTTTACAGGAACACCCGCGGGGCTAATATGAAGATTGTCTGAAAATTTCATACAGACAAACATTCATTTTTATATATAGAGATAATAGTCATTTTTGGGGTGGTTATATATTTTTATAGGTGGTTTTTTTGGCCGAAGCTTACATGACTGCCACGTCCCAGGTTGTGAGTTCGATTCCCACCCATGACGAACATTTGTGCGCATGAATAGTAATGTTTGTTCAGAGTCTGAGTGTTTGTTATGTATGTGCCTACATAGATGTAAGTCCGCGGCTGCGTCCGCGTCCCGCGCCGCCCCGCTAGTCTCGCTAAATAAATGAGTGTGTCCAAAGCAAGCAGGCGTTTCACTCGCGTCTCCCGATACAAGTGTTACAAGTATATTATGTAGTATAAATAAATATATAAATATTCTGGGACATTATTCCTCACACACGGCCATCTGACCCCAAACTAAGCAGAGCTTGTACTATGGAAGCCAGATAACTGATATACTACATATACTACTTTTCTTTTGTAAATACATACATATATAGATAATTACACCCAGACACAGGACAAACAGACATGTTCATGCACACAAATGTTTGTCCTGAGTGGGAATCGAACCCACGACCTGCGGCGTGATAGATAGGGTATCTTACCAACCACGCCAACCGGCCCGTCATGTGCTTGGTTTGGCATCAGATGGATGTGTGAGATGAATGTCCCATATTTCTTTATTTTATTTTTATAAAAAATACTAATACAGAAAATTCTTTTTAATAACCAATCTACAACTACCATATAATTAACACTCAGTGTGATACTCCGTTGCCTTAAAAGTCTCTAGTGTTGCTAATGTATTATTTATATTTACCATCAGGTGGACCGTCTAACTGCTTGTCAGCCTTCTGACATAAAAATGCTTGTAATTCCAGTTGGATTTGGGCTGAAGCTGGGGCCCAGCCGTCTCTTGAAGAAGCACTCGAGCTTGGAGGGTTTGGCTACCCGGCTATGGCAGTCGTCAACGCAAAGAAACTCAAATTCTCTACTCTTAGGGGATCCTTCTCTGAAACTGGTATCAACGAATTCTTGAGGTACTTTAACAGTTCCGTTCTGGGCTTCGGCCACATCTTCACTTACTATGGTGAGTTTGATACAAGAATAACAATTTGACTGTCTTATTTCCAGGGACCTTTCCTTCGGTCGTGGTCAGACAGCGCCAGTACGAGGCGCCGAGATGCCTAAGATCTCCTCCAACGATCCTTGGGACGGTAAAGACGGTGAACTGCCCCCTGAAGAGGACATTGACCTCTCCGATGTAGACCTTGAGAAGGATGAGTTATAAGTTAGTTGTAAACTGTGAACTTATTTATGTGCAGTGTGATTTCTTGTCTGAAAGTTCCAATACGTGGCCATGCTATGATTTAAAGAAAGAATTGTATTAAAATGCTCTATGGAAATATTTGTATTTTCAAAAAAAAAAAGTTTGTGTGTGAGCCGATTTCAATGAATGCATACATACATACTGCCAAGGTGTGATTGGTCAAATGAAAACCTTTAATAAAATACCTCTTTATAGCATGGTCGTGGTAGTGAGTGGAAAATCAATTAAATAAATTTTAATACAATATGCGAGTTTCAATCAATATTCAAATTTAATAATGTTGCCGTTTAAATACAATATAATATTTACAGTGTACTTAATAAGATAATATTTTACTCAACTCAAAATATTTAACTTGATTTTATTATGTAAATCTTGAAATAAAAGGTTTAACATATATATAATTTAATAATGTGATGTGGCTTTGTGCAGCTGTGTCTTTTGCGTATGAATTCTTCTAGAGAAATAAATTGAATCTTGATTATTTTATCAATTTGTTCCTATTCTCTTTAAATTACGGCAAATATAATCTCAATGTTTTAAATGCATTGCTTCAATGTTTATTTTTCTACAAATACTTTACATATCTATGGAAAATCACAATGCCTAGAAATGCCATTTTTGGCGCGTTTTTATTAACGGTTTGTTATGATGCGTGCGTGTAATGGTTGATGGACTGAATATATTTTTACTTCTGAATGTAATAGAGTTAGTAAAATTATTAAAATTTGTTCTGACTGTGAGTTAAGTTTTAAGATAAAACCAAACCAGTGAAACATCTTAACTAGATGTAAATCTTCCAATATTTTATCAAGCATTTATTACTGTGCATATTTGGATAATTTTATTATAAACGTAACTGCTAATAAATTTTTATATTTAATTGTTTTCTTTTTTATTTATACATGATCTAACCTAACAATTTCTATAAGAATAAGGGACTAGTTATAAAGTAACGACAGATGACTAAGTTGATTAGACCTTATCTATTTGGAACTTATGTGCTACCCTATACAAACATTGTAGGTATTGATTTTTCTTTCCACTAATTTGCTCCAGTGAGCGAGACGCTGGCTTTTCCATTTATGCTCATTCCCTCCCCCATGTCATCGCTTTGGTACCTTCAAATTATGTACATGTACATATGTTAGCCATTTGTAATAACAAGCTTCCTGCCAAACATAGATATGACATGCATTGACATATATTCTTATCACGCCACACTATCAAAATCAAAGCCATTTATTCAGTTTAGGCCCTAAGAGGGGACTTATGAACTTCGAAACTACTGAAATTACCACAGATTCGGATGTCGCCTTCAACTGAGAAGAACCAGCAAGAAACTCAGCAAGGTTACATTTTTTTTATATTTAGTATTTGGACAATGACAATGTTGACTTTTTTCCATTAAATGTTTTACAATTATTAAAGAATAATATTATTATATAATACGCACAAACACAAAAATGAAAAAACAAAAAAATAAAATAATAACCTGAACAAGTTCAATCCGCTTTACTGCCTTGCAGTAAAGGTACTAGGTAGGTATGTATTCTAGGAATTCTAATTACCATAAAATCATGAATGTCATTAGAGAAGAGATAGCATATAATTGGACAGACAAATAGAGGAAGGATATGAATAAACACAATTTAAATGACTACATTGTATTTGTTTGAGCATTACCTTTTACAAAACCAGGAAGACTAATACTAAATAGGCTTACAACAAAAAGTTGAGAAAAAAAACAGTCTTACTTTGTTGTACTACACTTGTACAGTAAATATAGGAATACACTTAAATGCATAAAGTCATATTACATGAGATAATACTGTTTGAATAAAAGCATAGGCTATTGATATGGATCTTGTCCACAATCACAATAATTATTGGTATATTCTAGAACTATAGTTTGGAATACTAGTCTCAATAGTGTTTTCTTCATTAGTTAATTTATTTAATAATACATACATAATTAACAATGATAGTTCAGATTGTTTAACTAACTAATTATCTTATTAAAATATAATGATGTCTCGAAAATTATATTTCTTTCCATTTAATTCAGATATTAATGAGAGCAAGTCACTTCTAAATGGTATGGAAGCGTACAATCAAGTTTAAGCCACAAAAGTAGGTATGTTAGGTACCTATTAATATTATTATTAAGGTAATAGCACAGTAATAGGTAATCTTAGAAGATTTGGCATCAGCAGTTGAAGAGTCAAAAATACTTTTGATGTGATAAGATTTCCATTTTATCTTTTTTTTTTTCATTACAGCAAGGCTATGGCAAACTTGTTGGGAGTTTTATTGTATTTGCTGTTACCATATTTTAGCTATGACACTATTTTTAATACAGAGCAATTGTTTTAATACTTTGGTGAAGTTACAGGAAATATATTTTGGTCTGAACAATGTCTACTGAACACATTTACATAATTATTTCATCCCTTCAATTATTTTGAATACAATAAATATTCAAAATATATATTTGTTTATTACTTAAAATATTTCATTTAAAATTGGTTCAAACAGTCTTATTTGTCTATTCTAATAGCTCATTTTATCAATCCAAAATTAGCACCTAATTATTTTTATATTTACTAAGAATGACATCATTTTATGCTTATAAATTGGTTGTTGTATTTTATTTAGGTACACATCTATTTACCTGGTCACAACCATTATATTTTTGAGTTATCTTACATTTAATTTGCAAAAACTGGATATGCTTATGATATTCAAAATGTTGATATTCTATGCCATAGTAGGCAAGGCCATCATGTCATATTTGTTATTTTTTTTGCACAAAATAGGGTAGCAAATAGAAAAATAGTAGAAACCCATTCCTGCCAGTATTATGGACAATATTACTATAACTATGCCCCATGCCGATATTCCTAAGCCTCGGCGAGTGGCGTTTTGTGAAGGGATCCCTGAGGATATACCAGCAAAAGTATTAAAATTAATTGGATCCCTGTAGCCTTTGTTGTACTTGCCGCCGTTGCCCCGGCTTCCGTAGCCACCAAATGCAGACACAGGAGTCAGCAACTGATTTAAAACTGGAACAGTATAATGACCTTCAGTTATGTATCGAACAAACAATAGCATTCCACGAAATAAGCGAGAAAAGAAAAAACTCATCAATGCTAGTAACGCTGTCGTGGTGGTTTTGTATGAAATACATAACATACATAATTCACTTACCAAGCAGAACAAGACCAATGCGAACCATTAAGCGTATCATCGTTGATAACTGAAACTTCCTGCACCCGTGATCCTCAAGAGTAAAACGCACCAAGTATTTATTCCAAGTAAGGATCACACTTAGATATGCTTTATTTTAAACGAGACAAAAAAAAGATTTAGTTTTTCAGAAAACGTCTCAGCTTGTAACTTATAAAATAACACGATACCTAATTTTTATATTGCTTACAATAGCACCCATCCCTTCCTTCATTAGTCGACAACACAACTAGAACGTAGTGATTATATCCTCTTTGAACACAACCACAAACTACTAAGGAAGGAAGGGATACTGACTGACCAGGG
The DNA here is from genome assembly GCA_951216915.1 of Tetheella fluctuosa. NCBI lineage: Eukaryota > Metazoa > Arthropoda > Insecta > Lepidoptera > Drepanidae > Tetheella > Tetheella fluctuosa. The sequence goes on along the minus strand of OX578215.1, from coordinate 13,001,661 downwards.
TTGCCAGCCAGCCGTAAAACTTTTTTCCTCGTACATAAGCAACTAAACTCGTACAGTACGGCCAATGTATCTTGGCGCGTCAGAAGCACAGACTACTACAGATGCTAACTCAGAAGTTCGTGCAGAAGGTTGCGCAGTACATGTTTATGGAACAAATCTGTGACATGAGGCGTGGTGCGCAGACGCTACGCTATTTCAGACGCCCCAAAATACATCGGCCGTACCGTACTTTGGCTTTCAAACCCCGTACATTCATCAAGCTTTTAAAATGTTATAAAACTCACAAAAAAGGTATTAAATAAGTAAATTGAAAAAAATGCACATATTCTGGGACATTCTGGGACATTATTCCTCACACACCCATCTGACCCCAAACTAAGCAGAGCTTGTACTATGGAAGCCAGATAACTGATATACTACATATACTACTTTTCTTTTGTAAATACATACATATATAGATAATTACACCCAGACACAGGACAAACAGACATGTTCATGCACACAAATGTTTGTCCTGAGTGGGATTCGAACCCACGACCTGCGGCGTGATAGATAGCGTATCTTACCAACCACGCCAACAACCGGCCCGTCAATAATATAAAAAATATAAAAAATCAAAATTCAGTAATTATGTGGATTTTTTGTTTTTGATTAGTGAATTTATATTTTTTAATTTTAAATTATTGAACTATTGATTGAAGTTAAATGAGAACGTTAATAAATAATTAGATCACGATTTATGAAGAATCCACGGAAAAAACATTTTGTTGCGCACTTATTTTTATGAATGCTCTAGCCCCCAATTTATTTTCACTGAATTAAACTGCCGGGCACTACATGTTCATAGCTAAAAAAGCAATGAAAACAAAACAACTTTTCTCTTTGAAAAGTTTATTACTTTTCAAAGAGTATTAATAGGTACCTAACATACCTACTTTTGTGGCAAAATACCCCCTTAAACTTGATTGTACGCTTCCATACCATTTAGAAGTGACTTGCTCTCATTAAAATAAAGAAAACCTTCATTTATAAAGGTCCGTGTAAAAGCCCCTTTCTGCTGTAAAATGTTGCACGCAATAAAAAATCATGTTACAAAATTTCCTATGTCAAAATCTGATCGTGTCCTCGTACCTTCTCTTTCACTTTATAGCACTGTCTCATATATCTTAAGATAAAATATTATCTTATCTTCGCTGTATGTGACGCCCTTTATTGATCCACTTCCCGTATTTCAAAAATTGGATCTGGCAAGTTGCCAGTGGCATGGCAAAATTGGTCAGTCACAGGATTGCCAACCGTACGACGTTCCTTCCTCGTACAAATACGAGATTTATGGTCTGCTGTACGAGGTACGAGGACACGATCAGAATAGGGTATTTGACTATATTCAAAATAAATTATCCAACACTAACCACGTATGACGCCCTTAATTAAAAATCCGGGAGATGTATGTATGGCGATAAAATTATGGAAACTATCGGGAGATTTTTTCCCTTAAAATGAATTAAACAAGGTCTCATACATGTTTTGGTTGTGCTTTTGTAGTATTTTTTCATTGACTTCAAAATCAAAACAATTGGCATTTTTTGAAATATATTTCGTGTGCAGGACCGCCGAAGTTACCTTCGTCGATAGTTTGTTGCGTAATTTGGGTTCACCTGTGAAAATAGTCTTTCCACAGATGCACTTGAGTATGGCCAAATAATAATAATAATAATAATAACTTTATTTGCACTATAATTAGAGTTACAAAAATAACTATAGATACATACAGTTTAATGCGATGTCGTAATTTAGTACAAACTACTGCCTAACCTAGGACAAGCCTGTATTCTAGGCAGCAGCCCCCATAGCTGAAGTCATCTACGTTCTTTTAAATTACATTTTGTAACTATAGCAATTAACATTATAGTTTAGAGACATGGTTATACAAGTAAAATTATTTGCCAATTTTAGTCAAGAGTGCCTATTGTGTGTGAGTGTGTGTGTGTGTGAGTGTGTGTGTGTGTGTGTGGGGTAGGTGTGTGTGGGTTTAGGTGTGTGTGCCTGTGTGTTGTGTGTGTGTGGTGTGTGGGTGTATTTGTATGGTTAGGTGTGTGTATATGTTGCAGTAGGATGATGATTAAACAAACAAAGAACAGATATTATCGAGGTGATTATGTATTTATTTGTTGAATTATTTCAAGATTGTGATTAGGTTTTCGGTTTCTTCGTATGTTAAGGACATAAGCCAACTTTTGATATATCTCTTGCATTGGGATTTACATAAGGAATATATTGAATTTTTTTTATTGATTCTATTATATAAATATGGGCCAAGAAAACAGAAAAATTTATTAGAAAAATTTGAGTTTAATTTAAGGGTTTCACATACAACATCTCTACGTCTTTTCTTAGATATTACAACCGGTCGATAATTTAATAGAGAGTGTTGCTTGTTGATAATTTGGTGGATGAAGTGTTTACGTACTGAGAGAACTTCGCAATATTCGTAAAGTTCGTTAGTAGGAAAGCGAAAGGGTTTAAAGGTGCAGACTTTTAAAACGGCACGTTGTGCTCGTTCCAGAGGCAATAAAATTGATTTTGGCGCTCCACCCCATGAAGTAATACAATAGGTTATCAGTGATTGGCAAAGTGAAAAATAAACCGATTTTAATACTTGCGGTTCCAATATATGTCTTAAACTTTTGAACACGTAAATCAGTTTACGTATTCTACCTGTAAGTGACTTAATATGGTTATGGAAGGACAGCGTGTTATCTAATTCTATCCCAAGATATTTAATTACAGATGTTCTGACCAGGTTTGGGCAAGAACACGGGATAAAGCCTTGGTTTTGACAGGTATGAGCGACTATGGTGTATGTTTCCGTGGAGTATGTTTTATTATTACGCATAGAGAAAGATGTATATTTAGTTTTATCTATATTCAATGTCAATAGGTTAGTATTTAGCCACTCATTTACCATGTTGAAACCCATCTGCGCGTTAGCATATACAACATCCCAGGAGTCGGCTGAAAACAATAGTGCTGTGTCATCGGCGAATGAAATGATCTTTCCCTTATCAATACACATATCGCAAAGATCGTTTATATATACTAAGAACAAGGTGGGCCCCAATATACTGCCCTGAGGTACACCATGTATAACCGGAAGGTCAGAACTAATATGTTCACCAATCCTTACAAACTGAGATCGACCCGTAAGGTAGCTCTTAAAAAGATCATTTTGTTTCCCCCTAATTCCCAAAGCATCCAGTTTTGATAAGAGTATAGGAATAGAGACCGTGTCAAAAGCTTTTGCTAAATCCAGGAAAATAGCTAAGCACTTTTTGTTTTTGTCCAAATTTGTTGCTATGTAATCGGTTAATTCATGTACTGCATCTGAAGTAGATTTTTGTGATCTAAAGCCATATTGTCCCGACGAAATTAAGTTACTATGTTCTAGGAATTTTACAAGTCGTTTGTTCATGATACGCTCCAAAATTTTTGATAATGATGGTAAGATTGAAATAGGTCTATAATTGTTGACACAGTCCCTATCCCCACTCTTATGTATAGGTTGAACAACCGATCTTTTAAATACCAAGGGGAAAACACCGGTGGAAAGAGAAAGGTTGCAAATATATGTGAGGGGGGGCACCAGGATATCTTTATAACGCTTAAGTAATGTCGAAGGTATATTGTCCCATCCGACAGCACAATCACTACGTAGGGACATTATGAGGTGTTCGATCTCATTCTCGTCTGTGGCCAATAAAACGAATGAATTCGTATTAGATTTAGGAGGTGTATGAATAACTGCCGTATGACGATTTTGTGCATCAAAAGCTAGCTCAGCACCAATGTTTACAAAATATTGATTTATTTTGTTCACTGCCTGTAGGGGGATATCGTCAAGTGAAAGTAAGTCGCGGGGTGGTGTTTTAGTTTTATGGATGTCTGCTATACTTTTAATGGCATTCCATAATTGTTTGTTGTTGTTACCAGCTTTATTTATTTTATCCTTTTCGTAATCAGTTTTTACTTTCCTCAAGATGTTGCCGCAAAAGTTTCTGTACCTACGATATGTAATTTTTAGGGTTTCATTATCAGGTGATTTTTTTGATTTCAGATGTAGCTCGTCCCTATTTCTAATACAGCGCAAAAGACCTGGAGTTATCCATGGTTTAATTATACGTTGCCTACGTGTAATTAAAGTAAAAAATTTTGTACTAATATTTATAGCTTGGCTGAGAGATGACACCAGAATCCTTGCCGCTTCATCCGGATCATTTGTACAAAGGATAGAGTTTAGATTTTGTTTATTAATTTCAGTGTCAAGTATACTGTAATCTATTTTTGAGTTTTTGGTCACGGCATATTGCTTACATTTAAACTTACCTAGACAAAATAAGACAGTTTTGTGATCGGTTAAACTTGACTCAGCAATAATTGTAAGGCAGGGTAGTTTACTTTTAACTAGAACGTGGTCTAGACAGCTGTTTTATGAGGTGGCGTCCGCCTATTTTTCTAGGTCCATGGCTACTGCCCCGCGGTTTCACCCGCGTTTCCGAAGGATCTTGTATTTTCCCGGGATAAAAAGTAGCCTATAGCCTTACCCGATAAACGGGTTATCCAACACAGTAGTTCCTGAGATTAGCGCGTTCAAATATGTATGATTAAATAATACTTCTTAAGTGAATGCCCACTCACCAGCCGGCGCGCAGCGTTGAGGGGAATCGTGACATCACAGCGCGATCAAACGCCTCGTCCGTTTTTAAATAATTCTGCACGAAAATACGCACTTTGATTGCTTATTATCTCAGCTATCTTTGCGAGTATAAAAAAAAGGTAAAATGCAGATATTCTTGTATTTTCTTCTAGATTACTTTGGCATATCTACAATAAAACATTGGCCAGGTTGATTAGGAAACTATTAATACCAAAGCTGTGCTATTGAAGATTCAACTTTATTTAATTTAGTTTAAGTATATTTTAGGCTACTTTTTACAGAGTTAATTTATTTTACATTGTTTTTATAGCTTTTCGTTTTGTGTTTTGTTTCACTCAGTTTTCAAGATTAAGGCCGGGAATATACGTCAGATTTTTCATCCGATAGTCGGATCAGACTATCGGAAGGCGTTGGAGCCATTTCTTTGTTTGAATATTCAATACACGTCCGATCCGATAGTCGGAACGGAGTGTATTGAATGTTCGCCGGATTCGTAGAATTATTAAAAAATCAGAAGTTTTGAGTAGGAATTTGGGACATTGGGCACAAGATATGATAGTACTGTTTAGCTGTGTATATTAATTTTGATTGCAACAATTTATCAATTTAATAATCTACTACTATTACTATTTTTTACTATTTTGAACTAACACTAAAAATAATAAATACTACGCGAACGGTTTTGTTCAAGTGTATATCCGAATTATGTCATAGAGAAAGCAAAGCAAATCTATATCCTGTTTGAAGTGGTGGCGTGTACTTCCGCTTATTGCGTTGTCAAATGTCAAAAGCAAAATGATACCGGCGATGATGGCTAAAATAAAAATTTCCTTTGTATTTCTCCTATATATTGTATTATCATGCGAAAGCGTGAATGTAGACTTCGTCTCAAGTGATATAAAAATAAAAAATGCCGAACGAACGATAGACATCTCTTCGCAACTCGTAAAAATTTCATCGAAAATAACCTTGGAGAACACTGGATCGCCGGTAAAGAACTTCTTGGTGGCTGTGGAAGCCTCTGCGAAAAATAATTTAGCATACATCGGTGTTAAGGACAGCAGTAACAAGGATCTACGCCTTGTTGAGACGACTGTAAAAGGTTATCGATATGTTAAGTTCTGGCGTGTCGAACTCAAAGACGCCCTGAACACTGGCTCTACGGCGTCTGTTACGATCGAACAAGTTTTCACTAAGTTCTTGCAGCCATACCCGACCGCGATCACGCAGCAGGAGGACCAACTAGTCAAATACAACAGCAATTTATACCTTTACTCGCCATATTATGTCACGTCACAGAAAACCAATGTGATCCTAAACACTAAGAGCGTAGAATCCTTCACTAAAGTGAAACCTTTCTCTCAGCAAGATGGTAATATTCAGTATGGAGCATACTCTATGATTGGACCTTTCACAGAAAAAGAGCTTAGTATACATTACAAAAATAACTCACCATTTTTAACTGTGACGCGTGTTGAGCGCCTTATTGAGGTCTCACACTGGGGTAACATAGCCATTGAAGAATTAGTTGAAATTGAGCACACAGGGGCCAAACTCAAGGGTCCATTCTCCCGATATGACTACCAGCAAGACCACCACAGTGGCCCAGCCAGTGTACGTGCCTATAAGACTTTCCTGCCCGCATCGGCATCTGATGTCTACTACCGTGATACTAATGGAAACATCTCAACATCCAATATGAAAGTGAAGAAGGACTCTGTTGAATTAGACTTGAGACCAAGATACCCACTGTTTGGTGGCTGGAGAAGCCACTACACTCTTGGATATAATGTTCCAAGTTATGAATACTTGTACCACACTGGTAATGAGTATTTGCTGAAGATGAGAGTTATTGACCATATTTTTGATGACATGCAAGTTGATGAAGTAGTCACAAAGATCATCTTGCCAGAAGGTTCCGCTGGTGTTAAAGTTAACATCCCATATGCAGTGACAAGACTACCAGATAGTCTCCACTACACATACTTAGATACTAAAGGCCGTCCAGTCATATCCTTCACTAAAACTAACCTAGTTGAGAACCACATCCAAGATTTCCAACTGCGTTACACATTCCCCCATCTCCTCATGTTCCAGGAACCTCTCTTGGTAGTTGGTTTCTTGTATGCCTTATTCTTATGTGTAATTATTTATGTTAGATTAGATTTTTCTATACATAAGGCTGAACATCATAAAGAATAATTATTCCATTTTAATTATATTCTATTTTCATTCATTGATTGCAACACTATCTAGTTGTCCTACATTTCTGTGTGTCTCAAGTGATTATGTGCAGAATAAATGTTTTTAATAATATAGATGTTTTATTAAAATATAGAAGTATTATATTTGCTACTTTTTCAGGGCTTGATGTAATCAAAAAAATGTGTTTATTTATAAATATATTTAACTTCACATTGTCAGTTAAATCTAAACAAGTATTATGTACAAAATTTAAAGGAAAAATAATTACTTTGAGCATGAAACTAACACCATTTTTCTTGTTTGGAGATAGTTTATTAACAGAATAACTAGCACAAAGGCATAAATTAGATTCTAATAAGGACATCAATTTACTAAGCTATCTAGGTTGCTACATGACAAAATTGGTTACAGTAATAATTTAGGATAGATCTTATTACATGATTACATGTGAAAGTTGTCATCCACTGATTTTACTTTAAAATAAAATGAGATGGAAGACTGATTATTACAATATGCCATGACATACACAAAGATATAATACATACATAATATATTTTTTATAAGATATACTAATAGTATGCAAAACCCAGATAATGCATGATTGTTTGGTTACATATTGCATAGACAATGTTATGCAAATCTATGTATGGGCCTTTCCCATAACATAAAATTGTCCCCAGAATCAAAAGTACAATATTTCGAACTTGATAAAGATAGAAATTATACCTGCCCATCTGTTTGAACTCTTATTGAAGGTTTATGAGAAAAAATACTTCATAAATATATTTTAAGATAAATATAATATACTGAAATAATTAATTTATATACAATGTGTTACAAAATACCCCGTAAAAAATATAATTAATTATCAAAGCCAAAAATTTTGTCAACCCTAGTAAGCTGTCATGTCAGGGAACCAGATTATTTAACAGAAAGGCCTATGTAACTATTTTACCTATTAATTATCAACTTTAGTTTTTCATTCATAAATGTTTCCTACCTCAATACAAGGATGTCATTATACTCAAGTACTGGCTTCAAAAAATGACAAGTTGGAAAAAAAATATATGTTATCAATTTACGATTATTATTTTTGTCGTTCCGCGAATTAGGTAGAAATGTAGGTACATTCTGCGTAGTTTACTCTTTAATTTTACTGAAATAGGGTTTGCACATCAGTGAAAATAATAATATTCTTTTATTTTTTTGGGGTATGTTATACAGCGTTACTACGGTTCTTAAATATAGTAAATGGACTCGTTATAAGGTCCTATTTAACCTCCTTTCGGCTTTACGGGTAGTTTTGTAACATCTGTATATTTATATGTATTTGTAATAAATAATTCAACATTTTACCAATATATTTTATATCAAGAATTTGAAAATCTGTAAATCTTTCAAATCTATGAATTACTTTCAAGTTGACTATAAAATACGTGCAAAAAGACGTTCCATTTATAATTCTAGAAAATTACAATAAGAAGTCAGATAAAAAAAAAATGCACGATATTTTAATGATAGTCTATCATCAATATAAAATCTTATTTTAAATGTCGATGGGTTCTTTTAATTGATTTAATTCATCTAAACTCCATACTCAGATAATTTAAATCTCAAGACAACAGGCGCGCTGGTACAAGGCAGTATAGCCAGCTCCGTGACCACAGCTGTGACGAGACTCGGTGGAGTGATGTCATATGTGAGGTTCAACGGAGTTAGGTTAGTGTTTGACCGCCAGTCCTTTAGCGGGGAATTGTCGTCCGAATGGTCGATTAGATCGTCTGGGTCGCCTGGAAAAAGGGCTTTGTTATAATAATCGTTATTGTATAAGGAACATGCATACATATTTAATAACAATTGATTATTTACAACTCATGAGGGTCAATAACCTTTATCTATGGCATAGTTAGGAAGTACCCGTTGCATACACATATTGTAGTATAGTATAGGCATGTATGGACTCTAACACTGATTAACTGACAGACAAAGCGCAACTTAAACCTGAGAAAGGATTTTAAGTGTTCACCTACTTTATATAGGATTATTTGTAATTCACCAGCAGTGCTTTAGAGGGGTGGAAGTACTCATCAATATGAACAACTTTTATTATGTGAACACTGAAATTGTAAAAAATTTTTTTTTACATACACTTTGATCGAGTAAGGTTGATCTTTTGTATGAAAAATTTAACTTATAACACTGTATAAGGACCTAAACCACCTCACGCCTAAACCACCGAATCGATCGCGATGAAATTTGGTACGCAGATAGCCTACGTCACGGCGAAGGACATGGAGGACATGGGCTACTTTTATCTCGGGAACTCGAGTGCGGGGGACAGCAGACAGCAGACAGCAGACAGGTAGTAGTAGTAGTACAATAAAGTAGTGACCGATCTCGTTGTAGACGAAGGCGTCGGTGTGCACGTCGTCGGCGAACTTGTGCGTCTCGCACGCCACGAGCACGGGCACGTTGCGCGCGCGCGCCGCCAGCGCCGTCTGCGCCGCGCCCGCGCCGCCCACCACCGACCCGTTCGCCAGCACCGAGCTCGCACCCAGCAGGACCTTGTTTATCTGGCCGGGATAATATTTCTTAAGTCTTGTAATTATAGTAAATAGGACCCCTCGGCCGCTTGTACACGCTGAGAAATTTCACCGTGTCCGCTGCAGATAGGACCGATTTATCATGTACACGACAAATCGGATCTAGGCACGAAAACTTCTCGTGTCTAGCGCAGGCAAGATTTTTTTCTTAATCAGCGCCGAAGTAGTGTACACAGTTCGTGTGTAGAAACGACACGAATTCTTGCATAGGCCCGGCGACTTTTGTTAGCGTGTACAAGCGGCCTTAATGTGTTGTGATGTAGAATTGTCACCGGAAAATAAGAAGACCCGCGAGTTTATAAATTTTCTAGGTAAATAAACTTATGGATCTTATTTTCTAGGAAATTTATAAACTTACCTAACCTAACCTAGTAAATTTATAAACTTACCTAACCTAACCTAGTAAATTTATAAACTTACTTAACCTAACCTAGTAAAGGAGAATGCCCATGGCAGTATGGACAAATGTACTTCATTCAGGATTTTTGTGTCTTAATCAAATCACCTTAATTCTACTCTATGACATGTCTAAATATTTTCTCAAAAAATTCGACATAAAATGTAATTGCATTTCCAAGATATTTAACAAAAGTTAAATTAATATTTTGAGGTTAGTTTCAACCAAACCTTAATCCGACTAGTCCTCACAGTCCTACGATTAATTAAAACGCATAGAAGAAGTCCTCATTAAGATAGCCAGTAGCTCAGTGTTAAAACTTACGCTATGGAAGCCAGGTAACTGATATAACGCTACTTTTCTTTTGTAAATATATACTTATATAGATAACTAGCTTCCACCCCACGGTTTTCAGAGGGATCTTACGTTTTCCCGGAATAAAAAGGAGCCTATAACCTTCCTCGATAAATGGGCTATCCATCATTACAAGAATTTTTCAATTCGAACAAGTAGTTCCTGAGATTAGCGCGTTCAACCAAACAAATAAACTCTTCAGCTTTATAATATTAGTATAGATTACACCCAGACTGAAGACAAACAGATATTACATGCACACAAATGCCTGTCCTGAGTGGGAATCGAACCCACGACCTGTGGCGAGATAGATAGGGTGTCTTATCGACCACGCCAACCAGCTCGTTATAACTAAATATCATGAAATGGTCTATGCCTATGCAAACAGTGAATCAAAAACAACTAGGTATATTACAATAAATGAAACAATGATTACGTATTGGTTAAACATTTATTTTATTCCTCCAAAAAAATGTTATCCAAAAATAGAGCTGGAGCACTAACATTATTGTAACGTGCCCAACTCAAAAACCAAACTACACACATTACATGCGCACAACAACCAACAGTTCTTTTTCCTACAAGGCATGAGCAATAGTATCCTACTATGGCGCCTAAGGTATCTCTTACATTTTCATCTTTATTTAATAAAACATAAGTATAATATATTCTACTAGACACATGTCTTGATTTTATTCTACCTCTGACTAAATAATTATTAGTTCCTAATATTAAAGGTAATTCCTCTTCAAATGCTTCAGATACTTCTATATTGTATGTACCATTTTGTCGTATATGTTCGCCATAGTAGGATCTAGCCTGTTTTAATTGATATGAGCCTATCGTGGGTTTGATGTCTTTGCATTGTTCTGGTTGCAGCCATCCAGCATGCACGGCAAACTCTATCCAGATTTGTCACCTGTAGTAGAATAGAATGACTAGTTTATAATTTAGCCAGCTTAAAGGTATAAAATCACTAACGAGATTAGTATATAGTAGACCAGACTGGCCTGGGACCCAAGGGGACACCGCTCTAGTGTAAGTTTAATTAAAGTTAAAAGTAATATAACCAGACAGAAAAACGGAAGAATGCTTACTTTGCAATATGTCTGATATAAATAAACAATATCAACCTGTAACAGTCTATAAACTTAATAAAATATATATTACCTGATGAGGTGGAACCCAACGCAGTATAATGATTCTTTGTGGCCAGTCTAGTGACACTCTATGGGTTCTTGATCTAAGTGTAGAAATCCCACAGCCATAGCAGACACTTTGATGTCCTACTGCAGGTGTCAACGGTCTTTGGGATGCAAAAGCATTTTGCAACAGTGTGAAACACTCCTGACACAATATACCTTCAGTTGACAGCTGGAAAAAAAATATATATCTAAATAATTATAGGTCTATAATGTACAATTAGGTATACCTATGATGTACAATAACTTGTGTTTTGTATGACATGCATAATATTACGATAAAAAAATCTTCTTACCGGCGTAGGTGAGATCCAAACTCGTAAAATGTTCATGATATTATCAGGAATCTCCGACAACATGAGCCCGCGCATAAGTGGCGTAAGTCTCAAGGAGCAGTTGAGACATCGTCTCATAGTCGCCATTTCCAATATATCACAAAAAGTCCTGTCTTTACTAATAAACAACACAACACAGACACGCACGGTGCAGCGGCGTCAAAAGTATGTTATTTTCAATGGTTTAGTAACAGTAAATGAGGAACTAAAAAGCTCAAACTCTGTGCACAAACAAACCGAAACCGAACAGAAAATACATACTGACTGATTGTCAAAAATATGACAGACGAAAATGTCAAATAGGGTTGTACCCGTGTCGAAAAAAGATTAAAATAATCCGATATATCTTCTAATAAAATACAGATTAAAAATCTCTGTTGTTTATCAACCTATCTTATTTGTTTATTGTTTTTTTACTTAAGCGAGTCTGAAAGAATTCTGATTTCAGTATCAATATTAAATAAAAAAATGGCTAACAACGGTCTGCCACATTTTTTATGGTTCATTTTTGTGTTTGACCATAATCTCACTATGGTAAGTGATGATATGGCCGAAGGCTTTGTGTGCTTACACAAAGCTTAAAAGGAACTGGCTTTCAAGTGTAGCTGCCGGAACTCACCAATAGGTATTTGGCGACAGTCTAGGTCTAGTCTAGGCTTTATAAAGGTCGGTAACACACTGGCAATCCATGTCCATAGGCGACGGTAGCCACTTACCATCAGGTGGACCGCCTGCCTGCTTGCCAGTATTGTAATAAATAAAATCGAACAATCAACACTGAATCGATATCGTGAATTACATTACATGCAATAGAAGAAATGGACATCCCTAACATTGACAGGCGATAGTAAAAATGCCGGAAACAAAAAAATACTCTTTATTCCTCAAAAAAGTATCCCATTATAAATAATAACTAGATCATATTAAAAAAATACTATTTTATTTTAGCTTTTTGATACTCATTAACTTTATGAGACACAATGCGTTTCTCAAGAGTACTAGCCGCGGGCATCCTCCTTTATAAATTTGCGGTTCTTGTTATTTTCCGGTGACAGAATGTTTCATCAGAAAATGCCTATTCACTCTAAGTTGGATGACTTCAGTCATCAACATGACTGTAATTATTTCTTATTTTCCAGATAAGTGTACTCTAAACACAAGTACTTTTTAAGCTATTGTATGGCTTTTATCGCGGGCTTCGGGGTTTGAGACCGAATCAAGAAATTTTGATAAAAAAAACCGTAACGAAAAAACCTAACACCTCCCACACACACATACATTCACGTTAAGCGTATGCTGTTTGTGAGAAGGTATATAGGTGTATAGGTATCTATTAATATCAAAGAAAAAAAAACAAGAAAAAAAAAGGAAAAAAAAACTGCCCAAATAAAAAAAACATATTATTATTATAATTGCATAAGTTGATAAAAAAATGCTATGCAATAGCTTTACCGCGGCAGTCCCCGAGTGCCACACGTATTTTTTACTTTTTAAATAATATAAAGCAATAATATACATTAGAATGCTATTGTAAGGGTAAGTTCCAGTACATAATGTACATAGTAAGTTGTCGGTAGGTAGGTAGGCCTACCATAAACAGTTACTTATTTCTATAGTTCCACTTGCATGAAACAAAACATTTTTTCTGGCATCAGCTTTCACAGACTACATTTTGGTCCTTCGAGCCGGACACTCCAAATGTCCCACATAATTTATAAGTGACAAACAGATGGTAAAACTTACATTATTCATAGCGAAGCTAAGCGCAGTGATGTCCAGGTAGGTGCAAGGTACATGCCTGGCGACGAGGCGGCGCAGCATCTCCTTAGCGGCCGGGTTGACCCTCTGTCCCACCACGACCGCTCTGAACTGCACGCCCGCCTCCCACGCCTCACGTAGTATCCGTTCGATTAGTGATGAACTATTGACAATGGATTTAGTACTTAACTCAATTTGAACGTACGTAACTCTAACAATTTAAGTTTTTTTTTACTATGTATAGAATTGTGTTTGACCACAATCTCATTGTGGTAAGTGGTAAAAACACAAAGCCTAGTAGGAACTGGCTCTCAAGTGCAGTTGCTGACAGACTACCATAGTCATATGGAAGCATGCAACACCCGGGGCATCACTCACGCGTTACCGGCCTTTCCCCCCCTCACCAATGAGCTCTGGCGACCTTACTCACAAGCAGGAACACAACATTAAGTTATTTGGCTGCGGTAGGAGGTACGTACTATCCGACCTGCTCTTTAAGTGAAGTAAACGCTATACCTATACCTCTCTTAAAGTAACTATTACACATACCATCCATATGTAAGTATGTTATCCCCGTTGGAGATCTTGTTCCTGACGGCGATGCTGATCGCCTCGCCCGCCTTGTCGATCTGCTCTCGAATGTATGTATCTATCTCCTCTTGTAGGATTTTCTTTGCCTGTTGATAATTTTAATTATATACATTGGTATTCTAAAATGTTTCATTAATAGGGTATTTTACTCTATAAGAGAAAAATCTTAAAATGTTCAATTTAGATAGCTTAGGCAATAAGCAGTCGGAAAATTTTAGTTTTAGTTCATAAAATAACTTAATTCATTTCAAAGTTTTCAGTTTTTTTAATCTGTTTCTAAACAAGCGAAAGAGTAGCCGCCATTATAATGACATCATAGTGTGCTGTATGTAAACTAAAAAGTGTCAACTGAAGTATTTTTTTTTTACACTAGTATTCATGCATTCAGGAACAGCACACTAATAAAAAGGATAATAGCTCATTTTTAATTTATATATTTTTTTAAGTCCAATTGAGACCAATATCAGCGCATTTATTTACTTACAAGAGACCAAATAACGTCATGACCGTAGAGTAACTTGAGGTCCAGCGTTTTCATCAAACTACGCGCGAAAATTGAAAATGTAAAATTTAAATGCATTTTTATGGCATTTGTCGATTGAATAAAAATTTGTGTTTTTTTTTGGTGGCTTATTAGACGAATTGAGACACTTCAAAAATGGGTGTAATACCCTATTGAATATAGTATTGTGTCTAAGAGCATTAATATTAAATCCGAACAAATATTATTTCCCATACAAACATTTAAACTTTTAAAACGATGATAGCTCAGTGGTAGTGACGATGGATGCCGCGAAGAAGGTCCTGGGTTCGAATCCTACGATGAGTTTGAGCTTTCGGTGAAGGAAAAAAGCGTGACGAAACCATAGTACAGTGGTAGGGTACCTACTGTGTGGTGTCCGCCAGGCTGGCCACCACCCTCATGTTTAAAATCTGTCGCCGAGCACCTATCGATATGTTCCGGCAGCTGCACTTTAGAGCCAGTTCCTTCTACACAAAGCCACAAACACAAACCTTGCAACGTAAAAAAAAAGAAATCCTCGCTTTACTTAAATATAGCATAATCCTACAAATAAATGTGAACGTATGGATATTCGGGACTCGATCACTCATAAACGGCCGAACGGACTTGCATGAAAATGGACAGAGATATAGATCATATCTCGGAATACGGGAACACGTAATATTTCCAAAACCGCGGGGCGGGAGGTAGCAAGACGAACGTACATCAAACTCGGGGACATTATTGGGCAGCCGCGTGAGGCGGTGCCTGAAGTAGTCGAGCGCGTGCAGCTGCGCGGCGGCGGGGCGGCGGCGCGGCCACAGGTGGCGCGCGCTCGCCGCCAGCTGCGCCTCCAGCCCGCGACCGAACTCCGTCTTGGCCGGGAGCGAGTAGTCGCGCACCATCTGTCGCCGTTACCGTTCGATTATCGACTTTTTTAATAATAACAAAATAAATGTAGTAAAACAAATGGACGATCCCCCTTATTTTGACCCGTTCGGTCGCCGTTCCGATTAGTGGAAGTACAGATCGATATGAACGACTTTTACCGTGGGACCGACTCTGATATCGCATAAAATAAAATAGTCGTTTCACACATTTTGGTCGAGTGAGTATTGAACTTTTGTGTGGAACGGCTAATCATTTTTTGTGATCTCAGAATTAGTCCCGTGATAATGTGTTCATATTGATGAGTACTTCCACCCCTACGATTATTGCCAGTGACTAAAAAATCACTCAGTAGGTATAGTCTTTAGTTATTTTTCAGCGATCGTGTACCGATCGACTGCGTTATTGCAAATGGAAGTCTGAAATGAGAAAATAGGAGCCATCCTGTTCAGTAGACTACTCGATCGGTTTGTCTACCGAATCGGGACTGCAACCGAGCGGGTCTGAATAAGGGAGCATGTATGTGTTAGCTCGATTCAAAAGAACAAACAACGAATCACTGCAACTGTCCATACTTACCTATATAGATACTTAATTACAAACAGACATGTTCATGCCCACAAATGTCTATCGTGGGTGGGAATAAAACTCACAACCTGTGGCGTAAGGCGAAATACGTCAACCTGTGTCGGTTTTGAAGTGAAGAGTAAAGTTCCATAACTAATATTTCCATTATAAATCCCCATTAGCTAAAAGTGCCCAGTAAAAGTATGACTCACCTTTTTAAGGGCATCCAGTAGTGCAATGCATCTTGCATTTGAACCTGTGACGACCCGTGAGGCTAACTGTACACCAAGTTTTACTATAGCTGGATGCAGGCTGAAAATAAAATGTTTCTTTAGAAGGGAAGATATTAAGTAACCAAATAGTAATAGATAGGTGTGCACAATTTCCAGACCAACTATAAAAAGAAGACCATGAATTTGAAAAGTTTTTAGGGTTCCGTACCTCTAAAGGAAAAAAGGAAACCTTATAGGATCACTTCGTGGTCCATCTGTCTGTCTGTCTGTCTGTCTATCTGTCCGTCTGTCAAGACCTTTTTCTCAGGAACGCGTGGAGGTATCAAGTTGAAATTAATATCAAATACTTAGGTCTACAATCTCTTGAAACTGTGAAAAAACCAAACTTCTAAGTTAACGCAATCAAAAGATATGGCCGATTATGCCGCATATTTTGAGACTCTCAACTACTCGCAAGGGAATCAATTCCATTTTTGCCCTTTTATTTGTTTTGTGATACTTCCCGTTGACCTAGAATCATGAAAATTGGCAAGAAAATCCGAAAACCGTAAATTTGTTTTTAATTTTTGTTTTGCGATTATAAACTCATTTGGTGTGGTAAACTGATCGCGACCTATGTCGATGTATGGGAACAACAGTTTACCAACGGCAATGTTTGTCTCTCAATCTAAGTAGTTTATCTTTTCGTTACGATTCACGTGATGGACGAACTATTTTACATACCTACAAGAAGCCTACAAGGTTGTACGGAATCCTCGGTGCGCGAGTTCGACTCGCTCTTGGTCGGCTTTTTTTTGTACTCTTGACGTCAGGTGACATTTCGCCGACATTTTTACAGATATGTATTTTGAAAAAAAAATAACAGTAGGTAAATAATATAAGTTATATTTAGTATGAAAAAAAATCTTGCATATTTCTTTAAAAATCCTTCTTATAATTAAATATGTGAAGGGTGTTCTGATAAAATAATTTCACTTATAAACATTGTTGCTTGTTCCACATTCATGGGTAGCGCTTAAATTAGGATGACACATATTTTCATGCTTGTAGCATATTCCATAAATCATGGAATATGATATTTAGATCTAGGTAAAACATTCACTCGTTTTTGTAGGTGATGGGATTAATCATTTCATAATCAGGTATAGAATTTTTCTCATCAAAATGTATAGTTTGTTTTCAATATCGTACTATCAACATGAATTTAAGTTAGTTTCATTCATCTACATAGCAAGCAAAAATACTTTACAGTTCGTATATTTTTTTTCAAATTATATTCACACTACAGTTGTTTATCATTATCTCCGTGCAATGGTATCATATTGCACATTTACACAGACAATCGAACATAATAAATTGTGCAACAAAACAATAATCAAGTGCTTTATCAACATTCATTGTTTCAATTGACCTCATATTACAAGTTATACACATTCTGAGGTTTCATCAAACATCACCAGCTTATATCATGTAACCGCTGCAGTGAAAAGCTTTTATAATAAGGGGGACAAAGGCTA
Organism: Tetheella fluctuosa; assembly: GCA_951216915.1. NCBI lineage: Eukaryota > Metazoa > Arthropoda > Insecta > Lepidoptera > Drepanidae > Tetheella > Tetheella fluctuosa. The sequence goes on along the minus strand of OX578215.1, from coordinate 12,983,795 downwards.
TATTCTCCCAAGCGAGCAGATTTCGACGATATTTTTCATCGAAGCTATAGCCCGCCACCAAAGAAAATAATCGTTAATATCGTAAAAGTTAACTGTTTTCATGAGATTTTAATTGAAAATTTGTAATGTTTTAGTCATTTTAGAAAAAAAAACAATTTCATTTTCATGAATACAAAAATGTCGGAGTTGCAGTTTACGGAAAAATAAAATTTATTAATTGGCGGGCTAAACGACAAGCATCCTCTTTGACATTTGTTTTTTATCAAAGATACCCGATGAGGCATCAGATTGTGGTTAACCTGTACCCGAGTGGATGTTATACACTAGTTGAATAGTTTATAAATACTTACTTAGAATTAATTGCTATATTTTTCAATGACTCCTTATCATGTTCATTGTACAAGTGCTGAAACCAATTGGCTCTGTGTCCACTCTGGGGTTTTTTCGATTTCTCTACTGGTTTTTCCTTAGACAATTTTTCCTACAATGAAAAGAATTAATAAAATATTGTAAGCCTGGATAATTTGGTCAAGCTTTTACTTAACTACCTTCTACTAATTGTGGTTTCATTCACCTATAGGTCAAGCTCCCTATTAGAACCCTTTTATTAGTGTTTTGTCAGAATAATTGCAGTTTTTAAGTTTAACTCTAGGTTGAACAGGGAAAACCACATTAATATTGTTGCTGGTATTGCATCATGCTCTTGTTTTTCAGGAAATTACTTAATAGAAAATTACTAACAAACACTTCACTATAAATAGTGGATTAAGAATGTAAATAGCCTAAATGAAACTACGCTAAGCTTCAAAATTTGAGACATTTAATATTTCCAAAGTTTAAATATTGAATTTGGGGTCATTTCATCTCAAAATACAGTTTAAGGTGTTCATAACAAACTACAACAACAATCATTTAGTCTTACCTCAGCACCCTTAACAGCTTCTTCCGGTTTAGAACTTGGCTCAGTCTTAGGTTTGGGCGTTGCTTTTTCCAGGGCTGCCTGTTTAGCCGCTCTCTGAGCTTCTTGTTTGGCACGCCTCTCAGCTTTGAGGTCTGCTTTGCTCTTACTTTCTTCTGGCTGGCAAATTAAGTACATATATGCTTAATTTATTCATGTCATCCATTTTACAAATTATGTAACATATGGGAAATATTTCAAAAATAATTAAAGTGAACTTAGAACAAATTCAATTAAAAGAGAAAATATAAGAAATTCTCACAGTACCAACAATTTTCATAACTATAATGAAATTATTTTACTTTTACCACAGAGAGCCTCCTATTATGGTTTGATGACATATAATTATGATGCTTGTATGAGAAATCTCTGAGAATTTATAATAAATAATTTAAAATTACCTTCTTTGCTTCCAAATCAATAGCCTTAACTTTAGCAGTAACTTCTTGCACTTCTTTAGCTACATTTACAATATCTTTCAAAGTATCTACCACATCTTTGACTGTAATATCCTTATTTACATTATCAGCTCCAGGATGATCTCCATCTGCTGCCCCTTTCTTCTTAGCTTGTTTTGCAGCTTTCTTTGCGGCTCTTTCAGCTATTATCTGATCTTTAGCCTTTTCACTCTCTGATACTCCTACATCATTATTCACAATTGCTCTATCAACTTCATCTTTACTTTTAGCTACAGGTGTTACTTCCATTTTCTTTATCTCTTCAACTCTTGGTACAGGGTCTGTAGGTTTAGGTTGTGTTTTAGTTGGTTGCTCTTTTTTCGGTGATTCAATCTGAGGCTTAACATTCACTGGACAAGCTTTCTTTACAATTTCTACTTTAACTACAGTGTCCATAATTGCATTTGTTTCTAATAGATTCTTATTTTTTAGTTTGTGTTTTGCTAGCTTCTTTGCCTCTCTAGCGGCTATAACATCATCTCTCATTTGAGAAACTTGCTTCGAAGACATTTCTGTATTTAATTTTATGAAATCTATTATTGGATCGTCTTTTAAATCATCACCTTTGTCTTGGTTGTCATTTAAAGTAAGCTTTGCAACCTCAGGTGATTTTGCAAAGTCTATGTATATTATGTCAATTTTTTCGTCACTTCCTGATTCAGGGATGGCTCTGGCAGCTTTTAATCTTTTTCTTCTTATTCTTCTCTTCTGTGATGCTGTTAAGCTGCTGTCTTCTGTGTTAAGATCTTCGTAAATTTTTGTATGACCCTATAATTATGATACATTATTAATTTGCATAGCAGTAATAGACAGATTAACATCCTATTTTAGTTTTGGGTTATAAAGTCTATTATAATAGGGTAATGGAATATTTCACACAATTCCATGCAGTGAATATGTACTATGGGGTGTGGGTTATTTATTTTTATTATTTGGGTTCAAATTCACAGACAGCACATTGAGTGAGATGATAATTGACAATAGCGATGCGCGATTGTGAATGATTTCAATAATCAAATACACTAACTAATACTAATCTCAAAAATCGAATTAGAGATTAGTAATATACTAATTTCAATAATCAAATAGTATTACTAATTAGTTACTAAATTAGATAGTATGCAAAACTGTGTCTTAACTAGCTAAGCGTAGAGTTGATTATCGCTTTGCGGATCTCAACTGATCTCAATATCACCAATTTACAACAAGTTATGTTGAGATCATTCAGTCACTTTGCTCATATGAATGAATTTGAATGGTCATTCAAATAATTTTTCCAGCAGTTAGTATTAGTAATATTTTTTCATCATCATTCAAATGATTCTAATAATCAAATGATTCAGTTAGTATCATTCATAATCGCGCATCGCTAATTGACATTACATGAGTGTGTACGGCATGACAGACCAACACAGCAACACTAGTAACTATTTTTCAACATGTTAAAAACTAGCCATTTTCCATTAGATATAATTTTGCATTTTTCATCATTTTGTCCCGCCCCTAAGACTACTCCATTGCAAAGACATAATAAGTGTTCCAATTACAAATTCATATAGAAAATTTAAGGCCAGTTACAATATTGGTTTTCTAATCTTTACAAAGATATATTGATGATCAAGCATTTATCTAACATTTATAACAAATTGCATAGCAGTATAACCTCAAATATGCCAAGGTGTCATATCTTACAGAAATATTGCAAAGTCCTTTATACCTTAGACATAATCATAGCTGCTAGTCCTTGGCAAGCTATAAAATAAGTGTAAATCAAAGATTTTTACCAATTATAGATATATAACACACAAAAGAAGAATAATATTTAAATCAGTTTTAATACTTACAGTAAGTCGTAGAACAAATTGGATCTGTTGAGCTCACACTGTAATGATAAAAGTTGAGTAATTTAACACAAATATCTATAAATTGATCATCATATTTAAAAAAAAATAGACTCGAGCAATTGTAGAAAGTTGAAAATTCTATAGATGTCAAAGTGTGACGTTTTACGAACATGGTTACAAATAAATATTGCATCAGCTGTGCTCAATGACTTGCGTAGACTTGAGACAATAATATTTTATTATTTACGTGTTATTTAATTAACTTCTTAATACATTTCAAGTATTATGTAACCCTTATTTGAATTTATTGATATTGATTAAGATTGTAAAAAAACTTATGTTAGTGAATTAAAGAGATTCGTAAACTGACTCATTATACAGCCTGTTTAAAAGTTGCTTGTATTTATTTACGATGTAATAAATGTATGAATATTATAATGTCGCCGTCGGAACACGTAGTACGTTTTTCGGTGAAAAAGTAGTAGTTTCACAAAAACTCAGGCTGGTAATTGAAATCACTAGATTTATACACGTAAAAAAAACTATCATAATTACCGGTTTTCACGAATAATGGATTACACGAGCCTACGGCGAAATGAATACTCATTGAAGAGAATTATTTTTTGCAGTAGGTACATAAACACTTTGATTTTCGTAATTATTTTATTTGATAAATTACAATTTGTAGAACATAAATAGGTAACTAAAATTATTGTAGATTATCGAGAAATAAATTCAAATAAATACTTTAATACTAACTAAAAGTTAATTCAATTGAATTTCATAAAAATATTTATACTTATTGAACAGTTTAATATGTAGGTAGGTATAAATCGATTCTTTAAATTCAAATTCAATCACTTACATAAAACTTTCAAAATCAAATCTACATTGACGACATATTTCAAGTTTGAAGTGGAAGTTTGTCAGTGCCCCGTAGAACATTGACTTATTACCAATATGATTAGCTTTCTGTTCCTACGCCCCGCAACGTTCAGACGTGTTGCGTGTCATCCTGTATATACCTACATGTATTACCATACGCTACAGGCGCAAAGTTCTCATAGACGTTTGAAAGTGATGTAATAAATTAAAATGCAAGAAATATTCTTACGATACCTTAAAGTAGCCAAAACTAGTTAGAACCTAATTGAAATTCAAAACTCAATCATTTCGCCAACAAATTTTATTTAACATTAGATACCTATTTATTTATATAATTTTTTTATGAATCAATTATTTAGTAACATTCATTACCTTGACATTTAAAAATATATAAATGATTATATTAATATCCATGATTTATTTTACACGTAATGGAATACCGCGGATAAAATATCAAAATAAATTAAAAAAAATCTATTTACAGTTTATTGAGAAAACATTATGTATAACCGAACTGGTGCAATTTACAAAAGTACTTTTGACACAGACTTTTGAACTCTAAAGTACTATTTTGACTGCTTAATGTACCTACCAACTCACTTACATTTATGGTGAATATTACTTAGGTAGACAAGAATGTAGGTATATGACTATCTTTTATATCTAAATGCACCACATTACTTATTACAAGGTTAATTAAATGCGGCTATAAAATTAATTGCGTAATTTATTTGGTAAACTAAATGCCTCTATGGAAAAATTATTAATTAATGTAAATTTCAGCACCTTGATTTGGCGTTGTTGCAAAAACATATGCAAGAGCTTTAGTCTCATCGATGTTGCAATATTTTTTGTAAAATTTATCTATTATAGTTTTAATATATTCATTTACCTTATCCTTAGGACATAATGCTACAATACAACCCCCCCAACCTGCACCTGTCAAACGTGAATGAACGTTACATTCTTTTGATAATGCGACCAGACGGTCCAAATTGTCGTGTGAACATTCGTAAAGTGTCTTCAGACTCTGGTGACTTTCTGACATTAAATTCCCAAGAATATCAATTATATTCGATTCAGAACTGCCATTGTCGTTAGAAGCAAATCCATTTGTTGCCTTGGTCAACTTATCCTCCTTTGATGAATATGTACAACATATTTTGCGGAATTCCTCTACTCTCGCGGCTTCTTCATAAACGTGGAGTGCTCGCTGTCTCAATTTAAATTCAATTAAATGTCTCGTGTTTGGAGTTAAATACAATTCATCCATATCCTCTTCACTTACTTTCAAAATATCTGATATTTCTCTTTTTGAATACACATCTTTTGGTAAAAACTCATGAACAAGCTTTACCATATTTTCCAAATTATAATCCAACAATTTTTGTAAGAAGCTCAACGTTATAATTTTTCTATCTGGTGTTATTTTTTTACAAGTTGCAAGTATTTTAGCCGCTAATCTACATTCAATCACGCGTCTATTGAAATCATTAGTAGCGGCTTTGTTAGATTCAGCAACACTATGGGCCACAACAAACGCAGCATTTTCTGGGAGAGCAACCGGTGTAGCATTCAAAGGGTCCCATGTTATGTATTGAGCACTATATTTTTCCGCAAGAAATCCTATAGCTTGGTCCATTCCACCACCTTGAGTTCCGATATATCTTTCGCTCTTAGCGCATAATGATGCTATCTCAGTCTTACTCAAAGAAACGTTCTGTGCGTACAAAAAAGATAAACAAGAAGCACTCACTAACGCCGAGGAACTTGAAAGTCCGGAGGCAGGTGGAACGTTTCCATCAACATAAACTTGAAGACCATTTATAATTTTATCATTCAAATATTCTAACGCGCCTTTTATTCCACAAAGCACATAATTGTACCAATAAGGCTTACCATTACAATCTGGTTCTATTATTAAATCTTCGTTTGTTTTTATTATGGTTTTAAAATCATCGTATTTACAATTAACGTTCCGTAAGTGCAGTTTTGTTTCCTTCGTTAATCCTGCAGCTAAAAGTATATCTTGCTCTAAAGCCATGGGCAACACCGGATAGCCACAGTAATCAATATGTTCTCCAATAATATTTACGCGACCGGGCACTCTTACAAAAAATGAAGGATAACAACCAAATTCTTGGTAAAAGAGCTCGTTTAGATGAGTTATCCTCTCGGTGCAAGGTTTTTTTACTATTGGCACTTTGTCAATATTATGAATGTTATTCATTTTTAAAATTATCTTAGTTTTTGTTAACGTAAACAAAATCAACTAGCGTATCGTGGCACTGCAAACTTCCTACTAAAAAATATTCTTATCAGCATCAACATTGTATACGATTTGATACACACATCCGTCAAGAACGAATCGTTATTGTACTGAACTCACATCTAGTATACAATAATAACGAGTTTCACATAAAATATGTTACTTTAACTATATTCATCACATATATTATTTTTAATATTTTGAATCAATTGATTTCCTAACCTAAAAAAACACCTACGTAAACACACACACATCATAATGTTATGTGAGAGTACTAACTGACGCCGCCGGCTAACTGAGGTGAGGTGGCTGAGCATCATCGCACACAAGTACTTTAATTGACAATGTATGCCAGCTAACAGTAAGATCTTTAATTATAAAAACTAGTTTTTCCATGAATGTAAGACAGCAATTTTGTATTGATTTAAGAAGTATGAATTTAGTCACCTCAGAAATACAAGCAAAGGATAACTCGATGGCTTACCTACTAATTACATTTATACTGACATAAGGTACGAAGTTAACGCGAGGTAATAAAATGCTAAATGTGACGGATAGTCAAAATGTGCGACTAAAAGTTAATTTTATGAACTCCAAACTATTTATAACTACGATTTATAAAGATAACGTTCATACTATTAATATGGACATAGGGTGCCGGGCAGTGCCAGCTTATCTATGCACACATAAATGTAGAAACTTATCTGAAGTGGATATTAAAAACAACATTACAACATTTTTAATACCTACCTGCTTCAATTTTATGACAGTGCATTGCTATTTGATAAACATTTAGAGTAAGTAAATAGTTAAATTCCAAAAACGCAATTTGCCAAATACTTTTATGACAAATTTCTGAGTAGAATAACTGACTTCAGTTTGAAATACCGATAAATTAACGATAATTTATTATAAAAAGTAATTTGAATGTACAAATAATATAAAAAAAATAACTATTATCTCATGCATGCAGATAAGATTTTTACTGATGCGTGAAGATAAGAAGCAATTCATAGCAATAAATTGGTTTTTATTGGTTATTACATTTTGTTATTTTTATTGTCAGTAGGTAAGTATATTTAATGCATATGCGATGAACTTACTAATATTTCACTATGTTTTTTTGATCAAGTTTTTGCATGATAAATTAAGAAATTAAAAGACATTCAGTTTAGGACCTTGGATTGGAACTACCTAATTATGAATGCCGAAAATATAATACTGAGGTTTATGCCGGTTATGTAGCTGAAAAGAGTCGATAAGAAACGACAAGGTTTATTTTTATTTGGTAAATCTCACTATGCTTATTCGATATTTTAATTTTCTTAGATTACCTCGGACGAATTAACCAAGATTAGGTAGGTATCTTAAGTATCGTATCGTATCTATCCTAAGTACCTACATACATAACATAATGTACCCAAAACAATTGTATTTACTATGTATACCGTGGTATATGTACTTAATGTAAACATAACTGAAATTCCATTCAATTCATGCACTTACAATACCTACTCTTCGAAGCCGTTTTATACCTGAATAAACAATACTGAAATCACGAGGTGTTTTATTAGGGTACAAGTACCTATATTACACGTGTACGACCACAACATTCACATGTTGCACCTTTGCATCAATACTGAATTCAATCTGTCAAAGTATTATCTGGTATTATTACTTTTTTATACTTATATTAAAATTCTTTATTCAACTAGAACAGGGCTATCAAAAACGTTAAGAGTCGTGGGGATTTAATTTTTTATTTGTTATTGTAGACACCGAAAGACATGCCGAAGGTCGTGGGTTCGTATTAAAACCATAGGGTCATTTGTCGTACCCGCTGGCTACCACCTGCACGTTGAAAGCACCTACACCCCGGTGTGTTCCGGCAGCTGCACTTCAGAGTTAGTTCCTTCCAGGTTTTGTGTGCTTGCCATCTTTGACCCCATCATCACTTACCATGGTGAAAAATAATATTGTGGACAAACACAGGCCTAAACATAATACAAAAGTAACTTTATTTATCTAGTATAGTTATATACTTGTGTTTCTGCGCGTGAGTAAGGTCGCCAGAGCTCATCGGGTATGGGGGAAGGGTCGGCAACGCGCGAGTGATACCCCTGGTGTTGCAAGCGTTCATAGGCTACGGTAACCGCTTACCATCAGGTGGGCCGTATGCTTGTTTGCCGACAATGTGGTATAAAAAAAAACAGGGTAAATCTGTAAAAATATAATATTTAGACATTCCAACGTAGTTTGCTATTCTTAGCGTCTCTCTCCTTAGTCTGTGATTCTTAGTAGGTAAGCTGTGGCAATGTAATGATTATATCCTCTTTGGCTGTGGCAATGAATACTTGCTGAAGTTAAGGGTACCTACTACGCGTTTGCAAAACATCGCATTATAATCCGTTTTAGAGATATCGGCTTTTAGAGCTCAATACATGTTCAAATGGTCGTAACAACCATGTTGATGCTGGTGTGGTTGAGGTATGTCCAGTCAGCGTGAAAAGTTAGTACTATTGGCATTCTCTTGACAGTTTTTATGAAAATTATGATATAATATATTGAGAAATGTGACACTACTTGAACCGACTTGAACAGTATCAAAGAGAATATAACAGTATAATATGAAGTACCTGTGCTGTGCTGTGGACTCGACAGAGTATGTATGTATGTAGTAGGTATTTATTAAGAGTAATTATTATCTACTTTTTGGTATAGATGGAAGGCATTTTCCTGTTTCTTCAGTTTCCATAGTGTGTAAATGTCTTCCATAAATAGAATAAACAATTTTTATAATTTAAATCTAAAAATATTTCTCAGATGTCTGGTGGCTGAGGTTGCCTTGGTTGTTCTATCTGGTCAATTCTAGTCAGACTATTATGTATCATCTTTGGACTGACTAAGGCCGGGAATATACGTCAGATTTTTTCATCCGAAAGTCTGATCCGGCGAACATCCAATACACTCCGATCCGACTATCAAACAAAGTAATTGCTCCAACGCCTTCCAACAGTCGGATCCGACTATCGGAAGCCGGTGAACATTCAATACAATTCCGTCCGACTATTGAATCGGATGTGTATTGTGTACGTTCAAACAAAGTAATGGCTCCAACGCCTTCTGATAGTCTGATCAGACTATCGGATCCGACTATCGGATGAAAAAATCTGACGTGTATTCCCAACCTAAAACGTAGTGATTATATACTCTTTGAGCAAATCAAAGAGGATCATCACTACGTTCAGCAAATGTCAAATAGTAAGCAAACAATCGAGTAATACACAAATTATTTTGCAAATGTTTTTGCAAATTTGCAATAAATTCCCTTGTAATCTTTGTAAGAGCAAATTCATGAAAACGTGTTAAGTAAAGTGAAAACTTATCACGTTATCGGTGTAAACTGAAAGGGACGCGATATTTCCATTGGAAATGGCAAAAGAACTGGATTTCAAGAAGATATGCAGAGCTTGCTTAACAGAAACAGGATCATTCAAGGATTTGTTTTTAGTATGCACTTCTGAAGTATTTAAATACTGTACTTCAATTGAGGTAAAAACACTGATAAAGTTATTATAACTGCGATAGGTACATAGAAATCATGAAACGCAGGAAGGTATTTTTATTTTTGCTCTGCTCAGGGAGCTAATGAATATTCAGACTGTTGGCGATACGCTAGGAGTAAATATGTTCCTTGGACGATACCCATACCAATATCTAGTCTCACTCTAGTCTAGCATTATAGCTAAATAATTGGCTTCACTTCACTTTTGTAATAAGTATTATTTTAAAACTTGCCTTGCCCAGCAGTTTACCTGTATATCAGAGGACTTCCTAACTTAACCTAGTGATAAATGGTTACATTCCCAGTTGGGAATGGGGAAACTTTGCAGGGACCATGAAAGTAGAGTGGGCCGAATACCCCCCTAATATCAAATGGAGTAAAAGTAATTTACAGACTCCCCATAACCAAAGAAGTTTGCCCCCCCACATCATGGAGTACTTCTGCGGACCGCAGAAGTACTCTTTGAATCTTTGTATGTATGTAATAAACATACTCTTAGTATCAGTGATTAGTGAATTAATTCTGTAACAACACACTGTTTCAGATTTCAGAGGAGGACCATTTTCCACAGCAAATCTGTCAGTCATGTCTAGAACTACTGAACAAGGTGTATTTCTTCAAACAAGTGGTGATGCGGTCGAATATGATATTGAAACAGCAGTTTGATGCACTGGTAATTTATTGGCACTTTCTGTATTATTATTTTTTTACTTTTTACAGGCTTGTATTTGACCACAATCTGACTATTGTAAGTGATGATATGGCTGATAGTGGTAAGCATGCAAAGCCTAGAAGGAACTGGCTCTCAATTGCAGCTGCCGGAACAAACTAGTAGGTGTTTGCTGTTAGATTTTCAACTTGAGGGTGGTGGCCAGTAAGACAGGTACTACAAAGTACCTTGCAAATATGTAGTATGTAGTTAGTTACCTCATCTTTTCCAGCCATAACTTTTGTTTTGAAGTGGCAACTTACCTACTAATTCACTCTAATGACTAAGCCACACAAAATGTGCCTAGCCCTATCTAGATAAATACTATCTATATACTATTAATTATAGATCATTTTGATACCTAACCTCTGAATTTATTTTTGAAAACTTCAGTAAATTTGACCTTCATAGGTGCCCTCCTAGGGCATAAACCGAATAAATGGCTTCGAGTTGTAACTTTGGTGGTTTAAAAAAAAACTGGTGCTTCAAATATGCTTTATTTAATTGAAAACGAAAAAATATATATAAAAATTATAGAAAGAACCAAGTCCATCCACATTTTATTTTAAATAATTATGTCAATATTTTTCCACAGCCAGTAAACATAAAGTTAGAGAGTGGTCCAAATGAAAATGATTTAGTTGATGTGAACTTAATGGAAATAAGTGACATAATGCCCATCCTTGATACATCTACTAATGACGATAGTGCAACCGAAGTGCCACAGGAACAACCTGAGACTAAGTAAGTAAAATGCATTTGGACTGGCTACAATATTAAGACTTATTATTATAACTAGCTTCCGCCCTGCGGTTTCACCTGCGTTCCCGAGGAACCTTATGTTTTCTCGGGATAGAAAGTAGCATATAGCCTTCCTCGATAAATGGGCTATCCAACACTGAAAGAATTTTTCAAATCAGACCAGTAGTTCCTAAGATTAGCATGTTCAAACAAAAAAAAAACTCTTCAGCTTTATAATATTAGTATAGATAATTAATCAGTAAATATGAATGTAAAACCTAATTTATTTCATACTAGATGACCCGGTGAACTTTGTGCTTCATGAGATTGAAAAATTTTCTCATTTCCAAAGAATAGTAAAATATCTATTGATATGTATATAGTAGGTATATATATATTTATAAATATGACATTAATATAAAAAGTAAATAAAATAAGATGATCATTTTTGATAAAATTAAATAGTTCTTAAAACAGGTGTTCCCAAAAGATGTAATATTTTCCAAGGGGAAAAACTGTATTATATTACCGGATAAGAATCTAACTATGTATTTTAATCCAAATTAAATCAGCCATTACCACATGTTTGAGTAACAAACATTTGCATTTATATCATCATCATCTCGGCCGCAACATGTCCTCTGCTGGACAAAGTTTTTTTTTTTTTTTTTTTGGTGGGGAAATCCTCATAGTTAAGTGTCAGCCACGTGCCCCGCCGGCACGCTCTTTCGAGCCCTCCTCTTTGGGGCGGGGCTTGGCAACGGAGATGAAAACACACATTGCCAAGCCCCGCCCACCTCCGCTGAGGCGCCCAGGAATACTTGGGCGCCTCCAGCACGGGACCCTTAGCGTCGGCGGCAGACCCCCGATCTGCCGCCCATAGATCCCTGTCAGGGCGGCATCCGACCCGCGAAGGCCAGACGCCGCCTGCCACGTCGCCGGCGGCGGATCGGGAGCGAGTCGAAGCTATCTTCCCGCTCCCGCTCCGCCGCTTCCTTCTGCGTCGCAGAAGGACACGACCGCCTGCCAGGACTCGTCTCTGCCGACCTTGATCTTACCAGGGCCGGCAACAACAAGTCCCCACCTACCGTCGCGAGGCACCGCTCAAGCTGGGCAAGCCTCACACGTGTGTTGCGCCGTGTCCGCGACTCCCGCCGGGCAGTGGTGACACGCCTCTGTGGGCTCCCTACCCGCCACCCGACACAAATAGCGACGGAAACAACCATGTCCGGTCAGCATCTGTGCCAGGTGGATGGTGAGAGCCCCGTGCGCCCGTTCCAGCCACTGCCTGAGAACGGGCCGCACGGCCGCCACCAACTCCCGGCTAACCAGGGGGTTGTCGAGGCGGGCCGCCCACCTTTGGAGGAGGATCTCGCGCGCGTAGCTGGACATAGGCCTCTCCTAAGGATCTCCAATAGGATCGGTCTTGGGCAGCCTGCATCCAATAAGATAATTTATATATAATTAATTGACTAATATAATATAATTTATATTGATGATGGCATATTTTCAGAATAAGAAGAAGACGTCAAAGAGGTTTACCAAGACCTCTAAAGAAGAGAACTAGAATGAAATGTCCAAAGTGCGAGAAGTCCTTTCAGAAATATGAAAACTTTGAAGCTCACCTGAGAAGTCATTTTGGTAAAAAGGTATACAATAATTATGCCCAAAACATGTTGCTAAGACAATCTATTCATTGATTTTGTAAGAATGGAAACCAATAAGGTTTCCTTTATGACCTTATAAGGTAATAAAGCATTAAATCATCTTTGCTATGAGTATAAACTAACTGCTGATAGCTATAAGAACATAAAATCATTTAAAATTATTCTCTATAAGCACTTATTTAAATTAGACATTAATCTACCAACCAATAAAGTCAATTCTCATGTGCATAATCTAATCAACACTTTCAGCCAGATATAAAATGTGAACATTGCGACAAGACGTTCCCAACACTACGTAACCTGAACAGTCATGTGCGGACTCATACGGGTGTCCGCAAGTACCAGTGTCTCACTTGCGGCAAGAACTTTGCATACCTCAATGTGCTGAAGAACCATGAGCTGATACACTCGGGGGTCAAGAAGCATGTATGTCATATATGCGACGCTAGGTTCGTGCAGCGGTATAATTTAAAGGTCAGTGTGAAGCTGGAACCATTTATGGCTCGGTCTCAAGTATGTATTTGTCAGTCAGTACTCGAAACTAAAAAAAAAAAGTGTGTGTTTGTGTGCAAGTCACACATGGTAGAAGTGAAACTTCTGAAAAGTCCCTGATTAAAATTCTGACGGAAGTAACGCTTACTAAAAACTTGTTTTTCGCTAGCTAACTTCATACCTTTATATTTTAAGATGTCAGACATTAATTCAAAACTAAGAAGATAAATGGCTAGGCTGTATGAGCTAGAACCCTTTGCCTTCCAAAATACGGGAAAACATAATAAAAGCAACATGGCGCGTAACCGAAAAACGTGACGATGGCAACCAATGTTTTTCGCTAGCTAACTTCATACCTTTATATTTTAAGATGTCAGAAATTAATTCAAAACTAAGAAGATAAATAAGATAAATGGCTAGGCTGTATGTGACGATTTGCTACAAAATTTCTCCCATACGTCGATAAAATGGCAACCAATGTTTTTCGCTAGCTAACTTCATACCTTTATATTTTAAGATGTCAGACATTAATTCAAAACTAAGAAGATAAATGGCTAGGCTGTATGAGCTAGAACCCTTTGCCTTCCAAAATACGGGAAAACATAATAAAAGCAACATGGCGCGTAACCGAAAAACGTGACGATTTGCTACAAAAATTTCTCCCATACGTCGATAAAGAACTTTCACTTCAATAAGACTTGGATAATCCACTTTTGAAAACTTTGGATACATTTTTAACCGAGGCATTGTTTTTGTTCCTTCCCTAAAAAGGCAGTTTTTTAACCGACTTCAAAAAAAGGAAGGTTCACTATTACAACCCGTATGTATGTATGTCCACGATTTTTTATGTCAACTGGTTGACAAGTAATGTTTGCTTGTTGTTGATCGAAGCAAGTAATAGAATTTGAGTAGTAATATTGCATAAAGTACAATACAGCCTTTCAGCTACATGAAAGGTTTCCAAGCATCCTGTATATTACGTTATGGTTGCTTGTTCCAGACACATCTAGAAACACACACAAAAGAAAAGAACTATGGTTGTGCACAGTGCGGGAAGAAGTTTGCGCAGCCAGGCAACCTCAAGATACATCTCATTAGACATAGCGGCATCAAGAATATTGCGTGTTCTTTGTGCGATATGAGGTTTTACGTGAAGGTAAGGAATGTTTCCTGCAATTGCTCTTTTCAAAACAAACTAACTATCTTTTCGCCCGCGGTTTCGCTCGCGCAGACTTAGAATACCTATATCTTTTCTTCCTTTGGCTCGATTTCGATGAAATAAAGCCTATTAACCTATGGAAACTCCTTGAAAATCTAACATGAAAATACAAACATACAGTGAGACAGAAAAGTATTCCAAAAATATCTGGTTTATGTTCTATTACTTACTCTTCTTTAGTTACCCCCTTTCTATTTTATTACTTTCCTTTTATGTAAGTACAGACACAACGGATTCTACTGTTTTATTATTATATGTAATAGATAACATTATTATTAGACTAGTAAAGACCCGCAATTTCCTAGCAGGCTAGGGTTATTTGGAGCCTAGAGAATGACGTCATTCTCCAGGTTCCAAGTTAACCCTCTGACAACCTTTCTCTCTTGCTCTTGTTGTGGCCAATCTTTCTCATTGTTAATTTCCTCTCTCCTTTTGATACATATTTTGTGTTTCAGAGTGATCTATTCAAGCATATGCGGTCACATTCGACAGATAAGCCGTTCTCATGCGATTTCTGTGATAAAACATTCAAGAGTAAAAGTTTTCAAGTTGTACATGTGCGGACGCATACAGGTGAGCAATTTTTTCAAGTAATAAAATACAATTTTGCATACTTACTTTGCTAAATTTGTGACTGCTATCGCTGTTCGGGACTGTGGGAAAGAGATAGCAATAAAGCAAATCATTAATTTGTTTTATCTATACCTACGTAATACCTTCGCAGGTGAACGTCCATACGCCTGCGACATATGTCCCAAACGTTTCATGGCGCGTAAAGACATGAGGAACCACAGAATGATTCACACCGGAGAGAAGCCACACAAATGTCTGCTCTGTAACCAAGCGTTCATTCAAAAATGTGCTCTAAACCGTCATATTAAGAGTCACGGGCATGGCAAGACAGCTGAGGAGAGTATATTGTTGAGGGCTCAGTTGGTAACTGATGCTACACCCATATCAGTTGCGTATACGCAATGGCATAGTGACGTTTGATAGTTATGCGTAGTGCATACTGTTGGTACGCTAGGTAGACAAGGTCGACGGATAGGTTCTCGGAAATTGCAATATGGGTGTTACTTTATTGATTTCGATCTTGGAATAGAATATTTCCTACAAAGATGTTTGCCATAAATGTAAATAACAATTCGATTCGCGCTAATTTATGCATAGTATTGTGGTAGAATGTTAAAAGTGTGTTCATATCTTTAAAGGACTCGAAAAAAAGACAAAGTTGGAATCAGTCAATTGTTATCTCAAAATATTTTATTTAAAAATACATTATTATATTACAATAACAATCTTATGTTATAAGAAAACAAGTACAAACTCTATTGATAAATACATTGTTTTATTTAACAAATTAAAAAGAAACTACATTTCCATATTTCAGTTGCTTTCTAATCTTCAATTAGCTTCCATGTGTTTGTTCGCAAAACTCGAAAAGATGATGGATTTACTTGAAATTTTGACACAACGCTGCATCTCTATACAGGATGATTTTTATATCTCTGGCAATACTTGCAGGGGTTGAAGTACTCATCAAAATGAACAACCTTTACTATGGGACTAACTGTGAAATCATGAAAAAAATTATCAGCTGTTCCATACAAAAGTTCAATACCTACTCGACCAAAATGTATGAAGCAACCATTTTATTTTACGCGATATCAGAGTTAGCCCCATAATAAAAGTTTTTCACATTGATGAAGTACCACCCCTGCAAGTAGTGATATAAAAATCACCCGTATAAGAGTGTTTTTATATCATTTGTATTGCTAAGTTCCCACAAGAACGGGCAATTCAAAGCGTTTCGCAATGTTTAAATTAAGCCACAGTGAAGCCTTTGGCCGGGTTTAGCTAGTTAAGTATAGGAACAATTCTATCATGAACCTTCATATGTCTTTTCAGAGTTCCTTTCTGTGTAAAACGGTGACCACAAACCCCACATACATGCGGCTTGACACCCATATGTATATTGTGATGGTCATTCAACCGCCTCTTTGAGAGGAAATTCTTTGGACAGTAACTGCAAGGGAAAGGTCGTTCCCCTGAATGTGTGCGCTTATGCTCTATCAACGAAGCATGTTTGGCATAAGATTTCTCACAAATATCACATTTGTACAACTTCTTCCCGTCATGTATTAGCAAATGTTTGGCCAAGTTGTATTTGTCTGTGAACGGGTAGTTGCATATTTGGCAAATGAATCGGCGTCCCGAGTGGCTGCGGGAAACGTGCGATAGGAGTATTGTGTTGGTGTAGAATTTTTTTCCGCAGTGCTCGCATGCGTAACTTCTTTCTCTATTTAGTTTGTGAGTTTCTAGGTGTGTCTGGAACGAGAATATTTTGTCACGTATAAAATAAATCAAAAATTAATTTCGTTAACTAAGGGCGATTATGTACGGCAACGTATCGCAACCACGGCACGCAGGACCGCCATTGAACTGAACTAATTTCACTAAACTACAAAAAAATTATAAGTATTCCCCTTCACAATTCCAACTACCGAGGCCAATCAGATGTAGTCTTACCCTCAAGATATAAGCAGAAGTAAATCCCCTGCCACACACATCGCAAACACACATCTTCCTCTCGCCGTGGTTTTTCTGATGCATTCTTAGTGTTTGTCGACTCTTGAATACCTTCCCACAAGTTCTGCATTTAAGGCTCTCTAAGTTAACTATGGTGTGTTCCGACTCATTGTGCCGTTTCAAACCACTCCACGTCATGAAAGTCTTGTTGCACGGTAGACAACGTTTGGGTGCCTGTAATTAAAAATAACTTTTTATTTTATTAGATGATTTATATGTTGAAATAGGGGTTGGTTCAGTGCGAACGAAAACTCACATTTCACTTTCAAGCAATAATAGTCTCTATAATTTTTAAATAAAGAACAAAAAAAACAAAAGTGCGTAAATTCTTTTGAATAAACAGTGTAAAATGGTTAGAACCAATTTTATGGATCTCTTGTAATATGAAATCGCTCGGTTTAGATTGGCTTGTACGTTTGGGCCATCATTTCTCTATAAGGAAAAGAAGAAGGGTCTGTTTTGGTACTATTCTAACTTGGTAATCTATAGATATATATATATATATATTAGCATATTAAATTAATGATTACGAATCTAAAATTTTAAGGCGATGATAGCTCAGTGGTAGTAAAGTCGGACGCTGCGGCGAATGTCCTGGGTTCGAATCCTACAATGAGCTTGAGTTTTCGGTGAAGGAAACATCGTGAAGAAACCATAGCACGGTGGTATGGTAGGGTACTTTGTAGTACCCGCCTGGCTGGCTACCACCCTCAAGGTGAAAATCTGTCGCCAAACATCTAATGGTGTGTTCTGGCAGCTGGACTTTAGAGCCAGTCCCTTCTAGACTTTGTGTGCTTACCACCTTCGGCCACATCATCACTTACCATAGATAGATTGTGGTCAAACACAAGCATATAAAAGGAAAAAAAACTTAAGAATATCACTCACCACTTTACCTTCATGTTCAAGTTTATGAGCCTCAAATCTCTCGTTACATCTGAACTTCTTGTCACACAGCTCACAAGTAAATATAAAATGTTTTCTCTTCACATCCTTACCAAGTTTCAGTTGTTTTAATTTCCCTAGCTTCTTTGTTTTCCTGAAAATAACTATAGTATAAGCACAGTCATTATTTAAAAGAATATTTGTAAATAATGTAGCCAGTAACCAGCACTAGACATAATGCTTATATCACAGCGTAAAAAACATATAGTGGTCTATCGCGTTTGATGTCACGCGAAATGCCGCTTTGTATAGGTATTTGTCATTGCTCTATTGTATTCCAAGCGGGTGTATGGCAGCTTGGGATGGCTACCGCCCCTCTCTCACTCCACAAGCCCCGCACGATTGCTCTGTTTAGACGTGTCTGTTGGCCGACAAGAGTTACATAGACTGTGCTTCTATTCTCAGATTTACAATATATTTTAATGTTTAATAGGCATTCTTTGTTTCTTATCAGGCTTTTTAAGTTGTTTTATAGCTTCACTTCTGTCTTGTGCTAATGGAAACTACTGCTTTTTAATATAGTATAGTGCCTTTGTATAGTAGTGATGGTATGAAATAAGAAAACATTTTTAACATTATGCAAACCTTTGACATATTTTGACTACCTTATTTTCAGTGGTTTCTTCAGGAAATGCAACTGCCGCTAGTATATCTGTAAGGTATATTATCTATTTAATGGTGTGTACAGAATAGAGGTGATGAATATAACCATCAACCAATAAATTAAACTTATATTTAAAAGTAACCATTGTAAACCTATTAATCAAAATTATTCCATCAACCCTCAACCTGGGCTTCATGACATTATCCTACTGGCTGGGTTGCAATATTTATATTAGTAAAATATTCACCTTCAATAAAATCAATAAAACTGTGTGCTTGAATTTTTATTCAAGTATTAACAAATAAGATTATTGATAAAAAAAATATCATTTAATTTAATTAGTCAATGTTTTCAACCAATGTTGACATCTCTAGTACAGATCAAGCATGACCTGCATGACCTACATGACCAAATTCTTTGGCCACTCTTATATGTTTGATATGTATGCACCGTAATAACAATCAAAGTTGATTGTAGTTTCACAATATTAAAACTGAACTTACCATCACTATCGTTATACTGTGGTTCATTTTCATTATTTACATATACATCAGTCAATTCATATTTAAAGTTTTTCTTATTGTCTATATTTCCTTTGTGAGGCCTTGCTCCAGTGGTTTCTACAGGAAATGCAACTGCCGTTACTATATCTGTAAGGTATATTATCTATCATTACTGGTGTGTATAGATCTAGCATGTGATAAAACTGCATATAATGATAAAAATTGATTGTAGAGTTTCACTGAATAAAATATTAAAACTGAACCCACCATCACTATCATTATACTGTGGTTCATCTTCAATTTTTACATATACATCAGGTGATTCATATTTAAAGTTTTCCTTATTGTCTACATTTCCTTGGTGAGCCCTTGCTTCTCCAACTGACTCATATTTAACATTGTTTCTGAGGTCCAGTAAAGTATTTTGTGACTGGATACATCTGTGTTTGAAATCTGAGTACTTTGTGAGTAGCTCATAACAGTTGTTGCATAAAGTTTTAGGGAGCTTTTCATCTTGGAGTATCTATAAAAAGAACAAATTATTAAATGAGTTCAATATAGGTAATACAATATTACAGCAGAAACCTGTATTTAGAGGTAATAAAAATATTTTAAAAGTGTAGACAAGAGCCATCACACTGGCTCTCGAGCCCCAATTTTTTGTCAGATGTCAATAAATCTATTATGTACGTATAAATTATCAGTAAGTAAATAAAATAAAAATCCTTCCTTACCTCTACTGATGTGCAGAAGGAGTAAATGTCCGGAGATACATTTTCGAATAAGATGTAAGTAAATGATTCTTTAGTAGCTAGACAAGCTCGACATAATTCATCCATTTGTAGATTTTTATAGATAAGTTTACATGGATATTATTACCTACTCAAACAGAATTACCAAACATCTCCAAACACACTTCTGGCGACTGTAATTACAGACAGATAACTGTATATTATTAATACTGTAAATTGGGAAACAGTATTTGAATTGAATGGAGTTGGAATAAATAAATCACATTATAAGGGATACTACGTAAATAAGTAAATAAACAAGACAAAACACAGTTATTTTGTTTTTGTTTGTTTGCTCAGTTTTGTTTTTTTTTTGTTGGCTAATAGGCTAGAGTATTGCCATATGGGGGAGGCGTGAATCTGTATTTTCATTCAAAAAATCCGTAGGATAGGAACATTAGGATGTTTATTTATACATATTTTGATTGATTAGTTTTAGTAAGTAGTACTTAGTCGTCGGTAAGAGTGAAATGAAAACCTCTAAAAACCGGTAAATTGATTCAAAACTTATTTGATTTCGTTTTTAAAGAAAACCGGTTTTTATGGTTAAGGTAGAGCCAACCTAAATAAGACGCTCCTAATGTACTTGACACTGATTTAGGTTTGAAAATTAACCAGTAAACAAGCCTTGGTTCATGGTTTCGAATGTGAACTATGTTTTAAGGGATTCCCCAATACATACGGTATTGCCATGACATGAAATAACATTCCGTCTGGCATACTTAAAAAAAATACGTGTGGCACTCGGGGACTGCCGCGGTAAAGCTTATGCAATTTCTTGATTCGGTCTCAAACCCCGAAGCCCGCGATAAAAGCTATAATAGCTTAAAAATATGGTTATTAACGTGTATTTATTTTAATACGACGAAGACGAACGAAACAAAAATATCGGAGTAAGTTCTGTACTGCATCTGATTAATACGAGCATGTCTGTAGTCATGTAAAATCCGTTGCCATATATACGGACAAATCCGTATATATGGTAACGCTTGTAGGCTAGGCTACGGCTAGCGCGGCGTAGATAGAGTCACGACGACTAGACTAGAATATATATGGCTAGAATTATTAGTCATTTAGAGTTGCCAGATAAGAATTTCATAAATCCATACGTAAAGTACGCTGATGAAGAATTCAAATATCAAAAAAATCATATCAAGATGAGTATGTCTTGTATTTCTTTAACACATCTCAAAGTATTATAATTTATAATGATTATCTAGGCATAATAGGATGAAATTA
Organism: Tetheella fluctuosa; assembly: GCA_951216915.1. Taxonomy (NCBI): domain Eukaryota; kingdom Metazoa; phylum Arthropoda; class Insecta; order Lepidoptera; family Drepanidae; genus Tetheella; species Tetheella fluctuosa. The sequence continues at coordinate 12,962,317 of OX578215.1, read as the reverse complement.
ATACAAATCTTATTAAATAATATTTACACACGTGTCTAGATATTTACAATTAAAAAGGAAAATAAAAACAAGAACAAAAAATACACATCTTACATAGTACATAATAAATAAATAAATATTCTGGGACATTATTCCTCACTCACGGCCATCTGACCCCAAACCATAGATGAATATTATACTAGTACTAGCCCAAATTAAGCAGAGCTTATGCTATGGAAGCCAGATGACTGAAATACTACATAATATACTACTTTTTTGTAAATATATACTTATATTGATACAAACAGACGTGTTCATGCACACAAATGTCTGTCTTGAGTGGGAATCAAACCCACGACCTGTGGCGTGATAGATAGGGTAACTTACCAACCACGCCAAGCAACTAAGGCTGGCAACCCTGGTTGCATGACAAACGTAAAAACTGCCAATAGCGCATAGTTGAGGCGCATAGTGCTAAATCTAGCGCGTTTTTGAAAACATATTACAATAGCGTAAAACAGAATGCATCATTAACTATCATAAAAAAACCGCTCCCAGGGCTACTCTCTGACCAAACTATTAATATTGAAATGCAGAATATGTATCGTAGTCTGTGAGTCGGGGATTCCCCGATAAATATTTTGTCATTAGTAGTTAACTTAACTTCCTTAGTCTTCGTTCCACTCCATGTTCTACTGTTTCCAGTTCCACTAAGTTCACCCAATCTTTTGTCAGTTAGGCTGGGAATACACGTCAGATTTTTTCATCCGATAGTCGTTGGAGCCATTACTTTGTTTGAACATACAATACACGTCCGAGATTCAATAGTCGGATCAAATTGTATTGAATGTTCGCCGGCATCCGATAGTCGGATCGGACTAAGGAAGTTAAGTTGGCTACTAATGACATGATGAAAGTCTGTTTTAAGAGTCTTGCAGTGCAATAATAAAATTGATTTACCTCTAGTGAAGTTATTTATTTTTTCATTTTATTTATTTTGTAATTTTTATTTCGAAATTATTTTCGTATGTTACCTATTTTGTCTTATCCGCATAATCAATTTACCAAAATACTGTAAACATAATAAATCCCTTCCTTACTGACTGGCACCAATTAGAGCGGAGATTAAGGAGAGATGATGTGCCATTTAGCACGATCTAGCGCGTTTTTGACGAGTTGAAAGCGTGTTTTTTTTTTACTGTAAAGAGATGCACAGAGTACATTTTATTAGTGATGGGCAATTCCGAAATATTTTAACAATTGAAAGAATCAGAGTCGTTAAAATAAACCATCGAGTCAACCATCGACTCGCTGTTGTACAAAACAATCGAGTTGTTTTTCGATTGTTTCGAGTCAACGGAATCGACCGCTAGTTTTCAATTGTTCGGATCAGTCACTCTCACTCACCGAGTTTCGTTCGGTCACCGGGGTCAATCGATTGCATGCATCGAGCCGAAGTGCATGTTAAAGGCGAGAGCGTGTCAGACTCGAGTCGAGCGAGGCGCGCGTAATTTTTGAACGTCTACTTACGATACACTGTTTTATTTTTAATTTGAGTTAATAAATTCATCAAAATGCCACGAATTTTCAATTAGTTATTGATTTTATTGATTATTTTCGATTGGTCGTGTTGAAAGAATTAGTTTGGATTCGCAATCACAACGCAAGTCAAGAACTCGCGAAACTCTAACTAAACGAACCATCAAAGAACAACTCGCGAATGAACGCGCCATGCGCCAGTCGCAATAACAGACTGAGTCGCACTCGAGTCCAAGTCAAAACAACTCGCCATCGCGCATCGCTACATTTTATACATTAGGAGTTGGCAGCACTACAAACGTACGTCAATCAATTGTATCATCACACACAAATCTTTTTGTTTTGTAATTTTACAAACTATTATAACAAATTGGATTTTGTACATACTCGTCTGATAAGAAGATAAATGAACAATTGATTGTGATAAGATTTTTGGTAGACTACGCGATATATCAACAATAAGAAGTTTGTATTTTAGGAGTGATAAACGAAATTGACCACTAACTGTAAACTTTAATCGCTTCGATAAACGAGGCTTCGCGGCGCGCTAATTTCACAGAAACTTGTTTTGTTCGTTGGTTACGTACGTACGTTCAAGAGCCAGTTACCGCGTTACCTTTCACGCAGAGATACGCTAATTACCGCTAGCTATTTACACAAATCAAAAATGAAGAACAATTCAATAGTTAACGTGGATTTGCAAAGGGAAAGGGATAAATGTACGTTTAACAAAACTGAGCTGACGAACCTAATCGATGGAGGTCCTCATTTAACTGAGGAGAGGAAAAAAAGAGGTAATTACTTGTGTGGTCAAGTTTTTTTTTAGTTTATAAGATAAATATTTTTTATGTACCCATCCACGTAATTGAACGTCATTACCTACATTACAATCTTACGTATAAACAGAAGAATATAAGTAATGCAATAGTATGGCAGTATTTATAATTCTATATTAGACTCTAGATTGTTTGTTTTGCTTAGTGCTACTTTCCTAAATTATATTCTCAGCATAGTTTAATTTATTGAAATGACAATAGTGCGATTCTTGCAGGTCTGAGATCATCTTGTACTTTTCTTTATTACCTTTATTTCAATAACCTTTAATGTAACAGTTTTACTTACATGCTAGAGGATGTTTTCCTGTAGTATTTTTCCCCTTTATGGTATTTCATAGCAAATTATATGATTGCTAAGAATTTAACTATTAAAGAAGTAGAAATAAGTTTAAAATGTCAGTTTAACCCTCGATCCGTCACATATATTTTTGTAATGCTATCTGTCGCATGGGGTCCTTGAAAACTGTAACATTCAACAGCCTAAAACACCGGTAAAAATACTTAGTTTTTTCATTATCTTTTATTTTTATGATATATTAGTTCATCGATTACAAATAAAATAACCATTTAATAAAAAAAACTATTTATTTACTTCTTAATCTTAAAAACGAAAGGTGGAACATTATTTTCCTAATATGAAATCTCTTTTTGAAAATTAAAAAAAACATACTTAATTATAAAAATAACGTATTTTTTGTACCTTACTGAGATCTTACTAAAACAATAAACCCTGTAACGTAAAATATGGTCCCCTCCAACAAAAAATAAAAATTACTTTGGGAAAATACTTGTATTTTGCAAATAATTATCCTTACAAATGAAAATTAAAACAAAAGATATTTTTTTATGACCATGGTTTGTTAATCTAAACCTGTTATTAAAATAAAAATAATATAAATGCGAAAGTGAGTTTGTTTGTTACCTTTTCACACCTAAACCACTGAACCATTTGCGATGAAATTTGGTTTGCAGATAGCCTATAGTATGGAGAAAGACATAGGCTACTTTTAATCCTGGGAAAACATAAGATCCCTGGGGAGCATGGCTGAAACCACGGGGCGTAACGCTAGTTAATAATAAAGCTATAAAACTACAATTGATTTCAAAACAGCTTAATAACTTGACAAATTAATAAATATGGAGAAAAGTTATAATTGTTGTGAAGAGCACACTCATTTGTTTCTTATTACCTTTTAGCAACTCAATTTGAACAGTATAAAGTTGATTATTACTTAAATGTGGAAAATTACTCAAGCATTTTTAATTTAGTTTAATTGACCTTTAATCATAACATTTGTTTAAAACCTTATGTAGAAACATCTCTAACTACTGCCTGCTTCATATATTATTATGAATATTAGTTTTTTTTTCATAAATACACATCATATACCATTTTGCAATATTGTACAGTGATATACATTCTACTACTTGATTTTTAGTCCAAAGATCAAAGTTCATTCATAATCTCAGACAGCATAAATAAAATGTAGGTGTTGTGATGTCAGTTATCTGTTTATTATTATACTAGATTTCGCCCCGCGGTTTCACGGATCTTATGTTTTCCCGGGATAAAAAGTAGCCTATGTGCTATTCCAGACTATAATCTATCTCTATGCCAAATTTCATCAAAATCTGTTCAGTAGTTTTTGCGTGAAAGAGTAACAAACATCCATCCAAACATACTCACAAACTTTTGCATTTATAATATTATAGTAAGGATATTAATGTCTGTACATTGAACTGCCAATTATTGTCTAACTCCAACACTGAGATGGCTTTGAGTGAACTTAGATTATGTTATTATACCAACTATCTAAAGTTTACAGCTCTGTTCACACTATGATCAAATTAAATAACACATAATTTGTCATGCAACATAATCAGTGGATCTAAGTCTTTGTTATATAACATATAATCCTTAAGTTAATTTCCATGGATTGTTGTTTTGAAATGAGTAATTCCAGAGTTTATTGCTGGCTCTACCCCGCAAATGGAACCTTCCAAACTGTATGTTAGATTTAGACTATTCATAAAATATTTTTTATCTTGCAATTGAAAAGGCAATGGTTCTGTTGTTTACATACAAAACTAATTTTAATCTCCCTATATCTCTTTCTTACAAACATTGTTTAAAATAAAGGTAGAAAAATTAAAATCTGTTCATTTGTCTGACCATTTTTATGGCGATTGATGTAAAACAAGCAATTGGACTAATTTGACAGTACTAAATTTCTAATGAGCTTATATGAGTTTGTCTCCTCCACTGCTAGGTGATGAGGTTCCCCTTACAATGAGAAAGATTCCTTTTTATCTCAGAAGTAGTTGACAGTTGGTCCACCTGTTGGTAATTGGTAACCTTCATAAAGCTAAGAACACATCTGGCACCAGTAGGTACTTGGTGACAGATTCATGTGATAAACTATCAAACAAGTCCAGTAGCTGCTGACGAGTCCACATGTGTTTAAACTAAGAAACAACAAGGAACCTTGACCAAAAACACTTCCATTTTCAAAATTTTACAGAGGAAATGGTCCTCAAAGAGGGTATCCACTTAGAAGAAGTACCATCAGAATACCTCAGTCACAAGGAGAAATATGAACTTGCTGTAAAAAAAGCTTGCCTACTGTTTAAATTGATAAGACGATGGCAAGAAGAAGAAAACACAGGAATGGAGAGTTTTAGGTAAGAGTATAAAATCTTACATGTATTATAAAGTATCCATAAGAATTACAGCTCTCATCCCTTCCCTACTATTATAAATGCGAAAATGTGTTTGTTTGTTTTTTTTTTTATACTACATTGTCGGCAAACAAGCATACGGCCCGCCTGATGGTAAGCGGTTACCGTAGCCTATGAACGCTTGCAACACCAGACGTATCACTCGCGCGTTGCCGACCCTTCCCCCCTGAGCTTCCCCGATGAGCTCATGCAGCAATAGATCAACATATTTTTAGGGTTCCGTACCTCAAAAGGTAAAAAAAGGAACCCTTATAAGATCACTTTCTTATCCGTCTGTACGTGTGTATAATGGGTAGGTACGGAACCCTCGGCGCACGAGTTCGACTCGTACATGACCGCTTTTTTTTTGGATAGAGATAGTAACTTCAGTAGCTTTGACGTACATACATAAGTGCCCTAGTAGGGCCTAAACTGAATAAATGGCTTTGACGTTTGAGTGACATGGGCTTTTATTCCGCTAAAATGTGTATAATGTGTTTTTTTGTTCTAATTTGGTCTCTAAAATTTGAATTTATTGATTTACGCTATATCCGTGATTGGGTCATCAAACTGTACTCGCAAATATATGTAATATGTAAAATTCCCTCTCATTGTGATCCCGTAATATTCTACAGGGCAGTACTCGGTGGTTCACTGGGCTCTGCGATCCTTCAAGACGGTTCACCGCTGACACTGCACTATGTGATGTTCATACCAACGCTGATGGGGCAAGCGACAGTGGAGCAACAGGCGTATTGGATCGGAAGGGCATTCAACCTTGATATCATTGGGACTTATGCTCAGGTTTTTTTATACATACATAGATTGATTCACCACATGTGACTGGATTATTAGTTTATTTATATTATCTTGAGTTTGACCACAATTTCACTGTGGTAAGTGATGACACCTCACAAAGCTTAGCAAGGCGTTGGGTTTCAAGTGTTACTGCCAAATCATTGGTCGTACGGGTGGAAAGTTTTGCTAGACATCTTCAAATTATTTTTATGTCGTCAGGTTGACGAACAGGCAGACGGTCCACCTGATTGTTACTTGTCACCTATAGACATTTACAATACCAGAGGGACTGTTGATATGTGTCCTAGATTATTTAGAAAATCTCTATATCGTACCATAAATAGGTTACCCATTTTACACACCTTAAGATTCCTTTCCTGGTTTTGCGTAAACATTCTATATTTATTACAAGTTGATAGTAAACCGTCATAACAGCATTGTCTAAGCGACATTCTTAGCAATTCCTCCTTGTAATGTCCTTATTGGAATACTGTATTTAAGCCACAGTAATAGAGCTGTTATTTCTGTAGTATATCAAGGTGTGTTTTTGTTTTAGACGGAACTCGGCCACGGCACATTCATCCGAGGCTTGGAGACTACAGCAACATACGACCCTAAGACGAAAGAGTTCGTGCTCCACAGTCCGACGCTCACGGCTTATAAATGGTGGCCCGGTGGACGTAAGTGTCAACTGATTACGTATTTATACCCGAAACTAATAAAGTATCCTGATCCATAGTTTAGATTCAACCACGGAATCATTGTAAGTACTAATCAGTGTTGTACAGTGGCGGATCCAGGATTTTGGTTTGGGAGGGGCTTGAGCCCTTAGCCCTTTTGGGCTTTAAAAGCGCTATACTACGATTTTTCAATGTCCTAAATGCGATTTTCATTATTCTACATTCCATTTGATAATAATAAATTAGTTACTGTTATCATAAATTAATTTGGCTTGAATCTTATCCATCATATAAAATTAAATCCTACTAGTATTATAAATATGAAAGTTTGGATGTTTGTGAATCAATCATTTAGGGTACTTTTTATCCCGGGAAAACATAAGATCTCTCGCTCTCCGAGTATATGTTCATTTCTGATGTTTTAATAGTTATGCTTCTATTCGGGGCGGAGACAAATCCGACATATCAAAGATTATAAAAATCAGTTTAGCCGTTCTTGAGTTATAAATGGTGTAACTAACCCGATTTTGTTTTATATAGGTTTACTAATATACTAAAATTCTTTCACCATTGCATTGCTACATTATCCTTCAGTAACATGGGATATATTTTATCCCGGGAACGCAGTGAAACGGTGAAATGGTTGCTTCATACATTGTGGTCGAGTAGGTATTGAACTTTTGTATGGAACAGCTGATAATTTTTTCGTGATTTGACACTTAGTCCATTAATAAAAGTTGTTCATATTGATGAGTACTTCCGCCCCTGCAAGTATTGCCAGTGACTAAAAACTCACCCAGTATAATGTAAATCACTTCGTGTGGGATTATTTCATGATTATGTTATCATTCGATAGTATATCTTCGTATTATATGATTTAACTAATCAAATGTTACCGTAGAGTAGTTTATCATTTATTTACATAATGTTTGTTAGAAAATAATTAAATTCAATTGAGATCCATACATTGATTTAAGAATTCGATAGAAATAGCCCAGGACAGAGTGAAGTAGAATGGACTTGAGGAGACCTTTTGCATGAAAAACAATTGAAATGATAATCTATATATATATAAAAGAGAAAGTATGTATGTATGTATGTTCCTCATAGACTCTGAAACCGCTGAACCAATCGCGATGAAATTTTCAGACAATCTACATATTGGCTCCGCGCGTAATCCTGTAAGGTTTGGTGGCGATCGGAGTACTCGGGACCGCGGGTGAAACCGCGGGGCGGAAGCTAGTATACTATAAATATACTAACTAAATTGAGAAATGAAAATAATAAAAGTTATATAATGTATGTAGATTTTATAAATGTCTAATACATTAATCTTCTATAATATAAAAATGAATCGCTGAATGTGTTGCTAAGCGCAAATCTCGAGAACGGCTGAACCGATTTGGCTGATTTCTTTTTTGTTGTGTTTGATGAAGTCTGAGGAAGGTTATTATGGAGAGAAAAAAAGTAAATAATACGAGGAAAATAGTAAAAACAACAATTTTCTTTTCCAATACAAACCACTCTGTCCCCAGCTGTCAAACATTAGACGTCAATCAAAACAAAACAAAGGCACATTGGACAGAACGAAATCTGTCGGGGCAGCTATTAACATAAAAAAATCAAGGTTACTTTGTTTTAGAGAAATAGGGCAGAACAAGGTCTGCCGGGTTTGTGTACATATCAGGTTGGTCTGATAATAGGTTATTATCTATTTTTTAAACAGCTACGCGAGGGAAACCGCGGGGGACAGCTAGTTTATTAAAAAAATAAAAGATTTTTCTTATTGTTTTGAATGTCTTTCAATATTAATGGTCACAATACCAGCAGTATATTAATATACTTAATAGCTGTAAAATTAAATGAAATAATTTATACATATAGGCCTTCACAGGCACTTGAATAGTCAGACTCTAACGCACGGTTCGGAAGGTTACTTTTACTGAGAAGAGCCGGCAAGAAACTCAGCAATTACTCTTTTCAATACAAACTTAGATTTATTTATTACATAAAATGTATCCTGCAAGAGCGAGCGATACATCCAAGCATTGTCGTCATAATGTTATAGTATGCCCTCTGTACTAAAATGTATGTAAAGGCAAATTTAAAAGTGCAGGAGGGATCTTATTATAGAAGCGTGTACTCAGTCCCAAAAATGAACCTTTCACTTTTTGGAGTCTATAAGCAGAGGTCACAAGTTTATGTTTATTTCTAGTATTATAGGGTGTATGTATATCACATTTTTTTTACAAATATACTTATATCCGGTTGGCTCGCGAATGGGACGCTCGTCTCAAAACTACCTACAAAAAGAATTCCACGAATCGCGTATTTGGTTGTACAAATAATATGTTTTGCATAAATGTACTGCGAAGCTACTGTGATGATACTAATTTGTTTAAACTTATCTCTGAGGGAAGCTCGAGAACTCAAATTATAAATAGCTTGCACCACTCTTTTTTGCAAAATGAAAATAGCTTCTATATCAGCGGCCTTACCCCAAAGTAAAATGCCATAGGACATAACACTATGAAAATAGCTAAAATAAACGAATCGAGCTGTATCTACATCTGTTAGCTGTCTAATTTTTCTATCTGCCGAACTGAACTTCCCCACGAGACATGATATTTGGGTGGCCCATTGAAGTTTTGAGTCTTAAGTCTAAAGTAATCCTTAAGAATACCGTTGACTAAATAAGATCGAGAGATTAATTATTTACTAAGTTGCAGCCTAATCATTTTACATTGGGTAGTGCAAATTTAAAACATTTAGTTTTATTTGCGTTTAAAACTAAATTATTTACAGTAAACCAATTTAATACCTACCAATTTTCTAATCCTCGCATAATTAAAATATTCCACAATAAATATTGCAGTTTTTGGCCTTGTTTCAAACGTCGAATAATATTTACATAGCATTTCATATTTTCATTCAATCTTTTAAATGCTTCATATGTTTTCATAGGCATCAAGTGTAACGCAAAACAACGCCAACAACTCTACAAACTTTTTATTACTATTTATTACTGCATTGATTCTTTCAAGCAATTACACAAAACTAAACAATGCTATAATCTTGTCTCTCTCCTTTCCTTTCTTCCATCTTCATTATATTATTATTAACTTATTACATAATATTGTCCATCTAGTGGCACACACGGCCAACTACTGCATCGTTATGGCCCAACTCTACACCAACGGCCAATGCCACGGCATTCACCCCTTCATTGTTCAGTTGAGAGACGAGGAGACTCATATGCCTCTCCGCGGTATAAAGATTGGCGAGATTGGCGCCAAGCTTGGTATGAACGGCACCAACAATGGCTTCCTTGGCTTCGAACACGTTAGGATACCGAGGGATCATATGCTGATGAAGAACACTAAGGTTTTGGAGGTGAGACAATTTTAAAACCTATTCATTATACTTTGAAATAGTATGGAGACATAATATACTTACCAGAAATTAGGGTTAACACACATCCCTCGCTACGCATCTCTGTAGAAAAGGCAGCCTTTTAATAGACTCTGTTACAATATTAAATTTGTTTCAGGACGGTACATACGTAAACGCTCCTAGTTCGAAGCTGACATACGGAACAATGATGTTCGTCCGGGTTGTGATAGTCAACGATATGTGCAACTATATGGCGAAAGCTGTTACTATCGCCACCCGCTACTCAGCTGTTAGGAGACAGTCGCAACCTAAACCTAAGTGAGTATTGTTATAAGTATTATAATACTAAAGCCGACATATAATACTCGCACACAACCGGTCAACGACGTTGCCAGGCAACGTGCTATTATAAAATAAAAATAAAATAAATATTCTGGGACATTATTCCTCACACACGACCATCTGACCCCAAACTAAGCAGAGCTTGTACTATGGAAGCCAGATATACTACATATACTACTTTTCTTTTGTAAATACATACATATATAGATAATTACACCCAGACACAGGACAAACAGACATGTTCATGCACACAAATGTTTGTCCTGAGTGAGAATCGAACCCACGACCTGCGGCGTGATAGATAGGGTATCTTACCAACCACGCCAACCGGCCCGTCAAACATTTTCCCATACAAACTTTTGCATCACTTTTTACCCCTTCAAAGGTTGAATTTTGAAAAACGTAAAAATATGTTTTTTTTTTCATCACAATGAGCATAGTAGTTAACACAGATTCAAGTAAAGTTTAAAAACGGAGTAAATAAAATAATATTATTTTCCATACAAACTTCATTGTGGCGCCTTTAGATTTTCTAAAAACTGAAACGCTCTTAATATCCAACCAACGCTAAATACAAATTTTCATACAAACTAACATACATTATTTTACCCTCTTATGGAAGAAAATCCGTAAAATAATTTCTTGCCCTATGTTAAAAAATTTAATATATGACCAGTAGTTTAGGCTGTGGAAACCACTCTCAGTCAATCATTCAGTAAAGACTAGATAACAAAAAGAAAAAGAAGATAATATTAACTAAAATTCCCGAAGTATATAAAGTATTCCTTTATGATCAAAAATAATATTAATAAATATTATTTATGTATATGAATACATTATGTATCGCAGTGAACCGGAGCCACAAATCCTGGACTACCTGACTCAGCAACACAAGCTGTTCATCGGCATTGCGTCGATCCACGCTTTCAGGCTCTGCGCCGATTGGTTATGGAATATGTACAACAACGTCACCGCTGAATTAGACGCTGGAGATATGGAAAGGTTGCCTGAGGTAAGATGTGGTTAAGTAAGTTTAAAAGGCGATGATAGCTCAGTGGTAGTGACGTCGGAATCCGCGGCGAAAGTCGTGGGCTCGAATCCTACGATGAGCTTGAGCTTTCGGTGAAGGAAAACATCGTGAGGAAACCATAGCACGGTGGTAGGGTACTTTGTAGTACCCGCCTGGCTGGCTACCACCCTCATGTTGAATATCTGTCGCTAAACACCTATTGGTGTTTTCCGGCAGCTGCACTTGAGAGCCAGATCTTTCTAGGCTTTGTGTGCTTACCACCTTCGGCCACATCATCACTTACCATAGTGAGATTGTGGTCAAGCACAAGCCTATACAAAGTAAAAAAAAAAGATATGGGTTCATGTGCTTGAGTTTTAGGCAGCGGAAATCTTCTTGAGAAACCATAGCATATTGGTAATTTGATGACTCGCCTGTCTACAAAATTTCTGTCATAGATTCTACAACTAGGTTTAAATAAATAAATGCAATGGAGTGGTTATAGGATATAGTTTTATTTTCATGTGAAACTTCTTTTGGCCCGATGAAAGTAAAAGTCCGAGGTAATATTTTAGTGCTACGTTTTATATGTTCTAAAATTAAACAGAACTGACAAAGAGAGACCGATAAAGAGAAAGAGAGCTATGCTATATACGTTGCGCGGGCATAGAGGAGGGAGATGGAGTAGGTACTTGGCTAGAGAGTTTTTTTTTTTTTATATTAATTGTCTTAAAATTGTAACAGTTGCACGCCCTATCGTGCTGCCTGAAGTCGGTGAGCACGAGCGACGCGGCCGAGTGCGTGGAGCGGGCCCGGCGGGCGTGCGGCGGGCACGGCTACATGCTGGCCTCCAACCTGCCGCTCACCTACGGGCACGTCGCCGCCGCCTGCACCTACGAGGGGGAGAACACCGTCATGCTGCTGCAGACCGCCAGGTCCCGACGCATTCATATTACCGGTGGCTCTGACACCCGCAGACCTCGCGACTTTTTTACGTTTTCGACCCCCATATCTCCGCCATTTTGAAAAAGAAAAAACAAATCCATAAAGTGAATCGATCGGTTTAGGAATACGACCCGTAGTTAACGGACAGACTTACGAAAGCATTTTTGTCTAAGCTGAAACGGAGACGCTTCGCGCTCGCTCGGTCAGTTAAAAAAATAAAATAATTTAAGGACTGCTCCATTCCGTTAGTGTTCTGTGAATAGTTTCAGGCATTTTAAATATGTTGCCGATAAGTTCCGGATAGATCTGACCGATATCTAATTAAGCAGTCTTTTTCTTTCGAATGAGGACTGATGTTTGACGAACCGTCTATTTGGCATCACAGTGACTATAAAAAAATCCCTTATTACATAATTAAAAAAATATTTTATATGATATCGTGAAACTGGCCTGATGGCTTCTTGTTTTTACACTTCTTTGTTAAGCACTTACTTAATTTAATTTACATATTATTTTGAAACGAGAATAGAAATAAATCTAAATAAAATATTTATTCTGCCTTTCAGATATCTGTGAGTACCTTTAATTTAATTTCATGCGAAATAAAATATAACGAATCATAGACACAAGTTCGTTTATCAAAGCGGGTTGGTATGAATTAACACTACCAATACTGTAATTGTACGTATTCATGAAGATTATGTGTTATCGTTTTTGTGTGTCCCATTATATGAAAATCCAGCATCTTGACGAGCCGGTTGGCGTGGTTGGTAAGATACCCTATCTATCACGCCGCAGGTCGTGGGTTCGATTCCCACTCAGGACAAACATTTGTGTGCATGAACATGTCTGTTTGTCCTGTGTCTGGGTGTAATTATCTATATATGTATATATTTACAAAAGAAAAGTAGTATATGTAGTATATCAGTTAACTGACTTCCATAGTACAAGCTCTGCTTAGTTTGGGGTCAGATAGCCGTGTGTGAGGAATAATGTCCCAGAATATTTATTTTATCTCTTCAAATTATTGTGTATTACAACAGGTACCTAGTAAAAGCGTGGCAGCAAGCCTCGGGCGGCAACACACTGGTGCCGACCGTCGCCTACCTCAGCAAGGTGGGCAACGGCCGCCGCTCGCCGCCCTGGGACAACACTATTGAAGGAATCATCACTGGCTTCCAGAGAGTCGCTGCCGGGTGAGTGGGTTACCTCTCTATAATATACTAGCTTTTCCGCGCGTTTTCACCCGCGTTCCCGGAGTAAAATATAGCCCATGTTACTCATGGATAATGTAATGGTGAAAGAATTTTTGAAATCGGTCCAGTTTTTGAGTTTATTCGTTACAAACATAGTTAATATTAGTATTATTGGGACCGACTTAGCATTATGATTTTGACATTTTAACTGTTGTTTTTACGAATTCCTTGAATAAAATACAGCTCGGCTAATACACAACACGTATGTATGAATTATACACTATCTATTGGTGAATACAGACATATGCGTTGGGCTGACTTTACTTTGTACTAAAGAAGTAAAATTACCAAAATTGTACAATTTTCTATTTCAGCAAAATCGGCTTGTCTGTGGCTAACATTGAAAAGCGGCAGAAGACCGGCCTGTCCTACGAGGATGCATGGAACATGACCTCCGTGCAACTGTCACAAGCTTCTGAAGTAAATATAACCTTTTTAAGACTTAATAAAAAAAAACATTGGAAACAGTTGATTAATAAAATTCATCTCTATATATTATTTATATTCGAATAGAATATATATAATATATGTCTGTAACTTTGGACTTTTCTCAAATTATAATATTAGCAACGAAATAAGAAATAATGATTTTTGTAGTGTTGCATTTAATCACAATCTCACTATGGTGGTGAAGTCGAACCATACAAAAGCCTAAAAAGGGACACATAATATTAATGTCTCCTTTTTCCCCAGGCTCATTGCCGTGCATTCTTACTTTCAACATTCTTTGAAGAAACTGAGAATTTGGTGAAGAATGTGTCGCCAGAGTTACGCGAAGTTATTCTTCAGTTGGTTGATTTGTATGTCGTGTATTGGGCGCTGCAACGCATCGGTGATTTGTTAAGGGTAAGATATTTTTTTTTAACAATTTTTTAACCGACTTCAAAAAAGGAGGAGGTTCTATGTTAGATTGTATATTTTTTTTAGGTACTAATTTGGGTTAGGATTTTCTTTTATAAACTAGCTTCCTCCTCGCGGTTCAGTCGGGATCTTGTGTTTTTCAGGGATAGAAGTATCTTATGTTTAATTCCAGGATATGATCTATCTATCTATTTATTTATTTATTTATAATGTGCCAAGTTTCATCCAAATTATTTCAGCCATTATGGCGTGATTGAGTGACAAACATCCGCACAAACATGATGGTGATGATCCACTCCGATAGTTTTCGATCATGGCGACCACTTCGACTCTTAGTCAGTACTACAAACAAATTAGCAGTATGAATATCCAGACAACATTCTTCACACACGATCATCTGATACAAAACATAGCAGAGTTTTATATGTATACTACTTTTTAATATATTTAAGATAAATAGGAGAAAAGAATTAAGATAGGAGAGACATTCAGAGGGGCACTTCTAGGGCCTAAATTTAATAAGTGTCTTTGACTTAGATACATACATAAACGAAAAAATTGCACTCCAATCGGCACTCCCGACAGAAGTGAAAACTTTTTTTTTTAGAGATTGAGATTGAGCTCTTGTATCATCATCATTATCATTAAAATTATTACAATCTAAAATAGTTTTTTTTTTCGGAGTGACTTTGTTTTGTTATGGCGCCAAAACTACTGACAGCGACTAGCGACATTACTGGCCGCAATTATTTTAATGGGAAAATAAATAAATAATAATAAAGAAACTAAACGTCAAACTGCGTCTCATCAAAACGGTGTCGCGTCTCATAACGGTGTCGCGAGTCCAGAGGTTTAACCTCATCCAAAAATATGCGTACCGCGCTAAAAGAAGTTTACACTTAAAAAAAATACTTCCTCTGACTGAATGACAACTAATGCGGAATGCTAGTAAAAAATGTGATTGTTTACAGTTCACATCTATTTCGGAGCGCGACATAGAACACTTGCAGCACTGGTACGAGGAACTACTCACCAAGCTGAGGCCCAACGCCGTCGGCTTGGTGGACTCATTCGACATAAGAGACGAGGTCTGTATAAAATAACAATTTTCGCTTACATAAATCTAATGCCAATTCATGAAGGTTAATTTAATTGTAAGACCAACTCTGAAATCGCGAAAAATATTCAATGTTCAACCATGTACATGTAACTTTTTTCAACAGATATTACACTCGACCTTGGGCGCGTACGACGGTCGCGTGTACGAGCGGCTGATGGAGGAAGCGCTGAAGAGTCCCCTCAACGCGGAGCCCGTCAACCAGAGCTTCCACAAGTACCTCAAGCCGTTCATGCAGGGGAAACTGTGATATATTTATAAGCTGTATAGTGATTAATGAGATTTTTTACTTCTATGTGATTTTTATTATGGAAAACTTTTATACATTATGTTATGTTTATTTAGTTGGGGTATGGTCTATATTATTTGAAATAATTCTATTTATACAATTATTTATGTAAGCATTGAACAATTTAATTAATTCCATGAGAATCAATTTTATTTAAGAAAATATTGTGTTATTGAGATGCGGTTTAAATGAACTGTATTGAGATGTATTGTGTTATTGAATCAAACAAAATGAACAGATATTGTGATTTTAAATGTAATATTTTCCTTTGTTAGGTGTTGGATTAATATAAATAAATTTTAATATAATTCAGTATAACACTGTGCCCAGAGATTTTATCATGAGATTTATGTAAAAGTTCTACAATAAATTTTTATACATTGTTTTATTGAATGGTCTTGAATCCCGCGAAACCCATAGAGCATCCCACAGGGTCAGTTCTAGATATGTGTCGATCGTTCAATCTTAAAGATCCGAATCAATCTACTGACCTATGTGGAAAAGGACCCGGTTCTTTTGACCCGTTCAATCGATCGAATGGTTCCCAATCAAGAAGCTCAAATGAGCCAACAATTCACAACAAAATCAGAAACGTTTCATTAAAGTAGCAGATCAGCGGGTCATTGATTGATTGAAATTATTAATAGGTAGGTACCCATTTGTTTTGGTTCAAAAGATCTTAAACTAAGATGCAAAGATTTGATTATTTAAATCAAATCATTGCATTTAAAAAACTTAAAGTCATAATAGACTACAATTAAAATTGGTAAATATATAAGAAAGAAAGCGGCGCGACTCAGTCTCGTTCGTTCGGGTCGACGACTCAATTGACCGATCGAATCATTTTCGTCGTAGTGATTCGATCATTCGCGCGTATCTCACGACCCGTACCGAGTGTAAACTAACTGTTTTTCGAGGGACAAAAAGTATCCTTTATTATATTCCAAGATATTACAGCCATTACGGCATGGCACGAGTAACAAGATGCAAACTTTCGCATTTATAATTAAACTAGCTGTTCAGTGGCGGAATAGCCATATAGCAGGAGTAGTAAATGCTACGGACCCCGCGCCTCTGGGGGCCCCGCTTCCGCGAAAATAATTACACATTACTCGTAAGGAATGGGATTTATTACACTGAAATTGCGGTAAATTTCGGTGCGCGGCCAAAATAATGCGCTGGTATTATGTAGGCGTTGCAAAAGTTTAAGAATAGGTATATGACAAGATTTTGGTGGCGAAATTAATTTAAAATGGTTGAGAAGGGAAATGAAAATATCCCTTGCTGAGTTTCTTGCCGAAGTCTTCTCAGTCCAAGTGCATTCCGAACCGGTGGTAGAATCAATTGTTACGTTCATAAGTACTAACAACACGGTATAATTGTTAAGTTCATAAGCCTTATTTGGGCCTAAACTGAATAAATGATTTTGAATTTTTTTTACTAATAATATTTACGAACAGCTAGTTTAATTATAAATGCGAACGTTTGCATCTTGTTACTCGTGCCATGCCGTAATGGCTGTAATATCTTGGAATATAATAAAGGATACTTTTTGTCCCTCGAAAAAATACATCCCTCGGGTATGCAAGTTATATACGAAATAAATCCTAACCTTCATATTCTAAATGCTTGGTCACCCTAGTGGTTCTGCTTCAAAATTGTAATTTTGATTTTCTCAGTTAATAATTGACTGTTTGTTTCGAAATTAGTCTTAAAATTTAGTGCTCCCGCGGTGCTAAATCCTGAAGGTAGTTTCACAGTTCTAAATGCAATACGAAGATAGAAAATAGCGTCCAAAGGGGGCCAATTCAGGACCGCACTCCTGAATTCAATTTTTGTTTTGATCATATTTATGAAACTACTGCGGCACAAATTTTGAAACTTTGGTACATACATGCCTGTAACGAGTACAAAAAGATAGAATACAATCCCAGGCTCTAGAAGCAACAGGAAGAATGTTATGATGCACGTAATTTTGCTACCGCACGGCCACCTATGAATGATCATATCTCCTAAACTACTAACAGTAGAATAGTGAAAAAAGGTACAGACTCATATTTTCAGCGGTACTAAATATTAGAATAATCACTTTTACATTTTAGGCGGCCTGGACTGGTCACGAGAAATCATATTTTTATCAGGCGTCAGGACCGCACGGCCCCCTTTTAAACGCTGATTACTCTTGATCTACTGCGGTACAAATTTGAAGATTACTGTTACATATTAGCTTTTCAGGAGTACAAAAAGATAGCATATAATCCCAGGCTCTAAAAGCAACTGGAAGTATGTTATGACATCCATGATTTTGCTACCGCACGGCCACCTATGAATGGTCATATCTCCTAAACTACCTACTTACAGTAGAATAGCGAAAATAGGTATAGACTCATATTTTCAGCGGTACTAAATATTAGACTAATCATTTTGTTATTCTAGACAGGCTAGACTTACAACGAGATTTCGTATATTTACCAAGCGTCAGGACCGCACGACCACCTTCTGACGATGATTACTCCGAACCTATTGTGGTACAAATTATGAGACTCGGTACAAATTTTCTTGAAAGAGATACAAAAACTTGGTATATGAATGAAGGCTGCAGGAACTGGGGCCGTGCGGTCCTGACAGTCACGTCTCTTCCAGTATCGTCGCGTCTCGGTGTACCTAAGGCAGATGCCACATGGGCGTTGCGGCTACGTTGCGTCAATGCCACACGAGAGCTGCGTCGGGGCGCTGCATCAACGCAGCTATCTCCGACGTCGCAGCTAACTGTCACCTTCGATGTGCTATTAAATACTATGCTGCCACTCCGTCGTTTCAACGCAGCTCCTTTGCGCGTGCGTTGCGTCGCCATCCGTCATTTTAACGCATAGTGTGGCATGTCGTTCACATAATATATAATATGTAGAACGACGGAGCGTCACCGGTCAGTTCGACGCAACGCACAGACAACGCCCGTGTGGCATCGCCCTAACGTAGTAAGTGTCGTGAGTAATAAGTCTCATTTCAAAATCAAATTATTTTATGAGGAAAATTAAATTATGAGGCGTCCTCTCCCGACTTTCTGAGACAACGAAAAGTCACGATACACGCATTCATTTAATTTCACTTGATTAGTGCACTTGGATCGTTCTTTAATGGGGAATAACACCACCAAGTAAATAAAACCCGAAATACCCAATTTCATCAAATAAAAAAAAAGAAAATACAACGTTATTTTGTTAGTTCCCACCAAACAGATTTTATAAGTAATGCCAACAAAACAAAAAATTACTTTCGCCCAACTAATGTTTTTTTTTTTGTTAAGGAGTATGATGTGGATGAAGGTAAGATCTTTGCGCATAGATTTGTATATCAAGTAGGTACCTACAACGATCATCTAATGGGTTTATCACAGCACAGGTTTATCCTTCTTCTTCTTATATTTAGGTTATGGCAATCCAATCCTCTTCAATGGTCTCCTCAAGCTTGAGTCTTGACCAAAGTATAAAATAATATACTCTTTGAAGGACTACTACTGCCAGTTTCAAGTGAAGTTAGGGATATTTTAAATTAGTATGTTTTGGGTAAAACTAGCATAGGTATGACCTTCTCAAAGGTAAGTAATAAAATCGACTAATGAAATCTTGAATCGATCGAACCATATCACCCGATCCTAAAGTATACCTGTAATGACCTGTATACATAATGTACAAATACAAACACACGGTGAAGATACGATAATATTTTATCTTAAGATATATGAGACAGTGCTATACCAGCGTAAGAGAAGGAAAGTAGGTAAGTAGGAGGTAGGTCGTTGCTTCTCTTTTCATAGTATAATGCTTTTGTTTTATTTATTTATCTATCATCATCTGTCTCGCTCGTTGATCGTTGCAAACTGGGGAAAATAGATAGAAGTCCAAGATAATTTCAAACAAACTAAATAAATATATTATTTTCAGTACTTATGTACATACCATAATAATTTATTTTTTGGAGCATATCAGCATAAATCAAAGAATTTATGGACCCTTTTTATGAAGAACAACATTTGACATAAAACAACATCGGTGGAGAAAAGTAATCAATGTTTCATAATTATTCGTATTTTTAAAATGCCCAAAGGTGAGTCTGTAAAACAAACAACAGTGTTATCGTTGTTACAACCAATAAAATAAATATGTTTAACGTTTGACCGTGCTGTTTTTTTTTTTTTTATAAAAATAGAAAATAAACCCAGAGTATCAGCCGCACAAACTGAGCTTCTATGCACGTTTTTTGAAGAAAACCCAGAAGTCATCAGAGGATATAAAAAGACATCTACGGGTAGAGATGCTGTTTCAAATAAATGGAAGAAAATAACACCACATCTGAATTCATTAGGCACACATAAAAAACCCAATCTTTGGGCCAAGGTAAATATTGTTATAAGTAATTGAATGTACATTTTATTTCTTAGTTTTAAAAGCGTATAAATTAATCATTTTATTGTGTACTGTACTCATAATTTTTTTTTATTGGTCATTATTTAACTATCTTAGAGACAGAATAGGTTCAAAAACCCATTTTTAATATGTTCCTGTGGGATTTATGTTTTATTGTAATAAAAAGTATCCTATTATGTTATAAGCTGGATAAGATTAGTAGTTACAATTTACACTTTATTTATTCCAGTATTTATGTAACATCAAAGCAAAATTGAAACGAAAACATATAAAATGGAGGCAAAACAGTGATGGTACAGGACCAATTATTTGTAATTCTGATGACTTTGATGGAATTAAACTAAGAATGTTACAAGTACTTGTACAAAACCCATTGGACTCACAGGAATCTCAAAACCCATTGGACTCACAGGAATCTCAAAACCCATTGGAATCGCAGGAATCTCATGTGAGTAATATTGTTTATACCAGTTATTCTAAATTATTTCTTACCTATCCAGGGTATGTTCCACCTTATGTGTCTGTATTCTAATCAGCCATACAGGTGTGGGTTTCAAAGATTGCATTATACCAACAAAAATAGAGTTAAAGTAATTCAGTCCACCTGTTTCTCCATGAGTTAGTGATAAATTATTACTCTATTTTATTTGACTACTTGAAAGTGAATACCTACATTCAATTAATAATTTAAATGTTTTTAGGACTCAAACTCATCTGATTTAGAAATTGAAGACGATACCAAAGATGGACAGGATGATGACAGTAACTTTGAGATGAGTATGTTCTCATCTGATGATACCAAGGCTGAGCTTAATCCAAATCCAGTTTATATCAAGCTCAGGTCAAATGATACCCCACCGCCTGAGGTTAATGCTTCAGTTTACCTTAGTAATGAAAGCAGCGATGAATTTGATACATTTGGCAAGAACATAGCTCAACAACTAAGGAAATTGCCTTTAGCTGTGGCTTTAAAGACACAAGAAATATTATTATCAGTATTGAGAAAACAGAGACTGAATGTTTACAGATCCATAAGATAAGCCTGCCTAGTACTAAAGTAGGTTTTTATTTTTGTAATAAAAATAAACACTGTCCTGTGTTGGGCTAATTTATGATTATGCATTAATTACTATATAAGTGTAAATAAACAATAATGATGATAAATAATATAATATTATTATTTTTGTTTAGAAATATTGTAAAAAATGTATTCTTTCGGCTAGATTTTTTATAATGTTTTTGATTTTGATATTAATGTTATAGAAAAAATAGTCTTAAGATAAAAAAATAAATAAAGATCATATAATAATATAAAAGGTCCTAATACATGATGTACGGTCCTTTTGAGGGATGATAGTATAGGTCATAAATATTCCGAAAATGATAAAAAAAAAAAATTGGTCGTAATTTTAATGAAAAAAAAATCACTACTAAGCATTAATTATAACCATTAACAGCATAATCAGTGTTAAAATTATTTATTAAAAATTAAAAAATACATTTACTTATGTAATGGTGATGAAGTACAATTTAAGTTTTTTTTTTTCATAAAAATTACGACCGATTTTTTTTTTATCATTTTCGGAATACTTATGACCTATACTATCATCCCTCAAAAGGACCGTATTTCATTTATTAGGACCTTATATAATATTATTTGCCTGTGGGGCACAGGCAATGAAGAGTATCACGACAGACAAAAGAAAAAGATTTAGCCCCACGAAAATTAGGCTAAGGCGATGATAGCTCAGTGGTAGTGACGTCAGACACCGCGGCGAAGGTCGTGGGTTCGAATCCTACTATGAGCTTGAGCTTTCGGTGAAGGAAAACATCGTGAGGAAACCATAGCACGATGGTAGGGTTCTTTGTAGTACCCGCCTGGCTGGCTACCACCCTCAAGTTGAAGATCTGTCGCCAAGCACCTATTGGTGTGTTCCGGCAGTTGCACTTGAGAGCCAGTTCCTTCTAGGCTTTGTGTGCTTACCACCTGCAGCCACATCATCACTATAATCACTATACAAAGTAAACGAAGAAGCTTTTTGAAAAAAAAACCCCAAAACAAAAAGTTAAAACCGCTTACTATCAGGTGGGCCGTAAGCTTGTTCGCCACCTATGTACGGTACTATAATTTTTTTTTTTTATGATTGAGTTATTAAAAAAAACCACCGTTTATTTTACCCCAAATCTCCCCCCAGAGTCGAAAAAAAACCCCGAATCTGAAGGGAATCCCCCCGATCTGGCAACACTGACTGGTACAGAAAAAGTCTGAAGCAAAAATCGGACGTGTATTGAGTAAATACAATCACATTTGACGGGCCGGTTGGCGTGGTTGGTAAGATACCCTATCTATCACGCCACAGGTCGTGGGTTCGATTCCCACTCAGGACAAACATTTGTGTGCATGAACATGTCTGTTTGTCCTGTGTCTGGTTGTAATTATCTATATATGTATGTATTTACAAAAGAAAAGTACTATATGTAGTATATCAGTTATCTGGCTTCCATAGTACAAGCTCTGCTTAGTTTGGGGTCAGATGGCCGTGTGTGAGGAATAATGTCCCAGAATATTTATGTCCCAGATAGTCTGATCAGACAATCGGAAACTAAATCTGACGTGTATTCCCAGCCTTAACTGTATCATTGAATAAAGCAACTACTTTAAAATGTCAATAGACTCCGAGTAAAATGTCTGTGACTGTGACATACCTACGGATGATTAACTTAAATAATAATATTCTGGGACATTATTCCTCACACACGGCCATCTGACCCTTGATCTGACCCCAAACCATAGATTACTATTATATACTAGCCCCAAACTAAGCAGAGCTTGTACTATGGAAGCCAGATAACTGATATACTACATATACTACTTTTACTTATTTTTATAGTCTTTGATTTGTTCTTTGTTTTCAAACATGGAAATTTTTCGTATAGGCATCATTTCATACTGGCAATACCAGGCATAACAAATCATTAGTTAGTGATAGTGATGCCTAGATTGGACAAGATGGATATTAAATAATCGATATAGCTAAATGAATTAGCGATGGGACGAGTCGTATTTTTTTAATAAACTTTTTTTTTAAATCACCCTGTTTACAGCGATTATTGACTATGCAAAGAAAATCAACTATAAAGATAGTTGATTGCCTATTTTAAACTTATCAAAATCCAATAGGTCTGTATGTATTGACAGCTCATATGAATCCATGTGAAAAAAAGAAATAAATATAGCAAAACCAAAAGTGATGTCCTCTTGTCAAATCAAGCCTATTAAAATAATCAAATACATAAAATAAATATTAGATTATAAATATATTTAATAACTTTTTAGTCGATTCATTTATGTACTTGATATATTGATCGCCTATCAATTCGACATTATTTACAACACTACTACTATCACTGGACATAACTTACTTAAAAAGTCAGCCATATTTCTTTCTTGTGTGCGTTGGATCTCATCGTGTCAGGATGAGGTTAGTTTTATCTAAATAATTAAATATCTTCAAAATTACACGGAAGAAAAGAAAATATTGTGATACTTGTTGCACGATAAGCATGCTCAATGTATTTTCCGGGGAAATATGGTGTTGAAACATGGATAAGTTGTGTTGCCGTATCGGTGAACGTTGAAGCCATGTGGTCACCTGTGATTTTTCTAATTTCAGTTCCCTCAAACTGCAGAAGAGGCTTGCAGCCTCTGTTATGCGATGCGGCAAAAAAAAGGTGTGGCTTGATCCAAACGAGATCAATGAAATCGCCAATACAAATTCCAGTAAGTACCTACTTGAAAATATTTCATTCAATACGCCGGAACACCCTGCACGTTCTTTTGGGTTCTGTAAACATAGCCCTAAATAAAGTAAAACACCAGAAACAAAGCCTACCTACTTAAATTCATGTTTCATAAATATCAATACAATATCATAGCAATTGGGTTATCAATGAAATAAAAAATTGCCAATATTTTCACACAGTAATGAAATAATTATGTGAAAACCACAAGAAAAATAATGTCATACCCTAGAAATTTTGCTATAGTTAATTATGAGACAAATACTCAACCAATATTTGATATAAATTAGTAATGTATACATACATACTACAAAATGTTGGTTCAATATTAATGTTTAGGTACTTGTTTGGTCAGAGAGTAGTCTTAGGCCCGGTTTCCACCAAAGCGGAGAGGAGAGGAGATGTGTTTTGAATAGCCAATCAGATTTCGTTATTTCCACATCTCTCCGCTTAGCTTTGGTGGAAATGGATCAAGCGGAGAGGCGAGCGAGCTAGCGGCGCGGCAGAGCAGAGATGTGTGTAGTCGGGCGGCCAGGCGGCGCCGCGCTCGGCCGCTCGCACCGTTCCCCGCTGCCTTCTCCCCGCGCCTCGTACACCCGATAACGTCATTCGATTGGCTCCCCTTGACAGCTCACATCTCTGCTACGCACAGCTCACATCTATCTCTGCTATGCATCTCCTCTCCGCTTTGGTGAAAACCGGGCCTAAGGGGTGGTTTTGTCATGGAGTGTTCCTGGCTTTATAATCTTTACTCATAGTTTTCTGTATATCGTCATTGTATTTTGAGGCTTGAGCTGAAAACAATTCTTATCGTAGATTTCCATTGAGAGAGAACACAATTAAGTCCTTCCATGGCTTATGAGCTATTCAAGTATCATTAAGATACAAAAAAAAAAAATTGAGTAATGTTTCAACATGTAAAAAAGGGCCTAAGGTTGTTTTGATTGAGTGGCTTCTGGACTGGCTCTTCAGCATGTTGGTACATAGAATGATTAGGAAGAGTAATGAAACAACACAATAGGGTATTTGCCTGTATTCAAAATAAAATATCCAACACTAACCAATGTATAAAACATCTAAAAAAAGGTGAAACCATAATTCTTTTATTAAATTTATCCTTATTATGATTTTCAATGACCAATCTAACCATATAGAGTATGCTTTATAATTATGACGTCACATGCCTGTATTTCATACAAAACTCCATATAAACCTATCGTTTTGACATTTCATAAAAAGTTGCTGATTTGAATGACAGTCAAATACCCTATTATTTTGTTTGTAATGAACCGGTCACAGTCATTTTGATTTTAGATTTTCTTTTCCATTCCCTTCAAGTTGAAGGTGGGATCTTGACTTAATGGACCTTGGTAAGGTCCTTTAATGGTCCGTCTTAGGATTATGATAATTAATAGGGAAACCTTGTGTGGCTTTAATCTTAAGTTTACAATCTATTGTGTTCTGAGATATTATAGACTAAATGTTACTAAGGTCATATTGCACTTAAAGTGGTTCTGGCAGCATATAGCAAAATCTTTAAAATGTACACCTACGACTTTCAGGACAGAACATCCGTAAGATGATCAAGGATGGTCTGGTGATCAAGAAACCTGTAGCAGTGCACTCCCGCGCTCGCGTCCGTAAGAACACAGAGGCGCGCAGGAAGGGGCGTCACTGTGGTTTTGGTAAAAGAAGAGGTACAGCTAATGCGCGTATGCCACAAAAGGTTGGTAACTTTTTATTATCATCAGAACATAGACCATATTTTATTCAGTTTTCCACATTCAGCTAATTCTCTATGATCTCCAGGGATCTTATGTTTTCCCGAGATAAAAAGTAGCCTATGTCCTTCTCCATACCATAGGGCTATCTGCATACCAAATTTCATCGCGATCGGTACAGCAGTTTAAGTGTGAAAAAGTAACAAACAAACAAACTTACTTTCGCATTTATAATATTATATAGTTAGGAAGTTGGGATTCTGTAATATTTTTTTTTAGTAATAATGACTGATACAGTGTTTGATCGCGTGAGGCCGAGCTCACTTCATACAGTGTCTTGATTTGAAATATGTACGAGACGATTGAAAAAAAACTACAGTCATTGGTACCTACTACAAAATTACAGTAGTGTGGGCTGACAACTGTGGAATTGGACTAAAATACCATGTATCTAGAGAAGAGAAACAGCTTCATACCAATAACCATGAATGTCGTTCATGATTTCTGACGTCACGAATTGATCGCTCCATACAAAAAATAAAAACATCATATTCCTTTGATAATTGTCTCATTTGATTGCTTCTTTGAAATTATATTTGACTCTTTTATTTTTGTTATATTATATTTATCAAAGATTAAAATGTAGGTTTGGAAATTGTGAATATTCCCTAGTACTATTTTTTTGACAAAATGTATATTTCCTTATTTCTAGGAACTCTGGGTACAAAGACAAAGGGTTCTTCGTAAATTGCTTCTAAAGTACAGAACGGCTAAGAAGATTGACAGGCATCTGTACCACGCCTTGTACATGAAGGCGAAGGGTAATGTGTTCAAGAACAAGCGTGTACTCATGGAGTACATCCACAGGAAGAAGGCTGAGAAAGCTAGGACTAAGATGCTCAGGTAAATATGTCCTTTTTATGTGTTCATATCTAGCGTCCACCGAGACTCAATTACATGGCCTATACAGTCTGATGGTTATCTCTCTGTTACAAGGCTGTATCTTTTCAACCTAAAATTCAAAAACCCGGTTTCTTGTAATTGCATTTTTACTAAGATTTTCCCAGATCTATTATTCATACCCTAAATTTCTAAAAACGTAGTACCTACTGCTTGATTGGTCTATAGTAGTTTATACTGTGGTTCGAAAATATCTAATAGCGCGCGGCGCTCGCAACTACGTTGTTGTTTCGTAGATGAACACTTCGCGCAATCAAAGCGCTGGGGATTAGGTAGCAATGTCTACAGCTCTCGGGAACCCTCGCTTTTAAGGATTGAAGATTTTTGTTGCAAGGATTCCGATTTTTCTCAACAATGACTGAAGCGAACGAACTAAAATTTATTGTAAGAATTCATCATGTCTTTGACTTTATTTTGTACGTTGCATAACACGATTGGTTAACTTTTATAACACAAAATAATTAATCAAAAAGACCTCTTTAAAATAAGATATTCCAATTTTACCGGCATTGAGGATCGATTTGAGGTTCCAAAATTTCTACATATATTCATTGAAACTGATACTATAAATTGTACTTAGGTTTTATGAAATATAGTTGTAGTTTTTAAATTAAACAATAAAAACCATTTTGTCGCATACACCCTTTCCTTTTACGCGGGTTTTCTATGAGAGGTCGCTATAGTAGGGAGCGGGACGCAGCACGCTGAATTTCAGATTTTAAGCAGCGTCACCTTAAGATGCAGCGATAGAATTAAAAACCATTGGTAGAAAACCATATTGGTTTTATTAGTATTGTATGAAACATCCCTTGCGCGAGTTTCTTTCAATGATTTATTGAGTGATATCATGATTATTTTATTACTAGTTTCAAGATTCAAGGCTGACATTTCTTGCCTAGGTATTCATTACATTTAATTTGTGTGGGAATCAGTTGTGAATATCTTTTGATCTTCTAATTCATATTTGTTATCTGTGACTCCCATCAAATGGATGTCTACAACATAAAGGTCAGAAAGGATTTTGCTAAACTGTTGAAAAACAGTACTAAAATTAAAACTATGGTTTTTATGGGTAAATTACAAAAAGCCAGCTAAATAATAGAAAATAACTATATAATGAGTAGGATAACAAAGTTATTCCTCTCGACTGCTTAAATTAAAATGCTAATTTGAAGAAAGCAGTGGTAGTTTGTGTTCAATGTCAAAGTCAAAGCCATGTATTTACAAGCTTTTATTTAGTTTCAATTTAGGCCCTAGAAGGGCACTTATGAATTTCGAAAATAATGAAGTTATCAATATTTTTGAATTCATTAATACTTGGATAATTAATTAAATAAACTAACTGCAATACTCAGAGAAGTCAATTAGAATTAAATGTCTGCCAAAACTGAGACGCAAGCATTCTCTCAAACTGAGGATTATGGAATTCAATTCACCATCCCAGTCTCACTCTTGTGACTTCACTTGCCTTTATATTTACTTTCCGAGCCGGTAGGATTTTTCAAGATTATTTCCAGGGGTGAAACATACTACACTTATCCAGTATTAAAATAGTAATTGTTCCGCAGTGACCAGGCCGAGGCCCGCCGCAACAAGGTGAAGGAGGCCCGCAAGCGGCGCGAGGAGCGCATCGCCGCTAAGAAGGAGGAGCTGCTGCAGACCTTCGCGAGGGAGGACGAGGCCGCCGTCACCGCCAAGAAGTGATACCATACCACTTTGTTAACATTCAAATGAGCCAATAAATTATTTGTTGGGTCGATGATATTGTTTTATTGACTAGGGGAAGCCTTGTATGTAGTGAAGGTTTATTGGATTGTCTACCGATGCAACGGATACGGTTGAGGGCCTCATAGATCGCGGGGCACTTGGCACTAGTCCAGCGAGCCCGTGTGTCAGGCGGCCTGGCTGCTGGAGCGAAGTTAGTTTTATCTTTCAAAACTTTGAATTTTAAATCAGTCATCTTGGTAACAGGTATTTTATTAAAAAAGTAGTGTATACTTCCAAGACTTCATATTTCATACGGGACAACTCATTTATCTCTTTGTCTTGTATTGATATTATATACCTCCATGTTTGATCTATACATTTATATTTTTTTACGTATGAACATTATAACCAAATAAATGATAGCCAAAGATTCTACATGAGGACCCCATTGTAATTTCTTATCTAACTAGCTGTTCCCGCGGTTTCACCCGCCATCCCGAGTATAAAAAGTAGCCTATGTCCCTCTACATACCATATAGACTATCTGCGTACCAAACATCAGTAATCGGTTCAGCAGTTTAGGCGTGAAAAGGTAACAAACAAACAAACTCACATTCGCATTTATAATATTAGTTGGGATTACTTTGTGATACCCAAAAATACAGTTTTATCGACTAATTCCAACCTGCTGCCATCTATCAATATCTGGCTGTCTGCCTTGCTACATTTGGAAGAGAGAATCTGAAACATTTAGTTTTCTTAGATAAGATACAAATTGTTAACGGCAAACCATTTAGAGACTAGTGATAAAGTATCATTTATTTTAATAAGTTCTTTGTCTTTTCTATCTACTTTGAAAATTAATGAAGTATCGAAGTAACAGAAATGGCCCTAGTATCGAACTCTGGGGTACCCCATTTTAACTAAGGCACTATCTGACTATCGTTAACACATTCGTCTTCCAAGAGCGTCAATTGCTAGATCATTTTCACGTGATCGTTTCAATTCAATCGATAAGTCTTCTCGATGAGTTGTTGATCTCTTTTGATTTTTGGTTGCATTTGAATCTTCCACCTTTGCGTTTCCTAATCTGCCACGATGAAATTTCCAGCTCGCCCTTGTGTTTTCTTGAGTAACTAAGAACAAACCTTCTATATTAGTTACTCTTGATAACGCAACGTACCTAAACCAATTCTCTTGAGTGACAACGATTGTATTCATAAACAATAAATTGGAATTGGAATAGCATCGAAATAACCTCCTTGCGATTTGTGAATTGTCAAAGCAGGAATCAATGGAAAATGTTTTCTTTTTGCCACTATAGTTTTATTTTTGTTGAGTGGTATTGACGATGTTTGAACAGAAATTGAAACAGCGTCTATGTCGATTTTAAAGCGTGCAATGTCGCTTCTAGACTTTGTTGCACGTTTTTGACCAATCGATTTTGAGAATTTGAACCAATGTTAGTAAATTTGATGTTCTTATTTTATCTCGATACCGTTTAGAGTTTTGCTTTTGTCTGTCCTTTTTCTTTTTTGAACCAGAAGAATGAGCAGCGTCTATAGACAGAGCAGCGACCTCATTCTTTTTCTTTTCTCTGTATCGTTTAGACCTTTCTCTGCCTTTTTGTAATCTTTCTTCCCTTTTTTTGTTTTCATCATCAGCCATGTCATAAGAATCACTTGAAAAATCACTAGAAGAATGAGCAGCGTCCATAGATAGAGCAGCGACCTCTTTCTTTTTCTTTTCTCTGTATCGTTTAGACTTTTCTCTGTCATAACGTAATCTTTCTTCTCGTTTTTCTTTATCGGCATCAGTAAGGCCACCGATAACCAGAGCAGCGTCTTCATTCCTTTTCTTTTCTCTGTATCGTTTAGACCTTTCTCTGCATTTTTGTAATCTTTCTTCCCTTTTTTTGTTT
Source organism: Tetheella fluctuosa (assembly GCA_951216915.1). Lineage (NCBI taxonomy): Eukaryota > Metazoa > Arthropoda > Insecta > Lepidoptera > Drepanidae > Tetheella > Tetheella fluctuosa. The sequence goes on along the minus strand of OX578215.1, from coordinate 12,932,018 downwards.
TCATCATCAGCAGTGTCATCAATCTTTCTCTTTCTGTTTCTTTCATCCTGAGAATCGTCCGTATTTTTTTCCATTATTGAGAAAAATCTAAAATTGAGAGTATTTATCATTTAAAAGCTATACATATACCATAAGCAATACAATCTCAATAATTTATTAGAAAATGTGTAGTGCAATATTTTCATCTAAAGTTGAATAACATTTCTTTAGCGAGCTTTCCCAGAGACCATGATTAACAAATGCGTTGGATTGAAGCCACGGGTCAATGATATTTTTTTTAGAAAGATTTGCTCAGAGGAACATTATTCTTAGGAGTAAATATTATAATGCTACGATTTATACCCTTGACTTTGAAAAGTTGCCAATCTGTGTTCACTGAAGATCATTTTAATATTCAGCCACTTGTTGGTAATCATCGAATCTTGTTGATATAAGATAAAATCAGAAATATTAACACTAAACTTGTACTATTTAAGGGACAGTAATGGATGCACCAGCGATAAACATTTTTCTCCACGTGTTTAATTTTTTTTTACACATCTACAATATGATAGTTGACACTTCACATTGATAAGTTAATTTTATGGCACAATATTTGTAGCTACTCAAATTAAAAGAATCAAATGTAAATGCGTTATATTGTACTGACCTTCTCTATTCTTGTGGCGTGTACACTCTTCTGCACAAGTATGGAGTATTATATGATTCGGCACAATATTTGTAGCTACCCAAAGCCTTATATTAGGTAAAAATATTGTAATATGACTAAAATAATTTTCTTTTTTTTTATTATTTATTTGAAAATTTATATTGAAAGCAAAAAGAAGAATATAACAGTCTGTATAAAAACACGTGCTTGTACTTTGAGAACTATGTAATGTATATACTGTGGAAAAAGTACATACATATACATTGAGTATCGTAGATAGAGAAGTCAAGAACTAAAGAGACAGATGCCAGTAGCCAGTAGTACCACACAGTAGTACAACCCGTGCCAAACTTCTAGCTTGCTCTGAACAACACCGACCGAGCGAATCGCGTCGCTAGCACAATATTATAGGTATCTGCGGGACGTAGACGTAAGCGGTTAAGGACGGGAGAGCACACCCCCGCTCACTCCTGCGCTGTACCGCGCACGCCATGTTTACTCATGCGTCTGTGTGCGCGTCCAGTGCTTTTACGCAACACACGTTTGTTTTAGCAGTGGAAAGTACAGTCGCGTGTATATTTTATTTCGTCGTTTCGCGATATTAGATTATTGTTTATGTTTGTCGTTACGTTATTGTTTTAAGTTGTTGATTTATGTTGTTTTTGTTACTGTTATTCTTTAGGAGTACTGTTTTGATATTGAAAGACTGTCAAAGTGCCTAGATTGACTGTTACTGTTTTAGCGAATTCTTACTGTGCTTAAGCAAATCATTATCAGACCATATAGGCGTAAAACAACTGTAGGTAAAGTGTACAATATTTCTTTTTTTTTCTAAATAAATAGGTATGCTTTTAATTTATTGTTGTTATTAATTTATCCTGGTTGACTTTGGGTATTAAATATAATAAGTTACACTTACTACCCCAGAAAAATAAATAAACCGCTTAAATTATAATGTCGCTGACTGTACTCATGCGCGTCGAACTCGAAACTTCATTTTATACATCCAGCGTGCGGTGACGATGACGCGAGTTTCACGTTTTTTGTTCACCCAAAAAGTATACACATATACACAGTATACATATAGCTCATGGAAAGCGTTCGGTGACGCGTGACGATGACGCGAATTCCACCATGATTTTTGTTTACCCACAAAAAGTGTTCAACGCGTCTAAAGAAGTTTTCACTTCTCGGTTCGGAAACGCGTGACGATAACGCAAGTTCCATGATTTTTGTTCACACAAAAAGTGCTCAACGCGCCTAATGAAGTTTTAACGTACTTACTTATCTAATATATAAAATTCTCGTGTCACGGGGTGCGTAATCGAACTCCTCCGAAACGGCTCGACCGATTTTGATGAAATTTTTTGTGCTTATCCGGTATCTATGAGAATCGGCCAACATCTATTTTTCATCCCCCTAAATGTTAGGGGTAGGCCACCCCTAAATTTTTATTTTTATTTTTTAGATAAAATGTTTTGTTTTTATTTTTTTATGATACAGCATCAAAAAATACATACAACCCTAAATTTTCAACCCTCTACGATCAACCCCTATTTTATTTATTTATCTTATTTGAGGTTGGGCCAATTAAGCTAGACCTCTAAATTGTATGAGCGCCCATACAACTCAGAGGCCTATCTTAAATGGAGTCAACTATGTATGTATGGACAGAATTTTCAACCCTCTACGATCAACCCCTATTTTATTTATTTATCTTATTTGAGGTTGGGCCAATTAAGCTAGACCTCTAAATTGTATGAGCGCCCATACAACTCAGAGGCCTATCTTAAATGGAGTCAACTATGTATGTATGGACAGCCTTTAATTTTTAACTTTTTTATTTTTTGGATTTTTTCCTTTATTTGTGCTGTAAGTCCATGCTTTTCGCCAAATTTCGTGATTCTAGGTCAACGGGAACTACCATTTTTCCAATAGAAACCACTCTGTCCCCAGCTGTCAAACATTAGACGTCAATCAAAACAAAACAAAGGCGCGTTAGACAGAACGAAATCTGTCGGGGCACCTATTAACATAAAAAAATCAATCTTACTTTGTTTTAGAGAAATAGGGCAGAACAAGGTCTGCTGGGACAGCTAGTTTATAATATAAAAATGAATCGCAAAATGTGTTGGTAAGCGCATAACTCAACAACGCCTGGACCAATTTGGCCAATTTTTTTTAAAATGTTCGTTATTGTCAGGAGAAGGTTTGTATGAAAAAAAAATTACACCGGGAACGTGGGTGAAACCGCGGGGAACAGCTAGTATTATATAAATATTATTATTACCTTCCTAAATATTTATAATACCTACATAACCAAAACAAGTACTAATGTTAGGTAATATTAAATACGCTTCTGTAAATTAATTTTAAAAATAATACTCGTTAAGTTACTAACCTTTAGCACAGTATAAATCTTTATTCTGTGCCTTTAGTGACTCGAGTAAGTACTTGTCACTTACTTGCTTGTTGTGAGTTGTGGCCGGCGCCCGTCAGTTTCATACAAAACTTGTCTACCGCAAGACGCGTCTGTACGCGAGATTTAAAATTAAAAAGCAAATGATAACAACAATGAACGTTATAAACGAGGACCTGCGAAGGGAAAGGGATCGGTGTGAGTTTAATATTGAGGAATTCACAAATATCATCGATGGCGGACCACATAAAACATTGAAAAGGAGAGAAAGAGGTAAAATAATAATTTACTTTTATTCTTATCCTATATAAGGTCCTAATAAATGAAGTACGGTCCTTTTGAGGGATGATAGTATAAGGTCATAAGTATTCCGAAAATAATAAAATAACACTCTCTTGTCCGTTTGTCTGTCCGTGTGTCACCACCGATTTTCTCAGGAATGGATGGACCTAGCAAGTTGAAATTTATACCAGATACTAAGGTCTATAGTCCCTATTAGGTGTATAAAAATCAAGGTCCTGAGTCAACGCGATAAAAAGATATGGCCAAATTTAGATTTTCGCGAAAACTTGTAAGTAATTAGAGTAAGTACCAAAATTTACCTTAATTTTCAACTGTTTTTATTTTTCGGAATTTTCCCTTTACTTGTGCTGTAAGACCTTACTTTTAACCAAAATTGACAATTCAATTCCAAAACCTATAGGGTACTTCGTGTTGACCTAGTGGCAAAAAGCAAGGTCTTATAGCATAAATAAAGGAAAAATTCCAAAAAATAAAAAACGTTGAAAATTAAAGGATGGTCATACAATTTAGAGAGCTAATTTTATTATGGCGGTATAATGGGTAGGTACGGAACCCTCGGCGCACGAGTTCGACTCGCACTTGACCGGCTTTTTTGTTTATCGTATACCTACTGGTAAGATTACATACTTACTATTAAATAACTTGCTAGTATACGAGCACGGATGTATACGAGTATATGAGGCAAGTAAAGATCAAAGTCAAAGTCAAAGTCAAAGCCATTTATTCAGTTTAGGCCCTAGGAGGGCACTTATGAAGGTCGAATTTACTGAAGCTACCACCGATTCGGAAATCAGCCTTCAACTCATCATCATTGATCATTGTGAATTGTGAATTGTGACACGTTGCACTACCAAAATTGTATGTTGCATGCAAACCTGCGTTAAATATCGAGTGTTCATGACCTGAAAATATATAATACATCGACCCTACTACTTTGCAATCAACTTATTGATTTTTAACCGACTTCAAAAAAGGAGGAGGTTCTCAATTCGACTGTATGTTTTTTTTTGTATGTTTGTTACGCGATTACTCCGCTAATTATGAATCGATTTTGATGATTCTTTTTTCGTTTGGTAGATCATACTTCAGAAGTGGTCCTATATAAATTTTATTATGATCTGACCATGGACTTTGAAGATATGATGGAATTCCTCAACAAAAAGGAGCACGAATATCGTGATTGAAATATCTTATTCAATATTATCGACAATTACTTATTATTGATAGGCATATCCTCGATCGATGAAGCGCTCGTGGCGTAGCTTGATTAGCCGTTCTTAACCGGTCGGCAAAGTTAAGCAACGTCCAGTCTGGCCGGTACCTGGATGGGTGACCGCCTAGTGGTATTTCATCTTGAGCGTTTCCGTGCTTCGGAAGGCACGCAAAGCCGTTGGTCCCGGTTATCACTTAATTGTGATAGTCGTTAAGCTAGTTGGAGACCTCCTAGGTGGCCTGACAACTCCAACAGTAGGTTGACCACTAGCCTACCTCCACCAATCCGCAGTGGGCACGCGTGGTGGAGTATTTGCCCATTCCCCTTTCACCCTTATTCGTGAAAGGAGGCCTGTGCTCAGCAGTGGGCAGATATAGGCTGTAATTATTATTATTTATTATATCCTCGATCAGAGACAAATCTTGATAGGTATTCAATTCACATAAGAAACTAAAAATGGAAAAATAAAAAGTAAAACCAACTTCAAAACGGTTTGCACTAAAAAGTATAAAATAACAATATAAGAACTAGTTTTGAAGTTAGGGAGAGAAGAGAAGCACGTGTTCCAGATTCTCAAATTCTTTCGCTGTCTTCAAAACTAGTTCTAAAATCGTTATTTTATACTTTTTAGTGCAAACCGTTTTGAAGTTGGTTTTACTTTTTTGTTAAATGTTAATTGTAATGCATTTTCACTAATTAGATATAATATTATTAAGGTAACCTAGTTATTATTGTTATCACTAGATATTATAGTGTATACATGCTAGTAGTACCTAGTACTTAGTAGTAGTACACGCTAGATGTAACACTTAGCGGGTCGGCAAGATACCCTATTTATGACGCCACAGGTCGTGGGTTCGATTCCCACTCAGGACAAACATTTGTGTTGGTTGTAATTATCTATATGTAAGTATGTATTTACAAAAGAAAAGTAGTATATGTAGTATATCAGTTATCTGGCTTCCATAGTACAAGCTCTGCTTAGTTTGGGGTCAGATGGCCGTGTGTGAGGAATAATGTCCCAGAATTAAGTCGGTCAGTTAGCCAGTATCGTTTTTTCGTTTCATTTTACGAATCTAGCCTACCTAGGGTTGCCAGGCGTCCGGATAAGTCCAAATAAGACAATGTCCGGCCTGTCCGGCTTTTGTTAGGCTTTTTAAAATGGACCTTGTGGCAATTATTGAAATTAATATTGTAATGAATATTGAATGATTAATAATAAAGAAGACTCATTCACTTGATTAAATGATTTAAAAAAATAGTTTTAACTAAAAAAAAAAGTCGTGTAAGACAAAAAATTAAGGGTGTCTGGTCTTTTTATGCAAATGTCTGGCTAAGCTGGCTGGTCTGTCCGGCTTTTCGGTTTTAAGACCTGGTAACCCTAAGCCTACCTATAACAAAATCTTTGAAACCCTATTTTCTGGCACGGAAGGTGCTTTTGTAAAAAGTGTGATACACGTGTCTTTTGTATGTAGGTAAAAGTTTCGTCTTAAAATCGGCCCAGTGAATAAAAAGTTTCATACAAATTTTCACACCATATTTTCACCCGTTTAGGGGTGAGTTTACGAAAAATCCTTTCTCAAAGGATGCCCTTAACAATGAACATATCCTCCAAATTGTATGTATCTATAGAAGCAGCAGATTAGGGTGTGCATTGATATGTCAGTCTGTGATCAGTAAGGACTTTGATTTTATATGTAACTAGCTGTTTCCCGCGGTTTCACCCGCGTCCTCGGTATAAACGTTAATTTGGCTATATAAAAAGAAAATCATCGAGATAAAAACTATCCTATCTTTTAAGTTGGAACAAATAACACACTTTTAAATAGAATAACGTTAAGGTGGGATAAGTAGTTTCGGAGTTTATCGCGGAACTACATCGAGACATGGAAGATCGTGGGTTCGAATCCTACAATGAGCTTGAACTTTCGGTGAAGTTAAAAAAAACTTCGTGAGGAAACCAAACCAACAAAGTGCTATTTTGTAGTACTCGCTGGCCACCATCCTCATGTTGAAAATCTGTTGCTACTGGTGTGTTCCGGCAGTGAGCCAGTTGCCTTCTAGGCTTTATAAAGGTGGGCAACACATTGACAATCCCTCTGGTATTGCTAATGTCCATAGGCGATGGTAGCCACATATCATCAGGTGGACCGCCTGCCTGCTTGCTAGACTTCTGACATAAAAATTGGACTACTACGAGAAATTATCAAAATAGTAGGTACCTAATTGAATGTAGGTATTGTTTCACGTCAATAGAAAATTAAATTAAAATTGCTAAAATGAAATACGAGTAAATGAATGGTTTTTAGAAAATGTACTGTGTAGCAAATCTGCCGAGATGATCAGCGACACGCCGACTGAGTACCTCAGTCATAAAGAAAAGTATGAGCAATCGGTGCACAGGGCAATTACAGTATTCAGCCTGTTTCGGGATCAGCTGAGTGCAAGCACCAATCTAGGTGATTACAGGTACGTATAGATAGTATGTACCCAATGCAGCTCCGAGCCTTAGATGTTCCCCGGAGGGCATTTCCTCTTTCTTGTGTCATGTTCCTCAAATTATTATACATAATATATATATGTATGTGGTCGATTTCACGCTATCTGAACCATTTTTTCGCAACATGAAGGTATACCCATTGCATCATCGTACCTACATTTTTATGTTGGATCAACGCATCAGGCTAGATATGTCCTCGGGCTGGACCCCATTTCATTTATTCTTCATGAAGTGGAAATTGTAATTATTCAATTCATAACTTTGTAGAGAGATTTTGAGCAGCATGTTATTATTGAGTCCCTCACTCGATGGATCACCGTTGGGAGTTCATTTCGTGGCATTTATACCAGCACTCATGAGCCAAGGCACCGATGAGCAGAAAGCCGAATGGCTGAGCAGATTTTGGAATTGCAGCATCATTGGCACATATGTTCAGGTAGGTTAGCTTTTAACCACGGAATAGATAAATTTTAACTAAGTAGATCAGATTTCTTGGGAGTCGCATGTAAGCGGTCCAAGACCTTTCTTTGTGATATGTTGAGGCACTCTTTTTCCACTCTGCTCTAAAAGATATAATCATTTTTCCACTGCAATATACGGTACGGGTATTTCGAGGCTGAAAATATTTACTGACAGTAGATGAGCCCCCAATAAATGAATATTAAAACTTCCGCTATTCCATGCTTATACCTACATATCCAGCATATTTTTTTTATTATTTAGACGGAGTTGGGTCACGGTACGTTTATCCGCGGACTGGAGACCACGGTGACCTATGACCCGAGCACTCGGGAGTTTGTGATCCATAGTCCTACTCTATCGTCATACAAATGGTGGCCGGGTGGATGTGAGTAATATCTAATTGAGTACTATATTAATTAACTGCAGCAGCTAAATGTCTCTCCGTAAAAACAAAGTAATGCCCTCCCTTGTTGAGTGCATATTTCTTCAAATGAATATAAATAAATCAGATTCTTATATACCTAGCTTAGAATTGCTCAAATAATTATCTTCTCAAGTCTCTCATCTGTTGAGGTCACAAGACATCCATACTAATATTATAGATGCAAAAGTAAGAGTTACGTTTGTATTTATAATATTTTGTCTGTTACCTTTTTACGCCTAAACCGTCGAACCGATCGCTATGAAATTTAGTTCGAAGATTGCCTACGGTATGCAGAGGGATATAGGGTACTTTTTTCTCGGGAACGCGAATGAAACCGCGGGGGACACTTAGTTATCTATAATTCAGAAAATGTCGTTCTTACAGTGGGTCAAACAGCAAATTACTGCGTGTTAGTAGCACAACTGTACACCAAAGGTGAATGCCACGGGATCCATTCCTTCATAGTTCAACTGAGAGATGAAGAAACCCACATGCCTTTGCCGGGCATTAAAATAGGAGAAATTGGAGTCAAAATGGCAATGAACTGCGTCAACAATGGATTCTTGGGTTTTGATAACTTTAGGATACCAAGAAAGAATATGCTGATGAAACATGCTCAGGTTTTGGAGGTAAGATGGAGTGTCCAACATCTGGACACTGTACGTGGTGGTGGTGAACTTTGTTGCAATCAGTTTTAATTTGAAAAAGCCTCTAAATGGATTGAAATATATGTACTTATCATATACTACATTTGAATTGAAGCGATGTGAATGAACTCAATCATTAGGTAGGTAGGTACGCATGAATTATAGCGATTTACAGTTGAAGATTGATATGTACCTAGAATGAATTTCACAATTAATTAAACACTAATTAATGTCACTATTGTTACACTAAATTACTATCACAATCGTACCATTATTAAATAAGTATATATACAAGGTGGATATGACGGTCGATCATTAAATTTAAACAATATCGTTACAAGTACATTACACTATAATTCAATTGAAAACGATTTTAGACCTAAATAAAAACATAATTATTTAATAAAAACATAAATATTTAAAGAAAGTAAATACCTTCGGGACGTAAACAAAATACAACATTAGTATTTATAGTTACTTACATCATCGTCGCGACCTTTAGGCTGGGAATACACGTCAGATTTCGTTTCCGATTGTCTGATCAGACTATCTGATCGTATTTACTCAATACACGTCCGATTTTTGCGTCAGACTTATTCTGTACCAGTTAGTGATGCCAGATCGGTGGGATTCCCTTCAAATTCGGGAGTTTTTTCGACTCTGGGGGGAGATTTGGGGGAACTTTTGGGGGTAAAATAAACGGTAGAGAAGTTTTTTTTTAATAACTCAATCATAAATTTTTATTTTTTTATACTACCGTACATAGGTGGCGAACAAGCTTACGGCCCACCTGATAGTAAGCAGTTTTAACCAATTTGTTTTGGGTTTTTTTTTAGTCGCGCGGTCGCCGCTCACCCCGCTCGGCTAGCTAGGCAGCACCAATGCGATGTAGGCGTCACTGGGGTAGAGGATGGGAGTCAATGTCTAAACTAATAATATAAAGAGGAAAGATTTGTTTGTTTGTTACGATTTAACTCAAAAACCACGCGACCGACTTTATTCACTGTTAGAAAGCTACATACAAAATGCAATACGTGAACCGTTCGACGCCACCGCGACGTTCCCTACTAGAGTGGTTCACGGCAGAACGGGTTTACGAATTTGGATTGAAATTTGGCATAGAGATAGATTATAGTCTGGAATAATACATAGGCTACCTACTTTTTATCCCGGGAAACATAAAAACTCGGGAGCGCGGGAGAAACCGCGGGGCGGAAGCTATTAAAAATATATACGAGCAAATAATATAATGTTACAAGTAGCTCTGCTACCCGTGCGAAGCCGGGGCGGGCCGCTAGTATATCTATATAAAAAATATAATTTTATAAAAAAAAACCTAATCCTAGTAGTAGTACACCGCCAGCAGCGTGGCAGGGCCCAAGCAACCGGTGGTTATATTATTATTATTACATTACAATAAGCCGTTCAATGTCGTAATTTTTGCCCATTGTCCGAACCAAAACGATGCGTCCGATCAGTGTCAACGCTAGAATTAACTGGCAAGTCGGAGGCTGAATCGGATGTCTATTTTGTCTCTATCCAGAAGTATGCAGTAAGCGTCTTCAGACAATCGGATCGGCAATAAAATCGTAAACGCCTCGCGCCCGCTTCCGACTCGGACGTCCGATTCGATAGTCGGATCGGACGTGTATTGTATGTTCAAACAAAGTAATGGCTCCAACGCCTTCCGATGAAAAAAACTGACGTGTATTCCCAGCCTTAAGCCTTAAGGCTAGGAATACATGTCAGATTGTTTCATCCGATTGTCTGATCCGATAGTCTGATCCGACTATCGGAAGGCGTTGGAGCCATTACTTTCTTAAATACGATAGTAAATACGATCAGATAGTCTGATCAGACAATCGAAACTAAATCTGACATGTATTCCCAGCCTAAGAGGACCTTGGGCGCGGCGCAGGCAATACGCTTTCTTCGTCTCACATAACGTGTAAGACAGAGAGAATGTAGGCATCGCGAGGATAGGATCATTGGTTTGCTCGGGTCATTGTCCGACCTACTTTAGCCTAGTGAATTTGTTGGGCATCTACTACTCTGTCAAGAAAGTACCGGGAAACGATCAATAATACACAAAATGTAGTTATTCATCCAAAGTTATTTTATCGCCTTCAAAGTATGCTCCTTCAGAAACGATACAATTCAATGATCAAAACATTTTTAAACGCTTTTTTCGGAATTGACTTCAGTTCTCGCCAAGAATTCTCCTTTATGTCTTGTACCGAATGAAAACGCGTGCCACGAAGTGGTAATTTGAGTTTGGAAAAAGAAAGAAGTCGGCTGAAGCCATATCTGTACCCTGAGTCTAAAGAATTGACATTAGTAAACGTTTACTATCACGTTTGCGTTTACGATATTTCTCTATAGGAATTGGCACAGCGCCTCTCGCGGAATACACATGGAACTAATTTCCTCCATACTAGTCCATACTAAATTTTGGTAAACGCAAACTCTATAGTTAGCGAAAGTTCAAGACTGTAAGTCGGGAATACATTACATAGCTATGTTTAGGCGATGGCAGACTTAGCATCAGGTGAACCATCTACTTGCTTTTCAGCCTTCTGACACGAATAAAGATAATTATTTCTATGGAAACAAAGAGGTTTCACATTTTTCTTACTATGTATAGGGTTAGACCACGATTTCACAATGGTAAATGATGATTTGGCCGAAGGTGTCCGACGCACACATAGCCCAGAAAAAACTAAACATGATGGTTGGTACCTAGCAGTAGTAGTCAGGCCGGTACTACAAAGTACCCTATCACCGTGCTATGGTTTCCTCACGATGTTTTCCTTTATGCAAAGCTCATTGTAGGATTCGAACCCACAACCTTCGTCACGGCATTTGACGTCACTACTACTGAGCTATCATAGTCTTATTAAATGATTTAGCAATATAATTGTGAATTTCATTACAATACTTACTATCTAATTTTGCCAGTCATGGTATAGGGTAAGGACAATGATTAAGTAATTAATTATTTGACGAATCATTATAGAAAAAAAAATGTGTGTACCTACCTAACATTTTCAATAATTGATGAGACGTAAAGTGATATTTTAGATGGCATATTTACAAAACCTAGAAAAAAAAAACTTACATTTTCATTTAGCCAGCTTGACCTTACCTTACCAGCTTTAGTATGAACAGTTTGAAATTAATTTCGTAATTTCAGAGTTGACCCTATCTATAGTAAAGTCATCATGACGAACCCAGCATATATTTCGATAACACGACATCACATCTCTAAATATTTAACCGGTACAATAATAACTTATTTCTTACCTCAAAGTATTTTCACAAGTTAGTTATGAAAATTCTGTGTCAATCAGTTTGTGTTTTTTAGTTTCTTCATTGTAACTTTTCCAGGACGGTACATACGTGAAATCTAAGAATAGCAAATTAAATTATGGATCTATGGTGTTTGTTAGAATAGTGGTGGCAATTGATGCGGCAAACTATTTGACCAGAGCAGTGACAATAGCGACGAGGTACTCCGCTGTGCGACGACAGTCACAGCTGAAGGAAGGGTACGTTACGTATGCTAAACCTTTCCATTAAATGAACAGCACCGTCACCTCTGTGGACATCCACATCAAAAATGCTTTCAGCTTGTGATACATTGATAGTTCATCCATCCATTCTGCCAGGCTATCGGCTATCTTGTTCAATATAGATATATATTAACTCTGTTTTAGTGAGCCTGAATGTCAAATCATAGACTTCGTGACACAACAGCACAAGCTATTTATAGGTATAGCCACGTGTCACGCTCTAAAGAATACAGCAAATAAATTGTGGGAAACATTTACTGATATTAATAAGCAACTCGTCGGAGGAAACTTAGAAAGGCTAGCAGAGGTAAGTTATTTGAATTACTTAATATTTTAGTTTAAAGTCAAGTTCTTCTATATAATTTTACAGCCCTCTAACAGGCCTCCTCAAATGAAGTGAAAAACGGTCTAGCCAGATTCATTTTACAATAAACTTAAATTGCTTCTAGCTCCACGCCCTAACATGCTGCCTAAAAGCTATAAGTACATCAGATACGACAAGACTAGTAGAAAGCTGCAGGTTCGCTTGCGGTGGCCATGGGTACATGATGTCTTCTAGCTTACCACAGACGTATAGTATGGTGTCAGCCGCTTGCACGTACGAGGGCGACAACACCGTGTTGCTGTTACAGACTGCTAGGTGAGTTCATCTTTGTATCAGGTGGTTGGTGAACAGTTCTCAAGGTTCTTCTATCTTAGATCCTCTAACTGATAGTAACTAGAACATCTTCAGTTGTATTAACCTCGTTCAGTAATCGTTAATTATGATAAAAATACTTTATGGTTCATTTTGGCGTAACGTCCATTTTGTGAGAATTTCCGGCAGATCTGTAAATTGAACAGATGAAATATGCTAGTAATCCATAAATATTGGAGCACTGTGTAACATAACAATAGAACGCTGCGCGATCTTTAGAACTGCGTAGAGGAGACGCGATTATAATGGTCCCTCTAGAAAAGTGTGTAATGTCTTGGGTTCATCTATATATTGTATGTATGTTTGTTTTCCCTCTATATTCAGGTATTTAGTTAAGACATGGCGGCAGATGGATAGTACACCGCTAACTCCAACAGTAGCTTATTTGAAGACCACTTCCGTTGACGGATTCGCCGATGTATGGGATAACACTGTCGATGGAATCATACGGGGGTTTCAGATAGTCGCCATGAGGTGTGTACTTTCATTAGAATACTTAGGTATCTCATTTATAACGCCAAGGCGATGACAGATGACAGCTCACTGGTGAATGCATGTGATATATCTTTTCAAAAGGATTGTTCAAAAATTAGTCTCCAAGCATCTACCGGTGTTTTCTGGCAACTTAACTTGAGAGCCAGTTCCTTCTATACTTTGTTTTCTTACCACCTTCGGCCACATCACCACTTACCATAGTGAAATTGTGGGTCAATCAAGCCTATACAAAAGTAAAATAAAAACAACCTTCCAAAACGAGGTAGCAAAAGATTTTGGCATTCTCAAATAATGATAACACATTTTTCATCTGATCTCAAACTAAGCAGGAGCTTGTACTATGGAAACCAGATAACTGATATACCTACTACATATACAGTACTTCTAATAGACTCAGAATCAACATTCATGCAACCAAATGTTTGTCCTATAGTCACCTCCAGTAGTTAACCTCCATGCCAACTGGCCCGTCATATGAATAATAATAATTATTATGATAAAATAATTATTTGAATTGTAAATTTTTAGAAGTCAATTAAATTGTTTTTGAAATACACAAGTAACATAAATAATTATAAAATTAAATCTATTTACGAATTTATTTATTGAAATTAAATGAATTACCAAAATTATAATAAATCGTCAGTTGTGTTAAAGGACTTATCCATAAGGAAGGCTTTTAATTCTCTCATGACATGACATCCTCAGGTATTCTACAAATCCTGATTCACTTGATGGTACCTATGATAAACTTCTCAGAAAAGATCAGTAAGATAAAATATAATTATCTAACAGGAAAATTGCATCGTGTGTGGAGGTTATAACAGAGCGAGTCAAGTCCGGGATGTCTTACGAAAAAGCGTGGAACTGCACTTCTGTGCAATTAGTGACCGCAACAGAGGTCTGTACTGGCAATATTAAAACAACTTCTTTATATAAAACAAGAATGGAACAGCGAAAACTAATGTGGGGTCCTTATTATGATGCCGTTTTCAAAATCAACGGAATCGAAGTCCGAATAGGAAAATTAGTTTTTGAAGAATCGAAGTAGGTGCAGTTTTAATTTTTATCAAAATCGGCCCCGAGACTCCTTTGAGTATTTTTCACTATTCCCTATATACTTTCGGATTTGGCAATTCATGCACAGTTGTAAAAGTCACTCTGTATTTGAATGTAGGTATGCGTATGTATAAAAATTAAAACTGCACCTACTTCGATTCTTCAAAAACGAATTTTCCTATTCGGACTTCGATTCCGTTGATTTTGAAAAATAAAACATACTTACCTTATTGCGGTATATCGTGGTGTCGCTTAGATATTTGAATAAAATTCTGGGAAGTCATGTTAAATATGTACCTATACCTACAGGATACATTGAGAAAGGCCTATGTCTAGGATGTCGAAGGAAGACGATGATTTATCTACAATATTCTATATCGTAATCATTCACTTGAAAGAGTGTAATTAATCGACAACCTAAGACTAATTAGTAGCGACTCGCTAGTAGATATAGCTTGCTGGTCACTGCATTTGGAATTTTGACAGTTTGAATGCTTGATTTCAGATGCATTGCCGCGTGATCATCATATCCTCATTCCACGAGGAGGTAACAAAAATCATCCCAACTGTGTCACCATCAGCTAGACGGGTGTTACTTCAACTGGGTGAGATCTATGCTGTGTACTGGGCCTTGGAGAAAGTTAGCGATATGCTCATGGTAAATGCTCTTTAACTTGCTAAGCGATAACAGTTTATTGTTAGATACACCACAAATTATTGGAGTAATAATAATAGATAGTTATAAAGTTACGTAAGAAATAACAAGAAGATAGATTAAGGTATTCTTACTTTACCTAATCCTACGTACATGAATGAGTTAGACAGCAGATAGCTGTGTTCCTGCTTTTACCAGTTTAGCTGATCCATCTACTATACTTTATATCCCGGGAACGCGGTCTAGAATAAAGTCTAGAATAAATAACAAATACAAAATATGTAGGTACTTACATATAAAGTGGTAGGTAAATAGGTACGTATAAAGCATAATTATCTACAATATCAAAGTAAATTAAACTGCCAAAACAATAGAATAATAATATAAATCGTCATTTTCCAGTATACATGCATATCGAAGAAGGACGTGGATGTTTTAAAACTGTGGTACGAGCAGCTGCTGAGCGATATCCGACCTAATGCCGTAGGGCTTGTGGACGCTTTTGATATCAAAGATATTGTATGTGTACTTTTATTGAACATCTGTATTTGAGAATAAAGATTGTTGCTTTATTTCATTTAATATTACAAACTATGTTTCAGATTCTGAACTCCACGCTGGGCGCGTACGACGGTCGCGTGTACGAGCGGCTGATGGAGGAAGCGCTGAAGAGTCCCCTCAACGCGGAGCCCGTCAACCAGAGCTTCCACAAGTACCTCAAGCCGTTCATGCAGGGGAAACTGTGATATATTAATCGATATCTGGAATCAAGCTTCTCTATTGAAAATGACACTGTTTTATAGGAAGTAAATTCAGACAATTGTTTTTAATTAGGTCTTTTAATGGTTGATGATGTGACGAATGGTGGTGAACACAAAGCGAAAGGTACTGGGTCTCGAATGCAGCTGTCGGAACTACCATAGTTACTTTGCGACGGATCTTCAAACTGAGGGTGGTAGCCAGCTTTTTAATTTATTGATTCCAAATAAGTATCGGAGTCATATACGAAAAGTCTGTACAATTAGATGTATTATGTAATGTAAAGTAATTTTGTATCATTAATTAATTGTACAAAATTATTAGGCTCAATTTCTTTAAAGTCACGTAACTATAGGTAAGAGAGGAATTAATAAGGTTATTAAAATGTAATATATACTTTTATAATTTATTTTATCATCGATCATGAAGTTTATGTTCACATAATTTAATAAACATTTTGATATTCGTTTATCCGACATTTTCTTTCTTCATATTACATCGACTAGAAAATAGGGAACCTATTTTTATTAGTTAGCTAATATATTCAAAATAGATTGTTAAAATTAACAAACATGGCGGATAGTTAAGGTGATTAATAGTTAACAAAAATTTGACGTTTCCATAGGTATAGTTAAAATTAACAAACTGTTACTAAATCGTCTAATAGTTCAGGTAATAAAACTTTATTTTGAATTTTAACAATTAAAATCTTCACAAACTAATAGGCCCGCTTTGACAGCCCATATGCACCCATGACAAAAAGAGACAAGCATAGCGATACAGTAGAGATAACCGTTATGTCAAAACGGATATCATAGCTTGCCGCTACATTATGTATTGTTTTAGGTAAAAGTTTATCTGGATCACCTACTTGGCTTCACATTGCGACGAAAGTTTAAAGTTTATCATGCATATGAATTTAGTAGTAAAATAGTTTTTGATTCAACACCATTGTAGGTTTCCAACCTTTATATACTAAAATAGGTAGCTCCTCTCAATCCATAACCCATACTAATAAGCATACTATTTTATTATTATTATTATAAATGCGATTTTCAAGGGATCGCGGGTGAAACCGAGGGGGACAGCTGGTGATGATACAAATGTAATCAGCTTCATGCTATCTTATATGCACTTTTATGACCAATAAAAAAATTAAACTTGGCCGTGAGGAATACATTCAACAAAAAAATCAAAGATTGGTATTTTGAGTCACCACAAAATTACTATCTTACTATCTTACTAATCCTACTTCCTACTAATATTATAAATGCGAAAGGTTGGATGGATGGATGTTTGTTACTCAATCACGCCCGAACGGCTGAACGGATCTGAATGAAATTTGGCACAGGAATAGCACATCCGCTACTTTTTATCTCAGGAAAACATTAGATCCGCAGGGCGGAAGCTAGTTATAACAAAAAGGAGAGCCTGCTTGATAACCATGGAATATGCTTTTTGGTTACATGAACTACTTATACTTTTTCATGTAAATAAAAAGGTATTGGCCTTGTGTTGGACAATTAGGCCATGATGGTAAGTAATGATGTGGTCCAAGGTGGTCAACACACAAAGCTTACAGGGATATACCTACAAGGAAAGGAAATTAATTGTAGGTATTAATTAAGGCATTTTAACGAAGGAGATTCACCTAAGTATTTTGTTATCGAAACTCATAACATCATATATTCATAAAATGCATTAATACTTGTTTGCCAACCATTAAATAATTGAGTTGTTTTTTGTTACCAAAGCGATGACTCGTGCGTGGCGTGAAACCCGTCTAGTGACCTTCTCTAGTTGTGTTTAGTCTGTGATAACAACGAGACGCATAATACGTAAATAAGTGAAATATTTCAATTTTAGTGATATTATGTGTTTTATAGTGGTTTTGTGATTAAATATTTGAATAGCAGTTGATTAAAAACAGGTAAGTTATATTATTTTTTAATAAGGAAGTTATTCCCTGGCTATTTCCGTCTCCAAGAAAAAAGGTTACTGTGTAGTATCGCTTAATACCAACAGATGGCACTATAATAGAAAAACATTTTATTTACACGACTATTGTGAGAATGGGGTTCACACAACACTGCAAATAAATAGATTTAAAATAAATACCTATGAGATGCATAGACCTTTTTATATAAATATAATTATAAATGACTACATAATATATTTATTTATTTTTAGAGCTTTAAATAAATTATCTATATTATTATACCTTGTTTGTATTTTATTAGTACCTACCTACTATTATTGTAAATACCTATTTGTTGTAAATATATGTATCGTTATGTAACCTAATTAGATATCAGTAAATACAAATTTATAAGTACCTTGGTACTCGTTTGTTCGTTGTGCTTTTCATAAATTCATAAACTGAAGAACATTGCAAAATGTCCGTTCATTATTGTAGGGAAATAGAAATAACTTAGAGCAACCAAATTTTTTACAAATATAAGAAATTTTATTAAATCTATATTATTATTTTTTACCTACATATTATATACTAGCGTTCCCGGGATAAAATATAGCCTATGTTGTACTCAGGGATAATGTAGCATTCTAATGGTGAAAGAATTTTTGAAATCGGTCCAGTAGTTTTTGAGTTTATTCGTTACAAACATACAAAAATACAAATCTTTCCTTTTTATAATATTTCTAAACAGCTTCTTTTTAAAATCTAATCTAGAGAAGTTGCTTTTATTATATAATAAACAAAAGTATTAAGTATTTCATATATTTAGGCATTATATGGTTATAATTATACAGGTTGATTTTATTGTCACTGGCCATACTTGCAGGGGTTGAAGTACTCGTCAATATGAACAACTTTTATTATGGGAACAACTCTGATATCGCAAAAAATAAAATGATTCCTTCATACATTTTGGTCGAGTAGGTATTGAACTTTTGTATGGACAGCTGATATTTTTTTGTGATCTCGAGAGCTAGTCCCATGATAAAAGTTGTTCACATTGATGAGTACTTCCACCCCTGCAAGTATTGCCAGTGACAAAAAAATCAACCTGTATATTGAGTAACCTTTGTGATATCGTTTCTGTTATCTATTAGCAGTGTGGTCCATGTATCTGATAAAATTACACGACATTATACCTTAATATTTGCTTTATGTACTTGGTACTTAGCAACTATAGGTTTTTTTCATGAGTATTAAATTACGTAAGGACCATATTTACAATTCTTACTAGCCGTTTTCTGAGTAGAGCACGGTGGAGCATGTTGAACATCTGTCGCCATGCACCTACTGGTGTGTGCAGGCTGTTGCGCTTGAGAGCCAGTTGCCTTCTAGGCTTTATAGAGGTCGGCAACACATTGGCAGTCCCTCTAGTATTGCTAATGTCCATATGCGGTAGACACATACCATCAGTTGGACCGCCTACCGGCTTGTCAGCCTTCTGACATTAAAAAAAATGTCAGGCATATATTTTAATTATAATAAGTACAAGTATTCTAAATTGTATTTATAACATAACATAAAATAATATAGATTTATTTACAACAAGTATTTACAATAATTGTATAAAATACAAAATATCTTCTAATATTCTATATAAAATTCTCGTGTCACAGTGTTTGTCCTGCAAACTCCTCCGAAACGGCTCGACCGATTTTATGTTTTTTTTTGTGTGTATATTCGGTAGGTCTGAGAATAGGTCGTAAAGTATATTTCATACCGCTACGCGGGTAAAGCCGCGGGGGATAGCTAGTAACATATAGAAAACATCCTCAAAGCCCTCGCTGCTGTCGATAGGCAAGGTTCCCAACAGGCTGGCAGCGTTCCCTTTTTGAATAATATTTCTTTACTTATACACTATATGGCATAGTAGGTATATGTTGTTTACAAACTAAACATATTTAAGCTCCCTTTTAAACGAGAAAGGTGAATCAAAGTAGTTGATTAATTGATCTATTACATTATGAATACCCTAAGATGATGAGTTATTTCCTTATTCCTAGCTAGAAAAACAAAAAATACATTCATAAATTGCCCGAACCTCTTTTTCGTCAACCAGTGTAATTTACGCACGTAATTTAGCAATATGATTATTACCTACGCCAATTACTATATCCTCGTCAAAAACGAACACCTCAAATCGTCAAAGCAACTATCATAGTACTTTATCTATACTAATCTATACTTATATAATATTATAAAGCTGAAGAGTTTGTTTGTTTGAACGCGCTAATCTCAGGAACTACTGGTTCGATTTCGAAAAATTCTTTCAGTGTTGTATAGTCCATTTATCGAGGAAGGATATAGGCTAGTTTTTATTCCGGGAAAACATAAAATCCCTCGGAAACGCGGGTGAAACCGCGGGGCGGAAGCTAGTACTTTATTATAATATATGTAGATAAAGATAAATATTACTAAAATAATCTTGAATTATCAAAATCGCAAAGTACCTACCTAGTTTACGAACTGCGATAACATACAAGTTAAGATATATTGTCATTATATTTGCTCAACTATTGCAGTATATACGTGTGCCGTAGAAATGGGCGGCGAGAACAAAGTGAACGAGGATCTGGTGCGAGAGAGGCAGAAATGCACTTTCAACGTCAAAGAACTGACCCATGTAATTGATCAAGGGGAAGAAAATACTTTGGAAAGAAAAAAAATTGGTTAGTCTATCTACACATTAAAAATACCGAGTGATTTTTTTGGCACTGGCAATACTTGCAGGGGTGGAAGTACTCATCAATATGAACAACTTTTAGTATGGGACCAACTCTGATATCGCGTAAAATAAAACAGTTGCTTCATACATTTTGGTCGAGTAGATATTAAACTTTTGTATGGAACAGCTGATAATTTTTTCGTGATTTAATAAAAGTTGGTCATATTGATGAGTACTTCCACCCCTGCAAGTATTGCCGGTGACAAAAAATTCAGCCGGCCACAAAACTTGAGAGCCAGTTCACTTCTAGGCTTTGTGTACTTTCCACCTCCTGCCACATCCTCATTTACCACAACCTTATTATGTGAGATTGTGGTCGAACATAAGCTGATCGTGTCAACTTCTGTGATGCATCTTACTAATATTGTAAACGTAAAAGTTTGTATGTATGGATGTATGTTACTCTTTCACGCTAGAACGGCTTAACGGATCTGGACGAAATTTGACACAGAGATAGATTATAGTCTGGAATAGCACATAAGCTACTTTTTTATCCCGGGAAAACATAAGATCCTTAGGAATGCGGGTGAAACCGCGGGGCAGAAGCTAGTATTAAATAAATGAAACAAACTATAGAAAATTGGAAAGGCCTTCGTCCTTTCTTGCTCATTCACCCCATTAAAACAGTAAATATATTTCCAGAGGAAATGGTTCTTAGTGTCAAAGAGCTAAGAGACGATGTACCTGAAGAATATTTGAGCCATAAAGAAAGATACGAGAACTCAATTAGAAAAGCTTGTATTTTGATGGAAATTATGTTGAACCATACTGCAAGAAATCAGACATCATTTCAGGATGCATTCAGGTAAGGAACCATGAGACGAGAAAAGTTATTTAATTACGTTTAATTCTATCAACGATATCATCCGGCGGACTTTAACCAGCATCAGTGTGGCCGCCACACTCGAGCCCCGTGGCCTCATGAGAGATGATGGTAAGAGGCCCGACAGAATGACTCTCATGCCCTGGAAGTTGGGATGACCCTTGGTTTGGGATGCAACCTGCGTTGATACCTTGGCGCCGTCTCATCTTCAAGGCACATCAGAGAGAGCCGGCTCCGCAGCAACATCAGCGGAGTGCCCCAAGCGGCGCAAATATGCACATCTCGACAGAGGGTACATGTTTGAGCCGTTTGGGGTAGAAACTCTCGGCCCGTGGGGGCCAGGGTCACACAGTATATATAAGGACTTGGCGGAGCGGTTAAAGGAACACACGCGTGACCAGGACGCTGGCTTTTATTTCGGTCAACGGATAAGCTCTTAGCTATCCAACGTGGAAATGCAGCCAGCATTCTGGGTACGCTCCCATTTGGTGACGGTCTTCCTTTTTAGTTGTAATTGTTTATATTTTTATAATGTGTAGGTTATTCGTTTTTTTTTATTATATCATAGTTTTTATTTTATACAATAATTATAGTTAGTACAAAATACTTGTAATTAAGAATATATAAAATTACGTTTTGTGTTTTAATATTGGAAGACTATTTGCGAGTTACTTAGTCCTGTCAATTTGTCTCTTCGAAATTTTTCACAGTTGGGTCAACTGAGACAAAATGGGTCAGCAGTAAAATATTCACCTTTTGATTGAATTTGGATTATTAGGTCTAATAGGGTATTTTACTCCATATGAGAAAAATAATAAAAAGGATAATAGCTCATTTTTAATTTATAAAATTTTATAAGTCCAATTGAGACCAATATCAGCGCATTTATTTACTTACAAGAGACCAAATAGCGTCATGACCGTAGAGTTACATGACATCCAGGCCAGCGTTTTCATCAAACTACTGGCGAAATTTCAAAATGTAAAATTTAAATGCATTTTTATGGCACTTATCGATTGAATAAAATTTTGTATTTTTTTTAGGTGGCTTATGCTTAGCACCTTAGGAACGAATTGAGACATTTTTCAAAAAAGGGTGTTATTAAATAACCTATTATTATTTATATTATTTTTAATATGACATTCATGAAATTGAAAAACTTATTCTGTATTTGCAGTCCATCGAACAAGTATAGGGTTCAAATGGGAATAGTGAAAGATGTATCACCGTTCATGTTGCACATGGGTATGTTCGTGCCGACGATATTCAACCAGTCTACACCGGAACAGATGCAGGAGTGGCTACCGAAGGCAATGTCCATGGAAATCGTCGGCACTTATGCACAGGTTAAGAAATTGATTTTTACTGTTTATTTCTGCACTTTAAAGCACGGCTTATAGACATAAGATTGATTGCTGATGCTTCTTTTAAAGTTGATTTCCGAATTGATAGTAACATTAAGTAGTTTCAACATTCTTTAGTGTTCTCCTTGGGCCTAAACTGTGACTAGACTCAAAGGTAATCCTAACTTCCATAAGTTTCAATGAGTTAGACAGAGGTATCAGTACTTACCATATATGTATGGTATGTGGTTTTAATGGTGATCAGTAGGTGCAGTTTTCAAAATTATTTGTTTGTTTTGTTTACAGACAGAACTGGGTCATGGCACATTCATCAGAGGATTAGAAACGACGTCTACATACGACGCGGACACTGAGGAGTTCATTATTAACAGTCCAACACTAACATCTTACAAGTGGTGGCCTGGGGGATGTAAGTTTAATATCTAGCTCCTCAGTTATATTTATAGGTTCATGTGATTATACCTTGGAGACTTTGATTGCTCAGGCCTTTCACAAACGTAAGCTAGGTGATAATTTTGCAATAATTCAAATTATATTAAGCTTGAGTAAGGACTTCTTTCGCAGACTGCAAAATGACAGAAGATGAACTCAACCAGTAACAGAGTTGTGCCCGTGTGAGTGGCAAAGAGTTGACAACAGTCACGATATTATGACGGGCAGTAGTTTTGATAAAGGAAATATATGCTTAGGCAATGCATTAGTGGCCTGAAAAGAAGGGCTAATTTAATGGATAGTAAATTTGGGTTGACCTTTCGATCAGTGAAAAGAACATGTATTAAATCTACTTTGGAAAAGCTGAAATTCCAAAAGCTATGTTTAGTTAAAAATACTCAAAATGTTTTTGTTTCCAGTGGCACATACGGCAAATCATTGCATTGTGGTTGCTCAACTATACTCAAAAGGTGAATGTCATGGTGTCCATCCATTTTTCGTGCAAATACGTGACAGAGAAACACACATTCCTTTACCCGGAATCAAAGTTGGAGAAATTGGACCGAAACTGGGTTTCCAGACGGCGAATAACGGCTTTCTTCGTTTCGATAATTTCAGGATACCAAGGAAAAACATGTTTATGAAGAATGCCCAAGTTTTAAAGGTAGGAAATAGAAAAATACCTATGATTATATTTCATCCAATTTTGGCTTCAGCAACATAGATTTGTTCGCCGGTTTGTTGAATTTATGCAACGGTCTAAAGGTAGCTTTATATGGACTCGATCAATAAAATTTCTTATTATCGTACATTAAGCCACCTTTATTATTGTGATAATGATAATGCGATTATATCCTATTATTGTGTTATTTATGTTACACTTAAACATTTCACAAGTTTGTACTAAAGTCCTTTACTGTATTATTTCCACAGGATGGAACATACGTCAAGTCAAAAAATGATAAGGCAGCATACGGCACTATGGTGTTCGTAAGGGTGATGATTCTAACAGATTTAGCTTACGAACTGTCCAGGGCTGCCACCATAGCAGTTAGGTATTCTGCTGTGAGGCACCAATCGCAACCGAAGCCAGGGTAAGTGATTGACAGACAACGAGCAAGTTGCCCAGGCTAAATAACTAGGTACTTACGAGAGAAATACTGATACTGTTCTACTTTGAATTTTCTCAACGATGAACTTTTTACTGTACTGTCACCTCTAAATACATTATTAGAGTTAGAGTTATAATAAGTTCTTGACAAATTCGTCATCCAGTGCGGGGATTAATTAACAGTTATTTTGGGTCTATATTGATACTAATATTTGTTTATGTAATTCTAATACTCATCGTGATCATCTGAATCAGTATTATTACCAGTGAAGCTAATAGTTTATTTCTTTATAATTATCCCCAGACAACCAGAGCCACAAATCATAGAGTACGTAACGCAACAACACAAGTTGTTTATCGCTATATCCAGCGCTCACGTGTTAAGAATGACTGGGCTATGGCTCTGGGACACGTACTCGAAAGTCAACCGCGACGTGGGTAGCGGGAATATGGATCAGATGCCTGAGGTTCGTTTTTAGTGATGTTCTGTAAATCTCAAATCTTATCTAAGTAATTTCAGGCGTCGTTTGATAGATTTTACTTGAACAATATTGGTTATTACATCTGAAAATTACTTAGTTCTGTTCGGGCAGGTCTTAGGAAAATATGAGCTATGAAGAATGAGTATGTAGTGTAGTAGGTAAGAAAATATTGATTGAAAATATACAAGAAACTGTTATTTGCTCTTTACCCAGTTAAAGCCTGAAAGTAGTTCTTCACTTACTAAAGCCTCATTTAGAATTTTCTTCCTTTACATCCTTTTATGGCCCCCTTTCACGAATAAGGGTGAAAGGATTTAACTTTGCTAATAATTGTAATCTATTCCAGCTCCACGCTCTAGCTTGCTGTCTCAAAGCAGTTTGTAGTCGCGACAGTACCGCACGTGTTGAAGAGTGTCGACTGGCTTGCGGTGGGCACGGGTACATGGCGTCCTCCAACCTGCCTATTATCATCGGCATGGTCGCCGCCACCATCACTTATGAGGGGGAGTATACAGTGCTCATGCTGCAGACTGCTAGGTAAGTCTTCTTCATCTCTTTCTAGGCTAGTTAAGATGGTAATAGTTGTTTGTGAATGTTAAGTTCTCTGCTACATTTTGGAGTTTCACAGCATCTCTTCATATTTGCCATAAGACATGTAGGTATCTTTTTAAAAATATTCATACAAATCTTTAAAAATATTGCTCTATGTCGAAAAATTCAAAGGGGTCTAGTATGACATAACCCATGCCAAATATCGCGGAAAACATAACTTAAGTTTTTGTAAATACATAATATTATTATTTCAGGTACCTAGTAAAAGCATGGAAACAAGCAACAGTAGGAAAAGTGATGACACCAACCGTTGCATATCTAGTCAATGATAACGGTTCAGGCAAATGGGAGAACACTCCTGAAGGGATCATCAGAGGGTTCCATGCTGTTGCTGCTGGGTGAGATTATTTCCTCTTTATACGCAAAATATTTAGAGTACGCCTCAATTCAGTATTTTAAGGAATGATAAAATTATGCAACAAAATATTGTTTTTTAAAGGAAAACCAAGGCTGCATATGATGCACTACAGAGCCACGAAGCTACAGGAATGGATTATGAAGATGCTTGGAATTCGGCTTCTGTGCAACTCGTTAATGCTAGTGAGGTATGGCCTATTTAACATAGATATAGCTTCATTGGACGAAAGTATAATTTAACTTGATTTATTTACCATAGTATTTTAAACCCAAATGTTTAAGCCCCGGCGGTTTCACCGGGTTTCTTGGGATAAAAAGTAGCTTATGTTATGCCATAGGCTACCTGTTTAAATTTCATGATTATTGTTTAGGCGTTGAGTCAAGGGGTAACAATCAAACAGGATTTCGTATTTATATTATAAAGAAAGATTGTAATGAGACGACAGAGAATATGCTTTCGAATCTAAATAATTATATAATTTAACAGGCCCATTGTCGCGCCATCCTGTGTGAAGTGTCATGGAAGGAAGTCCAGCGTATATCCTCAACAATATCAACGAGCTTAGCACAAGTGTTGCAGCAGTTAGTAGAGCTATACATTATCTTCTGGGCGTTGGAGAAAAGAGGAGACCTCTTAATGGTACATATTCATAAATATTTTCAGTCGCTAAGAGTCCCTCCAAGAATTTTAGATGTGAAAATCCAACCCATTTATATGTTGATGAAGATAGATCTCAATGTCCACAATCTCAGTATGGTAAGAGGTAATGTGGCCGCAGGTGGTAAGCGCACAAGGTCTAGAAGGAAATGGGTCTCAAGTAGAACACACTGGTATATAGGTGCTTGGCGACTAATTTTCAAGTTAAGGATACCAGCCAGGCGGGTACTACAAAGTACTCTACCACCGTAACATGTTTTGCTTCACAGAAAGCTCAAGCTCGGCATGCCATTAAGCTATCATCGCCTTTCCTTCTCTTTGCCTTGTCTGTGGCTAATGGACAATTAGGATTCTAGTCTTAAACAAAAAATATCATTAGTGGATCGTTACTTACTTTTTAAATGAAACTTTAATATTCATGGGATAATTTAGGGTATTCAAATACATAGTGAATTTATGTTTTGTTTTAGTATTCGACGATATCAAAGGATGACGTCACGAAACTACAACAAAGATACGAACAATTATTATCGTTAATCCGACCCAACGCTATCGGTCTGGTAGATGGATTCGACATTCGAGATGAGGTAAACACTTTTTAGAGCCATTTAATTTCTCAAGAATTAAGGTGACTATCTATCAAAGATGTGTTTAAGCCCGCCACTAGGGTCTTCGTTTATACAACTAAAATGAGCTAAGCTAGGAGAATGAGCGCATCTTTGGTAGGAAATCACCTTTAGCAGTACTACTTCATTTGGGAATTTCTATTAATAAAAACAATAAATATCGTAATTTTTTGGGTGGGAATTCTTGGTTCATTAAAACTCAAAAAGAAAAATATATAAATTGAACTTCTAATAGTATCATCTTATATACAGATTCTGAACTCCACGCTGGGCGCGTACGACGGTCGCGTGTACGAGCGGCTGATGGAGGAAGCGCTGAAGAGTCCCCTCAACGCGGAGCCCGTCAACCAGAGCTTCCACAAGTACCTCAAGCCGTTCATGCAGAAAGCAAAGCTGTGATAATGTTACATATAGTTTTAAATATTTTTAATCAATGAGTAAAATATAATACTATATTTACGATTTTAAAAGTACCAATGTTTGTAGATGTTATTTGACTTATATCGATTTGTGATTTTCTGAGCATAATAAGTACCTACATGATAATAAATTTTATACAATGTTCTTACTTTGTATAGTTATTAATGTCTCACGTCCCTGAAGTTAATTAGTCTTAAAATAAGCAAATATTTATCAGCATTCGCACCGCCGCAGACAAAATAAATCTTGAAAAACCACTGCGTTTTGAGATAAAAATAGTGCCTAGCTAATGTAGTATCCACTGGACCAGAAAACTAGTATGACGTGATTATGTTCTTACAATATTCGCATTCTGTGAAGTGAAATGCAGAACATTCGCTCATAATAAACCTAAGAACGCAGTGTCACACACGATTCCACAGTAAAAGCTATTCAGCTTCACGACCCCAATATAGTTTTCGAAAATATGACATTTCACCCTCGATCTGGAGGGATCTTATGTTTTATAAAGTACCCTATATGTTATTCCAAGGTATACAATGATATATCTATGTGCCAAGTTTCATCCAAATTCATTTAGCCGTTTATGTGTGAAGTCAAAATCATCAAACATAAAAACTTTCATCTTTATAATAGGTATACTGTATTACATATAATATAAAAGATAAACATAAAATTACAGCGTTGGTGCATTATTGCAAATCATGATGTAACCATATGCATTCTTTATCTTATCCATTAGGTATATCCTAGAAGATAAAATTGCAACTATAAATGCGATTGCAAAAGATACAGACAAGGGACAAACGTCGTATGCGCATATAACAAACAATGTAATTACTTAAATAATACAGAGTGATAACGTATTTGCATATTGGACAATTTGCGTGAATACTGTATACAATATAGATGCACGTTGGAGACATTGAACCCAGCTGTAATTTTACCGATGTTGGATCCAGTCGTTAAACTCGCGGTGTCTTGAAAACATAGTGTGTTGTTTAGTGATGAAAATTTGAGTAGTAGAGAAATAAGTGTTAAAATGGATAAGGTTAAAGATTTAGGAAAAGTGAATGAAGATCTAGCAAGGGAAAGATTGAAATGTAATTTTGATATACAAGAAGTTACTCACATAATTGATGGTGGGAAGGAAAAAACTTTACAGAGGAAGAAAATTGGTGAGATACTTTAAATATTTATCGATATGGCTGAGAGAGGAATAATTTAAAATTTGTTTTTAGATATGTTAAAATATTCTATTTTATTGATAAAATTTCCAAGCTAAGTATATAGGTATATCACATAGAGTCCAAGATCAAAAAATAATGCAGTTCAATCTATGTACCTATATAAAACACGGACAGTATCTGACGCATATAAGATTTCGCTAACAAATGTTAATTTTAAATAGCAACAATAGAACGTATCTTGTGATTATCTTGTCACAGAACTATTAAATTATAATAATCAAATTTACATTTGATCTTTTTTATGTTGATTTTATCTTAAATTTGACGGAACTAACGTTATTAATATTAATTTAATTATCTGCAGAAAACATAGCCCTGAATGGAGGAGCTTCAATAGACTCGATACCAGAAGAATGTATGGGCCCAAAAGAGAGATATGAAAATGCCGTAAGAAAGTCGGTTATTTTCAGTAAGATTATGAAAGATGAATTGATTGAATTAACTGGATTAGAAGCACTCGGGTACGTGTATAAACATACATTAAGTAGTTAATTGATTTCAGAATAAGCGCAAACGTATTGCTAACTTTGTGACAGACCTTTAGCCCTGTATATTTCATGTTTATTTTTTAATTCACTTTCGATTCATCGCGATGGACTTTGCTTGACCTTTGAAAGCATTACATAGTAATGAGACGTAAACGACTTTGGCTGTGGTTTTTATAAAATTAATTTAAATAATCGGCTATGTCATGAAAAATCAAGGTGAAGTAATTACTATTATGTCTCCATCAAACGTCTTTATTGTAATAGTGAACTTGAAATTAATACCTACTACTATTAGTAATGTGATGGAGGGTTTAGCAGGCGCATTGTGGGCGTAAAAAATATGAATTTCTATGGAACCTGTCCGTTACAATCAGTTAGATCTAAAAAACAAATGTGTATTTTTGTATTTCCGATCGATCCATTGTTCCTAGTTTCTATATGTATGCGCATGT
Organism: Tetheella fluctuosa; assembly: GCA_951216915.1. Lineage (NCBI taxonomy): Eukaryota > Metazoa > Arthropoda > Insecta > Lepidoptera > Drepanidae > Tetheella > Tetheella fluctuosa. The sequence continues at coordinate 12,902,386 of OX578215.1, read as the reverse complement.
CATGAATACAATGTCAATCATCTACCAAATAAAAATTATAAAATAATATTTTTAGTAACGACCAATTTTAGTATTTATGGATTTATGCTGGAAACTGCTTTCAGTTCTTCGCCAGTTCTACGTCGAACAGCAGATGCCTTCTTCAAAGAGATATCTCCTTTCCTGTTGCACCTGGGTATGTTCGTGCCAACCATCATAGGTCAGTGCACTCCGGAGCAGCAGTCTGAATGGCTGCCGAGAGCTTTGAACTTGGAAATCATGGGGACTTATGCTCAGGTGATTTTCTTATACCGTTAATTGGAGCAAAGTGTTAAAGTTAAAGAAACTATACATTTTAAATTCTTAATTGCCTTAACTTACTAATGGCGCTGTTTTATTATTATTATCATCATCATGAAAATTAAATTTGATTACATTCATCGTTGCACTTTTCAAAGTTAAAGTCAAAGACATTTATTCAGTTTACTTATGAAGGTCGAATTTACTGAAGTTACCACCGGTTCGGAAGTCAGTCTTCAACAGAGAACCGAAACGAAGAGCGAATACATTATTTTTATTATCTGACTATTTTGGCTATATTTTTTCAAAATTTGCAAAATATTCAATGTTACAATATATTTCAGCTCATCGTATTAAAAAAACATTTGATTGATATTCGGTAACTTTACTTTTGTGATGATTAATTATATTTTGCATAGTAATATCATTAGTCTCATTGTGAGTTCAGCAGCTATCTCTATATTCATTCCTTTCCTACACATGTCATATTTCACAAAATTGGCAGATGCAAAAGCAGATGGTTGTTGTGAATTAATAAAAGACATTTGGCATTCATTTTGTTTTTCGTTTTCAAGTAGTCTTTGCCTCTTTATGTGTGTTCTACTGCTTGTACAACGGACTGTGTTCTGAGGAATTTGTCTGATTGAATGCCCACGGCTACCTACTACTATCGCACTTCTCGCGATCGACGGGGAACTCATCTTCACACATAGGAAAAATTTGGTCTCGCACTTTCAAAGGAGTTTCCTACCGCGAACGCTCAGGTTGTGAAACGAGCTTCCCGCAGTGGTTTCCCCAAGGTACTTAGGGTTCTTCTTCAAGAAGGGTGTAAAGAGATTATTGCAGGGTCGCGAGAGATTCGAATAGTATTGCAAGCGTCAATAGTCTACGGTAACCACTTATCATCGAGCGGGCCGTATGCTAGTTTGTCACATTAGTGGTATAAAAATAAAAAAAGTCTTTACTCGTGTAGATATGAGTAACTACTTACTATACGAGTACTTTACTTATCATAACTTACAATGTAAGTAAGAAACCTTTATACTTTGATGTAATTATAACAGACGGAGCTTGGCCATGGTACCTTCATCAGAGGCTTGGAGACCACCGCTACTTACGACCCTGAGACCGAAGAGTTCATCCTTCACACTCCTACACTGTCTTCTTACAAGTGGTGGGCTGGTGGACGTAAGTTCTCACCCATTTAAGGTATCTTCCATTTGAAAGTAGACTAACTATCGGTTTTTTTCTTTTAGTTGGCAAGACAGTTAACCATTGCATAGTAGTGGCTCAACTTTATACCAAAGGAGTGTGTCATGGAGTCCATCCCTTCATAGTTCAAATCCGAGATCTTGAAACACACATGCCACTCCCTGGTGTTAATGTTGGAGAAATAGGACCAAAGATGGGTTTCAACACAGCTGACAACGGCTTTATTGGTTTCGATAATTATAGGATTCCTCGAGAAAATATGATGATGAAGAATAACCAGGTTTTGAAGGTTAGTTTTATAATTTTGCACATAGCACTGGAGCAAACGGAGCAGATTCTCTTAGCCGACGCATCGGCAAATTTTACAAAGGAATACGCTACGATGCCTACAATGCCGATCAAGTTGACTGAAAATGCATCTAGCACACCAGTTTCGCTTATCTAAATGCAAAAGTCTTCGCATATACACGCGTCCTTTTAGAGTACTCTTTTACGAGGCCCTTTTTCGCCTAGGTATATCATTCTCGATGTATGTATATTCCTACCTACCTCTTTCTTTCTCAACTCTTCCATTCAACCTTTCACTTATATTTCTTTCATAAATTTTCTACACATGTAGAAAGGGTGATTTAGACATTCAAAGCATTCCTTTATCAATTCTAATTTTCATTTTCTCATTAAACACCATTTAATCTTCATTGTCACTCTTCCTAATTTCAATCATTCTTCTGATATTTATTTGATACTTTTTAGGACGGCACATATATAAAAGTAGACAGACATGGGAAGCTGACCTATGGGACGATGGTGTTTGTTCGAGTGGTACTGGTGAGCGAAGTGGCCTTTACCTTGGCGAAAGCTATCACTATTGCCATTCGATATTCTGCCGTGCGCAGACAGTCTCAGCCAAGACCAGAGTACGTATAGCTTCCTCATATATTGTTTCTGGAATTTATTCACTACCTCTTAAATTCCAATAATAATAGCAAATATTCTAGGATATTCTTCATATAATATACATTCGCATTTATAATATAAGTATGATTTCTAATAATACGTTCAACTGATTTCTATTCCAGCAAACCAGAACCACAGATCCTGGACTATTTAACTCAGCAACACAAGCTGTTCATCTGCATAGCAACTGCGCACGCGCTGCAACTGACAAGTGATTGGTTATGGCAGACGTTTACGACCGTGCTGGCTGCTATGCGTGACGGGAACAATGACAGCTTACCAGAGGTATGGTATCAGTGATACTAGTGGATTCTTAGTTTAGTCTAAATACTCATAGATATAGAATAGGCTATTGCAAAATCGATTGCAACTACTGAATAGTGCCGTTAAATTAGTACCTATCGCGTGTTAACGTTTCAAAACTCGCGAAAGTATGTAATAAAAAAGCCGCTGATGCAAAATTATTACTCTGTGATGGTAATGCAAAAGAGAATATTGTTTATTTATCAAGTAATTTATGATATTTTTCATAGGATTGGATATCTTATCATCCAATATATACATCTAATATTTTGAATACATGTATCTACCTACATTTTATGTGATAATAGTAATTACGTAAGCGATCGTGCAAGTATAATATTATAGGTAATTTAATTTCAGTTGCTTCATTTTCATTTCACTGGAATCGAGAATCCGACTCAAGGTTAATTAATTTATTAAATAACTGTAGTAGTAGTTGTGGTTTCGAATCCTACTATGAGCTTAAGGTTTCGGTGAAGGAAAAAATCATGAAGAATTTAAGAAACCATAGTACGGTGGTAGGATACTTCACCACACATAGTTGAAAATCTATTTCTCAAAACCTATCGGCATGTTCTGGCAGCTGCACTTGAGACATCTTCGATTTTTGACCCGAGTCAGATAGCATTTGAATATCGTCATCCAATTCATGGTCACCATTAGGACTTAGATCCAGCTTCTCCCTAGATACTGAGGAGCTATAATCTGTATTACAGCTCCATGCCTTATCCAGCTGCCTCAAAGCTACCAGTACAACAGACTCTGCGACATTAATTGAGCAGTGTCGTCTATCTTGTGGTGGTCATGGATACATGCTGTCATCCAACCTGCCCCTCTTGTACTCCTTCGTATCTGCCACTAGGACGTATGAAGGGGATTATACAGTTCTGATGTTGCAGACTGCAAGGTGAGGATACAAGTGAAATGGAATAAATTAAAATAATTTAATATATACAAAATTCCTCTCCATCCAAAGGTTGTCTGGAAGATATGTTTCGTAGAGATAAGACCGCCCATTATTTAGTTGAGTTTGGGTACAATAAAGAGTTATCTATCTATCTATCTTAATTTTTATGAACTGAGATACTCTATAAAACCCTTTGTTTGCATTAATATCACTGCTCAAACATATTGTACCTAGCCAAGGATGGTAGGCAATCAAAACCTACAGTCTCACAGAAAAAATATACTTTTAGCGGAATTATATTTAACATACCAACAGATGTCATCAAAAAATGTATTATTCAATTATTTCTATTCTATAGTATGTGAGAGTCCAACATCTTAATATTTTTCCACGCTACGTATTGTAAAATTATGCTCACTTTTCAGGTTCTTAGTGAAAGCCTGGGAACAAGCAGAAGCTGGAAATGAAGTGACTCCAACTGTCTTGTATTTGCAACGAGCCTTCACGGGAAGAAAACTAAAATGGGATGGTACACCCGAAGGAATTATTGCAGCTTTTCAAGAAGTTGCTGCTGGGTAAATAATAATGTTCATCTAATCGGGGTGTTTCTATATTTCGACTTTAGGCCTAATCTAGGATAAATTAATTTTTTGGGACCGGAGCCTGCCCGTAAAGTTTCTAAATTCAACTGCGACCACATTATGCCATTTGTGAAGGTTTTTTTTTTTCAGAAATTTATCAGGTTGCGTGATGAATATAAGAAAGCGTATGAAAACTGGACTCAGTTTTGAGGATGCGTGGGAGCTATCCACCGTGCTACTGGTTACCGCTGCAGAGGTAACCACATTACATTTCGTATAACAGACATTTCGACATAAACTGTTATGAAATTCACTGGAATTTGCTTTTCCAATGGTATACATATATTCAGTGTGTATGGGACGATCCTCCGCAAACTGAAAGGATGCATTCAGCTCCTTATTTTGAGTCATATTCCTCCGGAAATCTCCGGAAAATTTTCATATTTTTTTATGATTTTTTTCAGTACTTACCTATTCCTTTATTTAAATGTAAAATCAAATTCTTTGTACACAACACTCCATTTATGTTAATAAAACAACTTAAATAAAAAAAATAAAAATGGATGTTGAAATACTCTAACGAACGACTCGGGGAGGGCGGTCGACGGTTCGCTGCGCTGCAGTTCGCTACGTGCGTTTTGCCACGGTAGCAATACATTGCGTATGAGGTAATCAAACAAATCAGATTTATTGGATTCCCAGGACGTTCCGGAAATAATTTCATGTACCGGGCATCTTAGTATGATATACTGAATTCACCCCATTCGTTTGCGGAGGGCTGTCGCTTACACCCTGTATAGCAAGTCAATAGAGCTTACCAACCTAACAGCGTGGTTACACCATATACGTTAGTGTTCCTCAGTGGATTGTTCTGGGTCTACATATCACGATGATGAAAAATAATCACGAGTCCTATTGTTTAATGTCCTGTCCAGGCCCACTGCCGAGCTGTCATATGTAATACCTACAGGAAGGAAACCATAAGATTAACTTCTACATCCAGTCCCAATGTTAAAGTTGTGATGGAACAATTAACTGAACTTTATTTGGTGTATTGGGCGTTGCAGAAAACTGGTGATCTAATGCGGGTGAGTAATTCAATCGGAAGCAATATAAATTGGAGGAATGTTAATTTAGGTGAACAGTATACTACTGGTATATTGCCATTGTTCTGAAGTTCTTGCTTCTTTGCCTTGTTAAAAATTTTATCGGTGGTTGGAGGATGTGGTACAACAGTATCGTATATATTGCCAACATCACAAGATTAACCAATCAGTAATTCCATTATCTTTCCCTGTATTTGAAGAATCCTCGATATTTTACTTTATAATATGGAGTTTTGCTACTGCAATTTTTTTTTTGTTTTCCAGTACTCAACAATATCTGAGGAGGATATAATAAATTTACAACAACGATACGAAGAATTATTGGTGCTGATAAGACCGAATGCTGTCGGCTTAGTTGATGCATACGATTTTCGTGATGAAGTGAGTGCAACTTATCTAAATTATACCTACTTTAAAAAAATATTTTATATTGTGCAAATTTCACACTTTGAACCGAAGATACGAACGTCTTTTAGCCTAAGCTTCATACGAATTTTATACTTATTTATATGTACTTCACTGGGTGTTTTTACTTCTGGGGGTTTGCTTTGCTTATCAAATACGAACCTATATACAATTCTTTTTTAACAATATTAAAATTATCACACAGATTCTAAACTCCACGCTGGGCGCGTACGACGGCCACGTGTACGAGCGGCTGATGGAGGAAGCCCTGAAGAGTCCTCTCAACGTGGAGCCCGTCAACCAGAGCTTCCACAAGTACCTCAAACCTCTAATGCAGGGAAAACTGTGATTTTGATATTGTTTCATTAAGATTTTGTTATTTATATTTGTATTTAATTGCTGATAGGATTAAAAGGCTGTGGATATTAAATTGTATTTTATTTGTTAATTTTGTATAATGTAAACGAATAAAATTTATATTCATAATCGTGGTGGTGGTTAGGTTAGGTTACACTACTAAATATTTAATAAGTAGTTCTTCAATCCAATACTATACAAATTTAAGATTATAACGATTTATTCAATTTGAAAAATACATAAAAACATACTCTTACTAGATTTACGTTACCCCTATTGCGGTTTTACCCGCGTTCCAAATATGTATAAATATTCAAGGTTAACCGTAATGTTAACTTCAAGTTTAAAGATAGAATGTATCTGCATAGTATGATGCAGGTTCATTGTATCTTTTGACATAACCATGACCACGATTTTATACGAATTCATAGGATCAATTTTATTCATTTACAAAATACTATTATGCATATCTACAGAACTGGATGGTAGGTACTCGTGTCCAATATTGATGCAATGTTCAGTCATCTAGAACACTGACTACAAATGGAACGTTCATACTACAGAAAATGCATTTATGTAACTTTCTAGCGTAAATGTACATGAAATACTTTACTACAAGATGGTACACTACCCTGTGTCTTCAAGTATTTCCCATTATTATAGCCTGTAGAAACTACGGCTGAACGTAGAATAATATTACAAATCAGAATTGTGTTGGTATTTTATCAATTTAAACTGATGTCAGAGGTAATAGTTATGGGAATTCAAAGAAGAAGAAGAATGAAGAGTACAAATCAGGCACACTTTTTAGTTTTTATTATACAAATAGGTACTTAACCTAGAGATAGAAATTCTGTGGGCAACTGTACCATTGTACTTATCACGTTATGAACTAGTAAACATTTCGCTTTCATTATTAAATAATGCGTAAACCAAACTAGAAGTACCTATTATCTCTCATATCTTATCTATTTGTAATGTGATAATTATAGGTTAAACAAATATGTTATCAAAGTCGAAATCCTAGAATATAATATACAGAGTTTGCTTGAGGCCAACTGTTGACTAGGTGCGTTTTGTATAGGTAGGATATATTGTTTGTGTTGATAAAATGGAAGCAATCAAAGTTAATGAAGACTTGAACAATGAGAGAAAAAAGTGTAGTTTTAAAGTTGAAGAGTTGACCAATTATTTGGATGGAGGCGTGAAGTTTACAGAAGATCGGAGGAAACTGGGTAAGATGATTTCATCTGGATTGATTGTGAGTGATTAAAATTTAAAAATCTGCGTAGCTAGTCGCTTCTAGAAAAGGTATCAACATCTATAATATTAACTAAGTATGTCTACTTTGACTAAATATAAAAATAGTATTTATAATGTAGGTAGGTGTATTAGGTATATATTATTTGCGCCTGTAAGATTTCTTAGGTCAAATGATGAAGATGTACAAAAGTTATTCTTATCTATGAGAAATAGAATAGGCGCAATATGTTTTGAGTCTGAGACATTTCTCGCAGGTTCGAATAAAGAATACCATAACAACATAAATAATTTGGTCTATTCTTGATTATAACCAAATATTGAAACCTTGCAGAAAACAAAGTCCTCAGTGTAAAAGGACTTTTAGATGAAGCTCCTGAAGACTACTTAAGCCATAAAGATAAGTACGAAAATGCAATACGCAAGGCAGTGATATTCTATAAAACTCTGAAAGATGTAGAAGATCCTAATCGGACAGCAATTGAGAGGTCTAGGTAAGTGATTAGGTAAAGGAAGAGTATGACTTGCATCAATAGGTATGGACAAATCTAGTTTATCAAGTCCCCAAATATATATTTTTTTAATTTGATACAATTAATTATGAGAGTTGAGTGAACTTCTTATTATTATTTTTCAGAGCAAACTATCGTAGCTTACTATGGACTGCAGTTTTCAAAGACAATTCCCCATTAGCTCTCCACTCTGCGATGTTCATACCAACCTTATTAGGGCAGGCCAATGAAGAACAACAGAAATATTGGTTGAATAGAGCTAACAATATGGAAATTATTGGAACATATGCTCAGGTAAAATTATATAATAGAAGCTTCTTTATTAGTATAGATTATGATAATGATGACGTACTATTTGTTAATGGAATAAAAATATCTTAATCATTAGCTTATCATATTACTTGGTACTTATTAAAATATTTGTTAGCAATTTAGCGATACGAAAGTGATGAATAACTTTCCTACATTTTCAGACTGAGCTAGGTCACGGCACTTTCATCCGAGGCTTAGAAACTACTGCTACGTATGACCCTCAAACTGAGGAAATTATTCTCCACAGCCCTACCCTTACAGCTTATAAATGGTGGCCAGGAAATTGTAAGTATATTTTTGAAATGTATACATGTGTGTAAATAGTTAAATGATAGTCCAAATCATAATCGACGACGTGAACCCATGAGATGGGATCATTATAATTTAACAACTTTTTTAAAGTGGGACACACAGCAAACTATTGCATAGTCATGGCCCATTTGTACGTAAAGGGCGAGAGTTGTGGTATACAACCATTTATTGTACAATTGAGAGATGAGGACACCCACATGCCACTGCCTGGTATCAAATTGGGAGAAATTGGAGCAAAACTCGGCTATAACACTGTAAACAATGGGTTCTTGGGTTTTGAACACCATAGGATACCAAGAGACAGAATGCTGATGAAAAACGCACAGATTTCAAAGGCGAGTGATTGTTTAATATTTTGTAATACATCATAAATAATCTTACAATATAATCTTAGATCTTATGATGATGACACAATTATTATGTAAAACCCAATAAAGTGTTCATCCATCCACTTTTCCTAACAATATATCGAAGTAATTTTACCATAGTTACATGATAAATAAATATGAGACCTTTTTTCCAGGATGGTACCTTCACAAAGTCTCCTAACACTAAGCTTACGTATGGAACCATGGTGTATGTCAGAGTATTGATAGTAAACTCTGCTGCAAGTCACCTCGCGAGGGCAGTTACCATAGCTGTGCGGTATTCCGCTGTCAGGAGACAATCAAAGCCAAAGCCAAAGTGAGAATAAACAATTTCTTTCTTACCTTCTCTTTTACATTTGCCATCGTTATGTCTCTTGGCAGTTTATTGAAGCAATATGAGTTCTTAATGTCATACTCAGATTTGATTCGGGAAAGGATCTCAATTTTTACGGATATCAACGTAATGAATAAAGTGGAATCTACATAATTTTGGAAATATTATGGGAATTAAATGATAAATAAACAAATATAGATTCTAACTAGCTTTCCGCGGTTTCTCTCGCGATCCCCTATTTTATTTAGGGGTTGAATTTTGAAAAATCCTTACTTATTACAAAAGGAATATACCATTCAAATTTCGTGTTTCTAGGACCAGTGTTTTAGGCTCTGTGTTGATTATCACCTATCAGTCAGTCACTCAGGACTTCTTATATATTTAGAGAAGATAATGAAGGTAAAATATCTTAAATTTCCCAGTGACCCTGAACCCCAGATCCTGGACTACGTGACTCAGCAACATAAGCTGTTCATAGCCATTGCCTCGTGTCATGCGTTCTCTTTAACTGCAAAATGGCTGTGGGATCTATATGCGAAGGTCAATAATGACTTACAGGCTGGCAAATCTGATGATTTACCGGAGGTTAGTGCTTCGTATTATAATTTTCGGTGCTTAGCGGTTGCGTCAATTATAAATCACAGAAAATTTGAAAGTAGTAATAAGGAATATGTAGCAGGCGGTGGGTGGATGTGGTAAGAGGAAGACCGGAATATATGGGAACTATTGGCCTATGTATAGGTATCAGTCGTCTATATGCCGATGTGCGAAACATACTTAGTTGTGACGTTATTCGTTTCTCAGATTTCATTAAAGATCTTTAAAATTAAAGCATCACGTATGGAATTAATTATTCAATAACATACTATTATTTATAATTGGTGACATTTAGATTATTTATTCACATTTCAAAACAATGAATCACTCTTTCAGCTCCACGCCCTAGCTTGTTGCCTAAAGGCAGTGAGCTCCTCAGATTCTGCGGCAATGATCGAGCGATGCAGACTCTCTTGCGGTGGACATGGCTACATGCTATCCTCAAATCTGCCTCAAATATACGGCCTGGTGACAGCTTCTTGCACTTATGAGGGGGAGCATACTGTACTTATGCTGCAGACTGCTAGGTTGGTTCTTCTTTCATTGGTGTCAAGGCCTAATCAAGAGCGTTCATCATATAACCATAAATTCTTACTTAAATTATTATATATTACTCATTCTGTTGACTATGACCTTGTACCTAACCTGTTGGAAAACGTGGCGTACTGTGAAGGACCGTTAGTGGCTACATACATCCACAGAATTGGTTTAAGCAGGTCGGGAAAAGCTTTAAGTCTACGGCATAAGGGCGTAAATGAAGTCGTTTCAATGGCTCCATTTGGACGCCACGACGGCTTGTAATTATCACCCTTATGCCGCCACTGTCATAAAGTTTTTTTCCGATCGGCTTTAGTCTATTCCGCGTCGATATATGTAGATCTGTTCGACTAACCAGTTAGCAGCTAAGTGCAAATACCGGTTATTTCTATAAAGATATGCTTTTTAAGGTCCTTGGTAAAAGCGTGGGAACAATCATCCAAAGGTAAGCCGTTGAGTCCAACAATGGCATATTTAAACGATAAGAGTCCACTGACAAAATGGGACAATTCTGTCGATGGAATCATAAAGGGCTTTCAGAAGGTTGCTTCGGGGTAAGTCTTTTAAAATTCTATGTTCAATTTGTATTATTAACGCAAAGTGATTGTGAATATTTTTGTTGGATACCTAATTAATGTAAATTCCAATGCATTTTCTTCAGCAAATTAATGTTAGCTGTAGCAAACATACAGAAATATAAAAAATCAGGCTTATCACCAGAAGACGCGTGGAACAGTACATCTGTGCAGCTTGTTGCGGTATCCGAGGTTTGTATCACCTTTGTTTAAAACTTATAATCTAAATCTAACGGTTCTAGATAATTTTCTATCCTAGATTGTAGGTAACTAATAGTTGATGATCTATTAGTTAAGAGCACCTAAGAGCAAGATAACGCAAAATTCGAATCAACATGGGAATCCATTCTACTGTTGTAGAATGGATCGAACAAATTTCTGGTTAACGGTAAACATTGAATAATGTATAAGGCACAAGAATAATAAACGTGATGGATAATTTATGTATCCATGGACTTTTTATTTATATACTGGAGTTTAATTCAATTAGTATACACCCATTATTGTACCATGATAAGTGTTAATGATAAATCACTTTATGTAAATGCTATTTTTATATTTAAATATAGCGGTAAAGCGTTGACACTCGAGGTAGCCATCTACTTTACTAATTAATGGTATTAAAATAGACAAAATATTTGTCTATGCCTCATAAATCCTTGCAAATTTCTCGTTATAATATATGTATCTATAAAATTTATACGTTGGTTTTATTTTAAGGCAGATGTAAAGCAGCATCTCACGTGCGTAAATATCTGAGAATAATCTAATTAGATTAGATTCTATAAGAATAGCCTTCTTCACCTTATTAATACTTGAATCCATTAATTCTATATTCCAGGCACATTGTAGAGCAATTATTTTATCCACACACAAAGCTGAGGTGGAAAGAACCGTATCTTCTCTATCAGAGCCGTTAAAGAATGTTCTCTATCAACTCGTAGAATTGTATGCCCTTTACTGGACTTTAGAGAAGCTTGGAGATTTGCTGCTGGTAAGTTTAGACATTAAGCTTTACTATAAGCTACTCTATTTTATCGTCTACGTCGTTATAACCGAACATTGACAAATTTTGAAAAAAATATATTGATTGATTTAGGTTTTGTCGATTTTGACGACGACTTTCAATTTAGGGATGGCTTATTAGACAAGACAAGATCGGAATTCTATTATTTACCTATCATATGTGTGAATAAATAAAAATAAGAAATCTAACATAATAAGCGTGTCAGATCAGCGCAGATTTCAAAAATAACTGAAATTCGACTTTCTAGTTTTCGATTTAGATGATAACGGTTCAACAGCTTCAGATTTCATCTGCGTTGTAGCTATCGACATCATTTCATATAGTACGGTTAGATAAGTGAGATAAATCTAATGCAAGAACAGTTTAAAATCACTACCAATATACAATTGTAGCTATAGATTATCGGCTGGTATTGGTACTGTTAGATACAGATCATATCAGAGTGGAGCAAGTGTCAGTTGAATCGTGACCGACTAATTGACCCATTAAGAATTGTATTGGTTACTGAAACCTTTGAACGTTAACCGTTAACAAATATAGGTGCCCCTATAATTACTATAAATTGAGGATGCCGTTTTTTAATTAAATTAAGAGCTATACTAATTAAAATAAGGGCCACCCAAAAAAAAACAGGTGAATAAGGAAAACTTAACTGTACAAAATACAATCAAATTATTTATTTATAGCATGGGAAGGCATACCTAGTGGTTCGCTACGATAGATAATTCAGCTATAGCTTAGAAGTAAAAAAAATATGAAAGTTGTACAACGGTTTGAACCTGAGACGGTTGAAAAAAATGAGGAATGTGACAACATTTTATTTTGAGTCCACAACCTATAAAAGTACATTTGGCACCGGGTGAAATTTATACCTACTGAGGTTGGTGCCGGAAATTGCGTGAGCGATAAAAATCTAGTTTTTTATAAAGTTAATAAATTGTAGCTGTTTCAAACAAAAAAAAAACGTACATTTGATTCAATTAAAATGAAATAATAATTACACGCCAAGTAAACATTAAATACGAAAAAATGCCCCATATTGCTGTCGAGCGGAAGTGTGCCAAGAAGGTTGGCAGAATGGCAATGCTAATTCTATGGGCAAAATATAGCCCATAGAATTGGCCAGCCCTTTTGTCTCGAGATGCCTCAATGTGTCGAAAGGAGACCTCTTACATCTGGGTTTATTACAGTCGACATTATGATGGGAGCTAGGAATTAGCTTGAGATGTTCCCGTAAAATAGATATACAGAGGTTGTCTAGTATAATAAATATTTGTTAAATATATAACCCTATCTTTGCTTTGGCCGGCCGTTATATCACTCACTGAGCCTTTGTAGTGTTACAATAGTGTTCAAAACATCTATGAGACAACACACAAGGGCGGATCCAGTATTTTTTCTGGGAGGGGCGCACAAGGGGCAGACGGGAAAAAATAATCAACAATATCTAACTGTGAAAAATAACTTGTTTAAATAAAGACAGTTTTCTTTTATGTTTCCTGCTAAAGATGTCAAGCACTTCATTAGCGTTAATTTTTGTCGCAATATCTTATATGTATAGATATGCATTAAAGCCAGTCCATTCAAACGCTCTTCTGTCATCCTGTTGCGAAACAACTGATAATTTGATTTGCCTATAAGTATGTACTGTGATGGAAACTCCAAAAGAGTCTGGGGTGGTGGTGGTGCCCCCCTAAATCCGCCCTTGCATACACACACATTATAATCGAAGATCTATTGAAAATTAATATTTCCCAGCAACAATTAAACATAATTAAACTTGCACATAAATATCAAAAACGTAGTAACTCAATTAAAAATAATGTGGTTCGATTTTTTGCAATACTATATTTTATAATGACAATAGTTAAGATTATTTAGTGCAGATAAGATAGCGGTATTATAATCAGAATAAGCCATTAACTTGGTCTCTATTTAAAATTTATAAGTATCGAATACGTTTATTATTCTATACATCTGATCATATTTCTTTTAATGAGTATCTTGAATGAATAGAGTAACAAGTGCAGATATAGAGTTTTATTAATAGCTAGCTGTTCCCCGTGGTTTCACCCGCATTCCCGGGTTATAACCTTCTTCAAGAATTGGGCTATCAAATGCATTTTTTTTTAAATCCAGAGATTAGCGTTTCAAACCAACAAAAAACTGTTAATCATATATTATATTATAATATTAGTAATAGATAGTAAGATTATTTTATGCATAAATACTTATCTTTGTGTAATTCAGTTGTAAAATAGATTACCTCCATCCCAGTACATTGTAACAAGTAAGTATGTAGGTATTTCAATCTTTTGGTGTTGAATATTGTTGAGTTGAGTATGAGTTTTTTTTTTTGTAATACTTAGTCTAATGTAGTATTTAAAACTTCTAGAACGAATGTCTTGATTCTGAAATTCTAGATTATTGCGAACAATAATGTGATATAAAATCGAAAATCTTGTCCAATTTTTTGGCAACTACAGAAGATCACACAAAACAGGATATTTTAATGATTTCACCGAAGTTATTTACGACATGTCATGAACTTAATAATTAATTCGAATCGATTGCTCGCTTTTTGTATGTTATATTACTTATAATGATTTTTATTTTTATTCGGAAAGTTAATTTATGGATCAATATCTTAATTTTGCATAGTAAATTGTATAAATTATTGTGAAATGAAATTAAACTAAGATTTATTATTTATTACTTCCTCATGGTATTGATTGAACTTGTCAATTTTTATTTTATTTATTATTATAAGTAATTTGAAGGGTTTGAAGGTTTTCTGTTATCACGTACCTCTTTTGTCGTTTCATATATACTTTGTGTTTCAACCGTGTATGTAATCTATATATTATTATAAAAAAATAATCCCTATTTCCCTTGGACCCGCCATAACTTGATAACGACTTTACCGATTTCATTCAACTTTTTTTTAAAGTTGTCTAATACTATGTCGAATGTTCTTCCGAAAAAAAAATAAGAAAATTGTGCAGAATATTGGTAAATTCGGGAAAGTATGAGATTTTTTTTTTTGCGTTAGGTAGGTAGTTTATTGAGGAATATAGGAATATACTTTTTATTTTGAAAACGCAGGTGAAACCGCAGGGGATACCTACTACAATTTTTTTTTTTTGCATCCAAGGGATCGTGGAACATCAATGAGCCATGATCAAGTTACGTTCATAGTTTGTTACTCCTGTTAAATTATTTGAATGATTCACTTTGGTCTAAACATAAACCCATGATTTACTATGAATATGTCATTAGTTACATAATTTTCTTAATTCTCATAATATGGTAATGAACCGTATAATAATAGAATCATATACATATTTATTTTTATGACATACGAGTATACCTACTATATTTGATTGATCGTGAAGCGTGTTCTTTTTATAAAGACGTTTTAAATTTTTTTATTCATTAAAATTTACTTGTAAATTCTATTGAAATCGTAGGATAATAATATAATCTACTGATTTATCATATATACTAATACAATCATGCAGTTAGCTATTTTATTCTAATATGACCTGTACGACATAAGGTCACGGGTACAGTTAGTTCCGTACGAGGTCAATATTCGCGTCGATTGGCAACAAAAACTAATCGATCAATAGTGGCCAGGTGTCAATACATCGATTGATCGATATCGTTATCGATAAACCGGTTTTGACCGAGCAGCCATCGTGGCTGCAGTTTAATTTTGCTCGCTCGATTTTTCTGATCTAGTAAAGAGAGGAGAAAGTAATACCCATTATTTTTTGTCATGTTTTTAGTGTACCGTAATGATTAATTTATTATTTGGTTTTCTAGTCTATTTAGAACTCGTTTTGATTTATTGTATCGTGTTTATAAATTTAAAGTTTAGCGTTTAATCACCTTTATAATTGTAGTCAATAAAATGATAAAACGATTAAGGCGACGCCTTGAACATTTTGGTTGCAAGGATTCCGATTTTTCTCAACAATGACTGAAGCGAACGAACTGAAATTTATTGTAAAAATTCATCATGTCTTTGGCTTTATTTTGTACGTTGTATAACACGATTGGTTAACTTTTATAACACAAAATAATTAATCAAAAATACCTCTTTAAAATAAGAGATTCCAATTTTACCGGCGTTGAGGATCGATTTGAGGTTCCAAAATTTCTACATATATTAATTGAAACTGATACTATAAATTGTACTTAGGTTTTATGAAATATATTTGTAGTTTTTAAATTAAGCAATAAAAACTATTTTGTCGCATACGCCCGTTCCGTTTACGCGGGTTTTCTATGAGAGGTCGCTATAGTAGGGAGCGGGACGCAGCACGTTGAATTTCAGATTTTTAAGCTTAACGCGGCGTCACCTTAACCGTTTTTTGGCACACTGTAATATACGAGTATCTTATTGACTTTTGTGGAGTAGTAGAGCTACTCGTATCTCAGAAACAAAGTCAAAGCCATTTTATTATTCAATTCAGTTAGGTACCAAAGCCAATGAGGTAACTTCACATCAGCTTTCAATTAAAAAAACCTCTCTAAGATTTTTTCTATTTTGTTTCAGTATACCTCAATATCAGCAAGCGATGTGGATCATGCACAGCGGCGATACGAAGAGCTTCTTGGCCAAATAAGACCGAATGCTGTGGCTTTAGTTGACGCCTTTGATTTTAGGGACGAGGTCCGTATAAGTAGTAATTTTAATTAAAAAAAAATATCGTTTTTTGAATAAAATATTATCTATCTCAAATTATACGTAAAGTTTTACGAATTTGGTGGCACTTATTTATGCGTCAGTTCTGGATCTAGCTGTAGGAGGCCTACACCCCAGAATAGAAGAACCTTTTAATTGAAAAAAAAAAACATTGTAAACTACTCAAAACAAAATAGGGCCCACTTCAAATTGCTCTGAAATTTTGTTTGTAAAAAACTCGTAAGCATACCATTAGTAAAATTAAGTGTTTAAACATAAAATAGACATGTTTAAGAGTCACCAACAATGTTTTGAATGATAACTTTTTTGTTATTCTGAAGTGGATGGACAGAAAAACTGAAGTACCCGAAATCACCCTATGCACGATTTTTAAATCACTTGTGTTCGTGACTTCAGTTTAACTGCTGTTGTTGCAATTTGTTCGGTTTGGCTGTTTAATTTTTTTTGGTTTTATTATTTTTTTATTAGCTCTATCGAAGTCGGATTATAAAATAGAGCATTTATGTATGAACGTCGGTTAGAGAATTTATTTCTTGGGGACCAAATCGTCTCCTTCAATCGTCTTAAGTAATAGTTTTATAACTTAATAGTTAAATATAGGGTTCCAAACGGAGTGTGGACGTTTTCTAGGCAATATAGATACGAAATAAAAATGCTTTGCATACATCTTTTTACTACTTATAGCTGAATACAACCACCAACTCTAGGTTACTAGTAACAGGATTCATGAAATTTCAGATTCTGAACTCCACGCTGGGCGCGTACGACGGTCGCGTGTACGAGCGGCTGATGGAGGAAGCGCTGAAGAGTCCCCTCAACGCGGAGCCCGTCAACCAGACCTTCCACAAGTACCTCAAGCCGTTCATGCACGCGAAACTGTGATATCTTGTTGAATTCATATTATTTTCGTTATCACATTATTAAAAGTTACACAGTATAACAAAATGTACTTGCCTAATGAAATTATACAATAAAGTAATGATAGTTCTTAACACTGTTTTCACATGTTTTTTTTTTCTGACATCGAAAGGGAACAGAGGGCGCTGTCAAACGAACATGTTGGCCCGCGGCACTTTACACTGCATGTACAATTCCAGCCTGTGTGTCAACTACATGTAGAACAAATATAGCCAAAGCGCCCTCCGTGTCTAGTTTATCAGGGTGGTGTCGGACCGCTTCCTTTCTGCAGCGCCTCAGGTACATATGTTTTTGGAGGCACGTACCAATTGCTGTAAACATGGAGCACAGGATTTTGGTACACAGTGTGCGGACCAGCTAATGTTAGATCGTCCATAAAATCGACAGATCTGTAGCAGACATCTGCAGTGTTAGATACAGCTGCTATTATGTTTTGTGCCTAGTTTTATTTCAATTTAATAGTATACTGGGTGATTTTTTAGTCACTGGCAATACTTGCAGGGGTGGAAGTACTCATCAAAAAGAACAACTTTTATTATGGGACTAACTGTGAAATCATGAAAAAAATTAAAAAACAAAAGTTCAATACCTACTCGACCAAAATGTATGAAGCAACCATTTTATTTTACGCGATATCAGAGTTAGTCCCATAATAAAAGTTTTTACATTGATGAGTACTTCCACCCCTGCAAGTAATGCCAAAAGTGATAAAAAACATCAACCTGTATATTTATCATTTTACCTCACACGAAAAACAAAATTGTTTCGTCATCCAACAGAACTGTTCCTTAGTTAAAGCCCCCTAAAAAGGCCGCTCAAGCAATATTGCTAATGCAACACATTTTTCGAATTCTCGGCAGACCCTACTTATTTCAATATATTTTATGTGAAATTGTTACTACAAATAGTCACATAATATACAGTTTAATTCATTAAAAGATTTGGTATTGATTAATCTGCCGTAAATTCGGAAAAATGAATTGCATTAGCAATATTGCTCGAGCTTCCTTTTTAGCCCCCAAGGTTTCTATGGTTTGAATTTAGAGAATAAATTTTATTGTAGTATCTATGTATTTATTGGAGGGAGTGCTGATATGCTTGTACAGCATATGTTGCCATGTTTTTTACACTATATATTTTCGTTATATTCAAAAGTATTTACTTAAGTATTAATTTATAGGCCTTCAAATATTTCATTATTCATCATGATCATTATAAAAGTCTGATAAGTCTTAGGACAAACCTTTATTAGTGGCATATTATAGTGTCAAGTTGAATGTCAATTGTTTTATTATCTAATAGCTTTCCGCCCCGCGGTTTCACCCGCGAACCCCTATTTTACCCCCTTAAGTGTGGAATTTTCAAAAATACTTTCTTAGCGGATGCCTACGTCATAATAGCTATGTGTATGCCAAATTTTAGCCCGATCCGTCCAGTGAATTGAGCTGTGCGTTGATAGATGTCAGTTAGTCACCTTTTCCTTTTATATATATACAGAAGATTTCAACTTCTTGCACTATGAAAATATAGATGGTGTTTAAATTTCAATCTTACGAAGAATTATAAATTGTAGGTAACCGGGTATGTAATTTTAAATACTTATGTTAAACTATTGTGTTTGAACTAAAAGTAAATTGATGAGTTTCAAATATTTATCAATTATGAAATTTAATAACAAAGATTAAAGAACAGTAGATAATAGACCTAATACTTCATTATTTTCGTAGGTATGTTGGTATGTGAATAAAGAAATCATTAAATAAGTTTATGACACTTGTTTATTTCATGATCACAATAATTATAATTAACCACCATGTAAAAAATGATCACATAAAATCTTTAAAAGACAAAATAAATTAAAATAAATAAAAGCAATCGCGCTTCGCAATAACACCAAGACAAGTTTTCGTTACCGGAAGTCGTCGTGATGTACTTGCTCTATAAACAAAACTTGTAGTCTATGCGCTGAGGGCATGGGCCTGGGCGTTGCCGTAGCCAGACGAGTTGGCGGCTGAGTCGACCACTCTGTAGTTGGCACTCAGACCATTAGACTTGGCAGATGAAGACGCAGAGCCAAAGCCGTAAGTGTGCGCGTCAGCAACGGTTCTCGCTCCCCCATACACGGATCCTTGAGTGTTTGCTGAAGATTTGGCCGATCCAAAACCTGAGCCGTTAGTGTTCGCAAAAGATTGAACGGACCCGTATCCGTTGGAGTTGGCACCAGACTTTGCGTATCCAGCGTTGTTAACATCAGCGTTGGCGTTGGCAGATCCATGGCCGTTGGAGTTGGCAGAGGACTTGGCGTCACCATATCCAGCGTTTACATCAGCCGAAGCCTTCGCGGCGCCATAGCCATTAGTGTTGGCTGCAGACTTAGCAGTTCCACCGTTGGTGTTGGCTTGTGCCTGAGCTGATCTAATGGAGGAGTCGTATAGGGTGCCGAAACGCCAGTGGATACCTCTTTGGTTGGCAGCGTTAGCTGTGTTAGCCGAAGCGACAGCATTTCCGTATTGACCGTTCACGTTAGCATTTGAAGACGCTGATCCAAAACCTGATCCGTAGCTGGGGCCTTGAGTCTTAGCAGCGATGATGGTGGGCTCTGGGTAATTGTTTCCGACATAAGCTGCGTCAAAACCGTTTGTTTGAGCGGTAGAGATAGCTGATCCATGGCCTTGTGTCTTCGCAGCGGTTGAAGCCCAGTTACGTTCGTTATTAACGTTCGAAGCGGCAGAGCCGAAGCCAGAACCATAAGTTTTGGCGTTAGACGTCAGTCCAAAGGTACCGGCACCTCTGGTAGTCTGAGCATAGGATTGAGCTTGACCGGCACCGTTGCTATTGGCCAAAGATGTAGCTGAGTCAGTCAGACCATTGGTGATGGGAGATGACTGAAAGACGGGAATTTCGTAGCTGTCTTGCGCGGGAACAAAGTTTTGTTCATAAGTGATCACAGTCGCTGGGGCAGGAACGGGGTAGTATGCGCTGTTCTGGGTCTGAGCGGTTGCTTTAGCTGAGCCGTATGTATCTGTAGGGGCATCTGAGGCTTCTGCTCGAGCAACGCCTTGTCCGGGAACAATGTCTACGAAGCCGTCATTGCGAGTAAGTTTGGCGCCGGTGTTGTAGGTGTTTCCGAATGCTTGAACGCCGGCTGGACTAATGTTGGCCGAAGCTTGGCTAGCACCGAGGCCGTAGTTATTGGCTTGCCCGAGAGCGTAGCTGCGTGCATCACGGTATAGTACACCTGCCGAAAGATAAATGGTACATTTCTTAGTATTCGTACGTTATATCGTTTTTTTTTTATTACATGGTGTTGATGTAAATATTGCAATTATTCTGAATAATTCGGAACCTTTTATCTTCATATTATGGTAGTGATTCAGTAAGCTTTGCTTTTGAAATAATATTTTAGAGTGATGTAAAATTTTTCAGTAAAATGTCTAAGAATAACTTTAATACAATTTATATTGATTGGGCATAGAATTTAAAATACAATGTTAAAATAAAATTTTAAGACTGAATTTGATTTTATATGGCTGAAACTTACCGTTTATGATGAGGGGGTTGGCGTGGCATAGGGCGAATATCGCCACAGCAACTACGAGCTTGGCCGCCATTTTAGATTGAGTTGATTAGATAGGAGAGGATGCGGTTGAGTGGATGCGGTGAGAGCATTTCTCCGCGCTTTTATATTCGGCATCTTTACCACCACTCCAGCGCACGACTGACCCATAAGCGCTGAACTTCACCTAGAACCACCGGTCTGACAGTCATAAATTAATCTGATAGGTTGCGGTAGATAAATGAGTGACGTACTCCTCGTGAATTTAGCGGATGACACCATATTTTATTGATGTTCGATGACAGCTTTTCCTGTTCTTCACGTTATTTATTTACTTTGTTATAATATCGATCTATTCGTTTA
Organism: Tetheella fluctuosa; assembly: GCA_951216915.1. Taxonomy (NCBI): domain Eukaryota; kingdom Metazoa; phylum Arthropoda; class Insecta; order Lepidoptera; family Drepanidae; genus Tetheella; species Tetheella fluctuosa. The sequence goes on along the minus strand of OX578215.1, from coordinate 12,880,894 downwards.
TGTTTGTATAGTTCTCTTTAGTTAACAATTTTGTCGCAGATTTAATGAAAATCGTACCATTTACCATTTAGAGGAGGATCCCTGTATTCAGTCAGGATGACAACATCCGCAACTCGTTGTCATAAGTGTGAGAAAGTTAACTTTGAACAATAAACAGCTATAATTATTATAATAAGTAGGATTTTATAATAATTTCTTGCTATAAATGCTTTTAGCAAGTTGGTGTTAAGTTCACTGGTCTTTGAGTTTTTTGTTGCTGTTATAAAAATGCAGTAAGTTCTTTTAAAAACTATTTGTTAGAATGTTTTGTTTGAGGTAACATATTCGCTTTCTAGGTAGTTTTTAGGTACCATACCTACTATGAGATCGTAATCTTTATGTATATATGACATTTACCGTAGTTACCTTCTTTGTGAACTACCAATATCTTTCTTTGTTCGATAAATAAATAAACATTTAATTATTTTTATATTCCGTTGTTTCCGTTATTAGTGAGAAAAATTCTACAAAGGTGTTGTTTGTTGGATATAATTTATAATGTACGTTTAGTAATAAAATATAGTTTAGTAGGTACTTAATTGTTGTAATAACCATAAGATAGGTCTTATGGTTTTTACAACAATTTTGCGGAACCCTAGAATAAAAAACTTTGAAGTTTTAGATTGATAATAGGTTTTTGAGCAACGGTATCAGCCTGAAACTTGTTTAGACAAGTAAACTATACTTATATTAAGTAGTTAAGAATCAGAATGTGTATGCAGTTTGTGAGAATTTTGATTCACAGGAAACTGGAACACAACGGTTGGTGCTGGTAGATTTTCAACTTAAAGGCTGGTAGCCAGCGAGGCGGGTTCCAACAAAGTACTCTACCACTGTGCTATGGTTTCTTCACGATGTTTTCCTTCACCGAAAGCTCAAGCTCATTGTAGGATTCAAACGGCCAACAACAACCCACATTCGTTGCGATATTCTACGTTATTTCCACTAAACCATTTAATTATATTATCGTTTTGGTACTAGATGATTTTTTCATTTATTTCTTGTCATTGATGCATAATTTCCTGTCTTCTTTTTTTTTTTTAAGTTTTTTACTATGGTTTTTAATTAATTTGAACTAAAGTTGCCAGTGGTGCAATGAATTTATTTCTACGAGAAATATGTAAAATCTTAAAGATTGCTCTAGTTAGGGCAATGACTTTTAACTTTAATAAAACTACGCCATTTAGCTCATAAATAATGAATCCCATAAAAAGTTTCGAGCTCATTAGTGTTCAAATTTTAAATGTATTTTTTTTACAAATAATTATCGAGAAACGAGGCGACATCATTTAGTTTCACCTATCATTTAAACCGTCAATTTTTAATTCGAGATCCTCGTAACTTTTTAAAGTTTCAGCTTTGGAAAGTTGTGTGCTATACAGTTTTTTTTTTTTTTTTAGTTCCCAAATGAAATAAATATATGTAATGTGATTAACAATATAATTACATAATTCGTTGCTTATTAAATATTAATGTACATAGGTATTTATTTAAAAAAAAAAACAAAATACAATATTGCATAAAATTTTCTCGAGGCTGCCGTCGCTGCCTATCGGTTAGGTTCCCCGCAGGTTGGCAGCGTTTCCCCATTGGATATCCAAGCTTTATGGTAGATATTTATTTGTGTAATTATTAATTTAAGGCGATGACACCTCATTGGTTAAATACCGTGACGAGGTCGTGGCTTCAAATAGTTTAAACGTGCTTAGCTCACACATTTCTTGCAACACATCTTTGGTGGGATGCAGATATAGCTTTTTTATTATAATTTTCCCCAATCAATACTTTTGTAGATAGTTTTACTTAAAACTTATTTTTTTAAACTAGCTGTTCCTTGCTTTCACCCGCGTTACTGCGAAAGCTTTATTCAAATCGGATCAGTTTACCTCATACATCCAAAATTACAAACAAATTGAAACTTTATAATTATCTACTATTAGTATAGATTTATTTGCATTTTAATATTTTACAACAAAAAATATAAATAAACAGCTTGTCTGCCTGTCCGAGTTCCAATCAGACTGTTGTGTCAGGTGCAAGGTGTCATTGATTGATTCAATATAAATATTCAATTTATGTTTTACTTTCTCTGTCACCAACCGTTGTTTGTCTTCAATCAAACTCTTTCTTTCTAGAGACGCCGTTGACAAAAAAATCTCCACAGACTGTACAGTGTACATTACAACTGCAGTGTTACTGACTACTACGAAGCTAAAAAAAGCCAAAGAGTAATGTAATGTTATAGACTAATCACAACCAAATTTTAAATCTATATTTTTAGGGTTCCGTACCCAAAGGGTAAAACGGGACTCTATTACTAAAACTCCGCTGTCTTTCCGTCTGTCACCAGGCTGTATCTCATGAACCGTGATAGTTAGACAGTTGAAATTTTCACTGATGATGTATTTCTATTGCCGCTATAACAACAAATACTAAAAAACAGAATAAAATAAACATTTAAGGGGGCTCCCATACAACAAACGTGATTTTTTTGCTGTTTTTATAGATAATGGTACGGAACCCTTCGTGCGCGAGTCCGACTCGCACTTGGCCGGTTTTTTGTAACTTACCTACCTAACTTTTTATTTGATTTTATGACAATATTATTTCTTGATATCACATCCTTTTTATATGGTTTTCTCTAATTGGATCGTTTACTCTATGTTTATGTAAATTATTTGCACAGATACTCAATCGTGTAGGTATACTGTGGCATCGATTAATTACCCACTCGATTCGTGAATCGAGTGCGAGTATCGAGTTCGTCTCGAGTTAGGTACCTATTAACCGTAGATTTTGATTAATTTGATGCACTACTTTAGTTTGATTTATGCTCTTTCTTTCTAAGAATTAAGAGAGATGTGTATAATTTATACCATTTTTCTTGGTAGAAAAAGAAAAAAACAGAGTGGAAATCATTAGAGAGCCTTTGTCGTAAGACAAGTTGTTAAAGAAAAAGATCAACCGGTTGCTGGTAATAATAATATAATTATACAGTATAGAATTATAGAATATTAGAAGTATATTATCGAGAATTAAGAATTTGTAAAAACAAACAGCACTAAAGGCTATTTTATTAACCGACTTCAAAAAAAGGAGGAGGTTCTGAATTCGACTGTATGTATTTTTTTTGGACTCTAATTATCTTTTAATAAATCATTTCTATGTCCAGATTTTATGTATTTTTTTATTTGATTTATCTGCATATTTTTCACACAAAATCAAATACATACAGAACTATTTTTTATCCTTATTCTTATTTCTAACTATAAAAATAATGTATACATGTCTCATGCGCAAAAATGCTGTAGATCAGTGATTCAAAATGAAAATACTAGTTGAAAATAAGAGATTGCATTTAACAATATCAAAAAGGTTCTGACAGCGGTGGGATTCGAACCCACGCCCTTTCGGACTGGTGCCTAAAACCAGCGCCTTAGACCACTCGGCCACGCTGCCCTTGCGTAATTTGTTGAAATTATAATAGTGTATTGTAATATTGTTGTTATCTGGAATGACCTCGCCATGACTATTATAGTACGCACGCACTCACGCAGTGATAATAATAGTCACTTATTCACTATAGATAGGTTAATAAATCAATGCAGATATGTCATCAGGTCTAGTATTTGTCTTAATAAGTGCTGTGCTTGTGAAAAAAAAATCATAAGTAGTTAAGTGTTGATGAATTTTTATTAAGTAAGTACCTACTATTAAATCGTGCTGAATTGATATTAAAATCCTACTAGTATTTTAAATGTGAAAGTTTGGATGTACTTATGTTATTCTTTCACGCCAAAACTACTGAACGGATTTGGATGAAATTTGGCAGAGAGATAGATTATAGATAACGTAGGTGAAACCGCGGGGCGGAAGCTAGTATATGATAAATTAATACCAACTATTTACGATGTACCTACCTACATTTTTATATAAATCCGTTACGGCAGCAAAAAGTTCTTTATTGGATGTCAAAAAATATGAAGATGTGAAGGAAATGTTATTGACGGGCACGAAGTACGGTTATCGATTAACTATATTAATGTTTCGTACTCAATATACTCACAAAACAGATTTTATTAGACGTACCAGGTAACTCAGAAAGTTTTGAGAAAAAAAGTTTTTATGTATATGTCACTGGCCAGTTATAATTTATTTAGAAAACACGATTATTTATAAGTAAAAATACAAACATTCCAATTACAAAACTTCCCTCCACTTTTTTTACGAGCTAATTTGAACTATCGTGTCTCATTGAAAAATAGATCTGCGTCGGGAACATTTTCTCGCGATGATTTTTTATGATTTCAAATGTCATTTATTGATGAAGGCCCTTCTAAAGCAACCGTATACCACTGGTATAACGAATTTCAGCGCGGTCGACTAACTTTGCGGGATGAAAAACGAAGTGGTCGCCCTTCGACAGCTGTTACGGAAGGAAACGTGCTAGCAGCTAACAGCGTTCGAGAAGGCCATAGAAAAGGTGTCTCGCGGCGGATTGGAAAGTGTTTCGAAAATTGGTTTAGACGTATGAAACTTTGTATAGATACTGGTGAAGAGTTCTTTGAAAAGATCAAATAAAAAAAACTTAACTCATAAAACTTTTTTTTTTAAGTTTCTCAAACCATTCTGAGTGCCCCACGTAGATGGATTTTATTTGTCATATTTACAGTTATAATAAAAAAAAAAATCGACTGATAACAATGACCACATATTAGGTACTAGCGACCCGCCCCGGCTTCACACGGGTAGAAGACAAATTATATACTAAAACCTTCCTTTTGAATCACTCTATCTATTAAAAAAAATCGCATCAACATCCGTTGCGTAGTTTTAAAGATCTAACCATACATAGGGACAGACAGCGGGAGCGACTTTGTTTTATACTATGCAGTGATTATGCGAAATATCTGGCTCTTAATTAATTTAAATTTATATTGCCATATTTATACTATAACTAGCTCGCGCCCCACGGTTTCACCCGCGTTCCCGAGGGATCTTATGTTTACCCGGGATAAAAAGCCTGTAGCCTTCCTCAAAAAATGGGCTATCCAACACTAAAAGATTTTTTTCTGAGGATAGCGCGTTCAACCAAACAAACAAATAAACTCTTCAGCTTTATAATATTAGTTTTGATAAAATATGCAAATTACCATGGGCACTGTCGAAATAATACTAACTGTGTGACTAAGAGCGCCATCTATCGACGAGCATAGAATAAAAGTGATTAGAATCTGTTTTTAGAAACAACTAAACTAGATGTCGTACCAGTCGAACTGAGATTTCCATGCAAAGGTGTTTGGCAGTAGATACTTCTGCCAAGACGAGGGTATTTGCTTTTTTTTTCACGCCAACTCGGTATTAATTACTTATTATTATCTTTATTGTTACAAAGGAGGTTTATTCAGCCTCCTTGTTTTTTTTTATAGTCAAGGTCGTCTTTGTAGACCTAGGTCAATCTAAATTATTTTTTAAATCGGAATGTATGCGTATAATTAATTTATCAAGTTTAAATTAATTGAGCAAGAGCTATATTAGAAGGTGTTAGGAGGATAAATAATTTAAGAGCATATATGGGGTAACCACGTAAACTCTACAGTTTCGGAGAATAACGTTTTTTTAATAACAAAAATATGTCAGAATACTGAAAAGGTCCACCTGATGGTAAGTGTCTACCGTCACCTATGGTCATTAAATATATTACCTAAGTATATTACATTAAATAATACCAGGCATACATTAGCAATACTAGGGAGATGTTTTGCTCACCTTTATAAAGCCTAGAAAGCAACTGACTCTCAAGTGCAACTACCAGAACATACCGGTAGGTGCTTGACGTGACCCGTTTCAGTGATTAGGTAATTATCCCATACAATACAATATAGGGTTGTACAAATTTTGTATGTAAATTAATATTTCGTTTTATAATTTTACTATTTTACAAGTGATTCTCAACTTAATGTTCTCTAATATTGTTTAATCATTGTGTTACTGTCAGAAACAAGCAATCGCTCTTAAATACGGTGATTTTGTGAAAATCGAATAAGGGATTGATTGTATTTATAGTAAATAAAACAATACATATTTGTTCATAGTATCCTGTATATTTACCTAAGTGTAAAGGATAATTATTTACAAGGTGGACATCGATTATGTATTATGCCTACCCTAACCTACCTAATTACATAGACATTAGTCAAACAAAAGAAACCATTTTATTGTTCTATGAGTAGAAAGTAAAGTAAAACAACACCATTATAAAGATCATTGACAATATTATATTTAAGAAAATAAAACATTAAAAAATAAATCTATATTTTATTAATTAGCCTCTATGCCTTTTAATTACGAATTTTTAAATTTAGAACTCGAAGACACACTATATAAAACATATTATTTACGTTTTTGTCATTATATGATAATTTGAGATGATCAGATTAGATATGTGTCGATCGTTCAATCTTAAAGATCCGAATCAATACTGACCTATGTGGAAAATGACCCGGTTCTTTTGACCCGTTCAATCGATCGAATGGTTCCCGAACAAGAAGCTCAAATGAGCCAACAATTCACAACAAAATCAGAAACGTTTCATTAAAGTAGCAGATCAGCGGGTCATTGATTGATTGAAATTATTAATAGGTACCCATTTGTTTTGGTTCAAAAGATCTTAAACTAAGATGCAAAGATTTGATTATTTAAATCAAATCATTGCATTTAAAAAACTTAAACTCATAAGTCATAATAGACTACAATTAAAATTGGTAAATATATAAGAAAGAAGAAAGACAGCGGCGCTACTCAGTCTCGTTCGTTCGGGTCGACGACTCGATCGACCGATCGAATCATTTTCGTCGTAGTGATTCGATCATTCGCGCGTATCTCACGACCCGGTTCTTTTGATTCGTTTAATCGCGAACGACACATATCTAGATCAGATTTATTGATTTCATACACTTTGATGGTATTAGAGGCAACTTGATGCTTTGATGTAACTGTGAACTAATAATAATATTTTATTTTTACTGCTTTGTCATGAGCGTCAGTTTTATTAAAAATAACTTTGTTATAACTACCTGAAAGAATCATGGCAGGATTTGTAAAAAAAGGTTTTAGAGAAGTTGATGCCTAAGGTAATAATTTTAGGCATGTGAAATACTTTTAAAGTTCGTGACTTTTGAAATGTGATCAAATATTGCTATATTTATAGTAAAGATATTTTATTTTAATTAAATTTTTTATGAATAATATAACTCGACATTACAAAACAGCGCAACGCAGGACGTCCACTTACAAGGTGAACGGACGAACTTGTTTAAGTCGCCATAAAACTCTGGATGCAGACCCAATGCCGCCCAAGAGCGGTTCTGCTGGAGATCCTTAGGGGATGCCTATGTCCACCAGTGGACGTCTTGCGGCTGAGATGATGATGATGAAAAAACATTTAAAGTCCTCTAAAAATTCCATTCTTTTTACAAATCAATATATGGATTTCGCCATAATTCTTTACTAATAAACTCCCGTCACGTACATAGTTTGATTAAATTATATTAAATAAGGTAAATATAACATACAATAGGTAGGTATACTAAATATTGTTTAATCCATTCATGTAAGATATGATGCCAGTTGGCGATTTTATTTGCGGAATGAATAGCGTTTAATATATAATTATATGGTCTAGGTAAATTAGCTGAGGCCCTTTTAAAGCATAAAGCCCGTCACAGACGTAGCTAGCTATAATATATATTAATATGCCGACCTACTTATAATATAAATTATAGCAAGCTACCACACACGGAGATGATGCTATAATATATATTATGCCCTCACTTAATTCCTAATAATATATATTAATATGCAATAATATATTATATTACAGTATAGTTGGGTGACGTCACATAAATATATATTATACATAGCTACGTCTGTGATGGGCTTTAATGTGTGGGCCAAAAGAAGCATTACAATGTAAAATACAAAACCCTCTAGTTATTTTATTATTTCGCTATCCGTTATCGCCTCGCCTCGGTAGCGCTAGGCTGCATGCGGATTGCGGGTCCTTGTATTTATACATATATACCGTTATACATATATGTTTTTCAGTTAATATGATGTCATTGATCTACATATGAATGACTAAAAAGGACCACAGCTAATTTATCAATAGATCTTATGTTTTGTTAGACTTGTAGTAATAATGTTACCAGTATAAAAAAATATGTTGTTTTAATATGATACGCGACAATATTTGCAACAATACATGAAATTTTGCAACATTTTTTTGTTAGTTTCAATGCATCGATGTAAATGCATTATCGTTTAGCGATATAATGGAATGCATTATTCAACGACAGACACTTAAATAAATATTTATATTCGTGATTAAAAAACATATTACGTGGAAGCACGGTAGTGCAGCGAGCGGCCAAGTATTTTGCAACTGATTCTTTTTAATATTTTTTTACACTGTATACCTAACTATTCATTATTTTGATCGAAGTAACGTCGTTGAAATTCATTCCATTATTGTATAATCGCAATAGACATAGGTAATATGCAATAAAAAAAAGATTATATAAACAAAGCTGTAACAAGAACGTGTTTATAGTAAACTAGTTATATTTGGTTACACAATATTCTATTTTATATCTTCATATCGTATAAATTACTCAGATTTAATGTCTAAAAGAATTTACAATGTACAAACTTACACTAAATTAGCTTAACGCTCACTATAGCTTAACATGTATGTATCCGACCCGATAGGAATGTATTTATGATATAATATTTATTTTAGTTTTGTTATGGGTAAACTGCAAGACTTGACCTTTTTTTGTAGTAATTTCTGTAGGCATACGAGGTGCGCGTCTATAAAATTGTATGACAGATGGCAGCACACAAGAAGCGCTTGATAATATTTGTTGCACATAAATTCATACAAATTTTATAAACGTATATGAGGCTTGTGGGCCAAGAATTAGGGAATAGAATCCGACCTGGAGTTACCAATGATGCCCTTTCAAATAGGTAAGTATAGTTTACCCAAATAAAACATTCCGAAGAGCATGTACCAACATACTACAATATCCCTAATGAAATGTCCTCTTTAGCGTTTTGATTCGTCACAATAGTTACCTATTATTCACACATAGTTAACGGATCCCCAATAGTGCACAGCTACATTTAATTGATTTTAAACATTATCGAAATAAAAACATTAAATAATTAACAATATTCTCATAAATTACAATAATTAGTTTATTTTAATTATACATTAAAATAAATTAATTGACACATAATGTGTTTATGAAATCATTAAGTGATTTAAAATTAAACACTGTATAAGATAAGGAGGCCTTAACAGAAAGCTGGAATTTAAAAAAAAATTAGCAGACATAAAAAAGTCAAATCGCAAGAGAAAAAACCAGGAGATTAATTTTACCACTCTGACAGTATCATATATGGTTCATATAGTTGGTAGGTTACTTTTGCGAGTCAAAATATAGCTAAATAATGACAAATCGAATTTAGATATGAAGAATATATGAAGATGCAAATGGGCATAATTAGCCGTCCTAGTTTTACAATGTATTGACTACTGAATTGTCATCTATTTATAAATTTTGTAAAGCAAAATATATCAGAGTAAGAATTTCCATTAATATTCGAAATATCGCAGCTGTTCGTATAGGCCTGTAAGAATTTTGTAGTCTAATGAAGATGGCACATAGTGTTTCAAAGACAACACAAGCTTCTAAGTTATTATAAAAAAAAATCGTTGCACAACCTATAAAATGTTCTTTATTAAAAAAATATCTTAAAAATAAAACATGACGAGATTAAAAGAAATATTAACTTTTTATAGTAATCTAATAATGTAAAAACATAAGCATTTCCATAACACAAAAAAATACATTCTTATAAACCAAATTAAATAAAAAAAGAAATCCAATAGACGGAAATTAAATGTACTTTTTAGATTTGTTTTCAAAATTCACTCAATATATTTTTTTAAATAGAAAACATTAATTTATTATTTAATTTAGTTTGTGAGAAAATATTATCACTATTTGCTAAAAAGCTTTTTGTATTTCGGTAAGATGAAACATTAAATACATCAATTTAAAAATAATAGATTATTGGACATATCTATAGAATATTTCGAGACTTGTTTTAAATCTAAGCGAAGAGGATTTAGCAAATATACCTACAGTTGAAGAAAAGCGGATGGCACAATTTATTTTTACAGTGAACATTACAAGATCGACCATTCAACAAATATAAATACACCAACATTCAAACCACATTGGTCTTGCAGAGAGAAGTCAACCTTAGATTTAATAACTTTGATATTTCACCAACCAACGATTCAAAGTACTATAAAACTTGGTCTCAAACATGATAATTGAATTTAACGTTTCATTGCATTTAATTCATATCATACAATCTTTATTTGGTACCTGGTCTGTACCTCTCACTGTACAATCCATACGTACATTTACGACAAAATATAATTAATTATATATAAAAGAAAATTCGTCTGATTTTCGTTTCGACACGGAACATTTACCACGCTTTAATAAAATTCGATTGATAATTAAATTCATTACACTGGAATCGTGTAATGGAACGCATCTGTCAAAATTAGAAAAATAGATCGGCTAATCGTCCGAGCTCCGTCAACCTCGGTTGCTAGCCGACTAGTAAACACGTGGCATGGTTTGTTCTGTGCCGTCTCACGCGTAAAATTCGCGGTTATTGTGACCCTTCCCGTAAGAAGCGGCTGCAGGGCTTCTCTTCGGCTCATCTAAAGCGTACGATCCTTCGTCCTTCTTGCGCATGCGATATACTA